>CM010313.2:19396213-20596213 GCA_001923025.3 Taenia multiceps | reverse complement strand
AATAAGTGTTTTGCCAACTCAGTCGCAGGTAATTTTCGCGATTTCAAAGTTCCATTTTTCCATGTTGAATAGACTTTTTTAAAGGTAATTTTGAAAAGCCTCGGAGACAATTCCGCTTTTAATTTTTATGCTGCACATGTTGGTTTTTTTCCCCATTTCAAAGTGATTTTGCAAGTGAGAATTTGCTGACTTGGTTAAGATTAATTGCTTTTGAATGAAATTGGCATCAGGAAAGATCAAAGTAAAAAGCGTGATATTATTCTTTGAAGTCCATATCAAAAAGCCACCTCCAATTTTACTTTGAATACCGGTTGGATAGATTCATGCGATCCCTGTTAATCATCAAAAGTAAGTCAGCACATTAGTTTACATCTCTACTCAAGGTTTTTTTAACCGACGAGTTCTCCAATACGACACAAAACAATGTCATTTAAACTCCGAAGTCATCAGTAACAAAGCTAAATTTGTGGCACATTTGAAGCTCAACCCACACAGCATAGGATTTCAGGGTTGGGCACAAAGGCGGCACCAGAGGTGACCGTTGCTGTATGATAGAAAGGCGGTGGAGACGAAAGAAACTGCCAGTGTGTTTTTAGTGCCTCACGAGACGCTGTGTTTTTTCCTCTCAAAGAAAGCCCGCAAGATGCCATGATGAATAGGTGCGCTGCAAATTCCTTGTCAACGGAAGAGTTGTTCCGCAATTCGCTTGATCCTCTCCAATTTCGAAAGAATAATTTAAAGTATTCAAGCTAGCTTGAATGAGATCCAATTGGAGCCATTTTTCGTGACCTTTTTGGGGTTCCTCTTATAGTTGACAGTTTTGTAGGGATATTTTCAAGTCTGTCTATGATGCACTCCAGAACGACACATTTTGTCCACTCCTAAAGTGCAGTTGAAAGTGTCCACAAGTTGATACAACTCAGTCATAATGCGAAAGCAGACTTGTATGCACAATTTAGCCAACTCATGTAGCAAAGTAATTGTGTGACCAGACACCATAATGTAAATATTAAAGTGGATTTATAGCATATATTCCGAGGCTTAGTCAACCATAAATTTAAATGGCAACATCGACTAACCGATTGTTACTAGTCTGGAGGCGCGAAGCTCAAACTATTTCGTGTGGTTGTTTTAACGTCAAGAATCAAACAACTTCAGAAAGCTTTTTGAAGTATTGTGTTCGCTGAAGCAATAGCTTTCGCAATGGTTGGGAAGCCTTGCCCCTAGGATCATAAATACGGGCCGCATTTCTTGTTTTTAGAATTCAATTGGCTAATTCGCACAGGAGCAGATGCGGACTAATGGGACAGTTATTAGGGAGATACGGGGACTGCAGTAGCTTAATTCCACACCAAAATGTAGGTTTTATCATGGGTTAGTTCTGTGGTGGATGGTCTGGTGTCGCCTCCGAAGGGCATGAGAAGATGCTATGGTGCCTTCAAAACGTGTAGCATTCAGTGGAGTGGTGAGCATCAGTACTGCATTTGTTGCATCGCAAATGCCAAATCTCATCACTTTTTAGGCAGGGAATGAAATCGCTACATTTTTGAGCCTTCTTGTCATCTGTCAGTGGATGACATGAGGCACCCATTTGTTTGGCTTTCGTGATTCTCATTTTTCAGCCAATCTGGATGTCCATGACTAGCTTCATTATGGACGTTAAACATTATAGCAAGCTTAAGTGATGCTATCGAATCAGCACGTAATTCCTCACCCGAATGAAGCTGCTGAACTTCCTCCAATTACTTTAGAATGGAGTTAGTCCCGTTTAAAAATTTGGCAGCCTGATTTATATCTGGTACTACCAGGAAAACCAGGAGAATAGTGCAGACCACATTGTGGGGGCCCGGGGAAATGACGCGTTCCCACCCACGGTGCATAATGCATATAAACAATCGCCAATATTCCACACGTCCCTGCAAGTTCCCAGGACGCAATGCAGTGAGCTATGCTGAAATCAGTACAAAATTTGTCGTCTTACTGGCGTAATCCAGTCATCAGTAATCAAGTTGGCTAATCCTTGCGTTGGCAACTAAGGAGAAAATCCATGGCGTCAGTTTGGAGCTATTGGAATGCCAGTGAATGAGTCCTTTCATGTCTTACATGTCAGCGTAGTTTTGTGAGAGGGAAGTGCAGTTTATTCAAGCTGGAAAAAAATCGCAATTACGTGCCAAAATTCATACAGGCATGTAATTCCTGGGTGGTTCTTGTGACTGTTTTTGCATGATCCATGGTACAGTGCGTTCACACGGCGATTTCACAGTTCTGATTGTGTGAATACGGTTGGTAGACCTCGTTGCAATGTCCTTACTCATCTATAGCCATAAGAAACTAAGATTAGTGGCCAGAAGCGGAGGGTGTGGAGTTTTGCATGCGCCCTACAAAGCCGTTGAGTTCGACAGTCTCCAAGGCCTAGTCAATAGACGCTTGACACAATGGAGGTAGAATTTGCATTGTTCAGGGCTTAGGCGTATTTTTTTTAGAGAAAATATTAGCAATGCATAAATTCTTGTTGATTTATGGAGACGCATGCACCCTAAACTTGCTCCAAAAATTTCTACAGCTTGACGACAGAACGACTGAAAAGAGAAGTTGTTTTGATTACTTTTTTGGGTAGTTGAGTATCACAAACACTCCTCCTCACCCTCTCAGACGCGCACAGGGAAGGAATTGGGATCCAAAGCGTCGAAAGATGGCCCTTCTTGTGAAGCAGAATATTGAGTAGAGACAGAGAACAGAGGAATGGTCTGCGGTTGCCAAATGGGAGGAGGAGGAAAACATCCAAATTAATGCACACACATGTGCCTGTCAAACCAGCCGTTTAGCGAATGAATAAGTTTGACGTCTGTTTTTCTAAGTGCCTGGAGTGCGGTTGGGTGCAACTACAGTCGAATTACTACTGGCGTCTAAGCTGTGTGCTACGCGATAATGTGACGTTGTCGCACTTCTAGTTACACCACCACTACCACTACCGTTGTCAATTCGGGTTTGTTTGGACGCCGAGAGGTTCAGTGCTGAAAGTGTTAGTAAAAACACCATGGAAAAAGTGCTGAAGGTTTCATAATGCTTGTCTGATAGTGTGGAGACTACCCCATCGTCATTGCCAAAGTTATAGCATCGCTAAGGACAGAACTGTAGCAGAAGTGGAATAGAAAAACCAGATTTGGGCTCTCCTTGTTGAGATAGTTAGCAAAATCCATGCAGGCTGGATAATAGTGAGTCTGTTTCAACCATAATAATTTTTGATCCCTTTTTGCACTTCATTTAATGCACCAAACACAGGCATTATTCAAGCGTCTCTGCGGTAATCCTGAAGATCCAAGTGAGACTCAATTTAAGGAAAGCGGAATGCGGCATTGTGTAAACCGAAGAGCAAGTGAAATACGAGCACCAAAAATGAGTAAAGTTGAGGTTTGCAGATTATACTTTTTGTAGTGAAGAGGCAGAAGTCTAAAGCGTCTTTCGGTGCCACCGATAGCAGTAGTGGAGTCAAGTTATGCCTCCTTTTGAACTAGAATTAGGGTTGAATAATGCCGGGCGGGTAGATTTGAGGACTCTGGATTGAAATGGCGAGTCGAAGTGGCAGATATTTATACGAAAAGGCATATTCTTTCAGATGAGATGATTTTGATCCGCACTTTGAAAAGGCCGAGACAGTAGTGCCACCTCCAAGTGAGTGCCAGACTTAACTGAAAGAGGCTATTGAAGCACGAATTCGACTACTGCAACTTTGATATATTCGCGAAACGCGAGAGCACTCAAGCACGGGATGTCTTCTTTAATGTTGGAATAAAAAGGCGAGAGCAGACACATTTATCATCCCGCCTTTCACGGCGACAGGACAGAACCCATTATAAACTGACACACACACACACACACACACACACACACTCATGCTCGCGAAGCTGAAAACACAAAAAAAGTTATTCACACACGCACAGACACAGTCACCGATTCACATGCATATACACATCGACGTGAAGAGCACTTGCCTGACTCCCTCCTCCTCCACTCGCACATCCAACCTTTAATCTGGCTCCTCCGGTAGTACCACGTCATGGCATGGTTGGTCAAAGATTTTCTCTGTCCTTATCAAGCTTTGAATCATCATAGGATAATAGCAGTTTCTTAACAGCTGACAACTTTTGTTATTTTTTTATGGAAACAGTGCAATGTCTCTTTGGTTGTTTTAAACTCAATCATTCTGACTGCAAATACGATTTAGTGCAATTGCTCATCACAAGTTATCAAAGGCTACGTCACACCTAAAGTGTTAAAATCAGATTTGGCAGTGGCCGAGGTTCGACGAGGGAGGGTAAATGGAGAGAAGGAAGTAGATGCTAGTACCTTACTGTTTGAAACTCGCTATTCTACCATCTGCACATACACTCAAAACAGTCACTGTATTTAGCTCTGAGACTGAACGGTGGAGAGTTGTGAAAAACTCTCTTCGTGTATGAATGCCAATATGGGCATGACGGGTGTCTCACAACTACTTAGAAATTGGTGGGATGCCACTGTTTCGTTGAATTGGGGGCTTACTGTTTGATGTTTCATCTATTTTCCTTAAAACTTTAAAAGGACCTAGAGCTTCCGTGGTGTAATGACCATGTCTCAACGTCATGCTGATGCTTTAGGACAGAAAAGCTGTTTCACGGGAAATATAATGCTTGATATGAAGAAGTAGTCTAGCGATGATTATTTTTATAAATAAGCAGCGCCTTATCACTCCCGTCTCTACTGTTTGGGAAATGTACAATGATCGTTGGCATGGTCTCAACCCGAGCATTAATGATTTGCTTATCCGCGCAATCTCCCTTCCTTCCCTGCTTTTAGCAGTTGGAAATGGTATATATTTAAAGCAGCATTGACACGCACGGCCACTCATAGCCGTAGCGTTTGTGTTAGTAAATGCATCGCTCGACAAAATGATGTTAGAGGATTGTATTTCAGCCATTTGAAAAATGCTCAAATCACAAGGAACAATGAACTGGAGTTACCTCTGAATGCGTTTTGTAAAATGTCGGTCAAGAAGTAGTCAAGGAGACCAATGCCACCAGCTTGAAGTGAAAATAGCGAGAGTTTCACGGAGGGAACCACATGGTTAAGGCAGTAATGCCAATTCATCACTCCGTCACAAGCGTTTGGTCATGGATGTGTGTTTTCATTTGTTCAAATCGATTGGTATGTTTGACTCAACGACTCGACACCTACGACATCGACAGATGTTCACAGTCGCTAGACAACTTATTGGACGTCATTCGTCTGCCACGCGCGTCTGACAGGGCTAGCGGGGGTGAAGGTGAGGTGGGGGATTAGAAGAGGGAGGAGCTGACAGCCACTGCACTGCGGCTAGACATTCACGTACACGTCTCTTGACAAGTGAAAAAAAAAGGGACAGCATTAGCAGGGTAGGGGAAGGGGGGAGAAAGGTAGGTCGAAATGCTGCCTTTGTCTCACCTCATCACCTCTCCAAATATTTATGCGAGAGGAAGGGTCAAGCATGAGTTTGATTAGACACACTGTCCCACTAATACCGAAATACCTTTATTCCATTCCTAATGCGCTTTTTTTTTCAATTTTCCCGCCTGACTGACTACAGATGGGTGAGCTTAAATAGGTTTTTATAGTTATGATGAATACAGCCGGCAAGGACGTTTCACTTAAGCAATGGACCTTCCACTTTTAAAGCTGGCTGGATCATGCCACATCCGTTCTACCCATTGCAAATAGATGTGTGAAAATGGATAGATGGATTAGGTCCAATGTGAATGCAAACGTACCAAGAAAGTGGTTTCTCAAAAATTGTCAAAATCTTAAAGACCACTAAATGCCTGATTTTAGGGGATGGAACACTACTAGTGTCAAGTCTCCCAGTCTGGCACTGCTTTTAACCATTACTTAATGACAGATTTATCACTTTTATTTTGTTTAAAAATAAACTAAATTAGTAGGAAATAAAATACATCGAGAAAAGGGTGAATTAGTCCTTTATAAAATTCACCGTGGATACCTAACTTTTTTTAGTAATCCCAGAAGGCATTCTGCAGGAGCAGTTCCCTCAAATGATAGGGAACCGTGCAGACATCTCAAGCAAAATAAAGTTAAAGGCTGACGATGAAATTAAACCGAAGTAATTGTTATCAGTAGAATGTTTACGTGGATGTAGATCCACTAAAAGGATATCTTTGCGATACTTTACGATACAATTACGATTTTGGTAACTGAATGCCACACTTTTGGACTTCGATGAGCACCGAGTCCAAAAGGCAGGCAATTGTCCCAATCACTTGGGTGAATGCAGGAGCATATCAATTGTCAGCCCGTGCGTGTGTGTGCGTTAGTGAGGCTGACGCACTGGCATTGCAAATTTGTGGGCTTTTTGTGTTTCATTCGCCTCCTCTCCCCTGTCTTAACTGACAGTTGGAGAAGTGTCCTCTCTCCCTCCTCCCCTCGCTAACGTGTAGTGGTGGCGGCCAAGACACAAATTGTTAGCGCTCGTCAACTCCTCCACCTCCTAGCAGCTGTTCTCAAACCCCTTGATAGTATAGTGATGGTGACAGTTACTGGCCCAATGCCATCTGTCGATGGATGCCTATCCTGTCAGTGGGGATCGATAAATGGAAGAAAAATGAGAGACAAGAGTCCGAATGATTAGTGGAGAAAGCCTGGGCCTTCCATAGGTGGCAAATCAATTATAGCTAGGGATCCATGACTGCTGGGGAAATTGTGTTCACCATTCCTAAAATACTGTTGAAAATTTGGAATGCAGCAATAATATGGAGAATTTTATAACGCGTTTTAGAGATAAAAATCCAGAAGTTGCTCACTTTAAAATTTATTATCAATTAAATAGTAGATTTAACCTCTTTTTTACGATTCATATTTTTTCGAAACAAGAACCTTTATGTTTAAGTAGCGTCTAGGAGCTTAATGTAGGGCTTAATTATGTATCCTACATGAGTGGGTAAGCACATTAGTGCATTATAGCACATAAATTATACAGCGCTGATCAACTTACTTCTGTTGACGGTAGACTACTAACAATGCTGTATGAAGCAACTCATTGATCCCTTTTAGCAACGAAAACTTTTTCTAAAATGTGTCACTCTACTGAAGCTGTTTGTCACCAATCCAACCATCACTGCAAACCAGCACTTTAGATAACGTTGATGCATCATAATTAAATAATCCGTAAATCAATAGTATCGATTTTTCGTTTAAGAAATCAGGTCCTGTTTCTATTCGCATTGATGAGTCATGACTTCAAGATTAAGCAGGCCAATCATCGATGAGATTTAAATGAGAAATGGTCTTAAAAGGCGTCTTCTTGGCACTGAAGGAAGACAAGCTGCTATGATTTGGGGACTAATTGTGACCTAAGAAGACCGATAAAAACGCGAGGTTTAAATGCCCCTTAGGGCTCCCATAACAGTGGAAATTATGCGACGCTCTTCTCCTTTAAAGACGGGTCCAGATGGCTACTAAAGGGTTTGCACGAAAAAAAATGGACACTTCTGTGCTTATTGTTGCCACTTTTACATTTATATGGTGATGAAAACAGATGCATGGTAGTTAAGAGGTCGGACGTAGCCCCGCCAGTGAAAAAAAAAATAAGTAGGCAGATGGATTGGTGGTTGTAAAGCTGTCAACTTTAAGCTAAACACACACAGGTGTACAATGATGTCACCTCTCACAGTCTGGTTGTGTGATCTCGTGGTGGAATGGGAAACCACTTGATCTGCCTCTGTCACCCTTGCATTTGGACTGGTTCTAGCAATAGCGCTAACGTTTGGAGGCTTATCCGACGCAAAATGAATTGCACCACCTCTAATACACTGTAAGTCCCAAAACCTGTACCTATTTTCCTTCCATTTTTAAATAAAAAAAAGTGGAAATAAATAATCTGAAACACGAAGTCCAAGTGTGTCTTGCCATCTACCTACCTGCATACCTACCTCAGAAAAACACACATTCAGTTTGGTTTGTTTATACTACGCCTCCTTTTCTGACTTGCATTAACTTCATGTGGTGGTTGTTCCCATATCCTCTTTCCGTGAGAACTGTCAATCAAGCCGGATAAGAAAGAAAAGCAGAAAAAGACGTCCCTCCCTTCACTCTGGCTCTAAAATGTAAAGTCGTCCAAAGTGATCTGTGCATTCTCTCTGCCCTTGTTATTTTTTTAGGAACCTCCCCATAACGCTACTGATCCATGGGAAATCAGAATACTTTGTGTAGCCTATTTATTTAGACATCAGTAAATGAAGTGCTATCGCCATTTCATTCGATTCTCATTTGACCGGTCAAATAAATTAAAATAGTTTTATTGTAAAGGTATTCCAAATGAGACAGTTACTAGCTGGTAAAGGAGGAATCTGTATGTCGGATCTGCGACGAATGAAAACCCGTTGCAATGTAAGGATTGGATGTGGTAAATCCGATGACCCAGCCACCCTATTTTCTATGTGTTGTATCACAAAAAGAAGAGCATTTAATTATTGGTAATTTTGTGGCTACTTAAAGAATTCTTCAAACTTTTCAAATTAATCACATCACTTTTGGAGCTCCCAGGCATCATTTATGAAATGCGACATTAAAATATGCGCGTAAATAGTAAATGTTGACTTTTATGTGGCAGTGATTGCGATCCTAAACTAAATTCCCAATCAATATTTGGCGCCCCAGTCCACCCTCTGATCTTTATGCATTGTCTAAATATTGGTAGCCGAATGTCATGCCATAACAACAGCGGTGAAAACCTGCAGAAGCTAAAGAGCCATTGAAATGGATACCGATGGACACTGTCCAATTTAAACATCGAATTAAAGCAAAACCATCCGATAATTGAAGGACATTTGAAGGACTTTCTGACTAGCTAAACCCATTTCTTGCCCGTATGCACTTACGGAAAATAAATGAATTGGAAAGAAGTCTTTCGACCGCTCGAGAGATATTGGATGCATGAATGGAAAAGGAACGGACATTGGAGAGGCCATCTCGAAATAGTTCTCGATTTAGGATTCTTCGCCTCTCTTGGCGTATTTTGCAACCAAATTCTATGTTTAGTCTACTACTGCTGCTGTTCTTCCACTACCCCTCTTCTTTGCACCCTTTCCTCTTTCTTCTTCTTCTCCTCCTCCTCACATGTCCAGTGAGCGGACAGACTAACAGATTGAATGTGGCAGGCGGCATAGCATTAAATTGACGGACTGTCGAGCCAGACACTGAGGCATCTCTCGAGTCCCATCCCATTCTCAGTCTGCCTTGCTACTTTTATAGTTATTTTAATCAATCTGAGTACTAATATATACCCGTGCAAATATGATTTGACCAGTTCAAGTGGGATCAAAGGTCAGTTGACTGAAAATAAACACAAAATTCATTTTTGGCTCCTACCTTATTTTCGTTAGGCAGATGTAATTAATCATTTTAGGGAATTACAAGCTCTGTATTGAAATCAGACCTACACAACATAATTTAAACACATTTTATTAAGCTTCGTCAAGTAATCCATTAGTAAACACCGAGCAACCCATTGACCTGACCTTTGGGTATTGCCTGATGGGAGCGGGTTTATGCTATTTCGGTAGGCAAATACGGAAGTGTTGACATCAACATGGGGAGTGTTTTTGGGTTGTTTAAATCCAACCCCCTCTGAACGAATAGGTACGTGTGGCGCCATGGGGCTTCTCTGAGGACAAAAGGAGAGCAATACTAGACTGGCACGGTCTGGAGACAATGTCGCTAAGGGGAATGCAATAACCGCACCCTTAAATGCCTGTGGCGCCCAGACAAAGAGTCAAACAAACAAACAAAGTATAAAAATGTGTACATTTTGTTTCATTAATTTTTAAGGAAAGCCACATAAATGGTCAGTCAACTTATTTTGATGAATTGGCCAAAGCTAACACATTTGTCGCTAGCGTTGGGAATGTGTGATTTGAGTCTCTTGTTTGGCGATGGTAACGGTGGTCGCAACTAGATTGGTTGATTTGCAAGGTGATTGCAATCTGAGGAGGGAAATTGCACCATTTGAGTTTTGCGAGACAGATGTTTTGCGTTAGAACAATAAAATGTCTGGTCTGTGGTTGTCGATTGTCCTCCAAGACCCCGGTGAGGGCTGTGTTGTAGAACCAAATCCTACTAAATGGGGCAATTTAGGCTCTGGGAGATAAATTGCTGCAGTGTTGTTTACACAAGCGGTTTTTTATTTTGCGGATTTAAAGATGAAAGGGATAAATGACAAATACCTTTCAGGCAGGTCTTTCTATCCACTCATTGTATGCAAAATTTCAGCTTTTTAGCTGACATATTACAACTGCAACAACTAGCATCCCTACATACTTTTGACAAAAACAAGGCTCAACTGGGAGTTTGGAACTAACAAGTTTCACTAATTGCCTTAATTGCGAGATTTAACCTACTCAAAGCGGGCTTTGGCGCTCCTTTTTTGGTTAAACCGATGCGCAATTGTGATAACCCTAATTGAAATAATAAGGGCTTTAACTTCTCAATTTAGAGATGCCTGAGATAACTCTACCTAATGAAGTGCTTTTTGCGTCTATTTTAACATTGCAAGCTTCGCTTCTTTGATTAGACATCACAGCGGTAGAACAGCCGACATATCTTAATGATCTCGATACAAGGTCCCCGAGAGGCAGCCTATTAAAGGCAAGTGATTTATCTGGAAGCTTCTTTTTAGTGCTGATGAGAGGAAGCAACGGAAAAGAATATTCTCAGACAAACCTGTTATCCGTTTACTGAAGATAAGTCAGGCTTCCAACAGCCCCTTGAGGCTAATCTATTCCTGTGAATTTTAGTTTACTACCACGACCTAGGGGTGAAAAAAGCCAACTGCTGCTAGAGGAGGGTCAAATGTAACTATCCTTAGAGCAGAATCATCTTACGTCCATTTTATTGATAGATGTTTGACCAACCTGGCAGCAGCACACAACTTGGTGGAACTCAGTTATCCTAATCTGACAGAGGACGCGTGTCACTTGTCTGTGACGTCGCCCTGAATTGAGAAAGTTATGGCATCACGCATGTGGTCCGCTGATAGCTGAAGTTCTGGCAAAGTAGACCACCTCGGCAATTTCCATCGAGCGAATTTTTGCAAATGGAATTGTAACCGTCCTTAAATCAAATGCGGTGTTGGACAAGGCTGACATAGATGGTAATTACATCTGCACCTGACACCTCTCAGAAGTGAATAGACGCCGCACTGCCTTTTAAGTTGGAGCCCAAGATAAATCACACTTCACACCCACAATATCGCGACTCACCTAATAGGCCACCAAATTCCTCCATGCTTCCTCCCCTTGCCAGCTTCTCTTTTTCCCACGTATGCATGTGAAAATGCTGAAGACAATAGGTTGGGGGATCATAAATGCATCTCCGTGGACGTAAACGAGCAAGGTGACGGGGGAGTGATCATGGACAACAGATCAAACGTCCACTCCTCTGGCTAAGCCATCTGGAAATCAATGGTAGAGACTTGACCATAACCAATCCAACATCCGTCAAAATTATGTTCCAGCAGAATGCTAATTCCTGCCATTAAAAGAAGGAGGTCGTTCGAGTCAAATAGAGATTTTTGCTTCTATCAAAACGCATGACAGAACATGCTAATTTAGCAGAACCGCGCACAATATTTGATGCCAAAACTATCCTCTCGCTGTTCCTAATAGCCGTCGGACTTGCATTATGCGAGACATTCCAGACACCGTTAATCAACGTGGCAGGCAACATTGGTGGTGGTGTGCGCAAACATGCAGCAGCGTGTGGTTATTAGTGGAGTCCTTTGTCCACAAAAGCGTAAACTCCAAACTCGCCGATATCTACACGTGTCTGTGAGGGACAATAGTTATATCTTTCTGTGGCAATGGTGGATTACAACACAAGTATTCATGAATAATTGCAATTACTGTTTTCAGCCAGCACAAAAAAAAATCTATTTCAAAGTCTTCCAAGCATAGACCAAATGCTGGGACAAGTGTTCAAATAAAGCAAGCGAATGAGCTTGGAATTTGGTTTAATTTTCTTATGTAACTTACAAAGTTACGGTTTAACTAGAACACTCACAATAATATAGATGCATTAAGATGAATTGTTTTGCAACGGAACCTTTGTAGGCTTTTCGTTTAGCTGGACCTTTTAAGGTGAAGCATTCAACTTTGTATTTGCAACCGATTTTATGCTCTCCAAGGGAGTCGACCGTCCAGAGCTTTAGACATAGGGTTCTAGCTTGCGTAGACCTTCCTAGTCAACTGTAAAGTTTTAAAATCCCTCCTGACTCCCTCAGCAGTAACTAGGGTGATGCATCAGATCACTCCATGTTTTTTTCAAATTTCACCAAAACTCGCTAGCTGGGATTATATGTTACTACTGGGAACCTAAGATTGTCGTCAGGAAGTGCAGCATTGTTTTATGGATGACCGAGTTCCACCAAGCCTTCATTCACTTGACACTTACTAGAGAATTTTGTCTACGTTTTATACGCTGGAAAGTCAACCAGAAGTATTTACTTGTAGAAACCAGCTCTTATTTCTAGTACAATCTGCCCTACAACCCCAAAAAGGAACTTTTATGAGTGCTTCTCCTTTATGACCACGACAAGTGCAGTAACAGCACCCGCATCTGCAGCAGCTATAAATGAGCGGGTTCGTTGGGGGTTCTAGCAAACCTTTGCCTTCAATTGCTCTTTTCTAGAGGAATAAAAATTTAGGTCTCTCTCCAAATTAACACTAAAATAAATCTGCTCGGTTTGAGAGCTGCACCTGCGGTCAAGAACATTAAAAAAATGTGCGGGATTAGAACAATTTATAAGAACACAAAAAACAGGGAGAATCTTCCAGAAGATTTACGAAATCGGCTTGTACATACTTGAACTGTGCATTTAGTCACCACAGTTTGTACATCAGTCTTGGCGGCATGGCTTTCCAATCACTTTTGTGAGTCGGTAATAACTATCTTCTCTATACTGGCGTGGTTTGACACTGTCTCAGGCGAGAACCTGACTACTCCATTTGTGACAATGTATCCAATGCAAAAGAATAATTATCCTGATTTAGCTGGTTGGTTAATGAGTTCTAGTGTCAAAGAAGGCATGAATCTGCTATAGGTACCTGAATTGAGAGAACTCGAGATGAGAGGATTGAAGAAGCTACCTCCAAAAGGTAATTAACGACTACAACCACGCAGCTCTTAAACTGTTAGAAGATGGTGAAACTTTCAAGATTCAGATGGCTGAATGAAGCCCAGGTGGACGACTGGACGGGACTGAACTGAGAATGGAGCGAATGGAATGAAAGGATACAGTGTTGCGCCTAAAGTTCTAACCGAAGTTTTAAAATAATTTATTATACAAGAGCATACATTTACAAGGCATGGCATGATCCGAAAGCAAAGCAGCACAGCTGAATTGCTGTTGGAGTAGAATGAGGTATTCTATGCAGCAGGGTATTAAGCTTGAGAATGCACCTTTAATAGTTCTATTAAATGGCTCCTCTAGAGTAATTGTTACTACAAACGGAAAGCAGGTACTCCATGTGTATTTTGGAAAGCATAGTCCACCCTTAGGAACTGCAAATCCAGTCAATTCATAACCCTTAAGGAAGTTTTCAACTGGATCGCTGGAATGCACCAACGACAAGGGCACTAAACGGCTTTCCACCTCTACAAAACTTCATGTTCCCACTCTTGAGTAGTTTTTGAAGCATCAGTTTGTGAGGACCGAGAATACCACGAAGTGCACCGTTTAGTAGTTTAAAAGAAAACTTGATCGTGCTTTATGTGTAGGTTTTAAGAATAGCAAAAGCAAGTTGCTGTGACACTGTGGATAAAAGTGGCGTTGCCAATAACTCGGTGGGGTTATAAATGTGGATTATGCTAAGCACCAATGTCAAGGATCAAGTCCATAGTAGTCCCACAAAAGTGCTGAGAGGTTTGGTGGACAAAATCGGCGGTGTTGCACTGAAAACACCCGGATTAATGGACTCCATTATTCCCAACTCGAGACAGAGTTTTACGACTCCCACCTGTATCTCAGTTGCATGATTTATGCCTCCCCAACAATTTATGACCCTTTTAAAGCCATGTGTACCGCAGTTAGAGGCCTCAGTGATATCAATCATTTGTGACAACATGCTCCCTTCTCGTGGATGTTCCTCTTTACAATCATCTCGTTTATTATGCATGCAGGTGTCCTAGCATGCACTAGCTGTAATAAACTGCGTTACAATGATATGCGAATGATGCCACATTAACATCTTGTTGTTTGGTAGAGGGTTAGTCAATTGGGAGGAGTCCATGACTGACAGCACCATGATAGCTAGAATAGGCATTTGGCACATTCTTGATCACCTTCCGACAAATGACCAAGCCATATTGTGTTACAAAGCAACTTTTTAGCTTAAAGCAATGTATCAGGTGTAGGATTGTTAAGTAGCAGTTGAAGAGGCCCAGAAATTAGTGATGACTGGTAGTGCTATGGTAGAAAAGGGACAAAATCTGGATAGCAGCGTTGGTCAATATTCCACTGAAATTCTTGCAGTTAATAAGTTAAATCCAGTAAAAAGATACGTCATGCTAATTGAACGATTTTCCATGCATATGAATCACAAAGGCATGATTTCCAGGAGAGAAAACAGCCTCAAACAAAGCATCCGCAAGTCGCATCTTACACAGTACATTTCAAGAGTGTTATCGCCTTCAGCTCTGGCCTAAGTGCGAGTCCCTTCCTTAATAGAAGCGCTAATGCCTTCGACACCAGCAAAATCTTTTGTGAAACAATTTTATCTCTCAACGCCTCATTAAACTCGATGTGAGTTCCAGCTTTAGGATGAAAACTTAACTCATACCCCAAAGTGGAACACAAAGACTTGGGAACTGGTGTAGTGTTCGACAAAGCAGATGACGGGAAATGGGGAGGTGGTGAGATGGAATCGTTGAGCAATGGGAATGCTTCTTACCCTATCATATGTTCACATCTGATGGCAGACACGGGGACAAAATTTGCAGCGTCCAGAAAAGGTTCTCGTCTACTGACAGATCTGTGACAAGTGGACCTGAGAAATGAAACTGTGTGAGAGAATGAGATGGCGAAAGAGCATTTCATTAAATTTCAACATTTTACAATGTGGCATAATAATACCTATTTTATTCGTGCACCCAACTAGGGATGCTTTTTCGATTTCTGGCGTTCTGGCTACCATGTGGGTGACTTCCTATGCTACCTACGCATCTAACCTTCTCAGGCGCTACAATGGTGGAGGGTATTTGGCCTCGCAAAAGAAGCACAAAAGAAGTCGATGCTAAAGGAAAAGTGTTACCTTAAAGAATTAGAAAATAAACCTTATAGTATCTGAACATGGCCTCTACCATATTCAACAAATCTCACTTCTTTTAAAATCTTAAATCGTAGTGTATTTACGAACGAGTAAATGATTCTCCATTAGATTGAAGTAATTTACTTATTTATTCACTCATCCTCAACTTTAACAACAAACTCTAAAATTGGGCTAAATTTCTTAAGTAAAAGATGTTTAATCAACTCTCAGAACCATCTATTCATAGTTGGGATGATGGATACAGAATTGATTGCGGACTTGATGGAAGCCAGGAGGTTGAAGCTTTGTGGGAGAGGAGGGGAGTTGGAAATGGCTACATGTCAGGTTGACAGGGTACAGCAGAAGTCTCATCCCATGCCTGTTTCCTTTCTCACGAGTGTCGTACTCGTCTTCCCCGCATACGGATACACAGATTGGTTGCATCACACATGCAGATGTGGGGATGAGGAGTAATTAATGAAGTGAAAATCACAACGCCGTCGGTAGTGCAACATCGAGACGTGCCGAACCTCGTTGAATCTTTATACTGCGTTTCCTAGCCCTCTCTCCTGCAATAATAAGAGAGACGAAGTCACTGCATGTACTGATGTACTTGGGAATTCTGGTCAAAATTAAAATCGCTATAAATACAAGAGTATTGAAAGGAACAAAAGGACCTTGTCACGCTCCTATATCATGGAGAAACACCACCAGAGCTTTCATAAGTCTTAACAGATTTTATCGCATTTTCGTTGAAAGAACAGTTCTACACGTAGAACACAAAGATGTTTCACACGAGCTAAAACATGGAATGGGACACCCGGCGTTTTATTTGGGGAGGTGGAGAGAACGATTGTGCAGTTAAGTACAGATCTAACCAAGAATACAGAAACAGTTCCTGCCAAGTGACCTCGAAATAGTGACTTTCAAAAAGGCCAAGCTGCTATGACACAGGTCTTAGATTTGATCTTGGTACGGGTACCAGGCCTATCGATGCGCGTTTACAGCCGAAGGACTCCGGATTAGTCACATAAGGCTGGCATTAGCCCTGTGTCAGCCTCCACTCCTCTATCCTCCTACTGCCAACACCACTACCACCACCATCAATTACTCGCTGTCAAGACTTTGCCAGTACGTGATTAATCACTCCTCCTGTTGATTAACAAGCCCTCTAGGCCGTTACTGTGGATAATAATTACTGTCATCACCACCATTGCCACCTACAGAGCTAGCTGGTTGCGTGGTGCGAAAAAGGATAGGCCTCCATTGGACTGTTTTTTGTTTCCTTCTGTGAGTCCATTCACCTTTCAAGTTGGCTTCCTCAGTGGATGTTAAATAGCAGCAAGTGTTCCACTGTTTACTGGATACATTGTAGTCAGGAGTAATCCTCACTGCGGTATTAAGTAGTGTTGAAACAGCTTCAGGTTTTGTGGTTTGAGAGCCATCTTAATGCTATGGTCTCCCGCCCATGTTCATAGCTTCTTGGACCTTCTTTGAGTATAATACCGAATAAAAGTTAACCATTTTAAACACCTGCACGTCTTATTAAATTTTTATCCCAAGTTTAGGTTCAATAAGAACTAAAAAATTTTTAATATACTTAGAGAATAATCCAAAAAGGACTCATGTAGACTTCTGATTGCATAGCCTAAGCTACACTTGAAGAAGAAGCATTATTGCAGGGATACTGAAGAGCTGAGAGACTAGCAGCTCAGGTTTCACGACTAGAACCTCGCAGCACAATTCTCCTCTATGGTTCTCATCCTATTTCAAGGATCTTTCATAGTGCTGTCAGCGATTCTCAATCTGCTTCGACCCATCACAATAGACTTAGTTCACACACAAGGCCAAATTAGCAAGAGGAAATGGTAAAGCTTGATTTACCACCAGATGCTGCTGAGACTGGTGCAGGGACTTCAAAAAATTCATTTTTCCACAGAACGTGATTTTAAAATTAACTCAAGCTGCACATGCATCACTTCTGGCATTTTCACGTAATTTTATTTAAATGACACTGAGTGGGTTTACATCACAAGAAGACGTTTTAAATACATTTTTAAAATGAATTATGCCAAACTGACTGGGCTGTGGACCTACCTCGTGCCTTGCCCAAAAGCATCAAACATTCCAAGGGGAGAGGGAGGGGGTAATAAGCATCTGTCAAAGTGTCAAATTTCCTTTGATCCCCAGGGTGGTACGCAGTAGGACAGAGGCGTGAATGATGAATAGTGAGGCGAGACCCCGAGAAAGAGGTAGAGAGAGACAAACCACTAGCTGGGTAATTTATATGGCCTAGTGATTAATCACATACACCCAAACCCACCTACCCACACATGCACCATCTCTGATCGGCTTGCGCAGACCAGAGGAAGACAAGTGGACGTGGGCACTCGGTACTTTTGCGAATTGGGGCAGTCTGTTTATGCCCACGCGTTCGCCACTGACAGGGCCAGAGTCACTTCTGAGGACGTGGATTCCTTGGCCAAGTTAATCCAAGCGTTTCAGGGGGGCTTAAGATTGGATCCATGGCTGAAAGCACTTGCACTTCATAGACTGGTAGTGTCGCCGTGGTGGAAAGACACCTGTTTTAGTTACAGCTCATTTCGATTCAACCTCAACACCAATAACAGGGAGATTTATTCATGCAAACTGGACATATAGCCCTTCTGTATTTTCAGTGCTAGTACTACTCTCTTAATCTTTTCAGCTATCCAAGCTACAAATTGAAAGAGTTTGATTAACATTCTGCTGGTAGTTGAAAATGGAGGAAACAATCAACTAGAAATAGTGCCATTTCCTTGTGGGCATTTTTTAAGTTCCGAGAACACAAAAGAATGACGATGGTTCCCCTTCAGTGGGGCGTAAATGCCAATCTTTTAGCATTTTGCCATCCACTTCACTTCACTCCAGGGCCAGCAAATCCAACTAATGGCAGCTTCAGCTACTGCTATTGAATTATTTGATGCACTAATAAGTTGCACTATAATAGATGTCACGATGCCTTCTTTACAATGCGCTAGTCAAGCTTGTCACCTGTAGGTGCTTGTGACTACACCCCGTATAGCTTGCCTCATCTATATCAATCGCTGCGTATATTGCATTTGTTGACCACCGAGGCCGAGTCACATGACAGACACGAAGAAAGATGGCATCAATTTAAAATGCGTTAGTAATCTTGTCATAGGTGGTAAAACGACCCGCCATAACTTCATCTTGCCAACTAAAAGAGGTCCAAAGTCAAATTAAGCACTTTGAATAGCTTAATCAACTTGACTAGCAATTGACTGTCATGGTAGGAAAAGCAGCTTTTGCTTGCCTCCGCCATTTCGCTCCCACGCATCTTGACGGTATTTATCTGAGTATGCTGACGTCATATGAACAACACGAATTTGAAGCATAAATAACTATTTGTCACTAGCTCCTCCTCTTTCCTTCTTTCACCCCTACTATTTGAAAGCTGGGTGTTCCAAGAATCTTTACTGTAGATGCAGGCGAAATGTACGATGGGGGAGCGTTTGTGACGGAGAACCTCTGACTCCGGAGAGTAACCACGTGCGTCCACCATCAGGTTGAAAATTGTCCTTCAGCCTCTTGCTTACAAAGCACATTTAAGGAACCCAAGTATACACTAGCTGTCAAAGCTGATTTGAATGGGAGTTACGAGGGTCCTTGAGAGCAAGGAAATGAGTGAGGGCTCCCAGATAGAACCGATTCGGAGTAGCAAAAGATCCAGACGACTACCAGTGCAAATGGCGTGTGCGATGTCATTTTGGCGAATTTTTCATAAGTGTCATCATTCATTTTTAAGAGAAAAATAACTTGACCGTACTTTTTATCAATGAACTGATGCCACTATTCGGCTGGGAGGAAAAAATCGAGACGACGTATAAACGGGACACTGGTTTTTTTCTACGTGTCATGGTGGTTGGATTACATTCAAGCTGAACGGATGCCCACCCTCAGGGCTGTCAAATGGCTGTTCACCATTGACGCTTAGGAGTGTATGCCGACGTGGTTAAAGCATCATTTTTGTTTAGTCGAGAGTGGATTGGAGAGAGGTATTTATGTCTATCACGCCAGTGGTAGACATTGAGCACCTTCTTCCACACAGCCATTTCACTTACGCTTGCAAGTTCCACTTTCTGAATGAATCGAATGTCACTTGCTAGGTGCCAGGTGATGGGAACGTTAGTGAGCAAAAGAATCACTTTGTATGAAAAAGAATGTGTAAATAAAGATCTGAGCGGCATTAAGTACTCGATGGAGCGTGTGAACTGCGGTGAAGAGTCCTCGTCACATGGACACTTTGTGGCCCTCCCAAACGGTGGTGTCAAGTTGATGGGCGCTGAGCGGGCACACACACACGTAGGTGACAAGCTGAATGTGAGAAATCGCCTCTCCTCCCTCCCTCTCGCCCATTTGCTCGCTCAGTCGAGATTAAAAAACTCCGCTGCAGTGGAGGTGTGAGAAATACACACGATCGGAAATCGGCGACGATTGTGGATGTGAATGTGAATGCAAGTTTTTGTTGATCGTTGCCTTTTGTTTTCGTCCCTGCTGATGTTCGCGTTACCATTACACAACCGCCTGAAATAGGTTATCCCATGCGAAAATGTTTTTGAAACTGTTCCTACAGGAGTGAGGAGGATTTGCACGATGGTGTAGTGCTCGAGTTACCTTCGAAGACATTACGATGGCTAACCAGCCCAAAATAAGCCTTAAAATTGGTGTAAAAACTATTAGCATGGGTAATACAGGGGTATAGACCTATGCTTTCGGCGTGGTAACCAAAACGCGAGACGATAAGTAGGCTCGCGTTGTTGACTAAAAACTAAGAAGAACTTTATCGTGCTACTTGGCCCGCTTCACGAATTGAGTTTCCTTCATGACAACGTCGTGACCAGACGCCTGCAAGGCAGACATGCGAAAGCATATAATGAGTTTCTGTAGCCACTACAAGACTTTCAACTGTAGCGACGTTTGTAAAATTCCAAATTTATGGATACGAAATGTAATGTCGAGTGTATTTCGTATATCAGTCGGTCTTTGTAGGAGCGCTCACCTTAAGGGAAAGACATTAAAGTACCTTTGTGGCATGGAGGGCTTCATGGAGCTGTGTTTGACAATCCCAAGCCTTTTCCACTACCCAATCACTACTGTAGACCACTTCAAACTGCTATTCTGATGTAATCAGTGACAATTTTTTTTTCGTTTTTGACATAGCGTTGCTTAAGTGTAAAATTTCGTATTATGGTGGTCGATGTGGTTTTGATGGCTGTTCTGTTGTGAGTCCCCACGGACGTATAGCTAGGCAGTAGGGTTTGATGACATTCCCACCGGCGTTGCGCCTGAGCCATCAATGATCACACTTTATAGGGCGTAGGAGCCACATGGCGACTTTATTATCAGTGTACAAAATCGCTGCAATGGTAGTGAAATAGGCTACTTGAACTAATCCTCATGCTATCAATGAAGTAGCGAAGGTCTGGGAAGTTTCGTGCAGTCAAGTGGTAAAAAGTGATTCAGCAAGGATTGAAGTAAATGTGCGCCTTACTGGGTGTGTGTGAATGGCACACCTCTTGTTTGTGTGACCAACATAATGGCAGAGAGCGGCGTGGCTCATAGCTAGTGGGTAGTGGGTGATCATAAATTAAACTCCACACACTGCTATGTGAGGGCACCTCCATCCGCCTCCTTCTCTGAAATACATATCTTACGGTGTGATTCCAACGCATGATTTATGCCTGCACCGTGATTTATGGCAAACATGGTGGTGGCAGCGGTGCCATTGGTACTGGGAGCTTGGCCGTTGGCTAGAAAGGCGACATTCGTGGATCCGAAAAGATTAATGAGTTTTGTTGATGTTTGATAAAGTATAAGAAGAAGAAGAAGAAAAATAAAGCGGAAGTAGGATGCCGCAGACGGGAAAGAGATGTATATAACGCAACAGAAATAACCATTATCAAAGTCACTTACTCCATCGATGTAAAATTCTGTGGAACACGGTTTAAGGGCAAAATAAACGCCTGGAAGATCGTCGTCCGTAGTTCCCATTGTAGACAACAGGTGGACATAAACTTGTGGTAGGCTAGAGGTCACAATAAAGTAAAACCTTTCGTGTTCTTTGTAATGGCGAGCTTACGTTAATTTGAGCGAGTCTTGGAATAAGCGATGGTTCAAACCGCTACGCCATTGACAACATGTGTTTGCATAACTTACATTTTTAGATTACTTCCATTTCATGTCTTCAGTTTAAGTTTCTACTACCATTAAAGCATTTTACAACTGCCGCTTTAATTTGCTATACCGGTACATTAATGATAAATTATTGAAAAAAGACTTTCTAAAATATACAAGGGATAAAATGCCTTTTAGTTGACCACTTAAAACATGCGAACCGATTTTTCGTAAGACGTGCTCCATATAGTGCGGTGCGCCAGTTTTCCCTTCCTTGCAACCAATTTTGATCCTGTTTTTGTGACGTTCTTGGTTGACTGTCACACCGATCCTGCAGTTCAGCTGCCTTCAAGCTCTGAATATAAAGAGTGGTTTTTGGGGAGTCCAATTTCCCTCTCCACGCCGCCTATGCTCCTTACTTGAGGTTAAAATCGAAGAGCTCTTAAAACTTAAAACCTTGACTCTTCCAATTTGAACCTAAAGGAGTTTCATTTGGGGGCTTAAAACAATAACAAGATCTCTCATTTGAGCAAAGAGTCTCTATTAGAGATAACAGTTCTGGTGATAATGAGTTTGTTAATTTTATTAAAATTTAAAGACCATTCAAATCGTTCTTTGCCAAAGTTCTAGGGGAGATAGGGATGGCATCCTGGGGTGCATCTAATGGCACTACTCTGTGCTGCGTCTGGCAAATTCCGCTGCATTAAGCTTTGCATTTCCGAGACCGAAATCATTTCTCCACGATTAGACTTGATTTAAATAATTGCTACAGCATTAGTGGAATCTTTTAGGTCTTGAACCACGGCAACGATCAAAATTTCTGCAATAATGTACCAAGGACGCCGTTGAATAGGTTAATAATAAGTGTATTGATGAGGAGTTGATCTATAGCTGAATAGATTAAAGGTCAGCACGAGGTCAATTACATCATATGTCGAGCCATTTTAAATCTTTTAAGGATTACGAGAGCCACTTTCCATCCAGGCAGCTCTTTCTCCATCTCTGCGTTAGTCTTATTTCCTCCCTCTCACCCCTTGTCAAAAGTGATGAATAGCAGGCATGCACCCATTCAAAGCCAGTGTGTGTGTGTGTGTGTGTGTGTGTGTGTGTGTGAAGCCCTCTTTCTCTCTCTCTCTCTCTCTCTCTCTCAAGGCGGGGTAATTTATCGTTTCCGACTGCGGAATGCTCGTGAGAGATGAATTATTAATTTGTGTTCATTGCAAAATGCACCTTGAATGGATGTGGACTCATGTTAAAACGTTCGCTACCAGTCTCAGAGGCAAGTCGACTACCACAATCCGGATGATTTAGTAATCCACTGTGGTCTGTACATTTGTACCACTAACTTGACCCACTCAACTGCTGCTTAAGAGCCATAAAATGTAGTTGACCTCAGACCAGAAACAACTATTACTCCTTTTATTGTTTAAACTTTGCCACTTTAGTTGCTGCGAGGCTTAACACAACTAATTATCGTAAAGTGGTGAAGAACACATCACCCATTTATGGAGCCGGCTCCGCTTTGAGAATCAGCACGTCGCCTCCACTTGGCTCTGTCCTGTTGGCGAACGTACGAGGCTGAAGGTACGTTTACATCAGTGTTTGATGTTCTCATCCACACAAAAAGATTGCAATTAAGCCCACTGCCTACAGGAAATGGGTTTATCTAGTAGAAAACTGTCTGGAAGTTGTAGCACTGTAAGGCAGCAGCGATGAGTGACACAGTTCCATAAGTATCAAGAGGAGTGAAGAGTTCTGATGGATTACACTTTAAATTGACTTTAAAAAGCAAAAATGTTGTCGAAGTGGGCATTGTGAAGTGCTCCTTGCCTGTAGAAAGAAGCTACAAATGCTTAGAATGTCGTTGGACCTTTTTATTTCAAAAGCACAAAGAGGGAAAGAAGGGAAATATGAATCTACTGATAAAAAATTCAACGACACTTATGATTCTCAAAGTGCTAGACTAGAACAATGTTATTAATCTCCCATCATTAGCGAATTACCAGGCAATTGTAAATTTATTTATCATATTTATTATGAGGCATTACAGTGGGACATTTGAAGCATTCCATCCTGCCAAAAACGCAAACTGGGATAACGTTATACCTCGCCCATTTGATCGGAATACATAAATCGTCTGTTCTGGATGCTTATCTCTTATGGAAGGAGACGCAGAATTCGGTGGTGGAAATGCAATTCCAGCCGTTGATGCGGCAAGAAAACTAGTTGCCTTCGAGGCACTCAAATGATTTGACGTTGCACCGCTAGGAAGGTGCAAACAGTAGTGTTAGCACCCAAGCTCGGGGTGTCTGTGCATCTGTCAATGGCAAAGAGGCAATTTGACAGATGAGGTGCACAGAGAGGGTGGATTTTTTGACAAACTACACTGCACAATACCATTTGAAAGAGTGAAAGACAGAGGAAGGGAGGGCAGTGGAGCTTTTGCGCTGGCCATTAGCAGGCGAGTCACGTTAAAGCAGAAATGGTGATAAAAAACCACGGTAATGAACCCCCATGTTGCTACAAACATGCTTTGTTCTCCTCCATGAAGTAAAACTAATTTACTTTAGAGGATGGAATTTGAAAAGTCTTCGGAAATGGTCGTAGGACGTCACAGGTACCTGGGCAACCAATTTATTGTCTGCTTCACAAACTCAAGACGGTTTCTAATTTCTGTGATCCCGATTTTTAACTTTTATTGTAAATACTATTTGCAACTCATTGAGTCTGTGAATTGCACCTCCGTTTACCCGAAGGTTCTGGTTTCCTGTGGCAGGGAACTTTTAGTTCTGTAGATTCAAAAGTGATTAAAGATTTGAAAAGAACATTTAAGTGAGTTTCACTTAAAGTGGTTGTTATGTGAGTTTAAACAAAGCTGTTTAAACGACTGCCTCACGTTTTAAGTTCCTGTGAAAACACGGAAAGTAGTAGGAGGAGTCAAATGAGAGCTGGCTACCAGGATGGCTATCAACCTCGACTAATCATGCTTTTGAATGCTGGACGTACTCCACAACGTACTATAATCCGCGGGGAGTACAATGCTGCCATCGTTGAAATATTCTTTCCCGTACAGTTGATGCAGCTCGGTTGAAGATAGGTTATACCAGTATGCTTGATAAGGATGGCTGTAGACTTCTAATTGGCCCTAGATTTGATTAAAAGGAATACAGAATCCATCCTGAATCTTGTTAAAGAAATCACCAACAAGAAATTTGTTGTCTAACGCCATCCAAAGCACTGAGAGATTTATCTATCGAGCTCACCGAGAATGGGGACGCTAATTCCCCATCTCTGAAAGCTGGACTGATCTTCTTGAAAGGAACAACAGCATTCCATAACATTGACAGCATTTATATCCCACTTCATAAAGTTTGAAAGTTACGAAAATAGCATGGTAAATAGAGATGTGGCACTTGCGTTCTCACTGAGAACGTAGTGAGGCATTTCCGTCAGGAAGTTTTACTATCAAGGCACAGAGGAGCTGAGACACCTGAAAGAAAAGTGAAACGGCGGAGCCTGTAGGGTGCACTTATTGTTCAGGTGTACCATTAAAAGGGATATCGTTCTGTTATCAAGGCAGGTATTTAAAATAGTAGATGCAAATTATCGAATCACCTTAGTAACACAGACATTCGTTTAACTGCGTCGAAACAAGTGTTTTGGTAATGTTTACTTTTAAGTAGTTTACATTCTAACTGACATCAACGACAAAATAAGCATTAAATGGGGTAAACTTAATTGCAGTTTAGCTGTACTGACTGCTGTCATAGAGTCAAGCAGCCATAAACGGTAGGAGACCTACAAACTACATCCAGTGCCTATGCTTAAGCTAGATGCTTGAATGACAATGCCCAGGTTGCCTCGTGTTGGCCCGACTTTTGCTTTGTTGTCAACTTACTTGAAAACTGAGAGAGCGGTAGCGTGGACAACAATATCTAAGTCTAGGGAAGTGAGTGGCCCTATCACCCGTGCAGATAAAACAAGTATTGCGGTGGTGCAGTGATGCAATGGTTTCATAGGAAAGTATTGGCTACATGCCTAACAGAAAGTGTAAACCTAACCTGATTGAGAAACAGAGACCAAATGTGGTCATCGCCTCTCATCCACCGTTGTTTCCAGGGTTTCTAACAGACGCCAGGTGCAGGAGGAGGGAAATTTGACAAACCATCCCGTACCGAAACTGTCTTCTTACAACGGCAAATAACACAAGAAGGGTGGAAGTGAAAAAGGACAGGTTCGAACACATAAAGTAGTGGTGTCCAAGTCAGCATCATGAAAGGTAAACCTGGCTGTGATTTATGAGGAGGCTACAGCTGTAAAAATGACAAAATGGCGTATGTTTGTTTGCTAGTCTTAACGCTCTACTGTTAATGTCCATTTTCATCTTCAGTTGCTACGCTACGAATTTTCGGTGGACGTTGAGGCTCTTCTTCAAATGTTTAAGGATTTTCACAATGTCCTGTTGTCACAGTTAACTAATCCAACCGTTTTAAAGCAGGATTTAAAACTGTTTCGCTTACTACGGATCAAAGTAATAATGGCAACAGTTGAGTGAGCTCATAGTGTGGACCCTTTTGTTTGAAAACTGGCAAAACCGTGGTGGTGAAGGCTGAAGCGAGACGATTCTTATGCTTCAACTTAATGTGGACTGATTTGTATGAAGGTGAAATAAGTGAGCCTCTCTAGAAATGATTGATAAGTAACTTTGGAAACACTATTTCAAGATGCGCAATAGTGAGTTTTCATCAGCCTAGTAGAAGTCGAGGTCGCAAAACCCAACTGGGCGTGGTAAAGCAATTCTTTCATCCTCCTCACCGAGTAGAAGTGGCGATCTGCGCAAAGCACCACCAGATGGCGGTTCTATGGTGGTAGCCAGGATTTATGGCCTTCATGATGCTATAAAGTGGGAATTACGTCTTAGTTGTGATATAGAGTTTGGATTGTCCACTGCCTTATGATGAGCCTTTCCAAGTAGATGCTAGGAGAGATAGTACTTAAGAAACTTTTAGGATTGCACGGGAACCGACTTTCGATGGGACGATGACAAGTTTGTAATTGAAAACTTGCAGTTTCCCAATAGCGCGGAATATTCCCGCCTTATTCCGATGATCAAGTTGAGAGAGGTTGGAATAGTGATTACTGCAACAAAAACACAACTTTAAACGACAATGTGCTTCTTGAAATGGAAGCAAGTAGTCCATGGAGCCTTCAAAATCTTCGACTGATAAATCGACTCAAAAGTTGCTTTAAGGCGTAATCAGCACTTCTTTTCTTTCAGGGAGAGGGGCAAATGAAGGTCTTCTCGAAAACTCGTATTAGAGAGAGCATGGGACACATCTCCCGGTGTTAATGTTTTCCTGATGCTGACTCAGTACTCGCGATCAATTACAGACCTAGGAGAAGAATATGGTTGCTCTTTGGCGCTGTGGTAAACCAAATTTAATGGTGATGAATCATATTTGGGGAGAAAAAAGGCAAGCAATACAACGGAGGGTCAAAACATTTGTTTTTGCCAAACTATTACTCACTCAAGTCTCCCAACTACACTTTAACTTACCATAGTACTTTTGTGTTTGGCAGTCCTGGATGGAAGCAACTCCCATGAGGGTGGTCGCCTTTTGGTTTGGTCAACTAATTGCAAATTCCTTTCTTCGAAAATAACGTCCATTTGGCGACAAAATGAATGAGGTTAAGCTGAGCACTGCGGAGGATTTGCCGAGGCACTGATAAGGTAAAAGCACAGAGAACATTATATGGATGGGATAAGTTGACAGCCACCAGTTGACTATATAATAGGCTTGTAAAAGTGGCCAATCTTCGAGTATTTTATCAAAGCCGAAGAACGGTAGATCAGATGTAATAGAAGCTGCCTCTTCGTTTAAGGGATAATCCAGGCGTCGAATTTACACTATGCTGGAATCAGCTAAAGTTTCATTCCAACTTTCAAAATGTTGGATCGAACTCCCATTCGTGAACATCTCTCGAGTCCCCCAAACACTGTCAGTTTTGTCTAGCAAGGTTTTCCGATGAATTTGGCTTGGCGACAGGTTTTCAAAAATCAGTGGCAACATCAAAGCTTAACGGAACAAAAAAAAACTAGGTAAGAAGTGTGCATGCAGTTGGGATTGAAGATTACTTCAAAATGCGCACTTTAATGCCATCTTCCTCTCCTAGTTCCTGTCTACAGGTTGTGACGACTGTCCAACACAGCGGGTAACGACGCTTCATTACGAGAGATAATAGAACCACAGAATAAGTATTCGCCTAACATTGATTCCCAAAACACTCTGGCACTCCTAAAAAAGCTACAATTTGGCATTTAATATAAATTTTTTGGGGTTAAATGTATGTACAGATGGGTGAAAAGGATTGGTGCTATCACGCCACAATCAGTAATCATCGGAATTCACATTTTGTTCACAAGTAGATGCAGTAGGCAGCACTCTGATTGATTGATAGCAGCTTCTTTCTTATTAGTTTATGATACCTAAGCGACGAAAGAGCCGCACAAAAACGACTTTGCTCTTCTTGGCATCTCAACTCGATGGGTAAAGGGCAATACTGATCAAAGTAGCCCTTGTTTAAAGCATGAAACAAAATGCAGCTTTGTGGTTAGGTAGACCAAGAACAGATTGCTCTCCACGATTCCTTCATCCTATTTTGGGATGGAGACTTGACATGAGTTCTGATAGATGCCCATACAACTCACTCCAAAGGGCGTCTTTAGAACTGAATTCCCCTTTCGACCGCTCTTGAAAACCTTTAACACATGATAGTCAGGAGCTTGGATAGTTTGCCATTCAGATGTCCCAACATCGCTTGCCATTACTCTCAAATTACGAAAATCTCATAGCTACTCAAATGTGTCTAACTTGACAAACGGTATGATTTATTGCAACCAGTTAGTACAAACTGTCACCTCTTTGTGACAAAAAAGCTCGGACCTACATTTGGCACTGGTGATGAATGTGTCAGTTGCACATAGCTACTGCTCAAAAATTTACAACCCCGCCCTCCGATCTGTCCGTTATGATTTAAACATGACAGGGTAGAATAAAACCTAGGCTACATGCCTGCATCTAGTTCACCTGTCTTCTCTTCATGTGGGTTTCACCGTCAACTTGATACTCCTCAACACTGTGTTGTTGGATGGTGATGATGTCGTTGATGACACCAAGGAAATGCAGTAAGAGTAGGAGGAGAAAAATGTTCCGTAGTGTCATTCCTAATCGGGGACGCGGTCTGTCCCCGTTTGCACCTACTCAGGCCGCACAGACCCTCTCTCCATCCTGTACTTAAGGAAAGAACAAGTTGTATGTACATCCGCCATCGGCGTTTTGAAGAAGTCAACCCCCTCCCTCCAGCTAATGAAGAAGTATATGAAAAGCGGCCGCCAACAAAGTTAGTCTCTTCAAAGAAGATCCATCCGGAAAAGGGGAAATTAATTTTCACTGGTCAGAGTCAAATGAAGAGCTAATCGCAAGTGAAATTGAAACGCCTGGATAAGTTTTATGGCAATGGTGTTTAACGTTTCACAAGAGCTGGGTGAACTTTGACAATTCTTTGCTCAACTTGGAAACACACTTGTGAAAAAGTGTTGCCCCAGTGTAGACAAGCACAAAAGTGGAGTTCTTTTGCCAGCCACTAGGCTGAGAGTGAATCATGTATCATTGCTGGTGGAAATGAAATTTCAACCTCATCCACGTGTGCCTTAAAATTTTTCCCATGTTTTTCAACTTTGCAGTGCATTTCTCATGCGTTTTTACTTGTCGGGCAATTGTTGAGGGCAGGCTGAAAACCCGTCCCCCCAACCTCCCCCCCCCCCCACCACCACCACCGCATCCTTCCATCCATCAGAAGTCCGTTACTTTGCAGCACCCTTTTTCCCAGCCCCATGTGGAAATAGAAGGCGTTGCTGGTGGACGTTTTGTAACACTCACTGGCTAAGACTGCTGGCTTTATTAGCACTTGTTCTTGTAAAGCAACTATTTTCTGCCAGAAGAATGAGTATAATTTTCTCAAGAACTTCAATGAAATTCCCTTTCATTATCATATGGTTCGGTTATAAAGGATTTAGTGTTTACTGTCCCGGTGATGCTTCTTACAAAACGACATTTTGTTGTGATTTGAGGACCAAGAAGTACTCAATTAGTGCGCCTTTAAGCGGTTCAACAAAGGAGGAAAGTAATTTAAAGCAAATGAACACAAAACAAGCTTAATAAAACAAAAAAGAACAAAGAACATTAAGTAGTGGCGGTCGTCGAAAGAGGTCCACTGTGGTGTCACGACCATCCGCCCCATTGGTAGGTTAGCAGTGAATGTTTTCTCACCACCATCGCCTTGAGTTAAAAACTTTGAGGGAATCCCACTGGAATTGTTTTTTTTTTCCCTTTGGTGAGTGCTGTCTTTCTGAAGGAGCCAAAGTCTAACCATCGCATACTTTTGGGTGCCTTTTTTTCTATGCAGATGGTGCTTTGTTTACTGCTCAGCCTTCGCTGATAACGAGTGATTTAAAGATTCTGCCGTAGGAGGATATTCATTGAATGGAAAAAGAGATTACTTGAAAGTTCAACTGAATTTGAGGAAGTGAAGCGTCAACAATGCCTTAGTATTATTTGATCATTTGCTTAATTCCACCTCCAGACCATGCCAGTGGCCCTCAGTCCGTCTGTACACCGATTGTACTTCTTTTGCTCAATTATAACGCCTTCCTTCGTCTTCGGAGAAGACTCAGGACGCTAAATTAGTGCCATTGAAAATGTAAAACTACTTTTAAGGGGAAGATACCCTCATCTACCTAGCTGTTAATGCTATTGCCATTCGATACCTCCTCCACCTCTCAACTAGCTGGGTAAAACCCAGGCAGTTATGCCTGAACAATCCCGAGGTGAGAACAACGCAACAAGGAGGAATCGACACCAACACCTTGGCTTTGGATTAGTGATCTATCGTCCAGCTATGGACACAGTGATGACCAACACATTTCCCTTCCCTACATCCAGTTCCTTTACAGGATGAAACTGCAAGTCCAGTTGAATTGCCGGTAAAGATAAGTGACGTTGCGATCAGATACCTCCTCAATTCCACGACAATTCGATGTCTGGCGCGGCCGACTGATTCGTGGGCGCTTTTCCTTACAGTGCCGACTACGCAGTGTTGGTCGACGTGGGAGTTTGACCAAGGGCAGCACCAGGACCGATGCTCAAAAGGAGAAAGGACCAATGCATTACTTTGTTTCGGTTTATCGGGCGTCTAAGGGTCGGCATTACATCTTCTGTCCCAGCATTATAATTTCATTCGACTTCAGAAAAACTCGGGACTCAACGCCTAATTTTCTAAAAATTCACTTTGATTTTTTGGGGTAGACTTCAAAAGTTAAAGTGCATGTAGAAGTAGACCTTCACGCTAATTACTCTGTTTATTTCAAACTTGGCAAGCTAAAACTTTTGCTACAAAGTAATTTAACAACGAATTGATGGTTTGAAGCAGTCGCTTTGGCAACACAACAATTACATTTTAGTAGACCGTGAAAACGTACGGGGATTTCAATTTTCGGTGCTACAGACAATTCTTGTCCAAAAAAAAGGGGTCCGGATGCGACGATTGTGCAGACACAAACAGTCCATTAATTAGCAGGGCCAATGGGAAAACCAGTGACAGTGATGGATGACCTTTCCTGTATGGTGGTAGTCGTAATGATAGCAGCGCTCCGCCGACACTCCCCGCTCTGCCGCCCTCATCGTGCAGCACCGAAATGGGACGCCACCCCGCCGTCCATGGCCGGCGGCTATTGACAGCGCCCCACGACGCAAAAATCAGACGCACTGTAACCATCTCACCAATGGATTTCATCACGCAACGTGATCTGTGCCAAAAGAAACATTGCGACAAACTGTAAAACCACTGAAGATGGATCATGCGGTCTTCATACGTATTTGGATGCTTGATGGACCGTACTGGCCAATCTGTATGATCAAATCCTTTCAGACATTTATTTACCATGGGAATGAATGTATAAGTGTAGCAGGAGGATATATGGAAGAGCGAATAAAGTAGATACTCCCTGAAAAGTGTTCCTTTCTGTGATAAACCGCGGTGCTGATCTTGATGTCCTGAGTTTATGGGGAGCATGTGAGGGTGAGTTTAGACTAATAAACACTCAACCATTGTTGCCTCCGTTATTGCTGTTGTTAACCCAACTGTCCAGTGCCCTACAAAGAGAAGAGAGAGCCAATCCACCCATTATGCCAACAAATGTGGCATTTGCAGCATTGCCACTGAGCGAAAATGCATACTTGTGCATTGGACGCTTTTCCCTTGATGGGATAGTTTTCTCACCGTAGTGTTGGGAAGGGGAGCCAAATAAGTGAAGCAGAAATCTTCCAGTTTGTGATTTTTTTGAAAGCGACTGCTCAAGTGTGACGCCGCAGCCGCAGCCTCCCAACGAGAAGAACTAGCATACGGGGCGGTTGGTCAGAAGGCATTGAGGCGAACGGCAGCGTGCCTAATGAGTCGTGGAGGAACACAAGTACATTGTTTGAGGGAGGGGGGATGAACAGACACATTTGTCCCTCCTCATCTCTTTCTTCCGTCACTCAGCGGTGCCAACGGTGGCCGTAGCGACGGTGGCGACAAAAGCACAATTATTATAGCTTGTTTGGTGGGCAACATTTCTGCATGAACGGGCTTATATCTCAGGAGGAGGAGGAGGAGAGAGAGGGAGTCGTCCTGAGTAATCTTGGAAGGGTATTCATTTCCCATGCACAGTATAGTCGTTGCATGGACGAACACGCCTTTCTAATCGAAAGGTGACTGAGCATAATCGGAACATTTGAGGTCATGATATACAAAAGGAAAGAACACAAGGAAGTACACACTCTATTCAATTTTCCTTACTTCCTCCACCAACATCTCGAAGGTTAGAAAAACTTGCCAACACGGCTGAACCATCGTCGGAGGACCTGCCGTGTCGGTCAAAAACAACAATTGCAATTGTTCGCTCAAAGTCACGCCAGTCGGGGATTCCACATCAGGCAGACTGGCAGGAGCTTCACTTGTTGAATGGATGTTCACAGCTGTGAACCACCAAGGCCGTCTTTTTAAAGGCGACACTCTTCGAGTGGCCTGCCACTAGACAGGTGAGCTTATCAAGGTGGTAAGAGTTACACTAAAACCTTGTAATTAAGTTAGCATTTGTGGGTTTGGATTTTCTGCCTTCTCTATCAGGAACTGTGACTTATAACCAGAAGCTGTAGCACGCCCACACAGCCTACCACTTGTCTACCGCCTTAGTTAACTTGTCTGGACTGATCTACGAAAGAAGTGTGAGCTGGTTATTGGCACTCCTAGGCTAGATTTGGCACTTACCCGTCTCTAGAAGATGGTCGTTGCTTAGTAGCCAAAATTCTTGGAAATTTTCATCACTTGTCAAACTTTGCCAACAAATTAGGGTTACATTCCCACCTCGTTGAAGCGCCTCTTACATTGAAAACATTGATTAGTCGAAAATACACGGTGCGTTGATGCTGGCATTACTAAGAAACGTTTTATTAACTACTTAACAACTCCAGCTTGGAAAGAAGCTGAGACCGACAGTCAATATCAACCCTAAATTCTGAGAACTCGCTAGCCTTTTGCATAGTAGAAAAAAGAATGCACGATTTGGGAGGAAAAATTGTAGGCATACCTGCCAGCGGCTTAAATGTCAATCATAAGTCTTTTCTCTTTCTTTAAATTCACATGCCTTTCTCGCCGTGTGCCAGCCTGCGATGAGATCATGACGAGACAGTGTCAACGTGATGTACCGCACTCAGAAACGGTTCCGCTGATTGAGTCGTGCTTATCATTCCTGAATGCACAAATAAATTCACAGCCCTTCTCTACAAAACATTGATAAAACTCATCTTCATTTTTAACTATTACTTGAACCGAATATCCTGAAAGCATATGGAAATGTAGGGATGGTGGAAGCATTATCTCAAAATTTGAGAACGTTAAATTGGCCAAAAGTTGGAACATAGCTCTTCTGCATGACCAATTCTTAGTATTTTTGTTGCCACTACAAGAAAATCATCGCCTATAGCGGCCTAGATGCTGTATTTTCCTCAACCTATATTATCGTTTAGTGAATAAAAGAGAATAAGACTGCCTTGCAACTAAGAGGATCATTAAACTGTAATAGTACTTTGCTACGAGCAGATATCATATTTTTCAAAATAGGTATTAACAGCTGCCGTATTTAAAAGCATTTTATCTTTATTCTCCAATACAGCATCTCCTTTTTCCCAATTTTGAAGGTGGGGTGGAATACACGCGTAATCTTTTTATAAAGACTTAGACAAAGTAAAATGTGCATCGCGTTTTGCAAACGAGAGAAATCCCGTGGGACTTATACGCCACTGCGCATGAATGATGATCGACGTTTCATTCAAATCATAAACTCCAAATTTTTTGTTTCTAAAGGGATTCCCATGAATACACCATTTACCACATTTTTGTCACAGAAAGTCATTTTTTAAAGTCAGAAAGATAAGGATAGAATTAAAATCAAACTACCCCTCCGGGCCGTATTAAGGGCTGTAGAGATGTTTTAAGTCTCATCTATGTCCTTGAAGTTAGCCTGCTCAAGCGAGCCGTATATGAATGGGAAGACAAGACAATGTTAGTTGGGAAAACAATTTATTTAATATCCACTTCTTAAATGTTAGGACCGAATAAACTTTGGTTTAAAGAGGAAGGGATGTGTTTTTGGTACATTTTGACCCTGATTGTAGATCGGTTCATTGCAAAGTTAAAGGGACTAACAGATGTCTCATGTTTTTCTACAATTTGTTCAATCATTGTGCTTTATAATCGGATAGATGACTACAGGAACTTCAAGATCGCACTATGGATATATATCGCAGGTTGTAAACCTTTTATATGTAAAATAAAGCGACTTCATGATTTGTGAGCCCCAAAACTTGTTGAAGAAGTTAGTCTTAGATGATGTGGAGATCATGACGAAAAGTTTTATTACGATCTTACTTATTGTCGCCCTGTGCAGCATTGAAATAGCAGGTCCGGTCATGCTACTACCGCTGATGGATAGAAGTGCATTGACGGCGACCTGTCGCCCACTGTCGCAGGTACTGCACATGTGGAGGATGTTTGTAACACCACTAACAAGTGCCTCGTGTCCCATGACTACCCTTTCCCTTCCGTCAATCAGCCCAATCCCATTATGATTACGCTAACAATAATGATCTAAGGCGAAAGGCAAAGCATACCTGTCTATGCATGGCAAATGATTAACTGAAAGAGTTCTTTCCTGGTGCTGTGGAATTTCAACCCAGTCAACGAAAATGGTGCATCGAGATGCAATGCTATGTGATGAGGTGAGGAGAACAAAGAACGCTTCTACGTTGTGCTTGCTTTTTTGTTTGTATGGGTGATGAATCTTCCAGCCTACCTCGATGTAAAGTAGAAAGTTCTTTGCCTTACATTGAGTTGATAGACCCTAGATGTTACAGAAATTACAATTTTTGACCTATTCAAACGGTGATGCGGAATATTTTAAGGGATGGAAAAGAACACTGCGGAAGGGGCTGAATGAACCCACATAGAAGGACTTTTTGGATACCGAATCCTGAGGTACGTAAAATCCCTTAAGAACAAGTGAATAAGAGTTTGATCCTTGAGATTGGTTCTCACGACAAATAAAAGGTCAACCGAGAAGCTATTTTCGTGGTCTTGGAGGTCGAGTCAAACATCAAAGGATGTTTAAATTAACCTTCCAAAAAAGCTCAAAAACGCAGCAAAGAACTAGAAAGTGCCTAAAACTTAACCTTGCTCTTCTTTATCATACCAATTTTATGTGGCAGTGCAATTGGGGATCGGAGTGATAAAAATGCAGGCCGAATGACGTTGTTGGAACATCAATGTTTAGTTACACGAATAGGGGAAAGTAGAACCGAGAATGATTCTTACGAGCAACGTGAACTCGTAGCAAGCCCATTGTTGATTGAAGATCCTCTTCTGAGGGCATTTCATGGATTTAAACAGTTCAGCGGTTAAACTTGTCCATCCCTTTAGACGCAGTCCTGAAGGATGTGAAATAATGAAAAGTAAGGTAGCATTTCTGTGCTTAAGCTTAGCTAAGAATTTACAACTATGGTGGGGGTAGAATGCACCGAATTCGCACATTTTGGGAGATTCAAGGATGGCGACTAGTCGGCGGCATTTTTGCGTTCAAGGGACATTAAAATCGTGCAACGATAGAGGTACCAGCATGAATAATGCGATTCACTTAAATCAGGTGAGCGCTAAAACGAAACGAAGGAACAAATGAGTTCTCCACCTTCCATTAGGAGAAGAATGAGTGCTTATTATAAAATTTGTTTTGGTTCTCGATTTAGCAGATCGAGAGGAGTCTTTCTGAAAGGTGAAGGATTAATTGAGCTTATAGAGCGAGGAGAATGAGATTACCAAAGAGGAAGGGCAACAAGGGTGGAGTTCCGATGCCCATCTACGTCAGTCTGTACCAATCGGACACCTGTCTTTAAATGCTCAAAACACAGCATTGAAAGGTGAAAAGTCAAAAACAACCCATCTCATTACATTGAAAAATTAACAGATTCTTTGCGGATTTTATCCCCCATCTACGAGTGTCAATTCCCAAAGTGACGAATGAATAATTTGAAGCCAGTTTTTTTTATAGCAAAGTAAGTCTGACGCCAGCACTTGCGAAACGCCTATCGTGTGTGAATGGATAAATTGACGTTCCTTGTGATGAAGTTTTGGAGCCTGGCGTCAAACAATCTCCAATCATTTTCATGATCGGTAGCTAAAATGGTCCAAAGGGCGGTACAGCAATTGTGTAGGCGTAGATGTTGAGCTGTCGCCTGCATACTGCAACGATGAATACACGAAAGGCATTTGCCTGCAAAAAACACGGTTACTTCTACTGCTGCTGGTGATGGAGATGAAGAAGGAGAAGGAGGTTTGCACAATCAATCACTGTCCATTGAGGGCGAGAGCTTCGTTAGCACACATACACACAGAGAGTAAGATAAATTACCCTTGTTAGTGCATGGCCTCATCGAGAGGAGGACGAAAAAGTTGTGCCCCTACTGCCTCTTTTTCTATTTAAGCCAAATCGGAGGCCTATTTGTGCATGATGAAGTGATTCTAAAGGAAATTTGGAAATCTGTAGCTAATCAATAGGATAAAATTATGCAGCCAGAGAAATCGGTAACTAGAACTGAAATAACCTTTACTAACTGGAGCATATTAGTCTGAATATGCCCAATAGCTCCTAAGAGGAGGCCTCGACGCATTGACTACTAGAAAATTGAACGCCACAATTCCACCGATTCTTCCCTTTGCATCGAAACCGAAATAATGTAGCTGATATCGGGTCAAGAGCAGGAATTGGTGCAGCCACAGATGTAATAAACTGATAAAGCGCGCCTGTCACACATACGAGACGTCAGCAGTAAGCGTGTTAGGTACCATTAAGAACATTAAAATAAACCATGTTTCCATCAAAAATTAGGCTTGAAAGGCTAATGTAAACATCAGAATGTAACTAGTGCTCCAGATTATTGTCTATGTTAAACCCTATCTATGCCGTAATCTTGTCTACTTTCGGGTAGCTTGGAGATTTCTCTCCGAGTAATAACGTCTAAAAACCAGTTCTTCGCCTCCAAAGCACAATCATTCATTTGTCAGGCTATTAAATTTAGCTCTACTAGTATACGAATTCCCAAGGGCACGGTGACAAAGAGAGCGCAAAATTTGCTTCCTTTAGCAACTTTTTCTTTAATGGAATATACCATTAAGACTCTTCATCTCGTACCTTACCCTTCTCCGACTGCACCATTGTGCTTCTTTTCCTTACAATTGGCGCATGTCCCAATCCTCAATCCTTGGTGCAAACTTGACGTTCTGATTTGCGCTCGATGTCTCCTCTTTTCGATGGATGACCGCTAAAGCAGACTGGTTGAGCTTAAAACAAGGCAAACGAGGTAGGATACTGCGGTCTACAGTGATCCATTTTAGTACTATTCAAAACTTTTGAGAAATGAGCACCAACTTGTTCCAAATTAGCAAAATATACCTTCTAAAGAGCGGTGGTGCTATTGCCTTCTCAGTGTCCAGAGGCGTTGGTGAACTAATGCCAAAATAGCATGAATGAATTGTTATGCCACCGAAGGAGTAGCCAAAATCAGTAGAGCCTGGTCAGTCCATTCAACACAATGAAAAACTTATACAAATAGCCTTTTGTTCAGTTAAAATTACTGCAAATTTACCGTGGAATGAATTAAAACAATTTACTTGAACACTTTTTCCGCTGTGTGGCAGTAAGCAGTTGAAGCGAGTGTGTTTGGACAATCAAATTGGTGGATAATCCAACCTCCATACTTGGATTGCAACCTGTCAATCCAACGTGTCAACTATCCATTCACCCATCAATCCATCCTCAGCTAATGGGGTGGTCCCAGCTGTCAATCAAGAGCTTTTCCCTTCGTCGTGGCGTGGGGGGGGGAGAGGGGGTGGGGCGAGGTGAGGAAGGGGACAACGTTAGACTTTTAAACTTATGTCATCTACAAATCTTTCCGCCTTTTGGTGGGTCTATTTTCAAGATGTCATTCAGTCATTTAGACAGCCAGTTAGTCAATCATTCAGTCAGTTAGTTGGTGGCAATTTCTACGACTTGCTAAATCGCGATTTTTATGACCGAATGCGATGTTTGTTTTCGTGAATACGAACAAGCCTGTTGGACCGTAATAGCAACGATTGTGTAGCTCTGACATATCAACAAAACGCACTAATCTTCGTCGCTTGTCTGGTTAACATGAACGTGATAGATTTTCGACAGCCTCATTGTCACATGCCCATGTCAACTCTGTGTATGGCATCCATTTGCAGTCCACTTATGGCAGACTGATAAATAAGCACATTTCTGTGTCTGTTTACGCTATGAGCTCTAGGTGTGAGGTTTCGATACGGATTCACCGAGTACGCAACCACTTCACTGGAACCCTGGTTAGCGTAACTTTGAGGCGCTTTTTAGTGGTCCGAGTGAAAATGCATCCGCCTTACGCAGCAGTCCTGAGAATGGGGACCTCAACTGTTTTTAGGAACTGACCACCCTTATTGGGTCACAGTCATAAAGGGTCTTTTTTATTTCCATATTGTGAAGATAGCCCAGTTTCAATCAAGTGTCAGTACTGATTGCATTCTGTTTCAGGATGTGAAGGGTTGGATTAATTATTATCCCACTTCCTGCCTCTGCTTTAACTGTCATTCACCTAGCAGCAGGTCGTCATCTCACACACACAAACCCACTCACACCCACACATCAGCCTGAGAAGGGTTTAAATGACAAGAAGCTTGCATCTGGGTCAGCAGAGGAGACCACTGGAGTCCCGTTGTTGGACGGCAGGATTCTCAAGCCCTAATCTCCCTTTCTTCCTCCTCGGGAAAAGTGAAACTAAATTTTGGATGTCGGCTGTGATATATAGCTCTGGTGACGACACGCTACACTTTCACTCCCAAGACTTGCGGAACACCGCCCGATTCGGGATTTTGGATAACTCTTTCTCTGTTAAGCCTACCATTACGCTGTCGAATACATTAATATTGGGCTTGGAAAACAAAAAAAATTAATGCGTGATTATGGATGCCAACGTGGATGCAATTGAGGATCATTCAATGCAAAGATTCATACAATTTCCATAGGAGACAAAATGAACCAAGCTGATACCCAATAGATGCGCAATTTCGTCTGGAGAGCAATCCACCTGAATTGAGCGAATCCTCTGGGCTATGGTGATTTTCACCTGCTACCTTTGCATAACTGAGGCCTCGTGCCTGATGGTATCGTGTGCTGCGGCTTTGGTGATTGGATCCATGCGACGACCTGACCCTCCTAATATTATAGCGTTATGCTACTTACTAAATCTATTAGAGGATTTATGTTTTTTAGAGTAATAATGCCAGAACATTAGTGTTGAAGCTGGCTCACACGTGTTCTCCCCCATAAAGTGAAAGCATTCTAAATCAGACAGCCAAAAAACCTTGTTCCCTCCTCAATGACATGGTTTTAAGTCCTGCGGTTTCTTAACTTCCTGACAGTATTTGTACCACACCTTGCAGCCTTACGCATACCTTCTGATAAATCTCTAAGTAGGTTTAAGTTCAAGAGACACAGAGGAGAAAATATTAGGGACAGCAGTGCCACGGGAATGCACTTCAATCAAACCACTCGATTCCTCCAGGTCCTAATGGCAGCAAAAATTTCCCGCTCTCCTTATCAACGATTAGTGATTTAAACAAAAATTGGGAGTTGGTTGGGATCACAGTATTGTAGAATAAGGCAACTGTTCAGGCACTACATGAAAAACCGCCCAACAGTCAAAAGGATCCAGCCTTAGAAACGCTCTTGATGGTAGCAAAGACAGCGAAAATCCTTAGCCCTCTTTGATGATTGCCTTAATTTGTTAAGAGAGGAACAAGTGCAGCTTAACTAAACGAAATTTCATGTACTGGAAAAAGAAACAGCTTACAGGTGATTGACGTAGTAAGCACATTGGCCAAGATACGGTCTGCACCCACCTGTAGAGAGCCCATACCTGGAGTCGTAACTTGGTGAGTTGCGGACATAATAAAAGGTCTGCACTCTTCCCATTATGACTGCGATATCGTAGAACAATAAACGGTTTTATTCCTCTGCATGCAGGATATAAGCGATTTAACCGTAAAGATAGAACCGTCTCGAGCAACGCCCAAATTTGAGGTATAAGGAGGGATTAATTACCTGAATTTGGGATCCAACTAAAGATAAAATGGGTGGATGATTTTGCAGGAAGATGAAACCTTTGTTGTTAAGTTAAGCAAATGTTATGCTTAGGTTTTTTTCCACTGCGCTGTTTGCACAGGAGGGAAACACTGAGTTGGTATGAAAGCTGTCAAAAAGCCCTATTTGTGTCCATGACATAAAAGAATGAGTAGCTAACGATTTGATAATTTCTAAAGAAAAGTTGTTTCAGTCACGAACTTTGATAATGCCTTGCTTAAGCCCTGAAAGTGAGCATCTCATTAATCCTAGAAAGCTGAAATAAGTTAGTTGCTTGTCCAACTATCCGTCTTGGCAACAGTCCACCGCCGGGCGACCTATTCTTCTGGCCAATTAACATGCTTCCTTTCGACTTTAAGGAAGTCTCGAGGTGCTACAGTCCCTTGAGTTTAAAGTACTTTCGATCTGCACTCTGAACCTTTGTGTAGTCATCGAATCTAAGTTGCGCAAAAGTTAAATGAAAATTGATGACAGAGCGAAGGAACATTCAGTGTAGACACTAACAGCTTTAACTGCGCTGTCACCCATCAATATTTTTGCTTATTCAATCAGGAATGTGAAGAAAGGAACTATTATAAATTAGTTTTCCGTTTCTAGATTAGTCTTTTATTAACTATTATCGATGCCTTTAAAGAATGAATTATGGTTTAGCTCTCTCAGTAAGACTAGTTGATCACTGAGCTATGAGAAGCACGAGTAGTGATAAAAAGCTCGAAGGCACAGAGATTGTGCTCATCAAAATCTATTTGTTGGAAGAGGGGATTGGGCGCATCACACAAATTCACTTGAATCACATAAGAAAAGAAGCTTTTATGATTTCCTGCCGATTTCAGCTTTTTGGTTGGCCACCAACACACCATTTCAAAAGCTAAAGCAAATGATTTTTGAATGTTTACTATGTATCGAACGCTATTGCACAGGACCGAAATTCAATTATTTATGTGTGTGTCTATGAGAAAATCGAAAAACGCAACATCCATATAACGAGTACAGAGTCGAAGTTAAGCAACCATACTTTATGTAGCGGCACTGCCTGCATTTTAGTACAGCAAACGCGCCATTTTTAGCTACCTGTTCCCTGTCATCAAAAATCAGGGAAATTATTCTATAAAAATTTGAAAATATTGAAAAGCCCATAGACTAAATTTGTAATGAGAAACACTACTCAGTTCGAGCTAGATCAATAATTTGGTAGTTCTTTGGTTCTAGAATTGTTACCCGCGTTAGACTTCTTGATCAAATTCTTTGCTCAAGGTTATCAACTTATTGGCTGATTGGCCTGACCACCTGTGTAGACTGGCCGGCATGTTCAGTTTGTCCAAGAATCTTGTTAAAATTCCAAGATTTCTGCCCACTTATCGAGGTGAGGATGCTTTCTCCATGTTATCTTGCTACTTGACTAAAGCGTTGAGGTGCCTGTTCATTCAATGGAGCGAGACACCGAACCCGAACAGTCGCAAATTTGTTCCAGGCACATCTGTACTGGGTACTGGTACCATGGATTTTCAAACTAAAGCGAGCACAATCAACTCTCCACTGGCCAGGTAATTTTCGCGATAACATTATCCTTCTACTTTTAGGAATCTCTTTCAAATAGCGGGTGTTGCAGGTGTCTTTCTTGGGCCTGATTTTGTGACCGTCACCAAAACTTCTGATGCCGACTGGACTGTAATCAATCCTGATGTATTTGCGTGTTTGATGGACTTTTTCACCGCTGGGACCCCTGTTCTCAACAATATTCATGAAGAAGGTTTGCTTTTGGTGTCATGTCTTCATATTTCCATGCTATCTACTCGTTATATGTATATTTTTTTCCAAGTGGTTGACATCACTTTATGAAATGTCACATATTTTTCACGCAAAGCATATCATTCATACGATGTGACTCCGGTTTTAAGTCGGATGTATAGCGTTTTGTCAAAACACGCTAGGATGATTCGATAGCCACTGTATGCATTCATCTAGAGTCTGCGTTGTTTCATGTTGCAAACTTTTTTGACGTTGAAATAGTTACGGTTTCACTGATAGACTGATTATAATTTTACTTGCTGATCGAAAATTTCCGATTTTACGTTCCGTTTATTTATGCAGGCACAGTTTTTCCCATACAGTGACGAGTGACACTCCTGTTTTCATTTCGCAAGGCTTTCATTATGGTTCTGGAGGCACAGGATTTGCAGCGCACGTCTTGGTTTCCTAGTATTCTAATGAATAAATAAAAAACACTCAAATATAGTAGATTTATACCCCGCATCTGAGCTCGAAATCTTAGGCATCGCAAACGATGCCTAGACAATAGTGCTTTATTTTAGTTTTGCCATCTTTGCAGGTGGTTTCCTTTGATCATGCCAAGTGCTCTGAATGTGCCTTGATTGTAGATTAATTTTGCAGCCCATTGAGTTATTTAACGCAGAAGTGGCAACTAGCACACAGATGTGAAGCTTTCGATATTACGAATTCGGTCCTGTTCTCAGAAAATGCACATATTGCTATTCTACCACAAAATACTTTGTTCTCTTAGATGTCAAAGAGAAAGAGGACGAAGATACAACTGTACTTATGATAAAGGAGCTCCTAGATAGCCGTATCAGACCAACTGTTCAGGAGGACGGTGGTGACATCACCTTCGTCGTAAGTGTTCTCTTAAGACTTAATAAGTGGTACCTCTTTGAGATCCGTCCAACCTGGTCCGCTCAATGCCTTTGGGACAGGAGCATTATATGATGGAATTTGAAATTCCCTGAGCGGATTTGCAACGAGATCACGCTAAAGTGCTACCACGAAGGTGTTTGCGACCCACGAAAAGGGCAGACGGTGTCCTTGGACTGCGTGATTACTAGCAGTCACGTTCCCACTACTGCAGAAACTTTCAGGTCATCATACGACCTGGTTGAGAAAACAGCACTAGAAGCTGTAAACAACAGAACCAATCTGACACTTTATTTCTTATAATTACCGGATAAATTGGCATCTTTGTCACTCTGGCGACAAAGCATTACATGGCTTTCATAGCAGACCGATGGTATAACCCTTAGACCTTCCAAATTGGTGTTAAAGTCACCTCTTTCTGGTGTGGCTGATGTATTTGGACTCGTAACTGATTTGCATCGGAACTGGTCGTTGGGATCATCGAAATACACCCCTTTAGCCCTGGCTACTTCGTAAACGTTAACCGCCAACAGTATTGTTCGCATTGGAAAACGTAATTAAATAGGGTAGCGACATTGCTTTAACTAGTTAAGTCATCCCAAGCTCCGGTGAAACACATTAGCCTAAAACAGTGGCGGAACTTTCGAGCATTTTAGTGTGTGGCATAGTGAACAGAACCGAAGCTACGAAATTCTGCATTTTTCGTACAAATGCACATTATCCTAGTGACTCACTAACGCCTTTCCCTCTCCACCTACTCATTCACATGCAGGACTTCAAAGATGGCGTGGTGTACCTGAAAATGCAGGGCTCCTGTACCAGCTGCCCCAGCTCCACAGTCACACTGAAGCATGGGGTGCAAAACATGCTGCAATTCTATATCCCCGAAGTAGAAGCTGTGGAAGAAGTGGAAGACTCGGTCTCCCAGGAGGCCTTTGACAAGACTGAGGCCGCTATTTCTGCTGCCAAGGAAGCTCAGAAGAGTCAGTCAGCTCCCGCTTTCGAGAAGCCAGATCATTAGAAGTGGTCAATCATCCCCTCTGTACATCTGATTGACTCAATCTATACGCTTTTATTCCTTACCCTCCCATTATTTACACTCATGCGGTCAGTTCCAGCGTGCTTTGATATTTTGTCTCATTTTTTGCGTCATCGTTTGAATAGTCATTCTAGGGCGACTTGCGTGGGACTTGTCCCAAAGCATCGACAAAGCAGTTGAAAATGCAGTACAAGTAGTCGGCGGGATATTAACGTATTAAATGTTGGACTCGATGGGACGGAGAAATTAAACTAGGCAGTGGCAATCAGTGACAGTTTGAAAGTCTTAGTGAAGTTAATGAGCCTGGCGTATGGGAAGTACAAGTATGCAATGCGATTCAGTGTGGACTATTGCTTTGGACACATTGAGCTGCTTGAACAGCCAACAAGGTAGTGAAGTTGAGAGACACCCTGCAGGACTTGAAGGAACGAGCTTAAGAATCAAAATTTTCCTTCACAGGAGCAAGGTAAGTATTAGAAGAAGTGAGGTGTATGAGCCCAGATAGAGCGTGTATGAAGGGGCCAGTAGGTAGCGAAAAACAACACGAATAGAGCATCATAGCACCAGAACGAACACCAGAAGCCGTGGAGACGAAAGTCAACGGGGTTAGATACTTCACGTTTAGCAGGGTGAGGGTGCATGACCTAAATTACCTGCCCGAGCAGGCGCGAGTCAGTGAGGTAACAATATCCACACCGTGATCTGTGATTATTCACTACATATCCATTGAACAAAAAAGCTGGAGGTTTGCGACCCATCAGGCAATGCGTCGCAAATTCCTAACAATTTCTCGTAATCAGTACTTACTGAACCAATTTCTGTTTAAACATCTAGTTACAATACAAACTTCAGCTCATCGACATCATCCATATGGTATTAATTGCTATAATTTGAAAATTAGCATTATGTACAAGAACACAAATGCAGGCAACGTCATCATCAATCAGCAATTTTGACAATCGGCGCATCACTGTTCAATCCACAACTTGCATCCAGAGAATTCGGCGCATTAAAAAACTCGTAAGCACCAATAAGGTCCTTTAGGCTTTCAGCGGCGCTCCCGAGAGCAGATGACGCCTCGAAGCCGGTGACGGAGAGGTAGTGGTGAAGATGCGCCCTCTTGCGAAAAAGTATGCGCAGACGATTGAGCACCGAGGTGAATGGCACTGCAACGGCAGTGGAATTAGAGAGCGCAAGGAGAGCCGATTGCTGACCCACCGGCGCTACCATGCAGTGACCCACTTTCCAACCCTCACGGTTCCACGCCACGAAACGCAATCGCTCCTGTAGTCTGCCAGAAGGGGCAAGAGTTAGCCTGAGAGGAGGGAGCAGGTGGTGCCTACCTATCAATATTGCGACGGAGGTCGGAGGCGAAGCCGTGGCCGCGGAGGAGGAGAGAAGTTGCCAAAAAAGTGTGTTCACGTGGATTGGTGCAGATGAGCTGGTAGTCACGAGAATAGACATCCTGGTAGATCTGGTCGATGCTAAAGAGCAAAATTCAAGTCAAACTCGCAGGGTAGATTTTGCATAAAAGAATAATCCTCTTGAAAATAGAATACGACCTCCACATAATTACAATTTTCAACCGAACACATGCCCATTTAAAAATAAAAACATTCACAAACAGATAATAACTCAGTAACATTTGAAGACCGTCTGCAAATTCTCAGATTCAAAGATCCAGTGAAGGTGAATTCGAAAAAAGCATGAAGAATGCAACAAAAAACTGACAGTTGTTAACGCGTGAGCGTTTCATTTTAGAGAAGTAGACAAAGCTAGTAAAGGAACGAATCCTGTACATTTAAACAGACATACTTTCGTGGAGCTGAGATGCTTCTGTACGATGCAAATGGGCTCTGAGCTGCGATGAGGTAGTGAAGCCGCGGGAAGGGAACCAAATTCATGCTTAGTTCGTTCAAGTCAACATTCATTGTCCCTGGAAATCTTGCAGAGCTGAGGGCAGAAAATTAACGGACATGAACCAAAGTAAGAGCTTATTAATGTGTTTGTAATTGACTACAAAAACGCTTGAGATAACAAAAGTGTCTTGTTCAAGACTTCATCACCGACCTGGTAAGATTGAGAAGCATATTGGCAACAATGTTGTTCATTTCATCGAATGCTCTTGCCCTGCCACCAGCGACACCACCTTTGCCACAAATCACACTCCCCAATGCGACTTCATTTTTTTCCTTGCTCACTGCCAGCTCCTTGTGAATTCTATTTACAATTTTCGCAAGGGCTTCGTTTTCAACAGAAATAACACAGTCTGCCAGTTCGGTTAGCTTAGCAATAGCTAAAGCTGTGTTGTATGGAGATGTGATAACGTCGTCATTAAGAGAGGGGAAAACTGCAGTAACGATTCTGCGATACAGCAGTAGAAATCGATAAAGGTGTGCCTACTTATAGACCTCAGGAAAATTATCTGCCAGTAGACCGGTTATGTAACTACCCAATCCAGATCCCGTGCCACCACCCATTGAATGAAGGATGAAGAAGCATTGAAGACAATCACAAAGCTCAGCACTTCGCCGAATGGCTTCAACAATTTCATCAGTGTGCTTTTGACCATGCTCAAAGTAGCCGACGGCCCTAGAGATAGTTTACTACAATCTTAATCAGACCAGTTGTTTGCCGATCCGGAAAAGTCCGTAACAAGGTGGGAGACGTCGAAAAGACCCCCAAGTGGACTGCGAAGCAGGCTTTTCACAACACCTTCTTCCATATCTATTAGCACCGACTGAAAAAAAACATTAGTAAGCACGAACATTTACTCGGGCCTTAATCGCTGGACCTCCTCCTGTTCGTGAGGAGTAAAAGAAGGTCTGCATGGACTCATCCAAATCACCTCTCTAAAATATTAAGCTGCAAACCTAATTTGGTAACTTTATTCACAGCAGCATGCTCCCTCAGTACCAGATCCCAAAAACGGTAGCCAATCTGATTACCGCATTGACCAACTAGAATAAAAGAAGATCACTTCTCCAAATTTTAGTGCCTTGAATGAATACAGATTGTGTCATCTTTCTGTTAACGACCCTCTACTAAACAATTTAAGCCCAACTCCCATTGGACATCAAAGACCATAACCACCCCGACGCCCTATGCCGCAAAACACGGATACCGGGTCAAAGCGAAAAGCATCAACATCAGCAAAATGAACGGAAATTTGGCCAAACTCGCAACTCCGCTTTTATAAAGCCCCTTGATAAAAAGGTCTTAAATAAGGAAATGAAAACAGGAATGTAACATATTCATGAAATCTGACTCCTTTGTATAACCAGTACTTATCAAAATTGATTTCCTCGTTTTTCACAATCCTAGCACACTTGCAGGGTAGGTTATTATATCACATACTTTGTGCAAAGTGCGAAGTCCAGGACATCTTTAAAGTACCTTAGAGCTTAGCTCACATGCTCAGCGTTGCTTAAATCCGTAAAAAAGCTTGTTCCTTTTCTCCAAATTTATAGATCAAATGTTATCTACACCCCCCAGGTGAACAGAAAATCTTGGGCATGTAGTCATAGCCCAGAGGCCATGCCGGAGAACAAAGATGCTACATGCGAGAAATAATTCGCTCTCTTTAATGGGCACAGGTAAACAAAGCCTCACCTTCCCTCCTTTTCACCACTGCCACCACAGTTGACATTAAACAATCAATTAGCCTTACCCACGTTAAAATTATTTTGTGCTATGGACGGTATTTTATTACTTTTAAGTCTGTATTTTTTACCAAAACTTATTGAGCACCAGTGTTTGAATGGTTTCTGTTGCCTTTTATATTCCGCGGTCCTTTTAGTTCGGCACTGATTGGTGGTTACTGATTGTGAGTTTCGTTGCCCTTGCTATACCCTTCATACTTGTTATGCTTACTAATTGTACTTGTTTTGCCTTAGAGCGGTAACGCAATGTGTTGGCCAAACTTTCTTTCTATGCCTGGCTTCCTTATTGACTTGTTGTGTGTTTGATTTTAGTTCTACTATCTATTGTCATTTCGTAAAAATGACCAGTAATGGTAACACAAAAATGCGCATCAAGAGCTTTCCGGTTTCTCTCAACGAGCAACATATTACCCAGACCTGGGAGAAGTTAAAAGCGGCCATTCTAGAAATTCAAAAGATGAACAACACTGGATTAAGTTTTGAGGAACTTTATCGGAACGCATATACACTTGTTCTTCAAAAGCATGGTGACCTGCTCTATAACGGAACCAAGCAAGTTGTGATGCAGCATATGCTACGTATTCGCGAATCAGTCGTTGAGAATCTCAACAACAAGTTCCTTTCCTTCCTGAACAGCTGCTGGAAGGACCATCAAACAGCCATGCCAATGATTCGTGACATATTACTCTACATGGATCGTATTTACGTAATACAAAAAAAGGTGGACAATGTTTATAAAATGGGTATGGTGATGTTCTGTCAGTTCGTTGTTCGCTATGGTGTGATAAAGGAGCATCTTCAGCAAACGCTGCTTGATATGGTGAAGCGGGAGCGTCAAGGCGAGTTAATTTCCCGACCACAAATTCGCGATGCCTGCCAGATGCTTGTCCAGCTCGGGGTCGGTTCTTTAGATGTCTATCAGGAGGATTTCGAGCAACCTTTTCTGCGACAAACTCGGGAGTTTTACATAGCCGAAAGTGAGGCCTTTCTGGCTCAAAATCCTTCTGCGATCCTCTACATCAATAAGGTGGAACAACGCATAGAGGAGGAGATTGCTCGTGTCTACCACTACTTGGACTCCTCAACAGGTCCCAAGCTTGTTAAGGTTCTTGAGCAGGAGCTGATCAGTCGTCACATCAACACCATTGTAAACATGGAGAATTCTGGCCTCACTTACCTCCTGGCAAACGAACGTTACGAGGACATTAAAACTATGCATAAGGTTCTCTCGCGTGTACCCGAGGGTCCCAAGGCCATGAGTCTGTGTATAAGCGCTTTCGTCCGCGAACGTGGACAGAACATTGTTCGCGATACGGGAAGCAACAATCCACTGCAGTACATCCAGGATCTACTCCAGCTGCGCAGTCGTTGTGACGACATTCTTAACGCCCTTAATCGCCAAGCTATCTTTCGCAGCCAGCTGAATGGGGACTTTGAGTTCTTCATTAACAGGAATCCCAAGTCGGCTGAGTTTCTCTCTCTCTTTATCGACGAGAAGCTACGACGTGGTTTCAAGGGCATGAGTGATCATGATGTAGATATCATCTTTGACCAATGTACCGTGCTCTTCCGCTACTTACAGGAGAAGGACATATTTGAGCGTTACTACAAGCAACACTTAGCCAAACGTCTGTTATTAGGTAAATGCCAGTCAGACGACCAGGAGAAGAGCATGATTGCCAAGCTTATGGCAGAGTGTGGTGGTCTTTTTACGAGCAAACTGGAAGGGATGTTTAAGGACATGACTGTTTCCAAGTCTCTGATGGAAGAGTTTATTATGACCACTGCTAACACACCGCTCAACTTGGATCTCTATGTACGTGTACTAACTATCGGTCTCTGGCCCACTCAAACTACGAGTCCTCGAGTATCCCTGCCCGCAGATGCCGTGGATGCTTTCAGTGTCTACTCGAAGTAAGTTTCCAGTTAAATGAGCACCTTTAAGTGTGTATTTTGATGACGGTTTGCTTCAATCAAAAATGAAGTATGGTTCGTGTGAGCCAATGCTTTTTCTTGACAGGACTTGCACTCACCGTCACATTTTAGATACGTGTTTGCGCTCTCACCCACATTGTCGAGCACGCACTGACCGAATGTTGAGGTGCCGCGCTTGGTTTTTTTAGGGATGTAGAGCACTTCGGTAGCGTGGTTTTTTTGCGAAGTTACGTTACACTTTTTCACTATCGATAATGAAGGTAAAAGCTGGGCGCCCTTCACAACGATTATCTATTTCTAGTATCTTGACTTTTGTTCTCCGTCCGATTTCGTTATCTAGCTGCATCCTAATGCATTTTGTCATACGAAGGTGAGTTTAGACACTGCGTTATTTGCTGCAGTCTTGATTATCAGTTGTTTTTCCCTACAATCCTTTCCAAACGAAATTTGAATTGGTAGTGGGGCGCTTTTTATACGCTAAGGCACGTTTGCACATGCATTGTTTTTAAGAACCACTTGATGTTAGCAACATTGGGCGTATTTTAATGTCTCACACTTCACGGAAGTACTGGCGTGTGTTGTGATGGTTGCTAGAACAGCTGGCGTCACTCGCTTATTTCGCTCAACGAAAGTAGGAGTATTTGAGTTAACCAGTTCCTAAGCCACCTACTAAGCAATTGTTTCATAAATTGGCTTCACCTTTAATAAAAATGGCTTGTTTTCCTTAGTCAGACATGAATTCTCTTTTGTACGCAATCTTTGAAATCTCTAGTTGCAAGTAAGCTAAATGCTTTTGGCTAGTATTGTGGTAATGCTCGTGTGCGCACATTTGAGACCAATCAGCTCTTGCTTTTAAGGTCAGGGCTATAAATCCTTTTTATGTCACGATTGAATCAATTACACTCATTGCGACATTTCCCGCATCTAAATCTATTCCCACCTCTTCACCTTGGTTGCCCTTAAAAAGGCTGGCATTCCAAATGCAAGCAGACGCAAAACATATTTTGGCATACTGTAGGTAGATATTTTTAAGAGATTTTTTTCTTAGTGTAGATGGATAGTTATTTGGAAATCGAAACACTTTCCTAAAGCACAAGCCTCTCCTTAAGTTGTCGGCGTAATGAGCGCAAGTTTCGCATCAATGAGAACCCGTGAAAGCGGCTTTCCATCACAAAATTCATCTGTAGAACTATTAAACGCGGTGCCTCTAAGCTAGCCTCGGCTCACCTTAAATCCATTTATTCATCAGATTTATCCTTTCGAGTCTGTTTGCCTGTGGGAATAGTGCCGTCAAGCTGATATTTTGTATTAATTCCAACCTCGTGTGTCATTGACTGCACGCTTTGCATCAAAAGATTTCGGTGGAGGGTTCTTGTCTGGCCATTTAAGTGCTGTTGTGCCTGCCAGATTAAACATTCTAGTAGCCATGATTTTCTCCCGACCATAAATGCGAAAGAATACCGTATTTTCAGGTCTAGCAGTAGTCTATAGTAAGCTCAATACAGTAAGTATAAGTTTAAATAAGGGAGCGTCCCACAAACACAAATCCTCCCTTTGGCCTACCCTGTACTGATTTGTGCCTATCGTCATGTGCTGTAATTCCAGAATTCTCCATGTAATATTTGGCGTGCCCCCGATTCGTGGGCGTTGCAACACTGGCACACAGCTTTTAGGAACGCTCCTTACGAATGACTTTAATGTAGACGCAAATCACTTTTCTCTTGACGTGTAACTTGGTTGCTTCCCCTTTTCAGCTTCTACTTGAGCAAGCATACCGGCCGAAAGATCAGTTTGCACTCGAATCTGGGCCACGCGGAGTTGCTAGCCGTCTTTAATGGTCCTGTGATTGCGAATGAAGAGACTCCGACTCAGCTTGAGGTGGCACCCGGGCCCCTCCCCTCCTCCTCGCTTCGCTTCTCTGCCTCTTCCTCTTCTGGTGGAGCTATCAGCGGACTGCCAGGGAGTCCTGGGGTCTCTGACTCTCCCGACAACCCCAGTGCTGGCAGGATCCCCTCGAACCGAAAGTACATCCTTCAGGTGTCCACCTTCCAGATGGTCATTCTGATGCTTTTCAATCAGCGCAGCCGCTATACCTTCGGAGAGTTGCTTGCGGAGTCGGGCATCCCTGAACGTGACCTAATGCGCAACCTGACAGCGTTGTGTTTGAGCAAATCCACCCAGCGCATCCTCTGTAAGGAGCCCAAGAGCAAGGAGATCGAATCTACTGATGTCTTCTCCGTCAACAATTCGTTTTTCTCGCGTCACTACAAGATTAAGGTGAGTCATTGCCCTTAGATGTCACACAATTTAAATGCTGACTATTCAAGGTCGTAGCAATTGTGATTGTTGTATTATCCCGCATACCGATCGCGTACTGTGTATGTGCTTGAAAAAAAGCACCATCAGTGTGACTAACCACTTCGTTTCGTTCAACACAGACAAATTTAACTTGGTTTTTGTTATGAGAAGTCACACCACGATATAGGTGGCCTTGCATTATTTTATTTGAGCTTACTTCCTTATAGATGTGTAATTGTGAAGAAAAAACGGCCCCCTAAATCAGTGTTTGCATTGGGGAAACCCTTGCTTAAACCAGTTAAAAGGACTTAGCTATGCTTACTTTGGCATGTAAGGGTTTAGCTTTTCGTGGGATCTTGAGTAGGCTATTCTTCTGTTTTTTTGCATTGGAAGGCTAAGTGCAATCTAACAACGGAAGCGTTTAACTACTACCTACAATGGAGTGAAAGGGGACATTTATTTGCATTCCAACACTCTCAGGCTGGCAAATATACTTGTGGACTCATTCATTTGCTTTGACCACCTTTTACAATTGCGAGTCTGTTTTCAGGCCTTTTTTAAAGTGATGCTGTCTCCATTTTTCTTCACAATGTAAGTGCAGAATTTGATGTGACACCATTGCCATAATTTGCTATTAAAACAGGTACATCGATGATACCGAAGAAATGGAGGCAAAAATGAAGTTTGGTCTTCAACGGACATAATTTTCAGCCAGACAGTAAGAAAAAGCAATGGATTTAGTGTGGATATGTAGAGCTAGATAGATTGCTGAGGTTGATTTGTAAGAGCTGGAGCGTTTGAAGCGTTTTCAAAAGTGTTCTCGAAGTGAGTGCTTATGCTCTACGGAATCCAATAAAATAATTTTTTGATGATGCAAGAAAGGAGAGAGTTCACAGGCCTTTGCCGAAGTAAAATAGGTTTGCTCATAATCGCATAGTTGCCATGCCAAAGTTTGCCATTAAAAAACAGGGATTTATAATTAGAGCGTGAGGGATGTCAGCGAATGCATTGAAAGATGTGAGGATCGATGGATTTCTGCCATTGAATCTGAAAGAAGTTGTAGCGTCTCTCTAAAAACGTGCTTGAAACGTTGGCTCCCCTTTATCTCAGAGGGCATGATGTTAGTGGGTCCTCATGCGGAGAACTGGAATTAGGCTGGCGACACTATTCGGCAGCATGGAATACGAGATAGCGCAGTACTGCGTTGCAGATTGCATCTCTTCGGAAAAGCTTGTTTCATTTTTTTTGAGTTGGATCGAAAAATTGTAAAGTTAAGTCGTCCCCTATTGATCCAATCTTTTCAATCGAATATAAAAAAAGTACACGAGTGTGGTCTTCACACAGTAATGCGCGGCTAGACAAGTGCAACGAAATTTGCTTTAAACAGAATTGGATTTCCCAGTTAGAGAGTAGTGAAAAGCATTATTCTGTTTGTAGATTTCTCATCTGAAGAGGTAAAAGCGACCTAGTTACCTATAGGTACCCTTAATATTGGTGGCTTCAAGGGTGCGATGTACATAGCGGCAACGATATTAGCGTATTACACCAGAACCTCTCTTTCATCAAACAGGGATGTGCAGCTGAGGACCGAGAAACAGTGCTCGGGGGTCGCTGACTAAGTTTCTACGGTTGATAACTGATTACACTAGATCTTGTCCCAAAAAGATTGGGGTTGAAACTGTAATGTCCGTATAGGATGCTCTCCGTGTTGAGGTGGTCACAATTTAACTGTTTAGTATCACAACTCTATTGGAGCAGGAAAAGGCGCACTCTGTGGTGGTGAGTTTTCATTTGGCATTCTGGTAGCAAACGCGTTCACGCCTTGGCACCTGTAGACAGCTCTACACATTTTCCAAATTGTGAAGGGGGAGGCGGTGCTCTGCACCAAATTGCATTCCGTTGCAGGTGCAGAACATGTCGGTGCGCGAGAGCGAGCCAGAGCGTCAGGAGACGCGCACGCGAGTGGACGAGAACCGTCGCTACGTGATTGAGGCAACCATAGTGCGGGTGATGAAGATGCGCAAGACCATGGAGCACAACCAGTTGCTGGCCGAGGTGATGGAGCACCTCAAGTCACGCTTCCGCCCTACCCCGATGGCTATCAAGCAGCGCATCGAGGCTCTCATCGATCGTGAGTTCATCGCGCGCTCCGAAACCGACCGCAAAGTGTACAAATACCTCGCATGAGGCCGTGTCAGTTACCCCTCTTTGGTTTCTCACTTTTCTTCTTTTCCATTGCTCTGATCACCAACCACACTTTCGCATTATCCACCTCTACCGTGTAAATATTTTCTGCAACCACTGTTGATGATGCCGCCACCACTATCACATCGAAACGTTCGTTGTAGTAGCTTATTTTACCCTTTGCCCCACCTTCACCCGTCTACCTGCGCCTCCGATCACTCTGCTGTAACAGAAGGGCAATCTTGGCTTCGTGCTGCAGGTGGTCGCGTTGGCAGATGCACGTTTTTGGAGGTGCGATCTTCTGCTCTCTCTCTCTCTCTCTCTCTCTCAATCTCTTCCCCTCACTGGCTTTTCTTTCTGACATGAATACGATTTCATTTGTATGTGCGGGGTTTGTATGCTTATGGGACGCTGTGGAGCTTTATTTTTAAAGCTAAAATAACTTCTTTTAACTGTCTTAGCTCGGATTTACGCATTTCAAACGGGTAAAGCTGTTAGTTTTCTTCCAATTAGTGGTTGTACGGATTAGTAAGCCTTGTTATGAATGTGATTTGAAATCAAGTTGATTTGTGGAATGAAGTTGGTGGGAAATTTCCAGTAAACTATCTTCCCTTCCTAAGGTGTTGTTGTTGGTGTTGGAGCCAATTTTATATTCTAGGCAGTCGAGTTGCTTTATCGTGGTTTTGATCTATGTCAGCAAATTACGCAAGACGTGGGAAGGAGAGTGCGTGTTTGGATGGCTTGTGCCGAGCTTAAATGCGACCGAGTGGATTCATTTGTCTTGGACTACTTTTATTTCCAAGGTGAAACTCCATTCACACTGTTTAAATCCCGCTGCAAGTCGTGTAAGTTTTCCTTAATTAGAGCTTTCAAGTGGTCATTGCTTGTGTTGCAACTCTCTGAGACCACCCTGGAGACGAAAGAAGGCGATAGTTGGACAGATTGTGGAGGAGGGCTACTGGAATTGCCCAGAGGCCAGCCCGCCCAGCGACGGTGAAATGGATGAACGCCTAAGAGTTAAGTAAACAGTCAGCGCATTATAGTGTTGCTTTTGTTTTGCACTCGCATAATTAAAATTAACATAGATTTATGTCATTTTATGCCTCATTTAATCTGATCCTTATTTTTGTCTAACCAAAGATTTAAAGTAGCTACTGAATTACGAACTTTTACATGAGTGTTACTTTGAGCCCCAGAATTTCTTGCAAACCACATTAGGTGTATGACTGTCCGAGTTTCTTATCTGAATGTGTGATACATGACCGTAATCATGTCATATCTCGCCCTAAACAGGTTATTTTGAACTTTGAACTAAAAGTGCGGAGTGTTCGTGGTTCGAGATGACTGCATCTGCTAGTAATTTGGCAGCAGCAGCAATTGAATCATTCAAAAGGAATCGGAATGTTAAAATGTCTGGCCCGTGGTGGGCGGTTTTTCCTAGACGTATTGGTACCAAATGCGCTGGGAAGTGGTCCAAAGCATCAGCAAGACGTTGGACGCACTACCATTTAGTTGTCCACCGAAGAGGTCGCATCGATTTTCCCATTTGATGGTGTATGGACATGCCGCGGGTGGCAGAGCGTCGCGTGGTGCATACAAGGAATGTCAGTTCTCACAGTGACGATGTGGCCACTTTTTCGTCAATGCTCTCAAACATAGATTCCACCATCACCAACACGACCACCACGACTTGCGTCCACCGTGGGCTAGGCCGGCGAAGCCAAATTACCAGCTCTGATGTGACAACAACAATGACATCGAGGGAAAGTGCAGATGACAGCAACCAAAACCAGGGACCCAGTCGAGCCACTTCAACTTGCAGCTCGAGTCCCGTCCCTAAAAGTGTGTCCGAGAAGAGACCTAGTGGCAGAAAATCTGGTAAATTTTATTTTAGTGATGGAGATGTGGGTTCCAGCGAGTCGAACACTTCAAAAGGGGCTTCTGATGATAGTAAGAGAAAAATTTCCTGCAAAAACCTCAGGGAAACGGAGAGTAAGTGTGGTGGTAGTGACTTGGAGAGCAGTGCATTTAAAAAATTCTGCTCCTGCGTAAGATGGTGGAAGCGGAAGGTGAATAACACGGACAGCGAATGCGAAACCTACCCAATGAGTCGTGCAGAGAAGGACCAGCGCCGATTTGAAACGGTTAGAGAAAGGCTAAGGGCTTGGGGCGAGCGAAGCACCTTTCACGGGGTTGATGTGCTCATGGAGACACCGGCTGATTGGCGACGAGTCTTTGTCTTTATCCTCCTATGCATCATGACCGCGTTGTGTTGGATCTGCTGTGGAAAAATGGTCCTCGGCTTCCTTAATATGTCTGTAACTACTGTAATTGATAGGGACATGGAGGAGTTCCGCTTCCCCGCTGTTACCGTTTGTCCCGATAGTCCCTTCACCATGGCCCAACTAGAGGCCGAAGGAGGCGCATTTCAAGAGTAAGTTAATTTGCTAAGTTACAACCACCTCTAAATCTCAATCTAGTGTAGGCCGCTGCGATTGAGTACTATTTTGACCTGACCGAATGAAATGAGCGCTTGAATGTGTCCGGTATACCTCTGACTGTCGCTCAGATTGACTGCAGTTCATTTCAATAAGTTTTAAGTCCATTATTTCATCCAAACAGAGGAACCTTTTAGTTAGCATGGCACAATGGCTGTTAATGCTTGATTTATAACTGGGTGCGAAACCATCCTCGCTACCAGCCTTGCTGACGTGTGATGTGATGTGTGCCCTCATCGGATTATGATAACTATGGCAGCACCAAATTCGTGTCGTGAATACAAGCTAATCGCCGGACAATAAAAAAGGACGTAAAGTGTTATTGGTCTGGAGAATTTTGCAGTTTTTTTTTTCAGTTTCTGAGCAGTATTTGACTTGGTTAATGCTGCAGTGGCTGTGATGGCGCCATGAGGGTTGTTGTAGCAGTGTTTCGTCGGAGAACCTGGTGGTAAACATTGCTGGGCTTCATAGAATGCCTTAAAATAACAAAACATCAAACGCACACAATCAACTGATTCAACAGGGATTAAATCCAGTCAGTTTCGGTTGTTCACGAAAAATTCTTAGCACTTTTCTATGGAAAAATGTGGCATGATTTTTCTGCTCCCTAAGGTACAAGAAATTGGCTGGCCTATGGATGAAAGAGTCTCCGAACACCTCGACTCTGGATCCTCAAAAGTGGCCCCAATACGAGGGTCAATGGCGTCAGCGCACCAAATACGCCTTCTTTCGCACCTACATGAAAACTCCCAGTCTGCATGTGCCCTGGGAGCGCTATTTCATGGCTTGCCAGTATAATGGCCTTTCCTGCCGAGAACTCCCCTTGAACGGTGTCAGCATAGAACTCAAAGGAGTGGGTGGAGGTGGGAATGGTGAGGCGGATGCAGACAGGGACGGTGTCTACGTGGGTAACTCGCACTGGACTCTCGACCCAGGTCGCATCTATGGATACGAGGACGCAAGGGAAAATGTCACGGAGAGCCTAAAAACTGCCAAAAGTATTCCCAGTCAAACGGTTTGGCCGAAGGAGTCCCCTGTTAGAATTGTCACCACAGCGAAGTACCAGTGCTTTCAGGTAAGGAAAAGAACCTTTTTGCACTACAGAGGAGGATGTTTTCGGCCATTTGAAGGCGAGTTTGAGTGAAATGTGTACTTTAGAGGTTTTCATGCATCTGAGTGATTGCTGAGGTCATAAGAAACTTGTTTACTGAACCTGTTAATTTTAGACCAAAGACTATCTGTGGGGCAAAATAAAGTTAGGTGTCAGTGATGGCAGGGGATGATTTACAAAATTAGCAATGCTCTAGGTGGTGGTGTCGACGACAGCGGTATGAGGTGGACCTATGATGCAACTCTTCGAGGTTTTCGCATTCCCTACCACGTACTTCGTTTCTATGTCCTCGTAATATCGTTTTCACGACATAATTTCTCTTTTATTTTGACAGATTCGTATGAAAATGACAAGTGTCAAGAGGTCGGGTTCGAGAGCGGGTCTTCACCTTATTCTCAAAAGGCCCTATCAACAAGGGCAGACCCATCCTGCACTTCTTTACGCAGACGCAGACGCTAGCATCTATCAGGCTCGTTACCTCCTTTCCCATCTTACCTGCATTCTTATAGCTCCGGTTCCTTCTTATTCTTGATTTTTCTTTGGTGCCTTGTCTTTGAGCATCATTGGTGTAGGCTGCGGATTTCGCCGCCAAAAGGTTCAATAAATGCTGGTGCTGATGAAAACAGGAAAATGTTCGCATGGCATGCTATAAGCTATGGAAGAGTGGAGTACTTTTCCAATCGCTGAAGGCGATTTAAGGGTCGATGTCAACATAGAGAAGAACTGGGCGACTGGCAGCATAAGTAAGATGAATGGATACCGTGAGATCAGTGTCATAAGCGAGGCACTAGATACTAAAAAAATGCGGTAGATTTAGATGTCATTCTATAACGGCGAAGACTGCAGTTTCCATTGCCGTGTTTCAATATCTTTTGTGTGCAGTGAATGTTTTGTTTTCCGCCTTTTTTAGGGCTGGGACGATCACCAAGGTCCGGCAAACTCTGAAGACGCGATTGTGGCCACGGAACTGGACGGTTTCCAGGTGCTGCTGCACGACTTTGCCGAGGCCGACCAGTCTGTGCTCTCCGCAGCCGACATTGCCTCTATTGGCGATGCGCGCTCCGTGGTGCGCACATCGGTGCGTTTCGGACAGCATCTGATCGTCACTGTCAATCAATTTGTGGGTTGACGAGTATCATTTTTTACCTCTCCCTACTCCCCTTGCTTTTCAGTTGAGCTCCAGCTGGAATGTTTGCGTTCACTATTAAATTAACAATGCATTAATACGCAGCTGAAGCATTCTTTGATACAGCAAGCTGTTCTACTGCTCAGTACCATAAAATTTCAATTAAAAATGCTCATTTTCATTAATAATAATGCTGCATTCACCGCGCCTACAGAGTCGTTCACATGACAACTTATTCAACACTCCAGGCATCCGTCTGACCTGAGGTGTCTGACCATCGCAGTGGAGGTAGTTGCTGCGTTGACAGCCTTGGGTCTTGGGAATTTTGAAACCATTAAAGTAAACGCCCTGTTGAGCGCACCACCACCAGACCGTCTAAGCCACATGAGCGGCTACCCATGGGTTCAAGTTTTGCGGTGTCGCTCATCACCTTTCGCTCGCTGTTCCATACACACAGTCACCAACACGTTTGTCGCCACATTAAAACCGAATTGGATAGGAGCACCTGGTTACAAGGCGCATGCATGAGACCAAATATTGCGTAGCGGGAGGTTTCTGAGCATTCGTAAAGTTGAATGTCGCCATTTGACCTGAAAACTTCTCATAGGGTGTGCTAAAGCGACCTCTGGAATCACTGTTGACATGCATTTGGAGGAGTAAGACTACAATTAATTATAGAGGCATGAGTCCATGCATTGGTGTCTAACCGAGGAAAGACACTCCGATGTTTACCAAGTGTAGGCCTTTTATTACTCAAGCCAAATGTTGCCATTAAAAAGACGTGTTCTTGAGGGGTCGCCTCCGATGGGCTGTTTTGATTTACGGCACAGATTTTTGACTTCTATTGGCATTTTAATGCATCAAAGTGTTTACCAGGGCTTTTACACTCTCCTAATCCTAGAACCAATAAAAGATGACGAAATGAAGTTGTTTCGTGTTTTTAATTTGATGGCAAGTAACAATCATGCGTTTCGAAGGGATATTTACTTATAGAATGAAAGTCTTCATCTTCACATCTAAAATCGAAAGTTTTTCAACAAGTAGTGATCCAAAACTTACCCAAAAACGTAAAGCGACAGTTAATATTTGCATCCCAAAAGAGATGGGTCGCATTCAATTGCTTTCTTTTTATTTACAATTTGCAGATCCTCAATCGCCTAGACACGTATTTTCGGCCCTGCAAGATGAACATCCATCCCATCCTCTACCTTGATGTGGGAGTCTTTGTGAAGGAGCAGAAACGGCGCGCTATCTCAGTGGAGTACACACGGCAAAACTGTTTGGCGGCACTGCGGCAATCGGTGCTGCAGCGACGCTGTGGTTGTCTCTCAGAGAGTTCCATGGTGCCCCTCTACCTCGCCAATCACCTCGCTACCCAAGGTTTCTGCCATGAAGCCGGTCGTGACAATAACTCCGCCACTGTAGCCTGCCACGACGATGTTATGCGAATGTCGGATGAGGAGGTGGGTGTTAAACCTCTTCAATTTATTAACTTGTAAAAGCACGTTTTGAGTTGAGCTTTTGGTGTGTAGTACTTGAGGACTTACAAAGAGCGATCGGATTATGGAAATAAAGGAGTGGAAAGTGGGAATATTTTTGGTAGGCTTCCCCTGCCACATTAATGTACAAAACCCAGTGTTTATCACCACCATGGGATCTTAGCAATTCTTGAACATTCCACTTTTTTCTTTGGTACACAAGATATTCTGACACGTACAGCCGTTTTTCATGTTTAGTTCTTGGATTTTCGATTCCACCGTCTTAAATGCTTTAGTGGTAGCGAGTGATTGTGCCATTAAAGTGTTGTAAGTTTGAAAGTTCTGCTTTAGCTTGAACGTCCCGCATGCACCAGGAGGTCAGGAAATCTGTGGTTTTGGTGTGTGAGATCGTAGAAAAGTGCAAGTTTTGGGCTCCTCCTCTTCGTTTTGTTACTTATTGCCACCTTTGTAAACGTTCTAGTAAAGGCCATAGCATAATTGACCCCTGAATGGGAAAGTTGGTAGTGGTTGCCTTGATCATCAGTAGCTGATCTGATGACCATTCAGAAAGTATAATCACGAATGCCTTTTTTGATTTTGACTAAGTGTTGAGAATTAAGTAGCAATTATTGGTTGTTTTGTACTTTTAACTATAACGCTAAAAAATTAGGTGATCTATACCTTCCAGAGGGGGCGGGTCCCTCTTGGCAGTGAAGTCAAGCATGCCTAGCCACCATTTAAGGACTGTCAAAGGGTAGAGTTCGGTCTAAAAGGTAAATCGCTGGCAATTTATCGCTTTGTCGAAAAAGTGAGTCTCACATGCGCTGGAAGTGTTCGTATCTTTAAGCCTCTTCCATTCGGACGTTGGGCGTCAATCGTCATTTGCTATTGTCCCTTATGTTCTAACATTGTTTTGGCAACAACTGGAGGTTTATTTCTTTCAAAGTCTACATTGCGAATACGACTGCGCTACTTGCCGTTGATCGTTGGAATAAGTGATCTAATGGGAGAGACGCAATGCATACAATAGAGGTGGGAAATCTCACCTTTTAGCGGAAATGCCATTCCAGGTTTCACCCGAGAGATGCGACTGAACTTACAGGAACCGCTCATGTTTAAGAAATAGATGTAGTTCTGTTTGGCATTTTATTTTTTAAGGAAATACTTTCAGGCGTGATAAAAATCAGGAGAAAATGCAGTATTTTGACACGTTTCCTGCCATTTAGAAAGCAGCTTTTACTGCCCTCGTCGACAAATTAAATAGGTTTAACGATTGCAGCGAAAATTTTTTGTGCATCTGATCCCCATTCCTCCGAAATCACACTTGAAAATCCTGGAAATTGCTTGTTTGATTCAGGGATTAATGATATCAGAAAGGTGTGATATAGATTTTAACTGATTGTGCCAAATTCTTGTTGTGAAGGCTACCTCGCATGTTCACTGGAGAGACACGTGCTTCATGCCACTAGCTTGTCGCATTTGACAACAGACCGAGGGCGAGGGTACATTTAGGCCCACTACTTCCCAATGAAATTAGTTAGGGCATGAGGAGGTGGTTAAAAATGCGAATTAGCCCATTTCACCGCACCTCTGTCAACACTCGCTACAGACGGAATTTCATGCCCAAAATTCGTTCATGCTTTTGCATTAGAGTCATTGCCTTGGATACTGAAGTCTCCTCTTTCCACGTACAGTGCTCTCACAATTATTGGGCAAAGAGACCAGTACACACGCTAGCTTCCTCTAAAACCCATCATCATTGCCTCATCGACGGGTGTGGCTCCATCGCCTTTAGGTCTAGTCACCTAATTGCTGATTCTGGCTGGGACGGAGCTCCACCACACTCTGTGTCAGGTGATGGAATTGCTCGAGCCATTGCACTAGCCCTCAGTCCTCGAAAAAGTCATTTCGATGTCTGCACTTCAGCAATAGGCTCTAGGGTCAGGAATTAAATCGGTTTGAGAAAAACTAATTCGTTTGAGAAAATTTTTCATTTAATAAGCGCAGACGAAACTTAACACTATTTCTTATTACAAGTTATAAGTGATTGATGTCTTTAATCCCCAGTTTCATGACCGCTTATACGCTTGAAAATGAGATGGTAGATTAAATGAAATGGTTTGACACCACTCTATGATCTCGATGCTTTGAGGGTGATTACGATGATTGCTTCTGCCACCATCATCTGAATGACTGTTAAATTTTGAATGAAGCTGATGCATATCTGTTGTCCCTTGCGACTACTATCCCACCACGATCAAAACGAAATTGAGTGCTTAGGTAGGCGCAATATTTTTGGTTTTGGTATCGTCAATATCTCCTTTAATGATGGATTTCTCAACACCGCTTTATTGTTTTTCTTAATGTAGTTAAATCAAAGTAACTTTATGCACAAACGTTAACTGTTGGCTGTTCTAACTACTCTCCTTTCCCCACACTCTTCCAAGTGGGTTCTTCTTTCGACTGTGGTTTTGTTCTGGATAGTAGCCTTCAGCACATAAATTGAATTAAATTTATTCAGATATTGGAAACCTCCATCCCCAAACGTTGGTACCGCGTGGTTCTGGTGAAACTCAAGCCTCATACTCGCCACTTTTGGCTGTGTCCACAGCCCTGTGTGGAACGCGTAAACGAGATCTCTCACCAACAGGTACTGGCGCTAGAGGAGGGGCTACCGTCAGAACTGTTGGGAAGAATCACCAATTTGAACGGCACCAACGCCAACACGTCGGCTGGAGCTAGTGGGGGAGTGGCCAAAACCGACTACCTGGTAATAAGCGTGGCGGCGGAGAACTCCCGCATCGCGATTCACTCTGAAGGTGAAGCGGCCTCCTTCTTCAACCTTCTCGCCGCTCTCGGGGGAATCTTTGGTCTCTTCCTCGGCCTCTCCGGCGTCACCATGTTTGAAGTGCTTGAGTCCTACTCCATCCTCCTTTCTCAGGGCTTCGGTACTTTCCGTCACGCCGCAAAAGTAGGGGTTAGCTTTGGGAAGAAGATTTTTACCCGTGAAAAAAGTCTTGAAATTGATGAAGATGAGAAGGATATGACAATGACCGGGTGCGTGAACTACTTCTTCACTTTGTCCTCTGCTAACACAGAAGTTATCGAATTAAAATGGGTCGTTGGTTGCACACTTTAAGTGAAAGGAGCATGGTTCAAGATGCAAAAGCCTAATTTTTTTCAGCATGGCGGTTCAAAACATTTATGTGCACTCTTATTCCAGCGTTTAAATAATGCCTTAAAAGTAGCTTTGATAGGGAACAGCCTGCTTCACTTTGTCATCGGTGCCGATCAAAAGCGAGAATTTTTTTCAATCCCTAATGCGAGGCAATCTTTCGAAATAGCTAATAATCCTATGCAGGAGTAAATGGCTGCTGTCTCGTGAGGTGAGAGCTCTAAAGGGCACCACAGCCGTGTCACTGACGCAGAGACTCTGGTGAACTGAATATCCTACCGCTCAGTGGTTGAGTATGCCATCAAGGTACTTAGTCTACTTTAAGTCTTCTGGAGATACAAGCAGACAACCACTTCCCTTTTTGCTGGTGTGTCCCCACGATTTAACGGTGGTAAATTTAAAGGTTCTGTTTTGAATTGAGAGCCCTTCATTTACTCTCAACCTTAAGGCATAAACGCGCCCCACCATTATGGAGAAGGTGGCACCAATATCATAGGGGTATAAGTGGAGCCAATGAGGACGATGTTTAGAAGTGATCCACCACGATAAGGAGGTGAAGCATCAAAGGAAACCAAAAGGCTCCGATCTTCTAAGCCATTTAGCTGTTATTAATGCGGTAACTCTTCCAAAGTGATATATGGTCTCTATTTCCAGCTTTCTTCTCACGCATAATCCGCTGATGAGGAGTTTTCACGTATAAGCTACTTCTGTTCTTGACTCGTGGGAATCAAGTCAAGCTGTTTGGTTTTGAGTAGATTCCATCTAGCAATAATAAGAATATGCTCATTTATCGACAGCCTAGCATCCTCTGAGAGTGAAATAGTTTGAACAGTTCACTTGCAAGAATGAAGTAGCTACAGTAAATTCTTTTCACTTGAGAAAGAAAACCGTAAAGATGAGGGGCAATGATCACTTCTACCCACTTCCAGGTCCCCACCACCTTCGCCAGCCTTGAAAGAACCTGAAGTGTAAGTTTTTCTTTTAAAACATACTTTGTGTTTCCACAAGCATAGAAGTAGTTTCAGAGTCTTTTTTTTGTGTCAAAAGTATCACAAAAGACGTCTGTGCCTGGCCACCTCTGTTTGCAATGTAACTAATACCTCGACGCCTTTCAACCAATCAGGTCGCGGCAAATTAGTGCCACCTTGGCATGAATGCAAAAACCAAGTTTTTTCAATTCCTCAGTTGTTCACGCCAACTTTCCTGGGGCAAGAGGCAGGAAATCAATTAGCAACAGGCAGTTGAATTGACTTTTACCTCCTCATCACTCAAAATACCCCGAGATTTGGTTGAAAGACCAAAATAATCGACGTCTACTTCAATGCAGCTGCGTTTGTTTCTGTCCCTAATGGAGCCACTATAGCACCTATTTGTAGTCAAATCACGTTTCAGACGTTTGGTTCAAAAGTGCCACGACTACCTTTAATTCATCTGATAAAATTGTTTAAACCACAAGCTATGTCTTACTGAAGCATCATTCTCAAGGTCCTTTAATACTACGGTATCAGTAGCTCTCATAATTACAATGCTTCCTCGGACTGTAATTTCTCCTCTTTTCTTTTAGCTGTACTGATTGGGATGCGGCGTAAGTCAAAATTTACTATCCCTTCAAGGTTAATACTTCCTATACGATCCCCTTTCGCACGCAACTCCCTGCACAGTGCCCACTTTCAGTTTATTTTTTATGCATAAATATGATGCATTATTTGCTGCCGTGACCTTCTTCAGGGTGCGCAAAGCCACCGATCAGATACGGGACTACCTGTGTCGTTGTGATGCTGGGTAAATCATTTCATTCAACTAAAGCAATATTTTTTTCGCCTAAAAATGAAAACATGAGGTGAGAAATAAGTGAATTTGCAGGACTTTTTTTTAGAAAAAAGAAAGTAGCCAATTATGAATAGTTAATTCGAGCATCGTCATTAAGCTGTATGCAACTGTAAAGAGACATAAGCTTGCAAACTCTGCTTGCTTCTGCCTCATAATTATGCCTTAGCTGTCTAATGCTTTCACTTTTGACTGTATTGCGCCAAGGAAAGGTTCCAACCACTTAGGCCAAGCCACTTAGGCTCATGTTGCGTGGGGGCTATGGAGGATGAGGATGAGAGAGTACCTCCCACTACTTTACTCTAGCAGGCCAAACCTTCCCATGGAGCGTTTTTATGCCACTATGAGGTCTCGTGTTTCTCTAGTACGAAGAAGACTTTCTTCTCAATGATTCATTAATCGCGGCTATTTCTTAAGACGTTTGCCTTCCACGCAACCAAGTTTTGTTGAGTGGATGTATCTCGAGTCACACCTTTCCTAGAGTGCGTAATTAAGAGTTGGACGTTTTCCTAAACGTGGAAAATCTTTACCTAAGTCATCACTGAAACAATAGTGCATAAACTACTCCTCCACTGCACCTCCCCAAGTGACTAGGCAACAAAATTTGCGAGAGGGTCCCACAATTTAGGAGTCGAGTTAAACTCCGTTGGCATAGCAGACAAGCTCAAGTCATGCTAGGCTTATTCTTTTGTGAGTTGAATGCTGATGAGAAGATGAAAGGAACGAGGCCAAGAGAGCAAGTATCACACCAATCGACTGATTTACATCCATGCCTTAAAATACATTTCTTAGGTCCCTACGAAGCACATTAATTCTTTGCAAACAACTACACCCAAAATGGCATGAACGTTTGCTCACCCAATCGTTATATTTTGTAACAACTTTGTTCCCCTATTTCCTCTTTCAGCGATCCAAGGCCACCCTTGGTCCTCCCCGCCTACAAGTAAGCGTATTCCTCATTTGCAAAAATGAGGCACCTTTGTCGCCACTGACAATCTACAATCAATCTTAGTTAATGGACTAGTGAAAAAACCTTTAGGTGCTTGACTGTGGTTCTTAGGCGACGCTCCAGCGCCCCTTGGGTGGTTGGTAGATGTTTGGGTGTGGATGGCATTTTTTTTCATTAAGTATGCAAAACGGATAGAACTCTGTGCCATCAAGGTGACCACCGTGGAGACTGAATACCTCACACATTAAGACTTATGATCAAAACAAATACCATTCTGTTAAAGTTTAGAGCAATTAAACTGATTTAAGGGGGCTGAGATGTCTCTAGTAGGATGCTAGTGTTTAATCAGGTTCCGCTGATGCAAATTCTCCTTAGTAAGACTGTTGGACCGCCATCCCCTACTTATCATTCGTCCTTGGTCGGCTAAACCGTTCATCTTGAGGTCCTTATTGAAACATACTAATGGGGAAAACGAACTAAGAATATTTATGCTACCAAATCGCGTTTTAAAGGTTAGACAAGGTTCACCGAGAAGGGCGACATTGATTTGGATACAGTTGAAGCTCTTAATTAGTCGATACATCTGGCGAGGAGCTATTGTGATACCGACACACAGAACTGAGACTTTACAATCATACCACTAAATGTGCAGTAAGCCACACCGCTATGGAAAAAGACATAACTAACGCAATAGAGGGCTTGAGGGGTAAAGGCACGACCGATGAACCATGCTGCCTAGCGAAATTGAACACAAATTGGAACAAAACGCCAAACCTCCATAGTATAATACCTCCCTCTCTCGCCAACCTAGATGCGTGAAGAACGCCGATGAAAAGTGGGACTGCAACTTAGTGGGTTCATCCATCCCTGGAAGTTGCCCGTGCCAAGTAACTTCGCGTCCCCTCCCCACCGTAATGGGCCGCGCCTCCGCCGTCGTGACCGTCCCGCCCACTGCCCCCTCCCCACCGTCTCCGCAACCCTGTTCACGTTCCTGAAGCGGCCGTGGCAGTGATGGCTGCTATTCGTGCAATATGAGCAGTTGGATGTGCAAATCACTTCTTTTTTTCATTCTGGAATCACTGGTTTTCGTGATGGAATTGGTTACCTATGAGGCCTATCGGCATAGCTGCGTTACCTCGCAATCTCACAAGACGTGCGTGTGAAAGTTATACACGAGACACAACTGTAACGTTTCGCCTTGATCTTGGAAAGTGGTCCTGAATTCATCACTAGCCTACACTTGTAGCAGCAATTCTTTTTTTTTCTCCTGGTGTAATAGCGCGTAACAGTCACTCTACTACAAAATGACGGTTGTCACAGGGCTTAAGAATTATATATTCATGCCTACAAGAATCATAATCAAATGCATTTTAGGGTGACAAAGGTGTTTGTACAAACTGTTTTAAAGATGCTAAGGAGAGGTGAATTTTTATTTCACATCACAGAACTGTTAAAATAAATGAAAAATGCTTTCGAAAATAATGAGTGATAAATTTGAAAGATTAAAACAGGGTAGTAAGCCCACTCCCGCGTGCTGGTGGGCGGTTAGCGCTGTTGCCAAGACTCTATATGCGATTGCATTATGCATGTAGAACGACTTTGTAAAAGGTCGTACTAAGGAGTGGAGCGTGAGAATCCTAGAGCTGTTGCATTATTAACAACTTATCAACTAAGAAGAGAGTTCTCAAAATCATAACTCAGCCACATAGAAAATTAGGTCAGCCACCTTACCCGGGAGGGCAGTTTATGCTGCTACTTCATGCATGCATTTCCTTGAAGGGCAGGCTTACTGATCACCAGAAGTCTAATTACTGATCTATGGAAGGTGGATTTTACCGTGTAATTCTCAACCAATAATGACGCATTCGAATTGGCCGCTGCATCCCACTCAGTTGAACTCACAAGAGGCTGTTTCAGAGGGTAGTAAAAATGACATGTAATAAAGCAGGGATAAACTCTTAGAAGGTTATTCCGAATCCCTCTGAGTAGGAGAGAATTCTAAACATCGTAGTTTACGTTCCATTTTAAGGTAATTTTCAGGAGGCTATGAAAATCTCAGCAAATAAAACAACTTTAATAACGTTTTATCAGAAAATTGTTTACTACTGAAATTATTTAAGTAAAAGTTATATTAACTGCAAATGGCATATTGACTTCATTAAGATGGCGAAGAAGTTTATCCATTGGGTGGTCATTTGACGTCCTGTCTCACTTCTTAAGATGTAGCAAGACCTCTCAATATGGTTGAAGACTTGTTCTTGGTGCGCAGAAGGACTGGAAGGCCATGGTATAGGACGTCAAAGTGGTGACTTAACTGCGATGGCTCCATCAACACGGAGCTTACCAAGCATTAACTTCCCTGTGAAGGGCATTTATCTTATTTTTTCTCGTCTCGGTCCCACCTCTGGCCCATTTGTGACCCAATCTAGATTTGCTTGTTGAACATGAGTGTCTCAAATCATCTTGGCAGCATAGCAGTCTCCCCATCGCTAGCCAGTCATAAGTCGGTCGGGTGCAATAGAGCACCAATTTGAGACAAGAATCAGTGTAAAATTGTTAGGACTGTTTGTGCGTTCTAAAAATTGCCGTGTAAAATTTGATTTTAATATTTTGGCGCCTCTCTCCGAACATTCTAGAGGCCTTCACACTTGATGCGCCAATTTGTTTTCTCCAGTAAAGGCAACATCGCTTGAGGATGAGCTTTTTGTGTGTCTTCAAGATTTGGAGCTTTGGGTGGAGTACTCTGGAATGTTAGTGTTCCAAGACTTTGGAGAGCCTGGACTCTGGCCCTTTAGGTACCTGTGCGCGCATGCGCGGTGTGCATCAACATCTACCCTCAAGCAAACCCACAACACAGTTTATAGCAGGATTGCTAGAGCCACATCGACCAGCGACCCTACTACTGAAGGCGGTTTTTGATGGTCTCAAGTCAGTTCGTGCACACTTTTCTTACTGCCGCCAAAGTTGTGACACCCAAGAAACTAGATTTCAGTATCCTAAGGATAAGACAAGCTCACATCCATCCATATTCAAAGCCATCCCATCTAACAACTTGAGTCTAGACTAAAATTGTCCACAAAAGTAAAACTACTCAAATTATCGCATCTATTTAGCTGAACCAGCACCTTTCGCTTTTACAGTCATAGCGGTGTCGCACGCACTCGGAGATGATGGATGGCTCTTGCCCTCTCCAACCACCACCAATCAAGCTGGTGAACAACTGCAGCAGTGGGTGCATGCATGGAATAATACGTGCATTTCCTGTGAATGAAGGTATTCAAATGGAACTCGCTGACGTCGGTTATTATCTACAGGAGACTTCAAGGGCAATACGGTAAAATGATGACACACTCATTCACTTATCTGTACGACAACGAGTAAAGGCCACCGTACGCCTCTACAGCATTAGTAACAGCCATAGTGCTCCTTGGAGATTTCAATCCACAGAATCAGCATTTTAAACGTCCCTCTGAACAACACCCAACCACTCTATCCTCCAGTTCCACGAAAGAGCTCTACCTAGGAAGAGAGAACACAGCACTGCCTCATGAACATGAGTACTCGCAATTTTGACACATTAGCGCGCAGTGAGTGTCATGATGGGTGTCCCTGCCGATGATGAAACAAAATCAGAATAGTTCGGACATTTCGACAACTTTTTCCACATGTGTCAAAAATTAAATGCAGTTTTCATTCAAGAATATTTCACTTTGTTCCTTACAAACTTTAGAGTTCCTATCCCAACTGAACATCCCTTGCATGATGGCGCTCATGTTGAAAGGCAATCATCCTAGTCCTCTCCCTACTCATTTCACGAACATAAAAGAGATAGATTGGCGCATAATGTACTTACTATATGTATATCTGAAAAGTAGTGTGTTAGCATGCGCCCTAGGTATCTTCCGTACATACGGATTGACGAACTGATAAAGTAAGCAGGAACAAGGCCAAGGTAACAAGAAACAAAACTGAGGAAGAGGAAATAAAATAGAAGGAAGCTAGCGGCTCTCCTCGAGGCACTCCTTAACAAGATACTTGGTCTGCTGGAGGGGTAGATTGACATAGAGGGGATCACGGAGGCGTCGCAAGTCACCCTGCAGCTCAGCCAACATCTCGCGCAGGCTGTTGTAGCGCTCCACGTCGAAGCCTTGCGCCGCAGCGCCCTTGTAGAAGGCCTTCAGGTACTCTCGGTCAAAGACCGCTGGGAAGTTGTAGTCCTAGAGATCCACCAAGGAACAAGATATACCAGGAGATTAGTCCAATGGAGACCTACTTACCCGCCTTAGTAGCGGTCGCTGACGTGGTCAAAATGCACCAAATGGATTTCGCATGAAATTTTTTACTGTGCTGAAAATACTTGACACCGACAAAGACAGATAGAAATAGTGAGTGTGAGTACCTGCCGAGTCACAACGAAGTAGGCGTACATAGCCATGGTGGTACCGTAGCCAATGAAGTAGGTTACGGGTTCCATGATATCCCAGGAGTACTCCCACCACGTGAGACGCGCCAGCAGACCGAACTGAAGTCCCATGGCGCCTAGGGCCAACCATGTCAGCCTTCGGGTCCGTGTCGAGGCCATCTGCGCCAGTGCCTGTCGCTTCTGTTAGGGAGGAGGGGAGCACTAAAAGCTATGTCCATCGTCCATTCTCACCTCTGTTAACTGGAATCCTTCCCTATTCATCAGGTGTGAATAAGAACGCACCAAGATCCAACCATCTTCGATCATACACTGTTTTTTTTTTCACTCTGCTATTTCATGGCTAATTTTTTGGCCACTCACAGTGACCATTTTAGGCATTAGCCCACATTAGCTTACTTATACCATTGCGGTTCAAAAAGAGCTAAAAGGCTACCAAGGAGGGTGCATTTGACGTGCCTTCTGCTCCAACACTGAAAGGCTAATTACATGTGTTATTTTTGCTACCCACATAGGTCAAGTCCATAGCAGGAGTCTGATTATTGCAACACAAACACGCTGACGCACGAGATCAGGTCTATGTTCAATCATGGCTGAACCAAAATAGAGTGTTTTGTTGAATAAATTCACAACCGAAGACGCGTGTTTAACAATCACATCCAAACAGTCGTTTCCTTACTCTGCCCTAAGATTGTCCAACTTTGTTACTATTCACTTTCAGCCTCATTTCTACTATGAGAAGGCAAGTTCACCGAAGGGGCAACGGATAATTTAACCATCGTTGTCTATTGATGTGATGCACAGACAAAGTCACATATTACTCTAAAATTTGGAAATAAAACTTATTTGTTGCAGTTCGTGGGGGAAAACTACCCATCCAAGCCATGCAAATGAAGTAAGTCAAGTAGACAAAACACAGACCCTCCTTACATCCAGCTTTTTACATGTTCAAGAAAAAAGCAGTGGCATGAGACACATTTTGATCTGCAAGGTAGATTAAAGGCTTAAAAATGACTAAAATTATTTCGGTAGTGAATGAGATTGCGCGCAGACAGAAAATGAGTCGAGTTTATGGTTTATGCTAATGGGATGAGTCATCAAGGGTACAACATCTACTCTCACAGATGTGGACGGAGGGAGAGACATGCTTGTACCATTCCCTACATCGTTATTCTCCTAGTCCTTTGGTATGTCGATACGGTGGGTTCCGCGATGACTCAAATTTTGTAATTCTGAAATCGCCGATAAGTGGCGTGTCGTAACACGTGAAATTGAAACCCCGACAATAGGTGAGGACTTACTCAGACCAGCAATTGAGCAATTTCTCATTTCAAATAATAGCAGTAATGTCCACGGTGTGAGTCACCGGGACTAGAGCACATGCAGTTCGGTTATTGAAACTAAACTACCACTTTAGCCCTTATCCATGCTTAAAAGGGGATAATTCGGACGCAACAGATGCATACCCATATAGTTAGGTGATACCCACACGAATCATTTTCATGCAAAATACACGTCCTGAGGACAAATTGACGTTTCACTTAGGAGGGATAGCCATCTCTGCTCTGTATCTATCTGCTCTCCTGCATACCCATAGTGGTGTATCTTAAAACTTCCTCGTTGGTGACCTAGATAATGCGGACAGGAGTCACATTGAGCGTTAAGTTCAGGTTGGAGTCCTTAATCATGCTGGCACAGCAATGCAGGCAGAGGAGGGCGTCAAATGTGTCCCAGTAGGTGGCTCACATGTCCAATTCAGACGGCTGCTCACGCAACTGCATGTGTCGAATAATGGGCAAATTGTCTAATCAACAAAGATGCAAAATTCGAACCTGCGGATATCTACTCGCACTCACCATAAATTTCAAGCATACTACAGCACTGGGGTAGTACACCCACCCGCTCATCAGTGGGACACTTAACTCAATTGTATCGGCGTCTCAAAGACGACCGCATGTCTGTCAGTGACGACTTTGATTTGGATGAATCGTTTCCAATTCACAACAGCTGTTCGGTGAATACTTATTCAGTACTTGGAGTGTCTGCTCGATCTCAAAGTCCTAATCGACGCAGAACTAGCCTGTGATGAGGTTGTATAAGAGACGGGTCCTTTTGGAAGATCAGATCAACCATTCAGGAACATTTGCAATTTTTAAAAGTTGACGCATGCTGGACAACAAGATAAATTTCTGCACTGGTGAAGAAGTAAAGCAAGTCGTTTCGCTACCGAAAAATAATTGCAATTCCTACTAGTTGGAATTTAACCTTTTCCTTTTTAAAGTCAAAAGAACTTATTTAAATTGAAACTCTCTCGTATACATTTAGGTATTTTCCACGCTATTGGTGATTTGTGCAACTTACCTCCTCAAAGGGCTCAAGCTGGAGTTGTACGTCTGCAATGCGCTTTTTGATCTCCCTCTCCTTCTCTGCGTTGATATCCTCCGCGGTGAGGACAGTGTTCAATCGATTGATCAGTGCCCTTACGCTCCCTAATTCCTTCGGTCCCACGTCCTTGGACAGGCCTGTCAACACGGGGAACAGAGAGGTTAGGTCAAATTAATCATCTAAGCTGGATTAGACCAAACGCTCTCAACAGCGGCCAGGACGTATGCATGCAGAGAACCGATAATTACGGCTGCCACTTCAATGCAAGGCAGCCTTACTTCCCCGCTGAGCAGTTAGGATCTCAGCATTTGGAAGACAAAACTACCCTCTCGTTCTCCTCAACCTTCAGACTAAAGAAATAGGTAGATTTCAATTTCTAGCTCAATGTGAAAGTGCGTATTTTGTGTTTCATATATGCACTTGGCTATGGCGGTCTTTTCAGTCTTACACGATTTGGCAGTCACACGACTGTAGGAATCTTTGGTTATGGTATCCACACCACCATCTTTCCAGTTCGTCCACGCATTTTTTCTACAACTGCTTCTAAACTCTTCTTAGAGGGCACAATTAAGCACATTGAAAGAAAGTGATCCCCCTCTTTCTCAACTGCTACACATTTCGGATGTCCCTCCAGCAGCCACATCACTTCCACCTCAAATATTACTTGGAGGAGTAAATCATCCCCTCCGATATTTCGGCACACCTCCATTAACTTCCCGTTTTTGACTGAAGTGTTCAGGGGACATGACTCTTTTAGGATAGTGGAAAAGGGACTTAGAAGTGGTAAGGGAGCAATTTTTAGGAATGTTAAGGCAGACGATTCTCCTCATGCCCTATCTTTACAGACCTCTGTTAGTTTTCGAGTAAATTAAGTAAAAAAACGAAATGATCACCTCTTATACAACTGGATGGGCGGTTAAATTTTTCGTCGAATAGCAAATCTGAATGCGTGCCTGCAAAGTTGTATTTTCCTTCATTTTGTCCACCAATTACTACAGTTTCGGATATATGATCACAGACAGGAGGTCGTGTCTCTGCTCCAACGCACTCTTCCATATTCAAAGACGCGTCAAAATGTAGGCGAGAAATCAGAGAAGATAGCTTACGTGGAGAAGTTAACTTATAAGTTGAACCAAATCAGAGACGAGTACTTCCTGTCGGTTGATGGCCTACCATTCAGTGCAATGCAAAAACCTCTCACTTCCTTTGCAGCCAAGCTAGCAGCCACAGCTACTTGGCGGCTGATGCCTCGACTGGAGCCTAACCTGTTTTGAACACCTCCTTGTAAACACAGTTTCCGCCCGTAAACCAGATAAGATGCCCATTGTGCTGTTAGGTGCCCACTCCATGGGTCATTATATTCAAATCGCTTTTGTACGGATCAACCATTCATAATTTCTATATGCTACGGGTCAAGATAAAGACAAAGCGAGTTCTCCATTCATTTCATTCTTTTTACTAACTTACAGATCTACTGCAGGGATTGGATTTGCATAAATTTTCCCTGCTTGAGGGTCGTAGTTTATCGTCTCCCTTAAGCCCATTTCCCATTAGGCACTTTGATGCGATTTTGGTTCCCTACTTATCGGGATTGGCACTATTAGCCTGCAGGAGCTGTCAGTCAACAGCTAAAAAGATTTCCACACATACAGCACTTGTGCATTTGTCTACATATGCACACATCTAATTGCAATTTGAGAGCAGCGTTTGACAAGTTAGGTAGTTGTTAGGCCACAGACACTTACTGTGGTCGAATCATCAAGGGATGGTTCAATAAATAGCGTAGTCGATATTGATGCTGTCGACCTGCTTCTCACAATTCTCTCCTTTTGTGCAAATGCTCTCACTTAGATGATCGTCCCTTCATTACCATCCTTTTCCAAACGTATTCCTTTCCGATGCAAGTCGAAAGTTCCATTTAGGACGCAAATTTGCCACGACATCGCTGTCTTCTTCTTAAGGTCTATTAAGATTCCAGGAAGACTATTGACAGCTGAAGCAGAACACTGACTACGAAAGGTTGTGTTCTGCATCATTATCTTACCGCTATGGCTTTCCGTCCCTACCCATAGTCTCTGCCCTTCCACACACTGCTAATCAAGGATCCTCCACGCTGATATTGCCACATTAAGCATTTAAGGCTGGCTCAGGATGCTATAGTGAATAAATTGTTTAATCCAAAAGCATTTTCCCCTTCTACTCTAGTAACAAACTTGAAAATGTCCAGTTTACACAACTGTTTCCTTCCTCTTATTTCCAATGATGTCAAGTGCAACTGTAGTAGGCATACTTCTAGCATTAGCACTTACTGGTACTTTACAAAAGGGTAGCTGTAGTGCACACGAGCAAAGGTAAAGCACGTGAACAAGTAGCAGGCTGTCCGAGGAGAAGAAAACCCTTTATGTACGACAAAAGCTCCTATCAACTTCAAAGAGCAGAGTCGTAGAGATAGAGTTGAAGAGCCTTTTGGTTTTGGACCGCTGGTGTAATCGTAGCTTCAGAAGCATTGAGCTGATCTTGCAGCGTTCACCGTACGAGTTACAGATTATACGTGAATAGCACTTCCATTTACTGCGTCTACTGACAGAAAATTAACATGAAAAACAGGACCGTTGTCCTCGTCTCTGCACTTCCAATAGTAAGTGGGAGGCTTTTGGTTCGTGGATTTGTGAAAGAATGTTATGGGAAAGGATGAGGCTTCTGGGATTGTAAACCCCAACAGCAAGAGCTTCATTACAAGTTGACTGTGTTAGTTCCCAAAGGATCAAGAAACCTAACTCAAGACGATACTGAACGAATTTCATGAACTGACTATATTCACCACGGGACTACATTTGTTTATCAATAATAGACAGATTTGAAAGGCTAACAAGTCAGCACCTATCGAAATTACGAGCACATTTTACTCCAAGGTGGAAAATAAGGCGCTAATTTCAGTGTTAAAATTAACGTATGTCTCAGTCATCCAAAGTAGCAACTGAGTGCGCAAAGTGGTGACAATAGGTATTTAAGGACCCAGGCAACCTGGTTTTACTTATAACCAGACTTGAGGTACGGCACAATATGTCAGCCATAAGTGGCTACACGGGCAATGGAGCATTTGCACCGTTGAACATACCATTAAAGGAAGGAGGTAGCAGATTAAAAGTGGGAAGAACTCTCAATTCTGAAGCAATTCAACCAATATCCACGCGCTCTATTATTTACGGTGAAAGTATCCAGTTAATCGTCACAAAATAAACCGAAACAGGTTTGGTATGTGCTGTAGAGGAGGAGATTTCGAAGAATGAAAGACTCACCCAAATTTGAGACGCTGACTGGGAATTTCTTGTCGTTGATCTCCACGACAAAGTCATTGGCTAGTAGCATTTCAATGCTGTTTGCTTTGGCAAAACGCAGACCATCTGAAAAGACCAAATTAGGAAAAAAGATCCACTTTGGCGTCCCAAGGTAGATTAATTCCTTACATATAACAGAGCTGGAGCAAGGATGGCACTGATTGCTGCGTCGCAGAAGATTGGAAAGCCCCTATGTTACCAAGGCAAATATTAGAGCCGGATTAGTGGACCCAGTCGCGATGTCAATACGTGTGATTGCACTCGGCGCTACTATAAGTGCCAATTGTATGATTTGTGCCGATGAGTGCTTGAATCCAACCAACTTCCAATTAAAAACATCCTGTAGGAAAAGCCTTTTTAGTTCAGAATACGTTGTGACCAAAAGCGAATGGACAAGTTAAAATTCGGAAGCGATCAGTCGACAGGTGCTTTGCAGCACCACGATGCAATATTACCTTCGCTGAGTCTGAGCCAAAATTACTTAAGTTGTGACAGCAGCGCTACGTTGCAAATAAATTCACACTCATCTATTATGGCTACCACCACTCAAACTTCTTCAATGTAAATATCAGTCCCCTCCTTTTCCTTGCCTAAAGCCCGACTCTTGACCTCCAGCCACAGGTAAGCATATGCGTTTAATTGGGTCAGTAAATATGCAAGACGTCAACCTCCCTAGCCTGTCAACGCGTTTCAAGTTGAGCATCTTCATGCAATTGTAGGTGAGGTTTTAAAACCATGCACTAACTAGCTCGCCCCACTATCTTCAAGCGTAGGTTTTTCCCTAGGAAAGACTCACATTCATTTTCAACTTTTAAATGACAACTACGTCTGCACCGGCCTTTTATAACTCTCTTAAATGCTAGGCCAAAATTAACCACTGCTTAAGTTACTAATGTGCCCGTATCTGAAAGTGATGTATTTTCAAGAAGCGATGCAATCCAATTAACAAATCGAAAGGCAATGCCTTAGAAAATCAAATGCTCAAAAGGTGCACCTTATTTATGCAGAAAAAGGTAGTTCGGCCTGATGGTGTTTTCTAGGCGTTACATTTGAAGTGCGGGGCAGTCAAAGAGAATTGAGAAAAACAAAAACAGCCATGCACGCGAAAACCGACCGAGTCGATCACTTTTGGGCCAGAAAGAAGGCACCCGTATTGCAAGTGCGTGTAGATGCAAAGAGCTTATGGAGTCCCGTGAGAATGAAACAGGCTAATGCGCCTACCATTCGAGCACAAAGAAATTATACATCCTGCTGGAAGAACGGGCAAACTTCGGTTGAGATTTTTGTGAAAGCAGAGTCCGTGTCGTAAACACAGAGTGACGCACAAGTTACTTCATTCTATCCTACTTTACCATCATTTTGTAGGCAGAAATGCCACATAGACATTTATACGCCCGATGACCGTGAAATATAGTCCCCCACCTACCCAAAACAACTAATGTGGGCTTATATTTCTCCACAATGAATTTTCTCAAATACGTTATGGTAAGTCACACTCTTTCATCACGAATGGGTTATAACAGCGTAAACATAACTCGATCAAACTAACAAATTTTAGCCAATGATCTGAAAATAGGGAAACCAAACACTGACCACATGACTTGGGTGAGAAGGCAAGGGGCAGAAGTATGGTTCAAGAGGCTACCAAACGTCCCCGGGAAGCTAATGTGCGTCTATTCAAGTAATATACAAGAGGCAAGAGCAGTACACTTTTTAAATCCCAACTTTGTAAACGGCAACATGACAATGAGGTAACCTGGCTTATGAAAACAACGAAGGCTACTTCAAAAGCCAATAGAAAGACTTCTTCAACTAAGTAGTGAAGTCCGGCCATTGGCCAGGAACATGAAGGGAACACACCGTAGGATCAACGACACAGGGGAAGCGCACAGTTCATGGAGTGTGATAATTGGCTACAGGGTAAGCAGGCACACAAGGTGGTGAGATATTGGACAGAAGAAGGCAGACGACAGAGCCAATGCGTTAATGTGCACTGGCAGTGCTGCGTCCATCAACAGAGCGACTTTTCTGCGAGAAAATTTAGTTTATGAAGGTAGCTAGGAGGAGTACCCCTTCGGAATAGAGTCAAAAGTCGGATTGTTTACACTATTGTGAAATTGCTCAGGGTATCTTAGAAACTGGTTGAGAGTCTTAAGTGAAGCTCACCTATATGAACTTTGATTTGTAATTGAATTTTCTTAATTTAGAAGCACTGAAAGTACCCATTCCACAAACTGGAGAACCCGTGAAACATTGAATACCGAAAGGACAAGTAAGGTTCCGATCCAATGTCGTAATTCACTTTACACGATGGCATAAAATACAGGGTATTTTAACTTTTAAACCAAAAGTTAGAGCCAAATTTCTGGGAAGTCGATTTAGGGAGCTTTTGACAGCGAAAGGAAAATACACTAATGCGAATGAGTACAGGAAGGGAGTGCCAGTTTATTTGAGCAGCATGAGAAATTCACCCACTTAAAGAGCAAAACTGCAGCAAATCAATTGCACAATCAAGAGCCAGCAAATCTAAGCCAGCATCTTATGGAGGTTAGTGACATGGAATACGAAAGGGGTAAGGTGGAGAAAATGATGAAAAAAACACCCAATTACAAATCAAAGGTTTAATAAGGAGCATCAGAATGTCTCGCATGAGAAAAATATGACACCGTAAAAGAGGCAATTCTGACAGGGCCGTAAAGGGCGGAGTTCGGTAAATGGATGTCAGTTTTTCGAGGTGATGTAGATCACAACTAGTGGGTAGAAACGCATGCAAGTTTAGAAATACAATGATGGTAATCTAGTTGTGGGAAATTGATGGAAAATCGGTAGGGGCCAGCAGTATGAAACAAAAAGGGGAAACCGGAGTAGGTTTGTCATACTTTGAAAATCTTGGTTCAAAATAACTTGAAATGTGTTTGCTCACAAATAAGAACCTCAACAATCAAGGTTATATGTCTTTAAAAAACTGAGAAACCGATTGACGGTAAATTGCAATCGTTCAAAGTGACATGAGCTACAGGATTTGCTGGATAAATTATGGACCACGCAGATACAATCAGTAATGCAAGGTCGTAATGGACTGCAAAATGGGAGGAATGCTAGACAAAACACATCGAAACGCACCAGTTCCCAGAAAAGCCACTCGATCCACTCCCTTATCCTCGTCCTCGATAGCCTTCACGAGATCACCGACGGTGTTGGAGAGGGGACGCAGAGCAAAGATGCAGGTTTCATCGCGAGAAGGCAGAGGCACGTGGAAACGAGGAAGACCGCCGGAAGTGAGAGTTACTGAGGCGCCTGTTTTAACGGTTGAACTACATCGAGAGGATACCACTGCGACCGAGGCACAGCAACGGGGGAATTGTGTTGGCTAGATAATGCGCAAATCAATAGGGAATAAAGCATACGCGCGTTGAAACAGAGTAGATTTATGTATTATTACCTATTAGCACCAACAAAAAGCAACATCAAAATGCAACGATAGTAGATGGAAATTTTCACACATTCTCTGTTTTTTTTTGTTAGAACAGTTGCAGCAAAAATTAAAATTAATCTCTTAGCAGCACATCATAAAAGACATTAAAACTATTAGACAAAGTAGTGCTAAAAGATGCGCACCCGACACCGAGGAACTAAAGAAAGAGCGCACGGCATAGCACCAAAGCGAAGAGCCAAGGTACCATATTGGTTCCTTCTAGAGAGGTACCAACCAACCAATGGAGCTGCAAGTCCAGTCCATTGCGCAAACCAATCTGCATCCAGTGTCCTTCAATTAACGGGAGAAATTCAAAAGGACTACGTAAAACAAATTAAATATGTTTTGAAAAGGTTATCGTTCAATGCATGATTAATTCAAAAACTATTGTTTATAAGGCAAAGTGCTAAAGGGCCTTGACAAACTCTTCTACATTGGGTTCGATTCACAAGTCTACTTGCCTCCATGTAGTTTCTTCTTTTTATTAGACTTGTTGAGCATACAGTTTTGCCAAATTTAAATCCAAAGCAAGGAGCACTTGTAGTAGGGACAACCCGGTACTGGACGAATCCAAAATATGAGCACATAGCTGACCACTCGGTAGGGCACGTTAACTATAATTACAGATGCCACAGATTATTTATTAACATCAGTTGTTGTGTTACCCTAATGTCCAATTACTGGGTGGCGCGAATTTGATCATTTATTTACATCGCGTTTACCCGTTATTTTGACAAAACCCGCCCTTGAAACGGTGGTTTCTTAATGTAGCACTTATATGATTGCACTTAACTACGTAAATTGAATTTACATAAAATGCACTTTGTTTTGTTTAAAGCAGGAATGGGTATGCAAAAACTCAGAAGCACAATTATTTGCATTTTTGGTTCCTTTGACTTCAAATCCTACACAGGCATTCTGTAGATGCCTTTTAAGTCTGCGAGAAAACTCAAAGCAACTCTTTAATTTGTTATCCTGTGGTTTTGCTCCAGAAGGCTTCTATATCATTGCTGCGACGTCAAAAACACAATTATATTTGCTTACAAGCTGTATAAATAATGTAATCCATGGAATTTTCTTTAAAATGTCGATGCGTAAGAGGTAATTTTGTGGGCAAAGTTAGCCTTAAAATGCTTAGCAATTGGCTTTATTTCTTAGTTGGCTTTTCTACCTAAAATATTTTTTACGTTTCATTGATGGGCGCAGCCTATTACGAATTTTTAATACAATTTTGGCTTGAACAGGTAGTGCTTATTAAACACTTTTTGCTACTAGTAAAATTACTCAAGCGATTCATTTTCTTTTCACTGAGCATTATTTTAACCTTTTTGCTGATTTATTGCACCGGAAATGGTCATAAAGCTACAGTCCTAAATTGATCGACTAAATTTTTTTACGCTTCTTTGATGGTTCATGAAAAAAATACACAATTATTAAATTCATGACCTATCTGTTTCGGGTTTGTATTGTATGCTTTGAATTTTCGAAGTAATCGTACGGTGCTATATGTTGCTGTGCATGGTATTCTTTGGACCTTAACTTTTGACTCATTTTGGTTTGCGCTTCAGTTCTTTAATGAGTTATATTGCAAAAAAGCCTGCTGTTCCAAGCAAACCATCTCCCGATACTTCAAGCAACCGTGGTGTTGGCTACAATGTATCAAAGCTTTTTAACGACCAACAAATGCGAATCTTTGATGAGTTTGGCAACGATCTTACGCCTCTCCCAATGATTTTTGAGGAAAGAAGAGCTCAGCAAACGGACAAAGAAAATGTCAGAGATGTTTAGATTGCTATAATCGTTGGTGTAACTCGTAATTTCTAATCTTGCCTCCTTCACTTTCCAGACATTGGATCCATCGATTCTTCAGATCGCTCAGATGCAATTTTTTAATCAACCCTTTTCCAGATCGCCTCAAAGTGTTTCGAACCCTTTCAGTGAAACAACTTCGGAGCAGTCTGAGAGTCATACCACCAAAAATGAGAGCATTGCAGAAGGTGAGGGCCTACTTTTAAGTCTCACTAACTACTTTAATGTTACAAAGCATTAACATTACATTTAAAACTCACTCAGCTCTCTCATTCTTGCCGTGTTATACTTTACTTTGCCACTTAGTCAGGGAGATTGAAGTGGAAGAAAGTCCCGAGGATATTGACTTTGATGAACAAATTTACATCACCATAGCAGAGACTGAAGTTTACTGGCTCTTCGATCAACAGCCGTATTTTATGCCTAGTGATGACGAGTTTGCTTCCTATCAAATTCAGCGCAACGCCGACTACAAGGCCGTAAGCCTTCTTTATCCTTGCGTCTGCACCATCTGCGAAGTCTTTAACGTAATCCACTTTGTTGTAGCTGTGCGCTTCTCGATTGGGGAACGATCGCTACGTGGAACGAGGTATGAACACCATGCCGAATCCGACCATTGTCAAGGTGTTACAAACCAAGGAAATCGAATATTCTGATAAGTCTGTCAACGCCACTGTGTACGATCTGTGGGACACTGCTCAAAGGGCCCAAAATGAAGGTATATTTGTGACCTATCTACCCTATTCAATCGAATGAGTCATGATATCTGTTGCATACTGTATTGTTTCCTTTTTAATTAGCTAAATATTGTAGCACTTAGCTAAACACTCCTATCACATATTTTAATATTAACTCCAGAAACTGGTCAACTGTATCCTTTATCATCTTTCATTTCTCCACATTGCTAAAGATGAGAATCTCACAGATCAGAATGCAACGAGGCGTTCGTCTGGCATCCCAACGGCGATTTCTCGCAATCTCATTGACAAAAGCAAGCCTCCACAACTCTCTGAAGGCATAGCCGATGTAAACACTATGTCTAGTGAATGCGTCTACGGTGATAGCGCCATGTCCGTGGATACTGTCGAATTAAGTTCCCTATATAGTATGTCTCTGTAACCTATGATATGGTGTTACTAACTATTTGTTAGTAACAAGTTTCGTTTTTTTCACCAAGCTGGCTCCGGAGACGTCACAGCACGTAGCAAATCTCAGTCATCACAATCACTTGATGACAATGTGAGTTCCTTTACCAGAAGTTTTTCATCTAATTGATTATTCCTTTATTAAAAATTTCAATTTTTGGATCTATAGGATCAAAATTTACTTAATTTATTGAGAAATATGGAGAAAGCCCTTAACTTGAACTGCTATTATGAGAAGTATCTGCACTACAGATCCGTGCTTCTGAACCGATGTGAGTTTTTCGTTCTAGCTATCAGTGTTTTCCACACTCTAAAGTGTGAACTTAAACGTCATTGTTTCGGTTGTGAAATAATCTATTATCACTTAAAAGACATTGTAATTCTCCCCACGTGGTTAATAGTGCTTTTTCAATTACTCAAACGTCTCCGTCCAAAAACTTTACTCCTTTTGGAGTTTGTGAAATTCACTCGGATCATCTTGCGTCTGAAGTAAGCAAACTTCTTGCAAATCGTTTTCGTTCCAAATGACTGGTGTAACTAAATTTTGTTTAACTTATTCATCAACTAGAATGCTCCACTCTGTCCAACTTTTCAATGTCGACTGCAATCAAAGTCTGTACCAAAAGGGTAAACTAATTGGTAACTTACTTGATCGCCCCTTCAAATTCGCGTCAAATTTAAATGAAAGGGGCGGTCCTCAGGGCAAAGTTAATAGAATAGGTTATGGATTCGCATACTTCCTGTAGTTAATGCAAGAACCCACGTATGTGAAGTCTAAGTCTCCGATTGATGGCCATAGAAAAGGGAAAAAGAACCGTTTTCTGGAAATGGCAACTGAGAAAACTTTTCGCCGTAGCCACCCACCACGTTTATACACCCAGCTCAGCATTAAACTGATACTTGCTAGGCAGCTTCGGCCTGGAGAGATTTGTTAGTAGTCTGAATCATTTGAATGTAGCTTGTTTCACTTCATAATGGGTTCGAATAGCCAAGCATCCTTAATCGTTGATGGCAGTGCTTTATTCATCGGTTCTACGAAAAGAATCGCCTTTTATGAAAGTACGCTGGAAATGAGCGATGCGCCTACTGAACAGGCACTGGGAGTGTTGAATAAATGGTCACAGGAACAAACTACCACTGTCGGGGTTGTCAATGACAGACATGAGACTGTTTTTAAGCGTTAACACCATTCAAGTAAATGATCTCTTGCTAGGGTATTCAGTGTCCAATCACCGCACCACGCTGTCTTTTAAGTCATTTGATACAATTGGATGTCCAGTGGTTCGGATCCAGTGCCTCCATTAATTGCCGTCACATGCTGTTACATGCGTCCATCCACTTCCACTGGTAGTTGGCTTGAGCTGCCTCACGCGCGACACATGTGACCGCAGAACTCACCGCGGATCGGCAGGAATCGCTACAAATGCTAATCAATGATCAGTTCTAGAATTTAATTCCTATGCGCCAAACACTTCAATTCACTTTTAAACACAGGTTGATACCTTACTTATAGAGGCAAACATTTGACTTAAAGATGTAGTAAGTTGTCGCCCAGTGGCTGTTTTCCACATCAGCAAGTTCGCCGTGCCGCACAATAATGTCACTTCTTTTGCAGCCACAGTAAGGTAAAAGTAAGTAAGGAATAATACCACAAACTTAATTATTAACGTTTTTTAAATCATCGTGTAGGGGACAAATTTGATACGGCGGAGGTATAACTCTATAAAGTCAACAAAAGCCGTACGTAGAGGGTACAAAAATTCCGACACATAAAGACGTGTAGAGAAGTGAAAATGCTTAAAGCCATGTGTGGCTGGGAATTGCAGTGTATATAATTTGGACTATACTTTATTTGAACTTATTTCTTGCCATGAAAAAGTTAGGATTATTCTGGGAAAAAAGAGGCAAAGTAATTTTTCATGTTGCTTTTTTACCACTATTAATATAATTACTGTGTGCATTCTTGTAGTGTTTGAAGAGGGCCGCAGCACCTCGGAGGCCTCAGAATCGGATGCAACTGCAGCGCCCTTGCCCTCAACAACAAAGTCGAATCGGGCTAGCGCGGCACCTTTAGTGTCGGGTGTTGGAGAGACCGAAGCAGAGGGAGTTCGTGCCTCGGCGCGTCAGACCACGTACCTTCGCCAGTCTCTTGTTGTGCCACCACTGCAGCCAGACACCACCACCAATGTTGACACCCGCGATCCCTCCACTCCTAATGGTGGCGGTGGCGGTGGCGGTGGTGGAGCTCCGACTGAGGGTGGTCGCACCAGCGGCCCCAACACCGAGAACAGTGTAGATCGAGCGTCAAATGCAACAAGAAAGGGTGCAGGCAATAAGACGCTGGCAGTGGAGGCGACGCCTAGTTTGCGTTTAAAACCTGTCAGCAACATCTACACTCCACCTACTCTGCTGCCGCTCTGGAGATTCAGCTGTTCTTTCACGAAAGTGCGTCGGTGTTACTCTAGTAAAAATTTTCTGAAAATTCAACAACATTCAGGTTGTGTTTTACTAAGGTAATATTGAACAAATTTGAGGAGTTTAATAAGTTTGGATGGTATGAGGCAAAAAAACCTGCACAGCATCTCGGAACTTGAACTATAGTATTAATAATGAGGTCTGATATTAACTTTATTAAACATTGACTAGGAACTCGGATTGTTTACTTTCATGTACCAAAATGATGTTTTTTTCTTGCTCAAGTCTTTACCTCCATTAAAGCTGAACTAATTGAAAGCACATTCGGTACGATGAAGGTTAATTTTTTTGTGGGTGAGAAAACCACCCATTTCTGTCAATACCTCTACAATCATATTTGTGTCATCTTCTCTTCAATGTCTGTAAAGGTTTGTGTCTATTCACACTTTTGAATCTAATAGGTTACTTGGACAATCTTTACCAACAACAAAATGAGGAATAAGTGCAAGAACGGATCCGCGAAACCTCTTTTAATTTCAAATGGGCCGGTTCTTCTTGTGTTTTTTTCTTCACAGAGTAGAAATGTAACCTCGTTGGCCTTCAATCCGCGAAACAAGGACATCCTGGCCGTTGGCTACGGTGCTTTCGAGTTCGACCGACAACAGTCGGGTCTGGTGTGCTGCTGGAGTGTGAAGAAGATCAACTACCCTGAGCGCCTCTTTCGCACGCTCAGTGGTGTCACTTCTATCGCCTGGTCTTCTAAAAATGAAAACCTTTTAGCCGTTAGTAATCACACATTGCATGATGTCTTTTTACTTGATTGTCCAATTGAATACGACTTATCTAACTCGGCATCAATGAAATCAATTTGTTTTTTTTTGAAAAATTGTGATTTTAGTTTATGTGAACACGAAGCTATCGAGATCACAGGATGTGTAATCAAGGTGTGGTTTTTTCAAAAAAAAAACGGCGTTTTAGTGTCGGTAGCTTATATGCATCCAGTGCACGACAACTGCACTAGCGTCCACCGACTGAAGTGCTGAAGGCATGATGGATAGCATTCTCTCTTGTACCAACTCGCATTATAAGTGGTCTCAACTTAACTGCAACCATTATTAATGCATAGATTGTGCCTCCGAGTGAGTTTGGTCATTGAGGAATAGTCCAGAGTATTTGAAGAATTGTTTTCCAAAGAGAACCTTCTTAAGAGTCAAATTTCTCTCCCTATTGTGGAAAGATTACTGTTTTTTTTTTGATTACCGACTCACAGATCGTTTGTACTTTTAGGTTGGAATGTTCAACGGCGTTATTGTGATTTTTGACGCACGCAAAGGCAGCCAAACCCCTATCCTCGACACAACGTAAGCTTCATTTACCTTTGCTGCTGATAACAGTCGGTGGAAAGGTGCGTCTTGACTTGATAGATTGCTGTGCATTGAATGCTGTAGGCATGCAACAGGACGACACTACTCACCAGTGTGCAAGTTGGAGTGGGTCTCACGTGAGGCAGGTCGGTCCACCGGTCATGCAGAGAGTCTCATCTCTTGCTCTATGGATGGAAGAATTACGGAGTGGTTCACACTCAAGGGCTTCGATTGCACCGGTATTTTTCTTTTTTTTTTTTTCATCTGGAGCCTAACTTTTTTCTATGTCTGTTTTTGTATTGCAAAAAGGTGTCAGTCTAAATATCACACCTCCGCATATTTTAGTAAGAAGTTCAGTTTAAGATGCTTAGTACATGGCTGTATTGCATCTCTAACGCCAAAATACTATTCAGAGTCTAACAAAATCCGTCTGCCAATTGTCTCACGCCTTTTGGTGTTGATGGACACGACAAAAAATTATTTTATTTGTTAAAAAGGTGAATGTGATTACCATGTTGGTAAGTTTGGGATGTTGTTACTGTTAGCCCTCGTCCAATTTTTGTGTTGCTGTACGTCTTTTTTTTTTGACCTTACACAATTCAACTTTTCTCACATCAAGTCTACAGCATTATTCCCGTTCGGCGTTGTGTTACCATTTGATTTTGTGGAAGCATGTTAACGTCCTTGTAAAATGTTAAGAAATTTTGTGAACTAGAAGTTGTCGACTGGGGAGTCAAAATGTGAACCACCTGAGAAGGTAGTCCCAACTCCCCTTTAATTAATCCTTTCAGTAAAAGCTAGAAGTAGGATGGCTTGGCCATCAGCCTTGATTTATAAAGCATGTTCACCTGCAACAGTGAGTCAGTGACATTTACTACAAAAAAACCAACTTACTGGCCATAACATAATCTAGAGCGCTGTAGAGGCTCTTCTAAGTTCTTCTTGAGACCGCAAAAGCCTAAGTAACGTTTATTTACACCATTTACCGATAATAAAAAGGTATAGCTGACTAATCCAATGGCCTCAAAGTCGTCCATGGGTGACTACCCTTCATAGAATCAGTCATTTGGTTTTTTGAAACATATGCTCTTTTGAGTAAGGTTATTAAAAATAATAATATTGTATCCGTTCGTCTCAACAAAACATTTATCTACCCGAATATCTTTGAGTACATTTACTTCTTTAAAACGAACTTCTGACATAATTCATTCTGGTTTACAGTTGTTAGATATGTACATGCTTCAGATGAGCTTTAGGTTCCTGCGTTCCATTTGCCAGCATTTGGGTGGCATTGAAGATTATTCACACTCCGGCGTTTTCCTTTTGCTCCCTCCCTTCTCTCCCGCTAGTGTAATCTTTGCCATTCTTTTCGCCCTTAGTAGAAGGAAATCTGCAGATATAAATGAAGCAGTTACACTGCTGACTAATATTTCAAAATCTGGATGTCACCTCTTTTAAGATTTGATGCTGCTGAAGAGGCCCAGATTAAAGGTTCCGAATTATGTGATGAAAAAGAAGCACTCGGAGGCGCTCATCGTAAGGCATGCCGTGGGAACCGCCCTCTGCTTCAACAACCTCGATCCAAATATGTGAGTCTCATCCACCCATTTCTGTCAGACTTGTAGTCTTCAGCTAATCTGCTTCCCACACTACTAACTTTTTCCAAGTAGACTTGTTTTTTGTGCTGTAAGAAATTGTGTACCCATCAGCTGATTTCAAACCTGGCATGATAGTACTGCCATGGATTTTGTCCAAAAAAAGTCATTTCCCTTCAAGTTTAAGGGATTCGCATTGATCTTCGGGAATTTTAGATATCTTGTTGGTACGGAAAGCGGTCAAATCCACAGATGCTCATGCTCCTATGCCGAACAATATCTCAGCACCTACAACGGTCACACTGTAAGTCCGATGCATGATGTTGTTATTATTGTTGTTGCTATTAGCAGACTGATATCAGACAGATTTCTATTGTGATAAATTTATATGGTGTGCATTCTAATTCGATGATTTGATAATACCACCCAATTGTCTCAGGTGTTCAAACAAATGCTCTAAGACTAAGCTTTTTATTTTTACAGAGGGAAATGAATCTTGACATTGTTTATAATCAGATACTGGTACAAACTATGGTTTTCACCTGATGGATGTGGATTTTTTATGTGATACTTCACAATGCTGCCTCTTGAGCTTGACAGACTAAAAGAAATAATGCTTTTAACATTTGATTTCAATGTAAGCTAACTTCACTGCAAAAGAAGTTTGGGATAATATTCCTCTAATAGGAAATGATTCCCCTCTACTTTATAGCGCGTAAGCACTTGATTCCCGATCTCGTGGCAGCATTGCAATTGAGTTAAGGTTGAAACCCTCTTCAGACATTTGAAATGAGCTGTTTCTCACTATTTCATCATGAGTTCTACAATGGTTTAAATTTTGTTGCTACTATTAATCGCGTGTCATAAAGGCCACTTTTCCAATATTTGCAGTTGGTAAATACGCAGGATTCAGCCTTCCCTGCTGTCTCCATTCGAGTAACCTTAACAGGCACTGAAGTACATGAAAAGTGAGGTACATTTAGATGGTATCTTGGCTAGCCTGGGACAGTAAGTGTACACAGGCAGTTGGAGGGTGAAGAACGCTATGGCTCCACAAACACAGCAGGGAAGGCCAACAGGTTTCTAGCATCGTTTACAAATGCTGCAAATATTCCTTCTTAGCTCTACTCCCCACCTTCCTCTCACCTTATTCAACACGAATGGAATTTATGGGGCAGGTGTTTCTGCAGCACAGAAAGTATCAGCCCCTCTGCACCTCTCCCCCATCTTGCATAAACTTTTGCTGTGCTGTCACTAAATGCGGCCATTTTTACTGTTGATTGGGATGACCAACCTATTCTCATTTGTTTGCGTCCAGCAATTCGGTGCATTAACTTGAATAATTTTGATACGCATTGGCTTACCCTCATCCAAAATGTGGAGATGATGAGGGTAGCCCTCAAGTGAGCTTCACACTTACCTTATTTGTGGTGCTATCTATTGTCAGGATTGCCAAAGTATGCAAAATTGCAAGAACTTTGACTTTTCAATGTAATTAAAGTTTTTGCTGACAAAAAGTTGTTTTCAAATAGAGCTGACCAGATATCCGAAAGTCCAGGACATTTAAAAAGCCCGAGACAGCTTCTGATGTTAGGAATTCAACAGCAGAAGAGGTATTGTATAAAGAAAAGTGAAAGTACTTCGAGTTAAATAACTAGCCACCAAGAGTTGGTCAAGCATTGTTTTAGGTACGCATAAAGAGTTTCTCTCTTGATAAATCAGTAGATGGACTTACCGACAGATAGGCAAATTGCATAAAATTTTGACCTTTTGCCCTCCTTTTCATTAATTTCTTCTTATTGGGAAGATTTGCTTCTCCTAGAAAGCCTTTCTGATTTAATCATAGCAATTTTATTTGTGAAAATCCATTGTATCAATACGCAGTGCTACCCATTACTTGGAAGCTACTGACATAAAATCCAGCTGATATGTTTGAATCCTTAAATTTAACCGTGAACGCAGTGTGTTGAAAGTGATTCCTAAGGTGTAACCTGTTGTCATCAAACTGCGGATAGGCCAGGACCTAGCCTTAGCAGGGCCCCATGCCATCAAGGTGGAGGTCGACGCGTATGTGTGACCTCGTTGAATGCTGAGACGCCTCTTTTGATGGTGTCTGTAATTACTATTTGGATTACCGTCACAGCAGTATCCAAGTGAATCGAAATCATGAGCTGATTCACTGCTAAGCATTAGTTGCATACCAATTTTGATGGCTCACTGCATTAACGTCCAAGGTCTAAGGTCGTATTTGGTTGGACCATGTGCTTGAGTTCATTTTATTTACTAATAGCGGCAACATAAATTAGCATATAGACTGCTTCTTTATTTTTCTTCTTTCTATTTTACCGCTATTCCAATGCTCTTTATTTATCCAACTGGATTTTTCAAAGGTTCTTTATACATGAAGAAGGGACAAGTGCCTCGAATGTGACCCTAATTTACTGTTGCCATTTCTGTATTCCAAAAGTTCTTTTATGCACATGTCCTATTTAACCTAAATTAGATCAGTATATAGAACCAGAGTTCAAAGCATTCATTGTTAGTCGACACAGTACCGCTAGCTATTCGAGAATGTGCGTTCACAAATTTGGTTGTACCTATCAAGCACTTCCCTTTTATTACCTCTTGGCATAAGATGAGCCAGTGAATTTGGATATTCAGTGTTTTACACTGGGGTTACCGGTGCCGCCAGGAGTGTATTGCTACACAAATCTGGAAGCGGTTTTACTCAAGTCATGCAGAACGATTGAAAATCGGTGCCACTGGCATGTGTGTCGAACTGATACGACTGCACCCCAACATGAAATACTTCGAAACCGTGCGTATTTGTTATCTGTTAACTTATCCACCTTCCAGTCTTCCGTCTACGCAGTGAAGTATTCGCCCTTCCTGTCTGATGTCTTCCTCTCCTGCTCTGCGGACTGGACCGTCCGACTTTGGCACACAGATCGGCAGAAGTGCTACCTAACCATGGCGACTCACTCGGTAGGACACATTTACATTTTCAAAGTCTCAATTCCCTCCTCAGACTCTTTTGTTCGTAAACGTTTCCACGCCTTAATTATGTTACTAAATTTAATCTTTAATAGCTGAAAACCATTTTGGAACTGCGGCAATTGTGAAGGCATTCTGCCACTTGCGCTTGACTAAAGCGAGAATAATTGGAGTTAATCAAATTTTTCTCTTTGTTTGATTTGACATGACTGTTGGAAAAAGTGCAGTGCCTTTGTTAATTTATGGTAAGTAGTGAATTGAAAACGTCGCCATCACGTATTGCAGTGGTCAAAACCAGACTCCATTGTGGTTTTCTAGCTCTATTTCAGACCAATCAACACTTCTAATAACTAGTATACACTTTGAAAGTAACATAAAAACGAACAAAGTAGCATATTAGGTTTATTCACTATGCAGTTAGACTCAGAGATTTGTGAGTGAAGTTTACTTAACGAAGGAACTTGTTGGTTTTGGGCTGAATAAAACGAGAATGTTACTCCTGGTCTATTCATTAGTGAGTAGCGATATGCACTGCCCCACTTGGACAGTGACTGTGACCCGACAGTAGGTTCGTAAAAACACCATTCCTTGCGATTCAGTCCATCAACTACAGTCTCTCTTAAATTACTCATGTATGATCCATCAAAGGTTTCTACCTCATCTTTTAAATCACAAAATTCAGCAATAATGTGAGTCACATGGCTTTCAAGTCGACATCTTTAGTCTTGGACCACCGCGCTTGCTACTAGTGCCGTCCGATTTCACTACCTAAATCCGAAGGCACGAGTGTGTGATAACTGTGGTTGTGCCGGTTTACGTCACAACAGTAAAATAGGCATAAGGTGGTGGTCTTGACCTAAGGAGAGTCGCGTCTTTTAGTCTCTGAGCAACAGTTAAGTAGAATAAGAGCGAACTAATGTCATATGGGAGCAATAAAACTTGCTGATGGTTATAATGGAGAAGCTGTTGCATTTTTACAAACGGACGGCATAAATGGGTCGAGCTTTCGCTTATGATTAACAATTTTGATGCCAAATATTTGTTATTTTATTTGCAGTAGTTGTTTGATCACTTTGAACGTCTTGCATGCCGCAGAATGCATGGTATCCTTGCGGTTAAAAGACACTAGCAACCAAGAGACCGCAACGCTATTGCGACAGAACAACAAACACGTCTCAGAAGCAGTTCAATCGCCAATGTTTTTTCTAACGCCTAGCTAGAACTGGAGCAAATTAGGCCTGGTCAAATCCAGCATTTTCACAAGTGAATAACACCGCTGGGTCTAAGCAGTAATTTACATTTGTGGCAACTTAAGCAAAGTCGTGTACTCATAGCGCCTGCCGAATTCCAGTGGTACTTTCTCCAACCAAGTCATCGGCCAAACCCTTAAGAAACTGGATGATTGCACGGGCTTCAAAATGACTGAATCGGCTGTTACAATCTCGCTGACATACTTGCTGTTTGGCAATAATAGAAACAAATGAATGTGTTATTTGGCAGTTTTGGTACTTAAACTCTCCATTCTGTTGTTTGAGTCATGCCAACTTTGTATAGAGATGGGGTTAAGATGTTCATTTCTCTTGGCTTTCCTTTGGAAGGGATCTCCACTTTGCAAAATGTTTTTTCCTGCTTAAGCGATTAGACAGGTGCAATTCTACGTGTTGCTTTCATATTGTCAGATTACTTTAAAAACATTCCTCAGCCCTCGTCTGCGAATGGTGTTTTTTTTTGCTGTAGCACCTTTGGGGCATTAGCGTTTCCATGGCCACCATTCTCCAAGGGTTAGAGCTGAATTGCTTGTAGTTATTTGCTAACTCATACTGGTAGGAAAATTAGGCAATTTTTTAACCACTGGTTTGTCTTCAGGCACCGTTCTGATTCGATTTTCGTTTAGTCGGAGGTGAACGACTTGTCGTGGTCACACAACCATGGAGCCGTCTTTGCCTGTACCAATGAAGGTAACTTGGAAATTTGGGATCTCGAACGATCAACGTGAGTCTTTGGTGCAGCATTACCCAATTCTCATTCATTATACTTTCTTTGGCACCCAATAATGTTATCAAATGTCACATCGTATCTCACTTTATAGGCTCACTCACATTGTAGCCAACTAGAGCTGTGATTTCGGTATAGATGGTAACATACATAAATTCTAGTGGTATCATTACCAAACGTCATATAAGAGATATAGTTAAGGACGTTTGTGTAGGGCTTTTCCATTTGTAACTCCTACAAAACGACAACCAAAAAGGATACCTGGACCCTTCTTATCAGTACCCATGCTGCTTAATCCATGGAACTTCCGCATTATTTCTATAATCAAAGCGTTGTTACCCGAGATTGGATAAATTTGTTCCACTGAGACATATTCACTCTAGGGGTTCAAATTAACCTCAAAGAACTCTCAAGAAGCACTGATCTTGTAAAAGGGGAAAAGGTGAAATTAAACTCTTGCAGATTGGTGTACAGGTGTGCTTGGGAGGAAGAGATTACAGGTTCTGTCTAGCTTTGTTCACTTGGTCGCCGAGTTTGTCGGTCGGTAAGTCAGTCACCAGAACAACGCTGTCTCTGGTCTGGTGCACACTGCTACACAAGCGCGCACACACACCAGACACCCCATCACTGGGTGAAAATCGAACAGAAATATGATTCCGTCCCTAAACCCGCCCTCACATCCCACTCTTCCCTCCAATGGCATCGAAGACAGCAACGTGGTATAAGATCTCTGGCGTACCTGAGTCAATGTCCCTAAGTGTGTGCGGTGTGCGATTGAGGCTATAAAACTAGATTAATGACCACTCAAAGTGCCGTAGCGAGGGCATACAATTTCATTGTGTCTCGTTTCATACATAAAATGGCAAACTACATTGTGTTAGAATGAAATCTTCGGTCAGTTGAACGAGAGACGACACTATCATGGCAGCCTAACACTACAACTCCAAATACCTATAAAACAAGTGCGACTGACTATCAACATTTTATTCCTATTTTTAAAAGAATTATCCAGATTTCTGGCAGTTGCTTGACCCTTCGGTTCGCATAAATAATTCAGATTCAAAATGAATGAAAATTTGCTTACTTAATGTAACTCAAGGGCATCATATTGAAGACAATAATATGGCCACATGAAATCGTTTCAGGATTGAAGGAAATAGGCAAGCTACTACTTTTCGCACTGCCTCTCCAAAGTCGTTGATGGGATTGAGGTGGCAACGTGATTGACCTGCCTGTGACCCTTTTAAAGACCACGTATGACGGCATAGCTTCTTTTACAATAAGCAAGTGAGCAAAGTACCATCGAGTAGTTGAGCATTAGTACGCTTTAACTGCAACAATCCACCCTAAATGTAGACTCTGGGCCACTGGGAAAGCACTTGTGGTTGATCACTGATTCACTCATCCTTGCCACACATCTCACATTGCAGTTGTGGACGCTCTATCCAAGAGGAAATCTAGGGTTTGGTAAACAATAGACAAGATTCGTTGAATATTGAGTCCATTTAGAAGCACAACTGGCACCTGGTAGTCCACTCCTGAAATCTCTCTTTATCATGATAATTTTATGCTTATTTCAGAGAGCATTACCTTATTCCTACCCTCGGAAAAATGCAAGACTGAACTGTTTCCCTTTTAATACAAGTCCCTCATATCAAATTTTACAGCTTAAAAAGATTTTGTTGGCGTCATTAATTAACAGTGCAATAAGGAAGGGCCACCTTTGTTTCCCCAAATAAAATGCTCCATTCCTGTTCCAGTGCTTAAGACCGTGTAGGGCACACCCTCCCCGCCACTAATGGATTCATTAATTATGTGCAAGCACGCTAATTTCGGAGACGGCGATGGCGGTGGCATTACTTAGCTAACGAATGTTGAGGTGGAATGGGGCCTAGCACCTGCACACAGGTGCATCCCCTCTCCACTGGCAGACATGATGCCGCTTGTTTACACGTGCACCAACCCTCCAGGTTGGTTCGGTTGCTAGGCCCTTCCGACCTCCTCGCTTCACCTATGTGCAGTGGAGTGTTTGTTTACTTTCCCACTCCATGCAAATTGTGAGAATGGAGTGGGAGGACACATTCATGCACAGCACAACGATTCTTTTATCCAGGCTGCCGGTACTTTTGACAGCGCAACTTTAAATTTATGCCACCTCGGTGTTGCTTACGCGATCCCATAGGAACGATGAATGTGTACCAACACATCCTCCTCTTTGCAACGATACATACATCAGTAGATATTGGCTTGAGGCCTCGTTTTACACCCTGAATGCATAAATTTCTCAGTGAGTATGACGTTAAACTTACTGCTAAACTATTAAACAACTAAAAATAACTTCTTTCCGACCCCTTGAAGTGTGTATGTAGACGCAAACTATGAGCTTCTCTAGGTATTGTTGCTAGATTTCATTTTATTTGTTTAGCTGTACATTCAAGTGTGTTTTCAAGGCTTCCCTTTCATATCAACTACCCTGTACCTTCGTTATCTCCATTCCTACTTTATTGTTTATGATCTATTCATGAATGAAACAATCATGCTGTTGCTAATACACTGAAGAGAGGCAGTGACGCTTCGATGGTATAAGTTCATCTTCCGAGACTAAGGTATTCTGCTCTCTACTTTGTAAAAGTTCATCTGCCTATCGAGAAATGCATTTCACTATTGGTCAAATGTTTCCTCGAAATTCAGAAAGCGAATCAACAGGCTGGCATTTACGTACTTGACTAGCTGGCATGAGATTCGGTCGGCATTTTCTCTCACCAGAATGCCCGTCTGCGCCTTAAGTACGAAAAGGAGCCGTTGCTTACTCGAATGAAAACTCTGAGACCTTCATCTCGGAGTTAAACAATGAGCTATACTTTGAGGGTTCAATAGAGGAAGAGGGTATTTTTGAGGAAACCAGAGTATTCAGCATTTGGCGCTAAAGTCATCAAGAATTCCTTTCATTAGCCCATGCGTATTATTTGAAACCACTCCCTTTAAGATTTTTAGGATTATTAACTTTGCTTGTAGAATTGAGTGAAACGAGCAAACCCATTATCAATGCAATAGCCAGTGCATTTTGGACCACTTTGTTTTTCTCCACAACTTTTTAATAAAAAAAAGCTAACTAAATGCAGAAAGGAGCATGGAATAAAGCTGCAAGCTGGAGGTGGTTACCTTGCCGATTTACTGAGCTTTGTATGTGTGTTTAAGACCACCGCTTAACTAAAACAGATTTCGGTGGAACCGACCACTAAAATGGTCTTTTTTAATCTTATTTAAGACTTGATCCGGTCCACGTTGAATCCGTGTGTGCAGATACAACAATGTCCGCAGTTCTCTTCACCGAAGACAGCGATGTAAGCTTTGAGCAACCTACTTCCATCACCCAAATCTCGTATACCTCCATTTTTGAGGCTGATGTTTACTCCTATTTACATGGTTTTATATTTGATGAACAAATATGCGGGTATAAATAAGTCACATGCAGTATCAACTCGAACCTCACGTGTTTAGTGAGCACAGCCGACGAATGTGAAGAACAAAAACGTCCATAGCTACATTGATCCTTAAATCTGCTCCTTTAATTCCTTCTGGCGTTGTTTGAACTCGTTCACACAGAAGGTACATACACTGGGTCGCTGTCCACCACATAGAGCATCAAGATGTCGTAGGCAGGGCTGCTCTGAGGCTGGAATACCCGTCACAAGAATAGAGTTGAGGTGAGCGATGTACGAGGTGGCCAGTCGAAGGGTCTCAATCTTCGAAAGCTTTCGGTTCAACGGCTGCGTGGGAATGAGACGACGGAGCATAAGAAAGGCGTCATTGACACTAGCCGTGCGAGTGCGCTCTCTTGCGTTCATGGCGTGCTTGATGCGAAGTCGAAGATCCGCCTTATCACCACGATGAGGTGACATCAAGGAGGGCGAGGAGGAGGTACATGAAGGTGAAGGTGGAGGAGGAGACTGTGTGCTTGGATTAGAAGTGTCATGCATACCGAGGAATTCCATGATTGTGATAATTAATTCGCTCCGCGATGACTGACAAGTTTGGCAGCTAGGTGGAATGTGTGTGTTGGTGCGACGTTGGTACTCGTTCCTCATTGGCTGCTGTCGTTGGCGAACGTGAGAGGTGCGTACTTTTTGGCCAATGAGGAGCTGGACAGAAGGAAAATCATTTCAAAGTTTGGTGCAAGATACGACCTTCCCATCTACATGTTTTTGGCTCTGCTGATTTATTAAACTTTGTTAGTTTCAACCACTGACAAACACCAGTGTTGCTAAGGCCGAATCGGGACTTTGCGGTGATGGAGAGCAAAAGAGAGATACCGCAACAGTAGGTGGTAAGTGTGTCCTCGTAAAAATAGCCGGTGCAGATTTTGGGCGCCAGTCCAGACATTGTTAAGCAAGTTGACAATCAACAGTAGTGGCGCGCATAGGGAACAGCATGTGTTTATGAAGTGCCTCGCCAATGAAGGCATTTAAAACCTGTGAATAGCTACAGATGAGCTCCAGCACAATATGATACTGGAGCGCTTAGCCGTAGCAAGACATTAGAATGGTGCAAAAGATTTAAGAGCGGCCGTACCTCTGTTAGTGACGGTCCTCACCGTGATGGTTCCCAGCCCGCAGCAGTCATCCCTATGAATATCCAGCGAGTAGAACGTCTGATTCTGGATAATCCCTGTGTAACTTGCCGTGAAGTTGCAAGAGAAACACACCTTTTCGAAGGAACGGTAAATATCATCATTTATGAACGCCTGCAATTCCAAAAAGTTGGTGCACGGTGGATGCCTAGACAGATGAAGGGAAGCAGATTGGTTCAGACGAGCTGACAAATAATTTTGCGTCAAGGCTGCATTCCAGCACTTCTTGAACTCTAGGATAAGTGTGTAAATGTAACAGGAGACCGTGTCGATAAATAAATTCGGTTTGCAATTCTTGAAATCTGTTCTTGTGCCAAGGTTAATTCAAAAGTCGACATGCCTTACACCATGTAATTGAGAATTTTGAAATTAGTCATACTTCTTCTCAAGGTTATTCTACCATCTTTGGCAAACACTGGACTACGTCCCCAATTCACCCTGCATTTAAAAAGTTCACCTGCATCTCCTACAGCTGTTCCACTGATGGTGATTTTGCAGCATCACCAGTGAATGCTGCCGTTGCTTCGACGTGCGGCTGTGTGATAATTGTGCTGGTCGCACACGCCTACGTTGGCAACAGGGATGGAAGGAACAGCTGCAATTAGATGTCGCCTGTCAGTCATTAATGCACCCTCTAGGCACCACCTGGCCAGAGCAGAAGTTCAAAGGTTAATGCGCAAACATCCGGACTTATGCGGATGCACATAGACCATTAACTGATCTGCCTTCCTTACCCCTCGCCTGGCCATCTACAAGCTGCGAGTCCGAGTTAAAGTTAACTTTTTTGGTGATTAACACCTCGTCCAAGTGCACATATTTCACCGTCAAGAGCATATTTTACGGGTGTATGGATCAGACTACAACAAATTATTTTTTTCTCTCTGCAGAAGTAGTGGCCGTTGCAACCATAGCGAAAATGAAGTTCATTAGGATTTTTGAGTCAAGTTTTGGCAGTCGAGAGGGTCAACTGCGTTTTCTTGCCAAGAAGTCGTGATTGTGGGATCTTTTACAAGATTGTTTAAGAGCTCAGTTTAAAGCTGACACATTGAAGTTCACAGCTCTGGCCTGAAGATAACAATACTTTTAATTCTTTGGGCAAGGTTATAATATGGTGTGTAGATTTTGAGCTCAAGTGTTCAAAAATACGTTGTTTTTTTAGTGTTGAGTAGGTAGCTTAAAGAAGGAAGCCAAACACATTTAATCTTGACTTTATAGCAAAAATGAGGAAAACCTAAATCACCAAAGAGGATCTTAGCCAATATCTGTTCAAGGTCGAGGAACGTGCCTTCTGCAGTGCTTGAAACCGAAACAACCAGCATTAGTTGCACACTTTCGGGAATTTTTATAAACAAGGGATTCGAAGTCATTTAATCTTAGACTAGGTGAATAGTAAAATCTTGCGTCAGGATGATAAATCCGCTGATGACTTTAGAGGCTCTTTGTAAAGATTATTGAAAATTCGTAATCAGGTGGTTGAGGATTTTAGCCCTTCTTGCCATAGAAAAACCTACCAGGGCCAAGGTGCAGAGCTGTCGATTTCGCAGCTGGTCGCAATCAAGTGAGGCGGCTTAACTACTCGTTACTTTAACATAATCCCAAAGGAAACGAAGATTTACGATTCATTATTAGGGCTTAAAGTTAATGGTTGGGTGCCACCCTCTTCGACTAATCTCCAAAGCCCGGATGTTAAGCCCTCGAAGCACACACCCACACATCCACCCGAGAGGCCTAGCAACCGAGTTTGCACACACACGCACATACAGGGTGGTGACCCTCCCAATCCACCATGCCTTTCACTCCCTCGCCTCGCCTCGCCTCGCCTCGCCTCGCCTCGCCTCGCCTCGCCTCGCCTCGCCTCGCCTCGCCTCGCCCTCCCTCCCACTCGTCCTTTCGTCCGTCCGTTCGCCTGCTGCCCTCTCGCGCCCAAGCACGTGCAGCTGCGCAGTCAGTGTCAGCGACACCATCTGCCAACTGTTCGCGTCTTCGAGGCGTCCTGACAGCTGCGAAACCGCATACAACTTACGCTCTACGTGGATACATACAACCGGCCTACACACATACATGAGTGTGCACACACCCGTTCGTCTGCTCGCCCCCCGACATTGACACTGTGGGCACAGCTGCACAGTCTCTTGCGCTATCGCGATACCTGGTACACGTGCGAGTGTCCCTCCATGCCTAAACGTCTCTCCACCCCTGAGTCTGTTTGTGTCTTTAACGAGGAAAAGGGGAAATGTGGAAGGCATAGTTGCAAATATTGTTAAATTGCATGGCTTTTGTGGAGATGCAAGGCAGAGGCGGAGGTCCACCAAAAATGAGGATACGTAAGAAAAGCCTGATCATTTGAACCAGTTGTCATTCAGAGCAATCTATTTGACATTTCAAAAACTTTTGGGGAGAATGTTGCCTATGCGACTGCATTGGATCAGATTCCAAGGCCTGCGAAGTTAGATCAAACTTAATCCCTCGTCTGACGGCACCTGTTTATTGCGGTGAGGTCGCGATGTCGACAAGGTAAGGAAGTAAGTTTTGACTTTGAGCATGTCCTAAGACGAGATTGAACTCGAGAGAGTCGTCATCCTAAAACAGCTTAGGTTAAACAAAAAATATGGTTCACAGGATACTTCTAGAAAGCCATTTTCGAATGTCACGATAATTTAACCTTGCATTTTACTATGATTTCTGAACAACGCATGCCATTTAGAGCCAAGACGCAACAATTCATTAAAACAATAATTGCTATTATCGAAATACTCTTGATTAGGTTAATGCTACCTTTGCATACACATAGTCTACATCCTTTCCCATTCAAACTCTGATGACACTGGTGATTTTTCTCATTTTAGACAATTATGGTTGGAGACAGTTCGGGCAACGTGTACGTTTACGCGATGAAAAATTTCCCTGAGGCGGGCTCTACCAATGAAGAGGTGAGGATTTGTTTTTTTTTCTCTTTCCAATGTTACCGCCATTCTGCAGGTTCGGGATTGGCTGATCCCAGTACTGATGAATTTCTCGTCTTCTTCAAATTTTTTTCTTTTTAGGCGGAAAGACTGAATTCCATTCTCCTCTCCTGTCTGTCATCCCAAGTGCCTACATAGATAGGCGCCTCACAGAAGTGTCCTTCACCTACACATCCGTTATTAAACCGGTCCCTATTGTGGCCACCTTGTGATAGCTCAGTGAAAATAAAGTATGGAAATGCATGCCTAGTTGAAACAGCAGTCACCAGAAAAACTTAGTCGTCGGGGCTAATAAACCGTTTCAGCCGTACTGAGGACAGAATCAGCCCAGCTCCTAGTAACAGCCGCAAGATATATCAACTCAATTTAGTCGAGTTTTAAATTTATTTACCCAGGGTCGTGGTGATGCGCCACCTTGCCTGGTCAATTTGCGTAGGATATGCAAGGCAAACAAACGCTTCATTCAGCGATGGAGAATAAATTCTTTAGAAGAAGAGGGTCTCCTTCCCCACAATCCATTTTCTTATGTGAGCATAATTAAAGCAAATGATATTTGGTGGCAACCCCGCAGCCGTGCTTATGACTGCATTAGTTAACACATTTACTTATGTTTTTTCGGTGCCAAGCGTGACATAATAGTCTTCGCGATTGTGCGTACTGGCTTCCCCAAACATCATCATTTATGGAATGAATCACATGGAAAAGGAGCGTAAAGGAAAATTTGTGCGTTGGCCTTACTTCAGTTCAAGCATTTTGATGCAAATGTTACGCACCAGCGAGTACTTGGGGTGTTATCCTGGCAAAAGCGGTAGACAGGCCTCCTCTAAGTGTCGTTAATCAAGTGTAACGCTTAGAAGCCGTGTGTGCCTCAATCTAATGAGGTTTACGTAAGAAAGGCTGTCAAAGTGGCACCAATTGTTGTTACCTTAGAAGTTGACTTTTGTCCCGCTATAAGGGGTTAAGTAGGACCAAGATGAAGAAAATTAAGAATTAATTTTAAAGTACTCTCATCTGATTATCCATAACATAAAAGAAGGAGGTAATATTCCCCCCTCAGGATGCATTACGATTTTGGATAAAAATGAGCACACTTTTGCTAACTAAAAATTAATTTATGGTAGAAAATGATGTGTTTTCATAACACTGTCATAGGAGCTTAGAAACGACCGAAATACTTAACATAGGTGAATTGTCGTGCCTAAGAGAGATAATTAATTACTAGGTTCAACTTAAGCACCGTAGAACAGCGTACATTCTTCCCTAAGTTAAAATATATTTTTAGTTGATTGTAATCAAATAAACAAATCCATGATCGACCTTGATTTGTTATAGTCTACAACTAAACGTTTACCACCTGATCTATACCGCGCGTTACGGACGCGGTGTAAATTCTGCTCGAGTCGTGGTGTCGTTCGATCTGGAAGTCAGTTCGGCTGATATATGCAAACTCGCAAATGAAACGACAACTTGAGGATCCAAATAATGTGTCAAGGAGAAAAAGTCGACGTTTGGATCCGGATTTATGCAGTGAGAAATATGTTTCCCAAGTGTTGTCTTTGTTCGACATTAGTGCGATGTCAGTCGCCTACCATTTACCATTCGAATATGTCGAGTCTACTCTCGTGCATGTACCGGATCCCGTCCAGGAGCGTATAATATTTTACTCGTTTCCTCGGGACAGCGCCGATATTAAAACTTATTCGTCTTTCATGTCATATAAATCTGGTTCAACCGAAAAATCCCCTTTCGCCGTCGGAGAGCAAATGTTTCAGAAGAATTGTGTAGAGGATGCCATTCAAATAGGTAAATCAAGCTCGTTACGCATGCTTAGCATTCTCTTACAGGTTTTCATCTAACAGGTGTGGTAAAACCCGATGGCAATATTAGAGGCCTATTAGATTCGAAAACCTCCAAAGTTTCCATGACGTTTGACAGGTGTTACAGTTCGTCACTTTTCATTACGCTTTGAATAGGTGCAAAATTACATCCGTTTGTTGTACATGCAACAGCCGTGGACTCTCATGGTGCCCGCATGCAGTAGCTCTGGCACTTTTTCGAATAAATAAGCCTGATGGTGTGAATTATCGCGCTCCAATATCTGGTAAGTCAACAGACTCCACTTTTATTTACTTTGCGACTCGTTTCCTGTAAACTCAGGATCTTGAAATAAAATCTGTACAGTTTTTGTGATTAGCCTCGTGTTTTCCCATTCACATTAATTCCATCGTAAATTTAGAGCAAAATATTGTGCCCTTTCGATTGGCTGATTTCCAAAATGCAAAAAGCTTATCTATCACTCGTTATTGTGGCATTTTACTTTGTTTTAGACCAAATTATTAAGCTCTAATTCCTCATGTAGATTTGAGCAGTTGTTGCTTTGCGAATTCGTTGTATAGGCATCTTAACGGATTGCATATTTACTCAACCCAAATTCATTGTTTGGTTAGCAAATATACACTGGGCAAATAATCTTCCATTCGATCATAGTCGTTTGTTTATTTTTATCACTGATGTGCTCCATGCTTTGGACGGGGATTTTGTGTTGACGTTCTCATTTTTTCTGTGACTTAATCATGTGATCCACCTTACGGGGGGTTTACTGGGCAGGGGTTCTGTGTGGCATTTGTATTCATGGAGACGGCATGGGGCTCCATTTTCATTTATTCGGTGTAATTGTCGTCTGCAGATCCGAAAGAAACTAAATTCGGAATCGGTGGTGTCCGCTTTCTCTGGCATGATTGCATTTGCGCTTGGTTTTTTCGAGCAATCTGGTGTCTCGCATAGGCACCGCAATAATAGACTTAAGTTGCGAAGATGACTAATAGCTTGTCATTCTGCCGATAGGACACGAAGATAGGAATCCTTAATGGATTGGTTTCTGCGCGTTTAGGCCTCGACTAGAATTTAGTGTGAGCGCTTTCGGGGGAAACTCTGAAAGCAGTGGGTTACAAATGAGGCTTTTTCGTGATAGATAACAGCGCACAAGTCGCAGCATCAATGAGGGAGCATGATAGAGCACGCATTTGTCCCATCAACCATTGATCCAGCCTCTTTTCTCTGTGAAATCACAGTAACCGCCTATAATCAGTCAAAAATACTGTCTAGCTTCGCCTCGCCAAAGGCAGTTCTCCATTCTCACCACATCTTAAGCTTTTGTGTGGCTTCTTTCAAACACCTTCGTTTTACTTATGCGTCATTGCTTTAAGTATTCCTCAATCTCAATAATGCAGTCGTTTTTGAGGCTTTCATGGAAGCTAACCTGTCTCATGGGCAGACATGCCTCTTTATCGAGGCTTTCTTTTGCTGCAGGCCCCGAATGATACAGTCTCCCGAATCAATACCATGTTCACTCATTCGTTTCACTCCATTAACACCAATTTGGAACCCTGGTCTCTCAAGAAACAGCGATCATGTTTGTTGAGAGTTTACCTCATAATTCACCAAGCAGTACCCTCTGGATTTTATCCACAACCTCGTTTCTGGAGTCTGCCGAATTGCGCTGTTTCGAAGAACCTGGTATTTTTTTAGACACCAATTTCGATTTGATTCTTTGAAGCGAAATCCTTTCCCGACTGGCCATTCCGAATGGCCAAATCCGCTTTTTCACTCAAATACAGCACTCACTAAAATGCTGGTTTGGCATTCTCAAATTGTTCGCCACTTATCAGTCACATTAGACGATGTCGCGAATGTGTCCAAGATTCCTTTTGTCTAAATAAGTTGATTTTGCTTCAATGACTCGAAAGTCACAACTATCTACAAAGAGCTAAATTTATCGTATGGTTGAATAACTTCCTTTTTGGGAAGCCTTCTTCGTTCACTTCCGAAGTTTAAGCTATAATCTCTGGCCGACAAGGCATTCCAGCGCTACTTTGTCGCCTTCTTGCATCGAACACTCATACCAGTGTTCTGCATGGGTTCCAACTAGACGTTTACATTTACATCAACAAGTTGACTAATGTTTGTAACTTTAACTAATCAACCATCCATCGTCTGGTCAAGCTTCTTCCACACTTTGTTGATGTTATAACTCCGCATAATGCATCCTACGCGTTCCGATTCACATGCACGGTGTTTACTTGTGGGACCCCTTTACCCAAATCTGGCATCTGACCGAGCAGGCTGACTTCACAGCAGACGCATTCATTATGTCGAGGAAAATGATATTTTAAACTTGGTAGCTGCTTCTTTTAAAAAACTAAGAGGCCTCCGCTGCGGCGTCGCAAACGCTTCTTTCAAACCAAGGGCATACTACCTTCGTAGATTAAACAGGGATATCCACTTTTAAGAGGCCTTGCAAAGTTTTTTCACTACTAAACCACCTTAAGTGACTCTTTAATGGGATCCTTGTATTTAGTCAATCATATTCAATCCAGTCATAAATCATGACTGATGGATTTGGAAATTTTGCTTTGTGGAGTTGGGAATCATTGCTGGATTTCTCGTTAATTTGAGTTCCTCCTTAAAAAGTTAAACATGCCGTCACATGTGCCTCCGATTTGCCATAACCCCAGGTCTTTAGTTCGAAGTTGTGTTTGATGAATCGGAAATTTGAGGCTTATCCTAGTCTGAACTGTTGAACCCGTTAAATTTACTTCCATCCTCGAGGTACTCTGGCTGTTGAAGCGGTCTCACCTAGTACAGAAGAGGGCACTATTGAGAGCTTATGTGGGTAAATAGGCGAATTGCACTCCAAGTAGTTTAAGCATTTTCATTTACGTGCCTCCTCAGCCAGGCTCGGAACCAGTATTGTGGCTGGATTTCCCGATGTATCGTAGCGTCGTGCCAAAGGAGATGGTCGCTGCCAGCCGTTTCAACGACTACGACTGTATCGGCTAGTTCCACTTATTCTCGTATTAGTATCCAAATTCCTGAATGATTTTGAACACTTCATCAGTCTGCTTCTCACTTTCCTGAGCACGGCTTCCCTCTTGTAAGCTATGACTTGACTACAACTAAGTTGCTCAGTTGTCTTCAATTCTAACCGTTCCAACTATGATGGAGTCAAAGTGAACTTGCTTAAGGAGACTAAGACCTGGTACTCAATATCACGTTTTTGAGGTCTTCTTTTCTAAAATTCTCATACTGAGTGCCGCAGTTTGAGTGATACCTCGACTTTACGAAAGCCCAACAAAAACCACGAAGTTAGTGCTATCCCCTTTGCTCGTCGCATTTCACGCAAATTGGCTGAAAGTTCCGTTTTAAATTTAAACTAAGTGTAGGGGCTTGGCAGGCAAGTAGGCTGGCTGGCTGGCGACTGGTCACTCCGTTCACTAAAAGAACTGCGACGTATGCTTAAAAGTGTCCAGCTACTAAACTTCGCACTTACCTGAGATAGCCTATCAGCTAGTGCTGTGTGAGTCTGATGGGGAAAATTTGCTCAACCTTTCGTCTAATTTGCGTTTTAGACACACTGGTAAAAATGGACCGTGGTCAGCTGCAGAAGTTTGCCCAATACTTAATCGCCTCGCACCCCAATCGCGTGCTGGCAAGTGCCCAACATCTCGCCGACAAACTTCTTCAACGTGACTCTCAAATGAATAAAACCTACGGTGAGTAAGTTTCCTGCTTTCTCCTCCCATAGACCCTAAGATCCTACGACTATTCGTCGTCAGATTTTGCTTAAACCTCGAAATTAAGGTCTTTTGTGGTGATACAGATTATGTCTGAACAATTTTTGAGTGGGAAATTACGCTCTCCCTCGATAGATGGGTTTGTCACCTTTGTGAGTCTTTCCAGCGGATCGATGGATTTAGGAGAGAACGTGTCCCCAAATTTGATGATAATGAGAGTCCCTCGTGGTATAATGAAGTCTCATTAGTTGCAGCAATTTACATAGAATTTGGGTGTATGCAAATTGCAGGCGAGGCACGCGGATCGAAGCGAGACCGCAGGAGAATGAACATCGACATCTCACGCCGGCTCCTTCCACTTCCCATTTTTTCACTGCGTGTACCTAGGGGGTGGGGGTGGGTCTTTTTCTTCGGTCGCCATGTTCACGACAATCCGGTGAAGGCGGTAACACGTCTATTGACACTGACACTCGTGCGCGTCCATAGTATCCGCCCATTTTTCATACTCCAGCATCTCTTTCGACCCGCAGTGTTTATATTTATCCTCACACCAGCAGATAGCTGGCTTGCGAGATGGAGAGAAGACAGATACGTGAGCTGGGTAGAGACACATAACCGGGTGTGTGTGGCACCCTGTGTTCCCTTGCCTCTTCCACAAACAGCCTGCATTTCTTGGGTGCAGTGTGGAGTGAATGAGCGAGCCAGGGAGGGAGTGTGTGAGTGCGTAAGTAAACACCGGATGGTGAGCGTGAGAGCAGTTGAAAAAAATCCTCTAATTGGCAGGCTGTACAAACGCCGCTGAATGCTTCTAGTCCACTTGAGTGATGTGTACGTGTACATTGGAGTGGGGAGGAGCAGTAATGCAACCTAAGACCACAGAGTCGCATGACGGTCCATGAGCCTTTTAACTTCTGAATTGTACCTATAGAAACGCATTTGTTCTATTTCTTGCCTCCTCAAGAGACGCAGGGATTGCGTCACGGAATCTCACTATCCAACTTCACCGCTGTTATGTTTACACTCACAGAATCTAAACCCTATTGGTTCTTTAGAGGCGGTCATTGGAGTGAAGAATGACCTTGGCTTTCCCTCATGCTTTTTGGAATGAAAAAGGTACTGAAAGTGCGGCAACAACAACAAAATGTACATTGGCGCTAGCTATGGTGACAAAAATATCGCTCTGTGAGGGCAAGAGCATTCAGTACAGTTGGATGCAGCGGTGTCTAGACTGCTGTATTGAGTCGCCTTTGCCGCTTTTTTCTTTTTTCTCGTATGCCGCCTCCCCTTTTTTTAAAGGAACTAATTGCACTCGAATCCACGTGACTGTGTGCCGTGTGTGGGTGCCCTTTGACTCAGGCCTCAACCTCTCCCGACATCTTTTCACTCTATCGTCTGCTCAAACACGTCCAAGTTCCTGTATAGCACATCGCTATTTTAAGTCCTTGAGGAGGTTCAGCTCTTTTGTTTAAAGGGCTGGTGTAAGGCTCTGCTTAATCCTAATTAGCTTGCGCATTTCGTGGGCTTGTCGGGGCATCCTAAAGTTTTTCTCCTAGTCTTCGTCATGCCCCCAAAACGGAACAAATTTCTCCTAGTTGTGCCTACAACGTCCTTTTTTTACTTACAAGTGCAGTCAAAAAGATAATTAGTGGTATTTTAATTTAAAATTTGGCAAATGGCGCGTGAATAAGAACACTATAGTCGGAGTTTGAGTGCAGCCTTGATTATCTACCCACATGAAAGCCTAATTCATTCACTGCTTATTGTGCGAGAGTTCTATCTACAGTGGGGGAGGAGGAGGAGGAGGAGGGGTACAAGGTCGACAGTCCGTGTTATTTTCACTCATCTTTGTTTACTTCAATTCAGCTCTAAAAGTACTCCTCTGCAGTCACCTGCAGAAGAGAATGAGAGGTAAAGGTGTAGAGGTTTTTTTGCGAGTAGAAACTCTCCCTCTGCCTTCAAGCCTTGTTTATACAAAATTCAATTACTCCAGTCTTGGACTAACAACCAATCCGACCACCTCGCGTCCGGTTTCTGCTTGTGAGAGACAGCATGACTCACACTCACCTTGATGGTATGCCTGCTTGCATGTCCCCTCCTGCTTCCACAATTGCATTTTCTGCCTCCCCACCAACCTTGCTACTCTTCTCTTGTGAAAAGAGGGGAAGAGGAGGGAGGCGACGGAGTGGAATGAAGTGGAGCGAGGTGTGCGCGCCTTTAACGTAGCGCACGGCTGATGAAGACTGAAGCCTGGCATCGGTGGTGGTTGTGCATGTGTGTGGGTGTACTAAGCTGGTGTGTCTGCGTCGATGCTCAGGCGGTAAAACTACTAACAACTAGCTTCGTCCTCTCCCTTTCCGGTTGACTACACGAATTGTGGGGTTACTATACTGTCCATGTAAGCTCACTTAACCAGAAAGGATTTCGCACGTGGAATAGTGAGATTCTGCTTGCATGAATTCTGTGTATGGGTCTGGAGTGTCAAACTTCCGTATGCTCTCCTTATGGGATCATCGCTTCTCCGTCTATTGCTAGCGTGTCGATTTTGATGGATGTATTTTACGCCTCTGCCTTGCCCACAACACCAACAGCGAGGGAGAGGCGAGAGGCCTTTTGCATTCACCCTCCAGTGGGTGCCCTTTTTCTAGAAATACACTGACTGGACATATGCGCTTGCTCATTGGTCACTCCAAGGTCACCCGGACGAACGCTTGCCTTTGTGTAGCTACTAGGCCCTGCTCTTCCAGGCGCAAGTCAGTACACTCTGCCCATTGAGCACTCCATTTCGTTCGCCTTGTGTTGACATCCATCTGATGATCCACTAGCTTCCTTTCACCACTTTTTCGACGATTTTCTACGCCAAATGTTTTGACAGGCAACGGATCGTGTGTTCACCCTTAACTCTTCACTGGTCGACTTTGTTTTTGTCAATCCGTAATATCTTTCACAACCATTATTTTAAATAATAATGCTTTTGTTGTTTTCTCTTGCTGGAAACGTGAGACAGCTGGAACCGGACCTTTCGGTCGACAGGGTGCTACTTTGTTCTGATCAGTTGCCGGATCGTCACGCATTAGTATTTGAATCCTCGCATTGTTGATGTGATAAAACTACCCGCACGGAAATTGATCACTGGCCTGTTGAAAGGACCATCGCGCCTACAAGTGAGGCGCCTGGACCCTGCACTGCTTATTAAATATTGGTTACGATATTTGTGCGTTTCAACTGCAAATCAAACTGGTAATAGCAGATACAATCAACCGAACTGAACGCATGTAGGGCAGAATTGAATTGCTGGCGCTAGTTCCAGTTCTTTCCCAGCTTCCTGGGAGTTCAGAAGTCGCCTATCTCTGAACATAATGTCTTTGCATGGGAAATTACTTTTCTGTTTTGTTTTGAATGCACATTCCGATTCGTGGGTGCCTATAGTGAATCGCCCCAACTCCCACAGCTCAAATACGCGCCATTCTATGCTCCGACTTTCTCTCTCCTATCCATCCTCCACTAGTGTTCCCATCGTTCATGTAGTCCTGTTGTGGATGAAAAAATGGTCCAGTTTGCTTTCTGGACCTGGGTAGGCAACTCCCACGCTATGCATGCCCCTCTCCCGCCATCTACCATCCGGGTGTGTAAGTGTGACTTTCCAGTGCTCAAATCTGCTTGTACTTGACCCTCAACCGCCTGTGTCAATACGTCCCCGATTTGTTTTCCACAGTTTTATCGCCAGTACGCAAATTAATATTATTCTCCGCTAAAAAGGGCCATAAACTCGACAAGATGTTTTTGAATACAGTGGAACGCTGGCCTGCCTCCCAATCTCTCCCACCTTCTCAACATTCAAGTATAGTGGGTTGTTTTCTGGGGTTCATGTTCTGTGCTTAAGCACCTGCGTAAACACAGGTCGACTTGAAGTCCCAAAATGCCTGGCCAAAGTGCTTGCATTTACAATCCAACTTTGGAAGCCTTCGTGCTCGGTCGCACGTAAACACTACCCCTCCATGAAATATTCAAGCTTTTTCAATAAAGGCTGTAAAAGGCGCACGCTTTCTCAGGATCTAAATTATGCACCACCCATATCTGGCTGGTTTACCTTCTGTAGAACATCATAGCTTTGGTTCGGGAAGCTGCATGTCTCACTATTTGAACTGGGGTAACTGGAGCCGGATAGATCTTCCATGCTATCTCCTAGCCGGTAGCTAGAGGGTAATTTGGCTTTGGGCATGCTGTAGGGTTTGTGTAGTCGTGTCTGTTTTTCTAACGAGGTCACGACTCATCCCCAAATCAATTATGCATGCAGTAGGGAAGTAAAGGCAATGGTAATAAGCAAAATTCTCATCTCCTGCGATTCATGAAGAATTCAGGAGATTTTTCGTGCAAGGAATGTGAACCACTGCCTTGAAGTTGTTCTTTGTAATTCTACGGCCTTTGAAGGCAGCAAAATCCCCTATATGCGGGCCATAGTTGTTCTTTGCATTCCTTCTCATTCGCTGGAAAGTTTTTACTAGTCCAATTCTGTTGCTGGAGTGAGCATTGAGTCACCAGGTGCGATATTATTGAGTACCAAGCTTGTAAAAACCTGATTCGTTTGAACAATGGAAAGGTGGTGATGCTGGTAGCGTACAAGAAACGTCATGACGATGCGGTGTCATCGCACCGCGGAGTAGTTATGTCTGGAAGTGGGTGTCGCGTCTGTCTAGGAGGCCAACCAAATGCGTCATCGCTGGCGTTAAACCCAGCTTTTCTCTGTAAAAGGGCAACTTGACCTCATCGACTGAATCTCCGCTGTTATGTTGTGTAGAGGTAGTTTTGAGACGCTGGTTACTTTTTTTCCTGTCGACTTCGGCCCTCGCGTGTCCTGTCGCAACTTTTCCTGCAAGTTAATATTTTTTACCAACTGCTTCTCCAGTTAACTAACTTGGAGGGTTACTGGCCACTAATCCACTGCCAGTGTTGCCATGACCCATTCACAGCTCTATATTGTCTACTGGCTTAATTACTGGATGCATTTATCAAAAGTAAACATTGACTGTTTTATCAAAAGTGGAATCTGGTCAAAGCTTCATTTGGTATCAAATGAGTTACAGTCTACTCACTTACTCATCCATTCGTCCAAAGGCCTCTACAGTCCTGAATAGACTTAGCTTCGTCTAATCCATTTCGTAGACCGGAAGCCGTCGGTGGAGGATTGCACCAAGCCCATACTTTGTCTCACACGAAATATCGAATCCCATCGTCTGGTTGTTATGGCGCTTTTTCACTTATAATTGGCAAAGCGTCACGTCAGCTAAATTTCCCTCCTTCGCCTCCCCCACAGTCCTCAGGCATCACACCTCGGTGCTTAACTGTAGAAGAACTCCAGCAGTAGTAATGTATCGGCTACCATATGGGGACTGTGGACAGAGTGTGAACCCATCACCGCGATTTTAATCGCATTATTGTTATTGCAGCAAAATTCCTTGTGATAGTAGTGGCATCATGTCCTAAACAGGAGGAGGGCGATTTGGCTGAAGGCAGTCGGTTCACCACTACGTTCTTCCAATTGTCTGGTTTAATTGTTTTCTGTAGGAATTGAAATTGTACTTTTGGTTGTCTCCATGCCCTCTCAGCCAGAAGGATCAAATGAGTCTTGTATGCATTCCCCTTCCATGCGAACGCCTACTTACTATGGGAAACTTTTCCTTGTGAAAACTCTATTCGCCCCTGAAGCTTGAATTCGCAAAAGCAATCGAAGGCACAAACGAAGTGACGGTAATCCACTTAGCCCTCCCATTGCCCAGCTCGAACATCGCAAGATTTCACTTTTGAATCGGCTCCTCGTTTCCTCTGTTCCTGCCATGGCCGTATGTTGTAGTCCACAAATTATAATCTTTGAACAGAACTTCTACTGAAGTCGTGGGATTTGATTCCACTGTAACCAATGGATCTGTGTTGCGCTTTTAGCTCCAGCTTCGCAGTAGACGTGAGCTTGAATCTGGATGATTTTCCACCTTCCCCAGCTCACTTGTTGATCACGCTGATTTTCTGCCAGGATGACTTGACCTCTGGAGGCGGTTGTGCTCGTCCCCGCTGTTGGGTTCATGAGATCTTCCACGATCTGTGCGTAAATCAGAGTCAGGGTGGATATTCAATCATATATTACTGCTTTATTTGGTGAAACGCCATCAAGTGTATCTGGGTCCCATGTTATTCGGTGAGAAGAAATTTCTGAAGAATTTTGTTCATTGGCCTCCTCCTTAGGCCGCGCCAACTTGAGGGTTTTTGCAAATCATTTCAATGGTTCATTCGGCCATTGAATGCACCTCTCATACACAGGGGATAGACTTCATTGTGCTGTCACGCACCAGGGCTCCTGAATCTCCAAAACATGTGAGGACTTGTCTGAACCTCTTAGCAGTAGTTTCCACTATTGTTAACAACATTTTAGGAACTTCTGGGCATTTGTCCATGCGCATCTGCGAGAACCATGTGGTGACACCCATCAATGGGCCCGACATAGTCCACGAGAATGAAGTTCATCTGACCCAATTAATATCGATGCTTTTTTGAATCATTCATGACAATCTGATGCAGTCATCCTAACTGAAGACATTTCTCCATCTAAAGGAAGTGGCCGAGACTACTTTACACTAGCTGCCTCTGCTGGGAATAGCCCAGCGATTCTTATCAGTTTTTTGGCACCGTACAGTATAATTACCCAATTCTGTACTCACCTTACGGAAGGGTTTTGTGTCCTGCAGTCACTGTAACATATTCATACCACGTCTTTTGGAACTCCTTGACTGGAAATATTATGGTTCTGGTGTCATTCCATTCGCGTCCGAGAACGAGCAGCACAGGCGGTTGCTCCCTGTTACAGCAATGAAGGTGTGAGAGATGACTGCACCCGGGCCGTAGTTCGGTGCACCTGACTCGGGAACGATCTCCATCTGAAGGGCACAATGAATATGCTAACTCGGATCTAAGCACTGACTCGATCCTCTCAAAGACCTGTTGCCGGTTTGCTGGGCAAGGCTGTTGGATATCTTTTGTGAGGTAACCAATTAGCTGCACCACGGATCTCCTACCCTGCTGGTAGAAGGTTGCTGTGGTGACTCACTAGGCCCAGAAATGGATGCTGATTTCGTATGCCATGAGGCAAAAGCCACTCTACTGATAGGTTCGGTGTTTGACCTATCTGGTCTTCCGGTGTGCTCATTGATAAGGAAGCCCAAAACTGGCACCTAAATCCACGGCGAAGGGACACTTATCTTGGCGCAGATGGAAGCCGTACCCCTTCATTCACTTAAGGGCAGTCTCTATCCCTCTGATCAATTCCCTTCATTCTGAGCCTGTTACGGTTATGTTGTCTAGACATCTTGGCATCCATGGTCGCACAAAGTATGATTGGGAGAGTTTTAAGGCCAAATGCGAGTCAAATGCTGGTCAAGAACTCCTGGGACTCCTGGCTCGTCTCAATGTGAAGACAAGTATCTGAGAGGTTGGTTTTTACAAAATGCAAGCCACCTTTCAGTTTGACTAGCGGATCTTTAGGGCCCGTTGAGTCCGGTCAAGAAATCAGAACAAACTCCAAATTTTTCCTAGCCATCCCGGCGACCACTATTGGAGTCCCCCGCCCCGCCAAGATAATGGGTCGGTTTGGTCAAATCAGTATGCATTGGGAGTGTCCATGAGTTGAAGGTCTTCAATCCCTCTAGGGTCAAGGCGACTTGAGTTAGGCTGGATGCTCAAATGGTATATGGTGTCAAAGCAGCATTTATTTAATGAAGCTAAGTTACGGACCCAAATGGCCGGTTGCAGCCCTGATCCAAATGTTCCGAGCGCAAGATACCAGTTGGCTTTTGTTAAGGCCTTTCAATGGTCTTCCGTAAACTGGTGGTTGTGAAGGGGGTTTTCCGAGAAGGAATTCAGCTAGTACTGAGTATCCTCGAGGCGTTCGCCCTCCTCTTTCAATTGTTTGAATGGGCTCAAGGTTTGGCGGAAATCTGACGATCGTCAACAGGACAGTAGTATCCTCTGTTTCTCCTGATATTTCTTCCACCTATTTATCTGAATGACGCGGTCTGACAAAGTGCCATTTGCCGCACTGTCAGGTTCTTTAACATCAGGCCCGTTGGGTGCTTTTCGATTTCCATGCGCTATCCATGACTACAATGATTTTCGGTTTGAGATAATGCAAGATTTGACACTCGAATGTTGCAGCTAGTAGGTTCATTGACGGATCCTATTTACCTTTGCTTACGAAAAGAGTGGAGATGTCTGAGACGGTAAACGGATGTAATTCACAAACGAAAGTTTAGTGTGTCAATCTGTAAACAGTTACCTCCCGCGATTTGAAGGCTTTACACTGACAATTGCCTCTCCGCATAAGCCACAAAATCTTCATCACCACTTTGTCAACTTTATGGAAATGTAGTGCAAGTTGAACAATGAAACTCAGGTTTGCTGCATGAATTCGGTCGTCCATTCGTCACTAAAACCAGTGAATTCATTTTGGGAAATGTCTCCATATCTTTTGAAACAAGATTTGAATGTGGAACTGGGATCTGACTAGTGACTGAACCTTGTAGCATTGTTTCTAGTTCGGTGAAAGTCTGACCGAATTTTGAGGCTGTAAAGCTGAGTTCCTGCCAAATTTGCTTGCATTCGTGTAATTTGAGCTTGTTTGAACCCTAGTTTTTTGGCTGAACAAAAATTTTGATGTCCCTTGTTTTTATTTCACTTGCGTTAACACGGTTGCATCCTTGTGAAGTACGAGCATGAGAGAAGATTAGAAACCGCTTATACACTGAGTGGCGTGGCCAAATGTTGGTCAACCGTTGTTTATGAATCACTGTCATTGATCTCCGTTTGCATTGATGGCACCACCGTCGGTCACAACAGGTACTGCCGCTCGGTTTGGTCACTTGGGCAGGGCCATCGAGACGAATGCTAAACACTGTCCCTCCTAACAACAGTAACTACAGGTTACGCGTGTCTCCATTCCGGGGCTGAATCAACGTGGCATCAGATGAGTGTAATATGGCTGGATAACTTCCTTTTGGGCCATTGAAGCAACCTTTATTCAACTTGTGAGGCAGCAGTACTTACTCTTTTGCAAATGGGAAATAGCTTCTGCCATGCAATAATATTTAGCCATACTCATGAATAGGAGGAGGAGGAGGAGGAGAGTACCTCGATTTCTGCTGGCCTAGATGGACTGCATACAGCAAATTCTCGTAGTGAAGCCCACTCTCCTGCCTCTGATTAAGCCTTAATGGGTTTCAGTGTTCTTTTGGCGACGCTTTTGTTTGGGGAACTTATTTTTAGACACTCTCAGAACTGCTGAAATCCCAGTTTTGGCCCTAACTCGAACACGTGGTTAGTCATCGTCGCATTTAGGCAGCACAAGTCAAGGTGTTCCATTTTTTGCCTCCTCGATCAGTCCTCCTCGCACCTAATGGGCGATCTCTTCCACCTCTGATAATTTTGGATTTCCGAAAAGAACTTACACGGGTGATTTTTAATTTACTCCTTTTCGGAATTCCATTGGTCCATGTCACTTGAGTCAGCCCAACGACATTTTTCGGCTCCGATGTCTGTAGAGAAAGGCTCTTTGACCATGCTTCGATAGACGCTCTTTTCTAAAGCTATCTCGCTGAGAAATATCATATTCGTATCTCATCTACTGACAGAAGCGATATTCACTTTCACACTTCTATACTTTGTTTACTTTGAACTTTCTTTACTCTTCTGGGTTAGTAGCGGGACAATCATTGAAAGCTGGATTGCCAACCTGTTTGGCCTTATCTCCAGCATGTACATTTGGCTTTCCTCACCCTAATGCGAGCAATTAGACACCGCAGTGGCCATGCACAAGGGATAGAAGTTTAACACCCGCCTTGCTTCCTCTTCTTCCATGTAATTGCTGCTGTTTAAGGATGTCTTGTTTTGCTGGCTGGATGACGCCATTGCCAGTTCACGTTGTTGTAGCGATCGGAAGTGCATTAGCAATTCCATATCGGTGTCCTTCTTCGGCCTTTCACCTAGATGTCAGAAGTGAAAATTGCTTCACGGAAAGCCGAGAGATCTGCCAGCAACTAGCGTTATTAGTCAAGCTGGTCACCTGGCGACTTGCAAATGCAACCGATTTAAAAGGTTAGGTGAAGTTTCTCAGAGGTATGTTAAAACTCGTAGAATTGGAAAGGTTCACGCATGCGGATGCGCAATTGGTCTGACATTTTACACAATAAGTAGCAAGTGTGAATAAGTATCAGTGATTAGATTAGCCTAGGGGCACCGTTTAATCAGAAGATCTTTAATGTCGAGGCAATTCATCAAACCGCGTCGATGGCGGTCTTTGCTGTCTGCCATGTCGACTCGTATGAAAAAGCCTTGCAATCACTAACACCCGTAATTGATTGCACGGATGTTCTTCCACGGAATTTTTGGGGCTTCACTATATTTATAAATCTGACGATATTTTTATGGAAGGTAATTGTGCCTCTCTTATGTGATGAAAGTAGCCAAGCTTACCAAAGTACACCTCTTATGCATGATCGGAGCATTTCGATGCGAATATGGATCTACTTCCGGACTGAAGTCCGAGCAACACCATTTTTGTCGTTGACACATCCAAGACAACTGTTTTTTATCACCAACCGCATGCAAAATTGACACTTCCCTCGGCGTGGATTTGGTTGGTGGATTCTTCTGCACTTTTCTTGGGGTTTATTTGCATCATACATCATTCATATGTTATGTTTTCTGCAATTAACGTAATCGCTGGTTTTTTTGGACGACTGTCTGCTCTGCCACAGACTTGTGAGTGGTGGTAGTGCCTCGCTCCTAACTGCGACTACCCCGTCTCTTTCTGTCTCGGTATTTGTGTGCGTACTTTACGCAAGCTACGTTTTTTCAGTCTCCGTTAAAAAGGCTCTCAAGCGCGCGAGACCTCTTAAAAGGCTCCTTCACGAGACATCCAATTCAGCCTTGCCTCTGAAGTCTGTCTAAACATAAATAATATTCCACTCCTTGCTCTACTCGAAGTCGACGCAAGCCAGCTACGCATCCTTAAAGGCGTCCCACTGGATCAATACAAGGCAGACTACTTCACCACTCACGAAGTCGGATCACTCGAAGCAGAAATGTCGTAAAGGTGCTGAGGAAAGTGGGATTATCTTTTAGAGTCGAAGTAGCGTTGGCAATAATTAAAGCAAACGCTACTTCGACTCAGTCTTTTTGTCATTTTCCACTGAGCCTTCAAAAATCATGGAACGCAGCTCCATGAAACCCACCATGCACTTTTCGTGAGGGGAAAAAGGTACTTATGGCTTCCCTGATCGTGTGCTATGAGGGTCCTGCAAACGGTCGTGTGCAATGTTAGAGTGTTGTTGTGAACGAAATACACAGCAGAACTTGGTGTGGAGTTTCAAATATGACAAGACGAGATGTAGGACAACTTGCTCATCAGGTGTTTAATAAGTGGGGTCTTGAACTATCCGCAATTGAATTTTGGGTTACTTTTCACAAGGAGTAGAACCTTTGAAAGTACATTCATTGCAGGATTTTGTTCTGTTGCCCCTCATTTAATTTGCTTGAAATCCAAGTCATACAGATTATTTCTTTGGTTGCTGATTCGCTGTCCTTCAAAACTTTGTGGACAGTCGCCCCAGAGTTGCCATTTCAAAGTTCGGTTTTCACTTTCACTATGCCCACAATGCTACTACCTCATCGTCGCTAACGTCTAACAGCACTTGACCATAGGATCAGCATGTTTCATGATTTCAAAGTACCACAAAATATACACTTTTACGCCTATTCACTTCCTATTGGTTTGATTATTGGCGGTGGTGACATTTATGGACAATGATTGTCAAAAAGTGGTAACTCAGCCCTCCACAACCTAAAGTTGGCTCATGATGTAAAAAAACTAGCAATCCGCTGTCCATAATGCTCTCATCTCTCTTGATTGTCTAACACTTTTTATGTTTTCTCAGTCTTTTTTGCTTTGGAGCTTCTTCACGGATGAATTTGTTTAGAAATGGAGTGAACAGGAGTAGTTTAGGCATCGAATTCTGATGGACTTGGTGTAGTAAAATGCGTCACGTGATCAAATGTTCTGCTGGCACGCCCGTGCTGAGTTGCTTAATGATTCCATGTCTTCTTCCACAGGAGCACCGGATCCTACAGCAGGTGGTGGCATAAATGACTCCTCCACATGGTACTTCGACGAGAGCGGGGTTCAAGAACAGTTGCGTTTAAATTTGGCAGCTCTGGCTGCCTACGGAGCAGGTGGCTGCAACGCGTTCGACATGATCTCCACGCCGGCTGCCTCCACTTCCTCCTCCACTACCTTCTCTTTATCTTCTTCCACATATGGAAGGCTCTTCGTCAATAATATTCACTCCGACTTCCATCACTGTCGGTTCGGTCGTTTCTCTGCTCGATATTCCATTGACGAAGGCCCAATCACAGACGAGAACGGCTTTAAACCTCGAAATTTTGGTAAGATTCCACTCCCATTCTGGAGGTCGCAGCGTTAAAAATGTCAGATATCTCAGTGGAAGGAGGGAGGAGGGATTGGATCATCATGCGTGTCATGATACGGTTATAAAACATTTTCAGGAAATGGCAAATCATCTTTACAGGGTGGCATTGTACTGTTTACCTCATTTGCATGGATTCGTAATTTTATCGCAAGGAGGAGAGTATGGGTGATTAAGCATTTTTAGAACTCCAGTGACGTAGCAGAGGAGAAGGTTGTATTCCAAAAATTGTGTTTTATAGCCTGTACAAAGTCGATAGCTCCTTCCAAACTTAGGCTGTCAACATCTTAATCGTTCTGGTTCACTAAACAGTAGAAATACGTAGTCCCTATTCGCGAAATTTGTGGATTTGTGCACTCTAGGCCATTCCAGTTAGTCCTTCAGAACTCCTCCTACCAGCATCGGAAGAGGAAGATGCAGCTGAGCTTATTGTGCTCGGTTGAATGAACACTACCGCTTATTCGGATTGCCATGCTTAAAGACTGAATGAGACCCGCCGGAGTGTCAAAGGCCATTAAATAAAGTTGGGATCGGATCAGTCGAAACACAGTCATTCTTTTATCTAAAACTTTAATTTTTGGTGCGTTCATCTCTACCCGTGTCACACTGTAATTTCAAGTCTTTTCTGGTCTCATGAATTAAGGTTTTTCCCAGCTCCTTTCTCCAAAATGATATCTTCAACTTATTTACCAACCAAACCCTGTAGTCGCCTTTCAATCTTCATCACATGCTCAATTCTTTGATGTATCTTTCTTGATGCCTACAAGAGATTATCGTAACCTCAAAGGGATATTGGCGTTTTTCCTGAAATGAGGTAAATGTTCTAGCCATTTGCGATTTGAGGCCCCTTTGGTTGCGCGATGCATCTTTTTCGTCAAATTGTCCACTTTCTTTCTTTCTCACTCTCCACCCTTCCCTCCTTTCTCGTGATCCTCCTATCTCTCAAAGCCTCACTTATCTTTGATTGCCTTGATATTGTTTTCTCTGCAGCGACCCTGATCCTCCCACCAGTTAAATCAAGTGGATTAGCCTCATTAGAAATTCCCTACGGACCCGTTATTTGCCTCTCCGCCTGCTTGTTGACTTTAAGGGCAAGTGGCGACTAAATTGCTTGCCTTACTTGCCTCTAGTTCTGGGAGATGATCCCCTTTTAGGCCCTCGTGTCATCATCAGTCCCAGTTTCTCAAAGAATTTCTTTTCAAATGGGTTTTCGTTAGTAAACAAATGGAGGTGCCTAAATTTGTAAACATAAACGGAGTTCAATTTAACAAGGTAGTACGTAAAACGTCCCCTTTACCATTTGGATTTGGGCTCTTCTGATTATCAGCCCTTGCTCATTCCCCACTGATAGAGCAGAGATGGCTTGTTCTGACGAAACTTGCGTCTCTGTCTTTATTTTAGCCTATCGCTCGTTTGCCCACACCTGGCTGGAGAACTATCGCCACCTTCTACGCTCTAAACTGCCACCTTTCGGCTATACGACCTCCGCCTCCGCTGCTACCTCGAGTAACAACACGGTCCACTCGTCAGTGCATTCGATGCATCACCACATAGTGAACGGTAACGGTGGTGGGAGTGCTGGTGGTGGTTCAATGCAAAGCCTTTTTCCAAGCTTCACGCCGCCCACTATGCATTCCCCTGCTCCGCATCACTTTCCTGGCAGTCAAATTGCCATGGTGTTTGCAAAAACCTACGAGCTCCTAGCCGCTCGCGACACGAATGGACCACGTCTCCTCGCCATTATTACTGAGGAGCTGCTCAATTCCGCAAATCTGATGGTAGCTTCCTGATCTATTTGGTTTTTCATCTTGTAATAATCTTGAACTCTTGATCACTAGCACATCTTAAAACCTACCATGGGGCACATCTATTGTTTGTCTCTACCGTTTTTACAGAAATATCCGACTAAAGGGCAAAAAATAAACCCTTGGCAAGAGGTAAATACTTTGACATGTAGTGGCTACTTATTATTAAAATCCACCGATGAATTTAATCATATCATTATGGGCAGTGGTGCGATCACTCCGCCCTTTCGGTCTGGTGGTAGGATAAGGTTATTGAGGTCTCCTGTCACTTTTCAGAGACAAGCTATCATTAGGATACACTTCAGTAGATCGTCTTAGTTTGGCCAAAACACCAAAGAAAGTGGATTATTCTGTTGGTGGTCAGCCCGATATGCCTAATGTAAGTATTAGTAGACCAGGAGCTGGTGCTTCCGGTATCCATTTGATGTATTCTGGTGGCGATCTGTTTGTAAAACAGCCTCCTATGCACCGGGCTCATGTTTGTGGACTCTGCAACTGAATTTTTAATTGCATTAGTCCGCCAATCCTCCTTGGCCAGTGGTTAACGCCAGTGAGTGACCACGTCTGTCATCACTGCAAACAAAACTTCCGCTGCTCATTCAATCGTGCGTTTGCGGTGAATCCTGTTGCATAAAATTACCACAGCTACATTGTGCATGTTTATTCGTATTATACAGAACTTTTCTAGCCTCATTGAACACTGGCTAGCATTTTGGGCCGAGTTGAAGCACTCCACACTTTGATGTACTTTACAACTATTTGTCTATCGTAAGGTTGTGGGGAATTGGCATGTTTGTCCACCTCTGTTACTGACAAAATCATAGCTACACTGTCTGGTGAGTAAAGTTGGCAGTTTATGAAGCATTCAAAACATTGGCTTGGGTTTTCAGTTGTATTCTTCCATTATTAGGCGTGAGTTAGCGGAGGTTGGTATTTTCCGGAGGCATTATTTGGTACTGTGTGCAGATTTCTGAGGGACCACCAACTTGACCACACTTGAATTGCCCACTAAAGTGTGCAATTTGGAAGTACGGTGCCCGTAGTGCTTAATAGCTGAAGGTATTGTCTAGAGAAAAATCTGCACTGTTTGTCATACTCCGATCGGTCGCTTCGTCTAGAGACGTCATTACAATTACACCCGTTTCACGGTCTCCTTGTTCTTAAAAGAGCCTTGTTATATTACAAGGACGCTGTTTTATAGGTGTCCATTGGCCACTTATAGTAAATCTCGGTTGCTTTCTTTGCGTGCCTATGTTTCTTGTCACTCAAAATTGCAGCTAGCTAGGAACAGGGACTGGCTCTATTTTGTAATAGTGACAAATACTCCCAGTTGTACTGCAACTGTTTACAATGGATGATCTCTGCTGCTAGAGAGGTTGAGCCGCTGACGCCAGAAGCGGAACAACTGTTCATTATTCAACGAACTGTCTGTCCTGTCCCGATGATTCACGCCCGCTGCCATAATTGGTAAGCACCTTCATCCTCCTCAATTCTACATACAAGAAGTGGATCTTTTCAACTCATCAGGACTAAATCTGAGGAAAACGACGTAAAACATCAATGGAGTAATGCATTATGCTTTCACAACGCCATTCAGCGCGTTTATTTTTATCCATGAGTTATGGTTGCTGCTGCTGTAGCTAGCATTTTTGACGAATGATTAATGCCGCGTCCCATCTTCATTGATACTTGTGAGTAAAATTAACAAAAAATGCTTCATGGAATGTAGACTCGACTTGATCAATATGACACCCAGAGGAGTGGTTCTTTGTGCTTGGGCTAAATGATTGCTTATTGGGGATTTGAAAACATTATTCAAATCGAAAGGACGTAGGGCTCACAAGATAAGGACCCAAGAAAGAGTTTCGCTCATGCAATGCAATTTACTCTACCCATTAACAAATAAGGACTGAGCGAATCGTCAAAAGTTGTACACAAAGGCCAGTTACTACCATCCACCTCGATTTATTGTTTAGTGGCGGCAATGTAACCCATCGCTTTTGTCTTTTCCTGGTAATTGTAATGTCTTCTCGATGGTACAGATAGATGTAAACTATTCTGACAACCGAGGAAAGTGTCCATTGGACCTCACTACGGCAACGGCTTTCCTAGCATGGAGTTATCAATGGCCACAGGAAAAGTGATTCCCAAAAACCACCTGCGGAGTTTTTCCATCCCACCTATTCTTAGGTTAAGATGCACATCCATCATTCGATTTATTCATTCACCCATTCCCGAGTCATTCCTTTATTCTTTCACTCAGTCTGCGAAACCCAATGCGAAAGAAGAGGCTGCACGTATAACCGATACGACGATGTACAGCCTAATAACTTCTTCAAATCGGTGCTGAGGTAGATTACGAATGAAACTTCGCTATAAAAATTTTTTGATCAATATTGTAGACCTTCACTGCTAGGACCTCCCTCTGATATTATTTCTTGTCCAAATATAAGAAGGGATGGAAGTTCAAGCGTAAGGCCAGGGCAGTGCCATTTGAAAGTCAAAGGAAGTGCTTTTTGCATCTCACCTCCACAGATTCACCATCTGTGGACGACCTTTCCGGAGGTCCAGGCTCTGTGCTAACATTTAACCCCACTGATAAAGCGTCAGGCTTGTGGGTTTTTTCCCGAACATTAAATGTCACACTCACTGTTGTTCACTTTTGATTTGCCCCAACTCTGGCCGAAGGGCATCCGTTCTCTCAACCTGACTGCGCTTTCACACTTTTCGAAATTTTACCTCTCATTAACGCACCGAACCTTTTCCATCTATTCAGAATGCTACCACGAAATTTGCCCCCCCCCCCCTCTTAGTTACCAAATCAGGATATAAGGGTTGCAATCACTTCGAATTTCCCTTTTGGTTGCTTTGTGGATAATAGAATTACCCATCTTCCACTTCAGATATGCTCATAATGAATCCAGGCAGGCACGTGAAAATAAGAGCATAAGAGGCGTTTTTTGATTTGCTGACGAAAATGCATCCTTTGCATCATACCCACACGAAGTATACGCACTTCTAAAAGAGTTGAAATGTAGTAATGATTGTCGATCTCTTGTCCTCTTCTTAGGTTCTCAAGTCACGAAGAAACAATCGTGGTGGAGGTCTTGCGGACCGTGGAGTGTGGGATCCCTACGCAGGTGATTTTGATGAGGCTGCAGACGATCCCGATGCCCAAGACGCTCAGCATCGACAACAGAGGACTGGAGCCAGCGTCAGCCAATCACCGCCTATATGGACTGTACCACTGTGGGAGGAGGTGGCACGTCTATGGACCTGTCTCCTTCTTGCTCCTGGGTTTTCCCCCGCCACCCGTGACGGCTGGCGCCAACGGCTCCTCGCCTGGTCTCAGTCACCGCAGGCACCTCGCGACGAAATCTACTTCTCCCCCACCTACTCCACTAACGACCCATCACCCACTGAAGAAGGTTCGGCTGCTACTCGCGGTAGTCGAGAGCCCACTTCTGTCTTCCAGCTGGCTCTGGACGTTAGTGCACTGTCCCTGGAGATCTCGGAGGAGTTCCCCCCGATCCCACGAAATACACTTTCTGAATTGATTCGCATAATGCCTGCAGACTCGCGTCAATGCACGTGCCCGTTCTGTAGTGCCTCTATGGTGATTAGACGTGCGTGGGGCGCTGAGGAGGACTTTGTAACAGCGTGTTTGCGTGCATCCGCGCTTCATGTGATGGGGTTCGGAGAGGCCGCAACTCGGCTTGCAGTGACTCTGGCAAACCTCCTGATTGCGTGCCTTGAAGATGTCTCCCACAGGAGTGCCATTCTTGGCGAGATGACCTCGGGACCCTGTTCACCAACTCCGTCTCCACTGACTTCACAACCACCGAGCTTCGTGCGATCAAATTCGGGGGGATCAGGTGTGTCTTCTCTTTTCTTGATTTGAAACCTCTGATTTCAGTTATCTCTGGCATTTGAAATACACAAATGCTGGTGTTGGAACGCGAACCTCCACGTCAATAAGTGGCGCTGATTGTCTGATGATCAAGCATTCTTTTTTTTGTCTAATGGCAGTGATTTGACATCTAGTCTACGTGAGTGATCTCATACTTGAGTGTTATTTAATTTAACCGTGAAAAAGACTGCGACTTGTCAATTTGACAGCAGGATAGATTGCAAAATGTCTAGGCATTGCTCTACTTAGGCGTGTTCTCTCGTGCTACAGTGGTTTGGCTCCTTGCCTAAACTTTAACCAAGATTTTATCTCTGGGAGGAAAGATCACCAGAGTGGTTTTGGTGTCTTGACCACAAGAGGTGTGAAATTAAGCTATTGTGTTTCGAGTGCTGGATCGTCAGTTGCACTTTGTCGATTCCTGGATGAAGTGGACTGGTTAGAGAAGGCCTATTAGTCGCCGCGAGGCATTTTGTGCCAAAAGCAACTTGTAATGCTTTCAAGAGGTAGCAGAAACTCTTGAAGCAACCACGCGCTTCTTCCAACTCGTTGATGAACAAATAATTTTGTACTGTGATTAATGATGCTCTCGCTGTGCCTGCCGTTGATTTCATCACACACAGACTGGGATACATTAAGAGGTAAAAGTTGGTGTCTATCACTTGGTGGTTTGTTTTGCTAACCAAACTCTTTTTGTGAAGAAATCAAGCAAGAAACCATCTTGAAAGGGCAATACTCTATTCGAGGCATTGCTCTCCTTACGATAACTCGCACAAAAAACTTGAGCAAAAACAGGTGGGAAAATGGGAGAAAATGGGAATATGATTAGTTTAAATAGCCAAAGGGTGTTCAATCCACTTCGTCGAGTCTATCGGCAACACCCACTTATTATTCTTCACGAGCGCCTTCGAGTGATCTATGTGGCCAGCCCCTTTCCCGTTTTTAAAAAGCAGCAATGTGGTTCTAAATAAATGAATCTAGATATTTCGGTCTCCATCATAGGCAATATTAACTGAATTCGAGCTTAACTAATCAGTTTGGGTGGTTCAACCACTCCGAATTCACTTTTTTCTAAAGTTGATACCGTGACCCGTCCACATCCGGAAGCGATCTATACGTCAGTTGTAAGTTACTTGGAATTTATCTTTTATAATTTGATAAATGCTACTGCTAAAGACGATAAGCTTTGAAAGCATAAGGACCATTTAAAGGAGTGAATATCGCTTCAAAAGCAGACTTTTCAGTCATTTCTCACTATGGGTATGATCCCACTCAAGTCAGTTAAGGTGTTAGGTACATAGCTTCCCGGGACTTTTCAAAAATCAAGCCAATTCCACGTCTCTATTGGGTACAGCTATAGTAGTCAACTTGATAATATAGAGTAAGAAACGGTCAGAACCTTACTGCCACCTGCAAGCTACGCCATTCACATTGCAGTCTACTTTCTTTGGCTGAAGTTCTCGCTTGGCTCTCGTCATTCTTGCAACGATCCAAATGACCAGATGAATTTTGCACAAAGCCAAGGAGTAAAAGCGTTACGTTAGCTATACATTGTATTATAGTAGAATTAATGGAGGCACTTTTTTCTGCATAGCTCTGACGATCTGTTAATCCTTACAGCGTGCTGGTTTTCGACCAGAAGGAACCTGATTACCTCCCCTTTCATCGTGGGGACGAAATTCGAGAACGTAGTTTCAATTTGCACCAACTGGTGCGCTGAACACCTGTCGTTCCCACGGCTAGCCCTTCTAAATTTTGAGCCGGACAGCAGAACAGGTTGTAACATTCCACCACGTGTCCCCCATTCCTCTTCTACCCAACCATTATTTACAATTGCTCACGGTGGAGAGACCTCGTGGAACCCGGATGCAAACAGGCGAATGACGGTGCCAGCATTACCATTCGCCTTCGTCCACCCCTGAATGTGTGATAGCATGATTTTATCAGGCCTCAGTGCGTTGCTAGACAGAGGAGCCATTTTGGAATGGCAAAATTTGTCTGAGTTCAGGAAGGGTGACGGAAGCTCGTGTAGCTTTCACAATGTGGGCTTGGAGAAAAACCAACTCTGCACTTGATGGATTCAAATGCCAAACGTCACGCCTTCCATTGTGAATTCCTTTGGAAGTGAAATGAACGTGATTAAAAATTACACTACCGAAATTGCAGTCTCGGGTATTTAAAACAAATCCCACACAAAGTGTATGAGCAAAATGCTGTGCCACGCGTTTTCTGTTCTTTGAGTGAATTGTTTTTTTTCGTCCTCTCTACTGTAGGGAAGGCCAGTGGGCTCAACTCCACTTCGGGTGGCAGTGGCAACCAGTCTCGTGGGGGATTCAAAAGTCCCCCTCCTCCACCACCTTCACAACCACAACACTTCTCGCCGCTCCAGCAGCGCAGCCACTATTCTTGCACCTCTGCTGGCATAAGTCCCTCCTCCAACACTACCGTTAACACCTCCACATCCTTTTCCTACTTCCACTTTTCGCCACCGTCGCCCTCCGCACCCTGCGTCTTCCCTCACAACTATCACCATCACTACCAACAGGGACGCCATCGATTTTCGTCATGGCAACGAATGCCTCAACGGCCCGAACCCTCACAACATCTCTACTGCTCCTCTGAAGTCTCCCTCGACTGCCCCTTTCATGAGTATGGTTGGCTGGGTCTGCCTGGAAGACCTGTCATCAGTTTGGTCGAATGCCTACTTGAAGCAGCCTCACAAAAACTTCAAGACCCTTCCAGAAGTGGTCTCTCGCCCAGCGAGTACATACATCTCGCTCTGAAGGTTTGTAAATTTCACTAGAAATGTGGACTTTTACTTATCATTTCTAAAAGGAAGGATTGCGGAACAGTGATCCAATCCACGCTGTACCAACAGCCATGAGTGCCACGTGTTTGTGTATGAATGTACAGGTTGACGAGAGAGAGGAACGGGAGTAGAGGGGAGGGCAAATGTCTTCTTTCTGGATGAGTGGGAGTACCGCCTCTGTCAGCAATGATAGCATCTCTGCTGTCTCTGCTGCTTTGTGAGTCACGGTAGTCGATTTATTAGCAGTCGGCGCTCCCCACCTCACTTGTATGTGTGTGTATGTGTAACAATTCTGGGAAGAGAGGCGAGGAGCATGGAGGCAGCAAGTCGCAGTGACGTGTCGTAAAAGCGGTCTCCGCGATGCGTGACTGGACTGATGACAGTTGCCATCCTTACGTGCTTTGGTTGACTAGTTTCTCGGACAAAGAATATTGATAACGGCCAAAATGAAGGCACTAACTGCATTTTTTTAACAAATTTGTTATTACCCTTTTCTATGAATTTTAATGCACTTTTGGAGGCAGCTTTCCTAATAGAGAATGGAAGTTGTGCTCCGCGGGTGAAGTGGGTGTCAGCAGATGTTGACTGCAGCGTAGGGTGAGAAAGGCTCTCTTGTTTGCAAATGAGCAGTCTAAAAGAGCTGAAAGTCATCTCGCCTAGAGTTTGTGGGTTCTTCCGCTCTGCAGAGAACAAAGTCAGCCTTAAGCTTAAGGAAATTTTCACTTTCTTCTCCAAAACACGTTTGCTCTTTTACCTAAGCCTCAATTTTAGCGCCGCGTTCACACGCGAATGAACAATTAGATTAAAAGGTAGGAAAATTACTTCCACCTCAACAGCAGCAAAAACAAGCAAAACGAACTGCTCATTCTCACATTGTTGTGTCTCCTACGAGTAATGATTCGACAAACCGTGTATGCTTTATTGTGCTTTTGGGCCAAATGAAATCCATTTTGAATAGGTACATTACTTCCCTTCCGGGGAAATAGAATAGCCGGGAATCCTATCACTTTTTTGAAACTAAGAAGTCTGTTTCATTGGTTCTCTCCTGCTTCCATACATCTGCAGCATTGTTAAGGTAATTATTAGTTTTTTTTTCTCGTCCATTCCATCATATATTTACCTTTTCAACCGAGTTTACCCTTGTTCTTCCTTGTCATCTTTTTTGTCCTCCATCATTTTTTACCCTGTTCCATTTCCTTCCCCTCTCCATGCCCAGACCACACGCGCTTTTTATAGCGCACCAGAAGATAAATCTTGAAGCACTGAAGTGCTCCCCGCCTTATCATTAGTTCTGCACACGTGTGTTCTTAACGCGGTTGGGCACTCAGAGCATCTTACCTTCTTCAAAGGACAGTCGGAAGTCACCATTCACCCTTCTGGCAAAACAATCGCTAATAACACGGACATTCCCATGGAGGCGTCCTTATCCATACACCTCACGCTTCGATTTGCGACTGTCTTTACCGACTTTCTGCGGTCGCTACAATGGCTATCAAGGTTTAGCGGAACCGAATCAACGGACCAACGAAAAAATCGAGCATTTCACCTAATAGTTTTCCCTAGCAATGAAAATATGGCAGTTCATACACTAGTCCACAAAAGCAACCACACTTAACGTATCACTGCCCTTGCTCCAAGTGAGCTTAGCACATCTAGCTGCAAGACTTGGACAGGGATGTCTTTGAGAGTGAAATACAACTACACCTCTCCCATGCTAGCAAGTTTGTCGCATTTTAAGAGAGGAAGACTATCAATCACAGAGGTCACTGATCCCTCTGAGCAAAGTGACACTGGCGAAAGTTAACTCAATTGGGGCGCTTTACACCCACAAACTTTCTCTTTCTAATGATTTCCTTACCTACACGACTGGGTTTTTGAGTGAGCCGTTTTCCTCTCCCTGGAGTTCATTCTTCGCTGCCCTTTTCCCCCGCATCATGCCATTGACAGGATCGGTCCACTTGACCGTCATGCTTAAATCCACCTTGTTCACTGCCTTACATATCCAAGCGCCTTTCCATCCAGTAATTCTTTGTCAACATTGATAGATTGTCTGTTGTGCTTTTTCCGCATTCCCTTTGATATTGGGCAATGATTGCATCCTAAATTATTTGTCAGTTATTGGAATGTATTTTCTGTCGAAGGTCGGTCAGTACTCTCTTTATGATTGGAACCCGTTCGAATAAATTCTCGGCACTTAAGCTGATTGCTTTGAGGGCACAAGAAAACACCTTCAACATGGCGCTACACCATAGCAACTGGTTTGAATTAATGTTGCAAACAGTTCGCTTCATTTCGTTTCCTCGGATAATCGTAATATCTGCCCATCTTTGAATGCGTTTTCTGCCTACTCTTTTATAATGTTAGCGAACCATTTACGATTGCACCGCAGAAGAGTTATTACCTATCTATGTTAAAAAAGGAAACAAAAAGTGAATTGTGGAGAACATATACAGTTGCATAAAAGTGCGGCTTTTGTTTTCCTCTACTCTCGAATCAGTTTGGGGGACTTCGTGCGCAGTAAGGCGCGCTTCACATCACAAGGCAGCTTTGTATCACGAAGGCGTGTTAACATCGATGTGCTTTTTCGCCCCCAGTGGAAGTTTCTCGGCACTTAAGCTGATTGCTTTGAGGGCACAAGAAAACACCTTCAACATGGCGCTACACCATAGCAACTGGTTTGAATTAATGTTGCAAACAGTTCGCTTCATTTCGTTTCCTCGGATAATCGTAATATCTGCCCATCTTTGAATGCGTTTTCTGCCTACTCTTTTATAATGTTAGCGAACCATTTACGATTGCACCGCAGAAGAGTTATTACCTATCTATGTTAAAAAAGGAAACAAAAAGTGAATTGTGGAGAACATATACAGTTGCATAAAAGTGCGGCTTTTGTTTTCCTCTACTCTCGAATCAGTTTGGGGGACTTCGTGCGCAGTAAGGCGCGCTTCACATCACAAGGCAGCTTTGTATCACGAAGGCGTGTTAACATCGATGTGCTTTTTCGCCCCCAGTGGAAGTTTCCCCTGGGAATGCGCTTTTTCTCCGAAGTCTCGTAATGCCTATGCAGAACGGAACATGACCTAGTCGGTCTTGTTAGTCACTTCTCCATGGTTAGTTATGATTGGAAAGTAGGAGTGATTTACCAAAATTTAGTTCAGAGTAGTCTGAACCTCTCCTGCAAGATGTTCTTTAAGTTTGCCAACTGCACAGGACAGGAGACTCGCGGTGTCCCAGTTGGCAAACGTGCACCAACAAGAACCGTTGTTTTGCAATTATCCAGAGCTGTCAGGAACGAAATCATAATTTATTTCAAGTTGTGGAAGAGTTTCATGTGACATGGACTTTCCAAAGATCAAAGGAGAGCTTTACTAGAATCACTCTGTGGTGGAGGGGCGATCGTTTATGGAAAAAGTGGAGGGTTTTCCCATCACCAAATTTAAGGTCGGCGTTTATGTGATTCACAGCAGTTGCTTCTGATCTTGTAGATGTTTACATTCCACATGACGCTTCAACGTAATGCAACGGCAAAAGTTCCAGCCTCGGCCTTCGTCTGTTTTGCATGCATTCGCTAGCCTATTTATTTATCCCCTTTCATTGCGTGCTCTTGACTATAAAAACGCCCTAACAAGGTTGGGTACAGATGCGACGAGGAGACGAACTTGTCGATCCATAAACCATGCATTTTTTTGCGCCTAAAGCGAATTCGACACAGACCTCAGATCCCTCGTAAGCTCTCTTGCCTGTTGAGCTCCGTTGATTTGCGATGCGATCGTTGTTCTCATGATGCGCTGTTACCTCGGCTACCAAAGCATCTTTCCTGAAATGCCTTTTTTGGTTGAAATTTGAGGTTGTCACGGTATCACTCCGATAGTATTTCTTCAAAGCAAGTAATTCATCTCAAATAGAGTTCTACACAAACTTAAATGGGAAAAATGATCAGTCTCTTGGATGGATCAGGTCTGCTTTGTATGTGATGGGCAAAGAAGTTGCCTTTGTACATACCAAACACAGGATGTGTATGATGTTTTCCGTTCCCAGAAAATTTGGTTAACAATGCCTAGAATGGGACGAAAAAGGTAAACAACGATTGTCTCTGTGACCGATCGTCTGTAACCATAAAGCTCGACACTATCCCGATGAATACAGCGAACTTTCGTCTGAGTCGTTGGTCGTCGGATGGCATGTGTCGCCACAGTATTTGCTCTTTTCGATAAGGTGCTTTCAGCAAACTGCGCCTGTTTAGTTAAGTGACTCACTTCCATTGACCCCGGGGAGTTTCGCATGGACAGCTGGTTATCTTTCGGCACTGTGTCCCAGGCGATATGTACATTAGGCTAAAAGGCTTGCGTTCGGATACTGCCAGTGCTTTTGTGCGCCATCCTGCTGTGCCGGTCACGCACCAACTCTCGCATAAGGGAGTTCCGATTTTATATCACCTCGAAGGAATTGCTGAGACATTCTGGGAGGATACTATACTTGAATATGAATCGCAAAAGTAATCTTGATCCTACGCAAGTACTCCATCCGGGAAAGTGCTCTTAAGCGCGATTAGACAAATTTTCATTGAGTTTTCTGAACCTTTCTTTAAGCTGACTTATGATCCGTCCTTCTTGCTATTGAGATGGAATAGGGTATCACAGTACTTTTGTTGCTTTAACGTTAACCCGTTGGTTATGGGCTTTTATAGCGTACTACATCGCTGCCTTTATGTCTCAGGTGGGAATATTGGTACTGTGTCAACAACGCAGCCTCCCATTCACCAGCGGAGCCCTTTTAGCCAGCCAGGCCCAGGAGATGCTGCTGATTCATCTGCTAAACACCATTCCACGCAACGCCATGACCGCACAGATCATCGGACCGCTTGTTTGTCAGTTGATGGGCCCTCCACCACCCTCGCTTCATCCTATGGGTACTGGGACGCAGGGGGCCTGGTGGTGGTCTGCGCTGGGGCCCCTCGTCCACCCAGACACCTACCCCGTTCATGTCGTTGCCGAACTCCTCTTCGGACATCTTCTGGCTGGCGAGTCAGCTGGGGCTTACACTGGTGAACTTGCTTACCTAGTCGCCGCTAGAGCTATGAGGTTTGTATCTCCACACTTTTCTTCAGCGTAACACGTTCACTTCACAAATATATGACATTGTCTCACTGTCAATTTATAGTATCTGTTTGCACCAAATCGTGCCGCAGGTAGACTATCTGAGTTCACCACAACACAACAAATATCGCGTATTATCTGACTGAGGGGCAGCATACGATTTCAGGTTCTTGGGCCTGTAATAACAGTAAAACCTGATTGTGGCGGTAATTGATTTTCTCCGAGCCCTTGGTAGAGAATTTGTTGGGCCATTTTAGCCAAATTCCAGTCATATGTTATGTGGATGAGACCAATAAAGTTACCTCAAAGGTAGGAAACTAGCTGCGGTTTAAAGGAACAAACCGCTTCCGCAACTGTTGCCTTTTATTTTGCTGCGCTGCTGCCTGTGCGCTTCTTTTGCAGAGAGGAAAAGTGAGTTGCTGCTGCCGTCGCTCCATAGACCGACGATTCCTTGGCTGATGTTTTGGTTCTCTGAGCAGAGTGAATACTAATGCAGTCTTGTCTAATATGTATTATTTCGAATCAAGTAGCCACATGGGACAAAATTATCCACCCTGACTACCTAGGCCTATTCTAGATTTATTTTTGACTAATGTTATCTTGCAAACGGCTTTAACTTGCCCTTACTTAGTACTTCACTGGTTCCTGAATCATTTTTATGCTCACCAAGTGCCTATCCTTTGTTTTCCTAACGAATTGCGGTGGTAGAATGCAACACCACAGTTCACTATCGTCTATGTTGGAGCACTTCTAATAAGCGAGGAAAGACGGCATCACTTGCACCCTCCGTGATTTTCAATGTGCTGCAAACCAATGGCGGAAGCAAGCTTGAGTGAACCTCTCTCACAAAACAATCGTATTTTTAATGCCAATCAAATAACCGGTTATTTTACGTGTCCTTCAATCTGCCACTTTAATGACCCCTGTCCCGTGCCACTTAGGTGTCATTTCAGGGGTCCATGAACCCTTGTACTATTTTTTCCCCTCGTCCATTCTCCCTCATAGCTCAAAACGTGCGCTAGACTAAACTTCCTTTCGAACACGCACTCGGATTCAATTTTTATAGTTTCAGTCTGAATACGCTTGTCTATGTATTCCGGCTGCCTATGGTAAAGCGTTAGCAATACGAGGAAGCGTCCTACTAGTGTACTCCTTTCATGCAAATGGCGGTGTGGACGCTTTCTAGTCAAAAATGGTAATGTGGTAGTACTACCTCAAATTGCACTTCAGAGCATGGTTCGATTTTGACTTTTCCAGGGAAACAACATTCCGTAATCTCCTATGTTAGCGCTTGACGATTTTTGATCGAGTACATAACTTGGCCATGTATTCGAGCGGGTAAAAATAGTACAGCTTTAGTCCTTGAAATCAGGCTGCTCAATAACTTTGTCCATCGTTTTTGTACCTTTAAAATCGCCAATTCTATGCTCACGTCCTCTCTTCGCACCTAAAATTAGCCCATCCGGACTGGATACGGCGGGATAATATGGTTTGTGCAATTTTAGTATGTCTCCTTCACTTTTGATGATGGTGACTAAGTGGAGGGCAAAGCCTCACCGTTATTCGCGTCCACGCACGCGCACACACGTGCATTCGCACTCTCCCTCCGCGCCCCACAAAAGTGCATCCACGACCTTCACCTACTGAACAAAGCGCAGGAGGCTCGGAGCTGATAGGGCACGCGAAAAAGCATCCCGATGTGTCTGCTAGCTAGCCTTAGCGGCGCTCCATTGCAGTAATCACTTGCTTCCGGAACTGATTCTTTGACATACAATACTTAGACAAATCATGGCTATAAAGCTATGGTCAAGAGACCCAATTTTCGTTAGAGAAGTTGTAAAAACCTGCCTTCATCCAACGTGCCCAGTGAAGGTATTTCTGCCACAATACTAAGATCAAACTCACATCAATTTAGTCACTGGCTCTCACTCAGAGAGTATGGCTTGAAACCGTCCCACAGATTTCCCTACTTTCCCGCTTTTCATCAAGTAGTGTTCATTGAAAACCACGTGGGCTTTGCAAGCCCCATAGCTATTATTCGTTTATCAAATATTTTTAATTTTTCTCCGAATGAATTTCAGTTTAGCCAAAAATGAACGAGGAGCGGAAGCTGCGAGACTGGAAGAGACAGACACGAAAAACTCACCCAACCCCACTACGCTGGTGTTAGTCATCGGGCTTTGCTTTGTGTGGTGGAAGTCTCCGAGGTATTCATTCATGCGGGTCGCGTCTTTTTTCCTCATTCTTAAGAGCATAATTTAGTAGGGTCACTAGGCATTGCGGAAACAGGAGTCGACTCATCTATCTCTTCCTGCGCTTGTAGGCTCGTAAATTTTCCCTTTTAATCAATGTTATAGGTTCTTCTGCCTCTCAGATGGCACTTTTCGCACCAGCTATATTCTCATCTAGAACTCTTTTTCGAAAAGATCGGATGACTGAAGTAACATTCCACCGAATTGTCGAGCCTTCTAGACAAAATTCTTTTCGACGCTTGCAAAAATATGTGCTATGTTACATGCGCTGCAAAATTGAGAAATTCATTTTTGGTGCATCATGAGGCTTTTAGTAACGCCTTTTGAAATGGATAAGATGCATAGCTAACTAAGCCTTCCGGATGCAGAAAGATCCCATTGGTTGGCTCTATCGTCGGTTCATTAATCGGCTTCGTAACCGCTGCCATTCAAGCGCATGTTCAAATTCATTTCTGTGAGTTGTATACTTATCATATAATCTCTGAGGGTCCCATTGCCTCCTATGTTCACATCCATGAATACAACTCATGTGCTTGGGTCCACGTGAGTGAATATGGACCCTAACCCCTTCTGACACACCCGCGCACGCAGTACCTATGGATTCGCTTTGTATGGCCTGTATTGTAGTTCATGGACTTTGCTCACAAACTTTAAAAGTGCAGGCACTAAGAAGGCAGTCAGCATGATGGCAAGGCCTAATGGTTCTTCTCTTCCTTTGAAGACTTCCGGTGCTCGAATCAGTGTCAGATAGTCCTCTGGTTATCAATGCAACCACCACTACGTCGACAGCTCACCGGCACGGCGACAACTTGTCTCGTCCTTCAGCTACCATCTCTGCTTCCAACGCATTCCGTTCGCCACCATTGCCCTCCACCTTCTTCAATGCAGCGATGACACCGTTTTCCCGTCTTCCCGTTTTTTTCCCACCACCACCACCACCACCACCACTAAACTACCATCGACAAGGCCAGGAAACACTCCGCCATCAGCATCCGGCCTTTGTGAACCAAGACTCTGCGGCGACTGCGTACCGACGCGACCTCGGTGCCATGGAGGGCAGACAGGCGCGTCTAGCCATCAGTCTGATCCTCGCCTCCCGCTCCACTGTCTTTCGCATGGACCACTTCATGCGGGTCTGCGATCGACACATCCACACCTCCATCAGCCTGCTCTCAGTTTCGCGAGAGGTACAGTGTAATGCTCTCTTGCTGAATTGCTAACCGTTTTGCCTTCCTTCACTTATGTTTTCTGCGCACCTCTTCTTACGCATGAAACATATTCTGAGGCCGTATCTTAATGTCCTCTTTTTGAAATCGTACCTTGATAGTGGCACCTGCTGGGAAGCTCTGCTGATGTAAGCAATGGGACGCAACTTTGGAAAATAGCGATTTAGTTCAACCTCGTAGTCTGCTGTTCATTACTTATGGTTAATAGGTGAAGTATAAGTTTGGGTATTTTAAAAATCAATTGAGCTTCATCTTGTCCTAAAATCTATCGTAAAAGTCTTTTACTAATAGCCTTATTCTACATTCGCCTGCATTCGTCCTACCCATTTGAGGCAAACTTGGTTCTCCCGAATTTGCCCTTATTGAAAGGAGATATACACTCAAGGCGAAGCGCAACTTTACTATTTTGAGGGCAATTTACTAAATTGGAAATAGAATTTTCTGCATTTTGGATGGAAAGTATTGCATAAGGAATTCGGTTTCCTTGTCAGTTGCATCAAAAGCATTGCAAGTAAACAAGTTGGATTACTGTCAATTGGTGCTATCTTTAAAGGGAATGGTGACTGAAGTAAGGATAAGTTGATTTTCCTTTCCTTAAACTCTTTAAAAGCCCAGTCTTATTCCAACAAATAAGGCAGAGGTAATTATACTGCTAACCTGCCGTAAGCTCTGCAGCTGTATTACCAGCAACTCCTTCACTAAACCTACGAATTAACAAATAGTAGTCTGTCGGATCAATCTCACTCAAATGATATGGCCTCGTAATATTTTTACATCAATTTGGCGTTAATTATCCAATTCCCTCACTTCCCAACAGGATGATTTTTGCTATCAAACTGTGGCAGTTTGCCCTCACTGACCTTCTGAATATGTATCATGGGATACTCATTTGAGCTGCGTCCCTAATGTGATCACTGAGTGAATATTTTTTTCCTTTAACTCTTATTCATAATAGCTTTGTTGGTCCAAATTAGCGAAAAGATCACTTCTCTCGGTAGGTTTTGGCGGAAGCAATAGGTCACCGTTTGCACTCCTCCACAAGCGCCTTTTCGCTGGATGAGCCAGCCTTCCTGTTGAACACTTCCGCTGTTACTGCTGCTGCTACTGCCAACGCCACCGGAATCACTGGGTCCAGCAATACTGGGGCCTCCCTTACGGCAGGTACAACCTCCGCTGCTGGCAGTCTGGGTTTTGCGAACCTCCTGCCAGTCAATTTTGTAACAACGCCGCTACCAACGAATGCTCTGCAGGAACGGATCTCTCTAGTCTGTGCCGCCTTTCATTTGGCTTTGTGCGTGACGGTGCGCACTGCCTGGCCTCGAGTGCACTGGCGTCGACGTGAGATGCTCGGCTGGGCCGTGTCTACGGGCCTGCTGGCTGGCCCGCCAGCACTTCTGCATCTGACTCAGGCATGGAGTCTCTATGCCAGTCCTCGCGAGGCCGTCACGTGGCTAGCACCCACCCTCCTCGCATGCATAGCCTGTGTTTCGCCTGTTAGTGGGCCCGCGAGCTCGGGCGTCACTACGGGGGTTAACGGAGGTGTCGGTGTCGGTGCAAGGTCTTCGAGGAGCAGCGCCGAGGGCATGCTGTTTCTCCTCCCGCGCATCTACAGTTTCTTTTCCTTCACGCCCCTTGCTGTAGAGCAGATCAAAATCGCGATCAGACAAATGACCATCCAGGTGGGTCCCTCTTTCTTCACTCCTTTCTCACAATTTCAGCTTTTTTTTAGTTCGATTGATAAATTGGTGTTCGGTTTGATAACACATTGTCTTGTAATTATCGCCGAAGACGCCTTAAAGTCCTTCTTAACTCCTTACACTTGCTTTCTGACTTTAAGCCACTGGCGTTTGCATTGTTTTATTTTCCAAAGTCGACTGAAAGGATTTATGTTGGTTTTTTTTTTTGAATACGTGGCTAATTGAACAGTGCTGGTTGCAACAAAGTCACTGCCTGGTTAACCAGGTAATGTCTTGTCCTAGTGACTTTACCTTCCTACTTGTTAACGCGAAATTCAGGTGGTAGGTACGCATTCTGACTGATGGCATTTCACTTGGCGAATTGAAATTATGTAAACCCCTTTAGTATATGCACTTCCGTAAATCACCACGAAAAACAGTCAATTTTATTTTGGATAAATAAACATCCGGCTACCTCCTGCCATTTCGGTTGTTTTTTTTTTTTTGTTCGAAAGTTATTAAGGGTCTAGGTTCCAACAGCCCCAACATCTAAGAGTCGCTGTTTGACTATAGACAACACACCTTCAGTCAATATGAATCTCATACATGCTCCAAAGAATCTTCAACACAAGCCCATGGAAAGGTGTACGATTTTTTTGTCGGTCTGGAACAAATTTGCGATTTACAGTCTCAAGGCCAACGGTGTTAAAGTACACTACCTGATTGAGTCATGTATAAAAGTATGAGGGCCCCGGTCTTCCTCTCTCTCGATCCATCATCTGGCTACATGGTGTTCACGTTAGTTGCGTTGGGCGATTGTATCCAGATTTCTCTGTGTCAGAAACGCTTGTATTTATTACTTTTTTTGTTAATGTCAACACTCAAGCAGCTCTCGTTGCGTCTCTCCTTGAACTCCTGGTTGCACTTCCTCATGAACATTGAAGCTGAATCTCAGTAAGACTGCAGAGATTATTGTAAAGAGGGTTCCCGTGTACAGCCAAAACTGCATATGATAGGGATGGGAAGCAGTACCAATGGTAAGTGCAAGGAACACTAGACCGGAGCCGAGAAGGAGGAAGACCTCCTGGACCCTGAGCTGGGGTTTGGTCTCGGTACACCCAAGCATCGGGAGGGGAGTGGTGATGAGAGCTATCAAAAGGCAGAGCAGTCCAAAGGCACGCAAAATTTGCAATAAGAGTTGCAACCTTCCAATCGCTTTAGCTTCGGTTGTAGTCAGTATCAGGGTCAGAGAGATCAGACAAATAGCTGTTGCTAGGAGAATGATGCTGCGCACTTTTGCATTCATCGCCTGACCTTGATGGGTCTGTTTCTCTAATTGGTAAGCTACGTGACCTCTTCTTCCTGCTGATCCCTACTCTCAACTCAAAGCTAAATCGCGGCACACGTCAGCTGACCGACCGACTGCGTGACAGTTCAATCCAGTGATCAATGAAGTGGTCGGCTGGCTTTTATGTGAGAATTTTCGGGTTAGAGAGAAAAAACCTTTCACGTGGGCTCAGAGACACTTTTTAAATGGCAGTTTTATTTTCTACTTGAAGTTCTCATTTGTATGCACTTTTACTAGAGTTTATACAGTGCTACTACTCAATTAGATGCAGATAAACTTTGACTTAGATCTACTTTTTTAACGGGAGTCATGGTGCCATGATCTTTTCCTTATTCAATTCAGGGTGCATCATCAATTTCATGTGTAATATCATGCTTTAGTCGATGAATACAGATCAAAGTTGCCTTTGAGTTACTGGCTTTTTCCACGTACCCTTATTCTAGTCCTAAAGTACTACCATTTGCTCTACAGTGCTACACCCCCTCTTTCATCTATCGACGTCGACACTATTTGTATTAAGCCTGATAATTTCCATCTTACGAACCCGCTTGTATTACAAGATACATTAAAACTGTAAGCGTATACTTCTTTTCTCTATAGTATCTTAAAAAGATTCACTTCTGTGCTCACAGCGGTGGCAACTGCTATTATCGTTCCGGTATATGTCAGGACGTAGGGAAAATCGGTGTGGTAGATCAGATCAATAGCGGCAGCAAACAGGAGGGCACCTGCAGCGATGCTGAGGAGGATGAGAAGGATTTTTTGAAACCACTCCAGTTCCACTCGGCCCGAGAGCCTCAGCAAGACGAAAAGGAAACCAAAGATCACGCACATCATACCGATTGACTGCATGCTCAGTACCCAGTTGAAAACGAGTTGAGCGGTTCCATATTTGAACATTGGGTGAACGTAGTCGTGAACCGTCAAGTAAAGGCTGGTTATGAGGCAAATTAGTGCTAAGGCAAGAGTCAATGCTAACTGTCTCTCGATCTCCATGTTTTGCAGTCAAATGTCGGCTCACTTCCTAACATGGAACTCATTCCATTGAAGCAAATCGATAGGATTTGCGGTGTCAGCTGGTCCAAGAACCTGTAGCCGTGTTTCAGCGTACCGGGAAATGGATAAATTTGACTGGACCATGACCGTGATTATAGCCGAGCTTTAAAAGGAAGCGGATTTTTGGTTCATTTGGCAAATAAAAACCAGGTTTTTCCCTTTCAAGGTGCCATTAAATTGTTTGTCAAGAACCTACCAAGGTGATTAAACCCCAATGCGAGCCTGACTTTTTGAATTGTATCTGACAATGGCGTATGATAGAGTGATGCCTACCTCTTAAACATTTAGCTGCATATGCTTGAATCCAAAAAGCACTTAAGAGGTAACTTAAGAAATTTATGAAATTTCAAGTATTTTTCTACTGGTGTTTGTAGACTCTTATGCACAAGTAATGAAGTGAATTGAGAAATTGCCTATTGTAACATCGGGTGGACAAACTAGGATGCATTTTCACGTGACCAATCTCTATCATCTGTCAAAACGCACTTCCGAGATCGGTCACGACAAACTTAACAAACTACCATATTTGCACGAATCTCTGCTACAATTCAGTTAAACCATAACATTATCGGTTAGGAACTGTTTCGATGGAATGCTTCGCGTAATCTCAGAGAAGCGCCTAGGCCTCTGCTTCTCGGTAGCCGGCATGTTGAGCGCGTAAGACTATCCTCTGATAAGCTGGAAAATCGTGCAATCTTATTCCACTGCTTGCTTTCCTTTCTGGATGTGCTACCACTTTCTTGACTTGGGGCGTTTCCCAGGCCTTGGTAGCTTTTAAACTCTCCACCTCATTGAGTTACCGCCCTGTGATGTTTGCTGGCAAGTAATGTAAGCTTAAGGAGTCCATATAATTCTACTTCTCCAAATTAGAAAAATGAGGGTTTAGTCTGCTTGGCTGACGAAAACGGGAAGGTATTACATTTTACGAGTTATTCTTTACCAAATTAAGCCAAACGGACGCCCCTTAACACCCCAGAAATGGCGAAACTTTAAGCATGATGCTGATTGATGTGGTATTATTTCCGCATTTTGACTTCCTGCCAACTGGAAATACAAAGTGCTCTCCTCGATTTCAGTAATTACAACATTTAATTTTGATTTTCTTGCTTTGCTAAATGTTTTTCGCAGTACAATACTCAAGACGAATTTGAGTGTCATTATTGTCATATAAATCTTCCTACTAACTATCTGTAAGTAAATGTTTGTTAACCATTTCCTATTGCGGGGTTTCTCAATTGTCTGAATTGGCCAAGAGCTAGTAAATCTGCAAATCCACAATTTCTGATAGGCCTTAGAATTCTAATAATTAAAACTGCAAATCTTTTGCTTGTTCAGGATCAGCGATTCTGGTTTTCTCGAGTTGTTACATTAATTGGTATAATAATGGCTGTGGGAGCTCCCCCGGTCGTGAGAACTGAAAATTTTACTCAATCTCTCTAATTTTAATTCTAATACCATGGGAATGTTAAATTTCGATGAAGGTATTCATCCCGCCTAATACGCCATTTCTAGACTGTCATTGCAGTGCCCTGCCAACAACAACCAGCAGGCTTTGTGCCAGCCTTTTCTGCTTTCACTGCTTGTCGCTAAGGTAACGATTTGCCTACCGCCCATCCTGCCTCATTCTGATGGCTTCAATAAAACTTCAAGGTTTATTTGCTATTCAAAAGAAAATTGTTTTTTTTCCATGTCGGTCCCAGTCACCACGTTACAAGTCACATCCTAACCTATTCGTTTTTCTTTATCTTAATGCGAACGGCCAATACTGTTGCCAATTTTTATTCTATTCCACTTATTTTGGATAAAACGGTGTCACGCTCTACTGATTTTGCAATCCGCCTCTGTCGCAGCACCCCATTTGGGCAAGCGCATTCGCGTGCTACGTTAACGCCCTTGTGGCAACCCTTCAAAATCCGCCCTATGTTCGCTCTTCGTCCCAGTAATTCCTTAACGCACTTGCAACTAACCGGAATCCCACCATTTTCGAAGTAGGAACGAAGGAAAGCAAGCGTGCTATCTAGCCCCTTACACCATTGAGAACCTCGTGCTGTCTGGCGATGACCCACGTTTCATGGGTTAAGCGGTCATAACACACGTCTCACCTCCGTCGTCACTGGAGCCTGAGTGATTCAGGCTTACAACAAAGAAGGTTGATCAGCCGCAGCCACAATTGGCATTCTATTTTTTCGGCATTTGATGAATACACATAGCCAGCGTCTATGCGGTAGCGAGTTTTTGTTATTAGAAAGATTTATTAACAAAAGCACACTTTTTCCTAAGGGGAGAACAAAAGAGGGAGAGGAAAGGAGGAAGAAAGCGAGTGAACGGGCTTAACTGGACGCGAGAGATGTTGGTTAGATCCGGGCAGTGGTAGTCCGACACGCTGTTTACTTTCTTTTAAGGCGAAAACTAGAGAGAACACGCGAGAGAGTACAAGAGAAGCGATGATGAAATTATTTGGAGTATAAATCTCGGGTTAAGTACGAGACATGCAGGTCCTGGATGGGCGTGTTCGACGGCAGTTGCCTAACGCGTAGAACGAACCACAACCACACGCTCACTGGAGACGCATCTGGAGTAGACGGCGGCGAGAATGGCCACAAGGACGGCAAACGCCATGCCTATCACAACGAGGAAGTAGGGCCACAGCCCGCCCCTTCTGGCTGTGTATACAAGGACACCGATCATGATAAGCGCTACACTGATGTAGAGGATCACGAAGCGTGCTGTGATCATGCCCGAGGGCACAGCAGTCTGACAGAGCATGACAATGTCGAGGATGAAGACAATAATGAGGCAGATTAGGCCTATGATGATCAGGAAGGTGACCGCAGTCATCGCCTCCTTGTCGTGGGTCGCGCCTCCGAAGGCCAGGCCATAACGCCAGTCGGTGATGGCTAGAGCGATGATGATGAGGCCGATAGCAATGCCCAAAAGGGCTGCAGTAAGTCTTCGCATTTCCATGGCTGCAAGAGTACGTCCAGAAGTTGGCTAGGTTCGTCCAAAACTGCCCCTCTCTGTTGTTGCATGCACATAACAAACACGCGATGCGCGCACTTGGCCTTGCCCCCTCCTTGCACTGGTTGTCTCTCCTCTCCCATTGGCTGTTGCATGTAGACCAATCGGGGCTGTGACTTGTGGCAGGGTGGTGTAGTTTCCCACGTATTCATTCGCTCGTTTCTGTATCGATCTTGCAGCGTGCGGAGGCGAAACAAGTTACCATGGTAGTCAAATTCGTGTGCGTGTGTGTTTATATCTTTGAGGGCCCTATTGGTGTACATTCAAGGTTGACAGTCCATGACTAAGTTGAAGTTGTTTGCATATGAATGCAAGGGCCCTTTGCTAAATTTCATCGACCCAACATTTCACTTGACGTTTTCCCCTCTTCAAACACTAGTTCCAAACTACTTTTTACCGATTTGTCACCATTCGTTAGATCAAATGTTTAGAGGGTATGACATAATTTGGGACTTCGCATGAAATTTACCAATTGGTAAAGTATCCTTTAATCCCATTCCAATAGTTTTGTATCAACTCCAAGCAAAATCCTATGGCGTTTTAGCTAATTCATGGGAAGGCAGGCTTTTCAGGCAATGATTTCCTTCTATCGTAGCCAAATGCGAGTGAAGTTGGCACTGCCCGAACTCCATCTTGGCTGATACGATCACGTGGCCTCTAGGCCCGGATCTGACTGTACATCTTGTGGCTTTTGTGTCCGGAAGTGTAAAATTCGATGTTGGCCACTGTGTCAAGACAACAAGTCGTGGCGCGAGGTCTCTGTCTAGTAAATAATGTGCGTAAAAGGGGGTAAACAATAGGAAGAGTAGCAATCCGTTTTGTTCATGTGTAGGACGTGTATGCCGAAGCCTACAATGCTCTAGGACCCAGTGGATTTTGCCTCCATTCGCCTTCTGAGGTCTAAACAAAGACGGTTGTAAATTACGAACAAGGCTTGTCGACAGCCATTTTGTTCCTTCATCTCCTCACATCCATTCCTGCGTGTCACTTACAGAGCCCCATTGGTTCCGTTTTTGAGTTCCTGGGCGGTACTACTGCTTCTCAACAAGATTGACAGCTGTCGGTTATTCGTTTACTGGCGTAGTTGTTTTGGAGTTAGAATCATGATAAACGGAATGAGTCCGCTTCTCTACCCGAATAATTTTGCTATCTAGTTCCGTGTTCTGTCTTCGTCGTGAGTCTAAGCTATGAGGCTAATCTGTAGTAGCAAACAATTGCCCAGCCATATCAGTAGTTTGTCCATTCTGATGTTTTCGCCGTCTGCAATTCTGTTTCCCGATATGTGTACGGATAGTAGTAAAGCAAGATATTATTAGAAGTTCAAAACTTGGCCTAGAAAGATTCCATCATGCCTAATGTAGAAACTTGCTTGCCTACACAGTCACAGTTGTCCAATCGACTAGGTGCCGTCCGAAAATACGGTAACACTCACTCAGCCCTCTTAGCGAGAATTCGCATCTGTTTGGCCAAATTTCAAAGGTCTCTTGGTATCCAAGATTCAGTTCAGGTCCTTCGAACTGGCATGAAGCCTATCACTCTTCGCTGGCCCAAATTCGATGCCAAAGGTTCGCTGATTGGAACAGTGTGCTGTTGACCCCGTTCAGCCGAGTTCAAATCACCGGATCTGACGCTGATAATGTAACACTTCAAGTGCAGCAAGATTTCTGGGTGTTTCACTTCTTGAGAGAGCAAATTGGTCAAATTCACCAACTACTTTATTTTTCAACCGTTTACATGTGGTTTTGAGGTGCCTGAGGAGATCAGCGTCGAAATAATGCGCTTTATTGGTGTATCTTCTGTTCAACTTAAAGCCCTCGATCGTCATGTGATTGCCAATTTTCTAAAATGTTTCCATTGAAAGCTGAAAGACCTGAGGGCTTAGCGCTCTGAAAATTTGTGGCTGGGTCGGTCCATGTCAAGAGCTCAATGGGCAATGGGCGAAAGGAAGTCACAGAAAGGCTTCGACGAGCCGCATTCATCTGACCTGGGAGAATAAGCACAATTAATTACTGACTAAATTAGTATGTCCGTCTGCTTATTGGGGAGTTCCAGTTCTTGGTTTTTTGCTGAAAGTGGAAATCTGAGATTGGAATGGGGAAGTATCGATAGTCGTTGCGTGATGAAAAATTTGCTCGGTCACGCAGGTTGAGTGATCTCTGAAAATCACCATAGTCTTGGTTGCATGATCTATGAGTGATGCAGAGGTGATCATCGCCTTCAGAGGCTGAAGTTAATGCAAGATTTGATTACGAGTCGAGGTGGAGTGCTAAGCCGATGGTTGGTCTGAATGAAATTAGGAAACAGGTCACTTGTTTTTGTTTACCACTTTTTTGTAGCATAATCTGGGGCTGAATGCATCTTTTACAGCCCTTTTAAGTGAGTTCTTGTTTGAAGATTGCTTGCCAAAGTTGTTTTCATTTGATCACTGAAACACTCATTCCTTTGATCTCTTGGTTGCAGTTGGTGGTGAGATTACTTTCCATCATCTCACATTCGTTTATTCCCATTTACAACTAGGATTTGAATGCTAGCCTTCAGCACCTAAACGTGAGCGGATATGTTCATAACCCGATCCCCCTTCTCCAATTTCACAACTGTTCGTATCGATAACGGTATTGCTCGACTGGTTTTCGCCTAGAATCAGAACGTTTATGTATACCCACGAAAAGACGCATTTTGGCTTGCAGTATAAGATGACATTATCATTAGCACAATGCGTCGTTACTTTGGCTCGCGGCCAATGTCAGCGGATCGTTTGTTCTTTTGGCACTTCAGCTACCACTGGCTGATGAGCAAAGAATACTCTTCTGCCTTGGAATGTCTGTTACCTCTTCTTCTATCGAAACTAACCACAGTGCTGGTCTGATTAAACTCGCAAAGGCTAAAATTATCAATGACGCTCCGATCTTCTGTGCCTTTTTGATCGGTTTACAGGCGGCAGCACAGGATCCGGTGAATTGTGCCCTGACAGCTCTTCAGCTCACCGAGTTGGACGCGGCGAGTTTTGAAGCGACCTACCAGTTGGTTGTGGAGGCGGCCAAGTCGGGTAGTCTGGGACCCACTCACCTCTTCTCAGCAGCCCGGCACCTCGATGCTCGTGGCTACCCTCTCTGGGCCTTTCCTCTCACCGTTCACGCTATGCGGCTCTTCTCCCTCAGTGGTCTTCAGGTCAGTCTTTTAGTTTTCCCTACTTTGACATTGCGATTAAGACCTAGGTGTGGGACTAGTGCCCGGTAAACTTCTGTTACATTGAGCAGGAAGGAAGGATAGTTAGGTCAAGGTTAACAGTGACAAGAAACTCACCTTGCTTCTTCTGTCGAGACGTGAAAGATCATCCTCCCAACGTAGATAGCCTACTTTAAAAGTAAAATATCTTATCCACCACTGAGCTTGCTTTTCTCTCTTTGGATTGGACGGCAGCAAGGGGGCGCTTTGATTGCTCTTCCACCATGTCGATTGTGGTGTGCCTTAGTGTACATGGGGAAAGGTTGGCTGGCTTTCGTCTAACTGATAGATGGATAGGTCGATCAGTGCTTCAAAATTCCAGGTTCTCTTTTAAATTGTCAGCTTAATGCAGAAAATTGCTTCTTTTGGCATCTAGGCGGTGTGCCTAGCAATTCAAAGCCGTTTCCTGATAATTTCCCATTGGTGGGCGAAAAACCGACTTTTATGGTGGTAGGATAACTTGATAATTTTTAAGGCGTGAAATCCAAGCGGAGATACTTTGAAGCTTTTTAATAGGTGTTTTTTGCACCATCAAATCAGCATAAACGACTGGAGTTTCTTGCGCGGCGCCGAATTGGTTACACTCTGGTTTTCTTGATTGCAGAGGAAGTGTGCTTTGAAAATACGAAGTCACAAAATCATGAGTTTATAAATTTTTAATGGCTTTTGAAACGCCTTGAGGGGCATTCATGCATTTCACGTTCGCTTATCGATCCAACTTTTTCTGGATCACAGCATCAAAGCCTGAATAGATGCCATTTGCCTCCCGATTTCCCTTCAAGTTGGCCATTCTGCCACCGTGTAGGAGACGCACTGCCCAATTAAAAGTGGACAGGACTGATTCACGCTGTATCATGGATGCGTGGTTGGTTGATCGGGTCACGAACACTAACACATTCAAACCTGCCCCACATACACTCACAGAATATTTTCTTCTCTGGGTGGTGAAAATTGCCTTTTTTTCACTAAGTTCTCCAAATAGGAAGAAGGAGTTCTGCTTCATCGGTCGTATAATACCTCATTTACTCCTATTTTCTTGTAGATGTTGATTTCACAGCGACGCTGGAAGTTTTTATTTCTTTTCATCTATTCAAGTGAAATGGCCATATCAACGAACTGGTTCAGAGAAATCCAAAATTGGGTTACAATGGCGGGAAAGCCTCTTCTGTTGAGTTCTTCTCCTTATACATAGGGTTGCGTTCACTAGATTACTACAATGCGGCGGCACATTCAGAATCTCTGGTAAGGGGCAAGATAAAAAAAACACATCTATTGGTCATCTACTTGCTACATGGATGGAGTTTGTAGAATTAACCGTATTTGGAGGTGTTTTAGTGTAATTTGCATCCAAAACAGACATTTGCCTCCCGCTTTCTCATCTGCATTAATTGCTTCATCGGAAAGCTACACTCAAAGGTCGTATTAGCATGCAACATGCAGCAGGTGTGAATAAGCACAACTACGCCTCCATGCGATTATACGTCAAACCTTCTTCATATTCCAACTGTTCGGCTGCATTCGCTTCATCAGCTAACGATTTTTGTATATCTGCTCCGGAATGGCAGTTCTGTATGCAGTTAATTATGCAGTGATCGAGCGATTCCGATCACAGTGCTGCTTAGCTGGGAGGCGCAGGAAAGGGAGATTAGATTTTTTCTCCTCCTTAGAGAGTAATTTGTATTTGTAATTTTGTGTTACTCCCACTATTTCAAATGTTCTAATTTGTTGGAAGGTTAGCAGCAGCATGGCATCGTTCTCGAGAAACCTCCTTCAGACTTGGACTTAGGGAACTAGATTGTATACTCAAAGCGGGGGCAATTGTTTTTTCAACGCCGACCCAGAGGAACCGGAAGGGATAAGTAAAAGGGCTATGGTCACTCATCCCCGCATCAAACTGGACCGAAATTACCGTAATATTCAAATCACAAGCCCATACACTACAAAACGTGGTTCTTTCAAGGAAAAAGTGCTTCACTACTAGTGGTTGCAGACCATCGAATGGATTTCGATAGGAAGCTGTCATCTGGTACATTAATTACCTCGAGATTTAACGAGGGTGAGGGGAGGCTCTTTTTGGATGGGGACAGGAGATCCTTGAATTGAAAAGGTCAGTTATTGTCTCAACGAACTTATAAGATATGAGTAGCCTTTTAGATGGGTCTTGAGTCTTCCTTTCTAAATCCTCGCAACTTCGGTCTTCCTTCCTTATTTCTTGTAGCAAATCAGTTCATCGCGCTTGTGATTCCTTTAATGGCTTAAGTAATGTACTTCACTAATATAAACACCCAATTGATATCGAGCGTTCCTCAAGGAAACGTTTTTATTCAGGTCCTGGAGATTATGAATGAAAACACCAAGATAGAAGTTAGAGTGTTAAAGAAAGTGAACACACCCATTCAGGAGAGTACAGATAGGATTTAATGCACGATGATGTATCAAATTAGGACACCAATCATCCGTGGTTGTTTTTTTCATCCGTAGGAGAGCCATCCAGTGGCACACGATGTGTTGTGGTCATGTCTCCTGGCTCATCGCATCGGTCTTACAGCACTGCAGGAGATTCTCAGCCATGTGGTGCGAAACGTGCACTGCCCAACTCTCCTGGCGGATATTTTGCACCGGTGCCGTGCTCCGCCGCCACCACCGCCTCCACCTCTTCCGCCAGTACCGCTACCCACGCCTCAGTACCATCCTCACTCCCACCACCACTCTAATCACCATCATCGTGTTGATGGCAATCGTGAGTCCACTTCTCTCCCTTTGCTGTATGCTTTTGACGTTTTATACAGTCTCCCTTTAACTTGAGTAATGATTCTGTCGGATGGTGCGGTCTCTTTTGATGAATTAGAATTTGCGGACTCGTTATCTTGCACCAAAACCAGACTTCTGAATTACAGCTCCAGAGTCGTTGTGTGGTATACGGATCTAGGAAGAAGGCTTTGAAGGGCTTGTAGGCCGTTAAGAGAAAGGGTGTAAATGAATAAATCCGGTGTGGGTAAATGGCAACCAAAACTAATACCATTATGCTACCCAATCCGTGCTTTCAGGATCATTCTTCTGTGTTAAAAAGCATTCACGACCCAGAGACAAAGATCGTATTTTGTAGGAACGCATTTGATCTCGACCTCGGTGTTGATGGATTCAGGTGCTCCCTTGTAGACCGTGTCGGTGGCATCCACCGACTTTGTGCCACTCAAGAGAGGTACGAAACCAGAAAGCCCAAAGGTAGAACTATTTCAAGGAATCGTAGGAGATGGCTTTACATGACTACTATTCGGCATTTATAGCTCTTGGCCACACCACTTTGAAGCCATTTATCTGGGTTTCATTCAGCTACTAGAAACGTAGGAGAGGTATCATTTTTCCACATAAATATCACAAGCGGTTTCTTCACAGGCGCTCTCAAATTCCTCATATCTAAAGTCGTTCAAGTTGTAAATTGCCTCGTTCTATAATATGGGATTGGCGTGATTGCAAAAGTGGGTCCGACTTCGACCTCCTTCTAGTATAAGTGATTCTATTAAGTTGTTTCGCCAGGCGTCATTTCGATGGTGTCGGTTGAGAATCAAATCACTTACAGACAGTCGCTACACTCTTTTTTCTCCTTCCTTGACCCTAGCACCTCAATGCTGAAATCCGCGAGATATTTGAGGATTGTGTAGAGAAGCATTTTATGAGTCTCTGAATCAAAAGATAAGCAGACCTCCTAAATTGGCTACCATTCTGCGCCCTTCACAGATGTATACACGGGCTACTACCCGACCTCGAAGCAGGCACAACCGCCTCTCTTGCCTGTGGACGCACCGCCACTGAAGCCGCTACTGGAGGCCACTATCAGCGCATTCGTTGCAACCACGCACGCGCGTCTGGCCAACATCTCGCCGCGACAGTATGCCGACTTCTTGGATTTTCTATCTCGGGCACGCGACACTTTCGGCCTTCTCAAACCTGACGGACCAGCGCAGTTTCGCCAACTCGTCAGCTGTCTGTGCCACTCCTATCGCGGGAAGAGGAAGCTGATAGCGCTGTTAAACGAGCGCTTCCATCACACTTGAACCGTGATTGTCCTTTATTTGACCTAATTGAGTGCTATTGTACATAGGAACTCATTCTCAATCACATTTTCTACAGGTATCCAGTGATGTGGAAACCGAAAAGTGCAATCCCTCATTTGCTTTCTCAGCATCTATTCATGTATCACAATGTTGTCCATTTGCAGTCATTGTCGATGGGATCCTCTTTCCCTCCCTCTGCTCCCTCCACTCACCATGCTGGGATACTCAACAGACTCAATGTGTTTCACCGATCTAAAAGTCCCCTCCCTCCCTTCCCCTATATTTTACTTGAAAATTTTTTTAATATCTGTAATGTGTGATTCGCTTGAAGGGTATTGAGGGCAACTTTCGATAGCTTGAAACACAAGGATTTGAAACCAAAACTTTGAATTATGGAATAGAAAACGTCCCTTTGATTAGTTACCTGATTAGTCATGACGCCATATAACAAATTGTTGAAGAGAGTTTTCGGACCAATCCGCTTAATTCACTCGTACGAAAGGAAAGCAAGAAATTTGAAGTGTGAAAGTTTCATTCATTTTTTGACCTGATTTGTGACCTCGAGACGCTTGTCTTAGCTTCGTCACGCATCACGAGCAATTAACGTGGCTGTGCGGGCATGAATAATGTAGCCATCGCAAAAATGACAAGTACAGGCAAGGTGTGGTGTATGCATACGCTCCAGTGAACTAAAGTTCATTCACACACGGGTGGTCACCACACGCATTTATTCATCTTTTTGAGCGGTCCTAAAATTAAAGTGGATAGTAGTGCCTAACACATATCTCCACGCTATATCGGTCTATCAAGAGACCCTACCGAGAACTGTTTGGGAGTGTAGGCACCTTCAACAGAACTACTTTACTTATTCATCGATACTGAAATCTTTGTTGGTACCCAGTGTGCACGAATGCCCTTGAGCGGTCAAATTCCCACAGCAGAATACATCCCATTTATAACCACTTCACGACGGATTAGGCATAGATTATCTCCAATCAGGAGGTGCAAGCTGCAATGGTATATTATGAATGGCCCCGAGGTTCCCAACTGGAAACAAGCTCCCATTATCACTAATGGACGTGCGATTGCAATTAACAGGATGCAGTTGTCTTATTACTGTAAATGGACATTTCATCACCTTAACAATAAAGTGTATCAAGTCTTCTACATGATAGGGTATGCACAAGTTTGGGTTCGGTGCCTTCGCAAGCCGGGAACATCGTCGTTACCCCCTTCTATGCATACACTAAAACTGTAGTAGGTAATTCGTGCAAGGCGTCAAAACCGATACGCTACATTTCTACGGATTGCTATTAATCCTAGTACGATACGCTTGTCACTTACTACAACGCTTTGTACCGCCATAACCTCCAAAACAAAAGTTCTAGTTGGATTCGAGTGTGCACCACATTTTCAACTGTAGCTACAACCCTAAAATTGAGTTTTTGTTGAGTTTCGACAGATGTGAAGCCAATCTTGCAAGCATTTTTTTAGGCAAGAGAGACCTGCATGTTTGACCCTGCTGAATGCAGATGCCAGTCATTTTCACCACAGCCACGTTGCGGGTACTGACAAGAACTGCATTTAGTTTATTAAATTAGCCTGAACGTCAAATACAGACGATTTTGAATTGCGAGCTTTAAAATGAATGCATTGTTTCCGATGTACCGAAGGTGCATAGACTTTTGCCCTTCAAATGCATCTTTTAACCCCTCGAGAAGTAGACTGCTGCACAAAGCCTAGATCTCCTTACCTGAGCACTTGTGAAAAAGTGAAAACGATCTCAGAGGAGAAATTGCGAATATACACGTAGTGAACAGATTTTATACAAAGGAAGAGCACTGACATGATGCAAGAGCGGTGAGTTAATTGGGACTGTACTGGGTGCTCTTCTAAAAATGATAGGTTCATAGCGGCTGGAAGGCAGCTACGGCTCACAACTCCCTTATAAAGGTCGGGAAAATTGATGCTGACTTTGATTTTCCAGTATTATTTCCTTTTGCAAATGTCATAGGAAATTATCACCTACAATAATTTTTATGTTTTTGGCCACCACTGCAGCCATATTTTAACACAACTTGGCGGAACTGTAACATCACTGGAGCGCGGTCGTTGAAGGACCGAATCTCCATGCCGTCACCTTCCTTGTTTGGGCATTGTGTACAACTTAAAAAAAGTCATTTTGAATTAGTATGAGCCCCTTCAATGTGTTGAATAATCCTAGCGTTCACTTCAACACATGCAACGGTTGCATAATGTAATCCTAAACGTAAATAAATTGATGGTGGAGTTCTGTGAAGATCGTACTGACCTCTAACAAACTACATTCTGATTACTCTCGAAGTATTACCTTTTCTTTGATTCAAAAAATCCCAGCAGATTTGTGTAATGAAGGAAGAGAGAATTTATATATGTATATGACCACCTAAGTGGACACAAAAGGCCAACACAGTGACTCGGAGAGCACTGGCCATGCACTAGCACACCAAAGCCTGAGCTTTCGGGTGGGCCAATGAAGACTGCCTGCTATAAGGAATACATTTAGGTAAATTGGGATCCTCTTTCAGTTAAAGATTGGCAATTATTTTGTTTGCTAATGGATGGTGAAGACAAAGTTGTTTGGAGTTAAAATCAATAAAAGGGCCGGGGATCTTGTAAATTGCAAATTACCAACGGTATCCATTATCCCCCTTTGTGCTCTTCACATTCTTTTCTCTCTCTCCTTACATTTGGTACTCAACATTGTTGTTGCGGTTATCGATGAGGACTAAGGACACGACCACCCATGTGATCTAGGCCGTGTCCTCACGCAATTAAAGCAAGCCACAACTCCAACTCTAATGCCTCGCATACTAGAAGCTCAGTCCTGCACAGAGGTTATGTTTACTCAACGCACCTACTTAGCCATCTCCACTCTGTGCGTGGGCGCCTACGGTCTGAGTAAATTACCTCCAATTGGCTGGCTCCATTACTTGGTGCTGAAGCTGCCAAACAACATTAGACTCACCAGTATCGTTGTAACTACTGCCTTCCGATAAGGGCCAGCTGCTTACCTGGCCAAACATACACTGCTCCATAGGTGACGTGTTTTGCTGCCTGGTGAGGCCACATTGTTACCACTGAACCCCTGCTACAAGCGACAGTAAGAGATTTTATATGGTAAGCAGGTATGGTGTTTTGATGAATGGAATGATAGCTGTAAGTACCGTTGACATCCTTGTGATTGAAGGAGTGAAAAATGACACCTCCCGAACACTTTGGGATAGTGCGAATGCGGTTAAAAGGAAGGCAAGATGGTGGGAGATGGAGTTATGAACCTGGGTAAGAGGAGTGCAAATCTCGTTGGGAAGTATGCACAAGGGTTAGACACATCGTCTCGACTGTCGTTGAAAGTGGTCCCTGATTATCGCTGCCAACGATGAGTCCGTAACTGACTTATCGGCTAAGCCTATTTCGCTCTCTCGTTCCGTCCTGTCTGTATGTTTAGCCTACTACTGAATGAAAAACGATATGACGAAACTCACGATAATTTTTACGTTTAATCCAGAGTTTATTTCAGCGCTACTTGGTTCCTAACTATCGTAATCTTCACTTCAGCCGTGTTTTCACATCCAGGGGCATTTTATACGAAGTGAAAGTTGCTGAAATGATGCAACCTTTCCTATGATGACGAATTTTGTGCAACATTTAACACGTTTTAATGTAAGTAGAAGGTCTTCTGCACAGGCCAAAACTTTATGAAGGTCGGGCTATGCAACTCCACTCCTGCACCAGGTCAGAACACACTCACAACCCTATTGATCACCACCAGCATCACCGAGCCTGTGTACATGTACGTGTGTGTAATTCTTAGGTCTTTATTTGTGAATATTTTTGGCACCTATGTGAAGAGGCAGCGTAAGAGATGGCTACTAATACTAGCCCAACCAGGTCTAATTTCTTGCAGGCTTGTAATTGGTGACCTCAGACAAGTCATACGCTTAGAAGGAATGAGATATTTTTGTGCCAAGTTTTGAGCATTATTTTAGGTGGACAATCGACTGCACCTCTTGAATGCAGCCTTCGAATGAAGCTGGTGGACTCAGTGTTGGCCAGTGAAATGTATTATTGAGCTTGCTTGTTGGGCCACAAAGTGTAGCGCAGTCTCGCCTGTTGCTTTCATGACGTGGCCATTGACTGAGGTGCAGACCACGTGTTTCCATTGGCTTACATTACCCCATCCACAGTCCTATTCTGACAGAGACGTGACTTAATAAGCACATTATGCATGCCATTGCCCACCGCTTACTACACACACGAGATTCTGCAGCCCAATTGGCTCGTAGAGGCACGACCTTGATGCATACAAAATCCTACCATGACATTTAAATGCGAACGTATTCACCAGAGCCTGCGCAAGTGTTTCGCCCATCTGCCGAGTATGTGGGATTAAGATTAAAGGCTACCCTAAGCAAATCAAGTTAGAAGTATGAAAACAAGAAAAGGTTGTTTAAATTAACGCCTCCATAGCGAAGCACTTAAACCCTACTGGAACTAGTTGCAGTACAGTGGTAGAAAATGATAGCAGTGTTAATGGTATTTGAAGACTAGATTAATCTTCACCAAGAAAAAAACTCACGAGAACCTTGCTGCATTGACTTGAGGCCACCCCGGAGATGAAAGGAAACAGTACTCGGGCAGAATGAGTAGCAGGGATGGAGGAGAGCTATTGGAGTTGCCTAAGGGTTAGCTCACCCGGCGAAGATGTAGTGGCAAAGACACAAAGTGGCTCCATTTGCCCAAAATAAGAGTTGATAGAACAACATTTTCCATAGCTCCTCTTTGTCGACCTCCAGCATTGTTCATCGCAGCGTAGTTGGTACTGTAAGAACAACACCCATAAGCCAACCGTCCCGTTCATTAAATCTCACGCGATGGATAACATGTTGAGCACAAAGCTGCTAAACCATCTTGGAAACTCCACTGAACCTCAAGTTTAGCCCTGTATGGCGAGTGATATCACGGACTGGGGAATGGTCTGGACATCACGTGTGTCCATAGCTAGTCGTAGGACCGAGGGCCCAAAAGCACAGTCACATAACAAAGGACGGAACTTAAGACAATGCCTTGGAAACAGGTATTCGCGTCAATTCCGTCTCGTTACTAGGTCTTCGCTTCAGTGCTGCCCACTTATATCAAGCTGGTTTTTATCCGGCTGGTAGAGAAGTGGATGAGGCATCACATACATACACGGTTGATAGCTTTACATCAGGTACGGTAAGTTGCTCTGTACCAAAATTTTTAAATGATTTACGATTGGCATCGCTTCAGCCGTTAATGGCATTTCTGCAAGCTACGAAACTTGAATATTTGCCGGGGGCAGACGTCCTTTTCAATACTTCTGTTAGGGATCCTCCTATCCGCTGCATATGCAGAAGAATTCAAGATAGATGTACTTTGAGAGGGAATTTGCCCTTCGCTGCCATCGATGTAGCACCCGAGTCGTTCCAGAGGCCAAATGAAGACTATGGAAGGGCTTGGGACTACTGACATGACCTGGATGCCAGCCCGCTTGGTAACGATGGATTGGGGGAGCACCTAAATGGTCCCTATACCAAAATTGAGAGTTAACCAAACAACCAACTTATTACGCTTTAACATAAATGAAGCTGTCTAGTGCATAACCTCTTGTAAATTGATCCCAACTTGTCAACCTCAATAGCTCGGGAGGAACACAACATCCGGGTTGAAACAATTGTATGAGACTTCCTCCTGCCCACTGGAGTTGACAGGTACAACTAGAGAAGCTTTGTAAAAACAAACAAAATAAACTTGCCATCTCGAAGTATCAAATGAAGGTTTGTAAAACAAATCCAGTTACTAGTACTCATCACAGCACTAATCGCAAAATTGAAAAAAAAATTTGTTAAATAGTGTATGCTTACAACGTTGGCCATATTTATCGAGGGAGCTAAAGTTCTGTCTTCTGTATTGGGGAAGTTTGAGACAGAGATACCAAAAATGGTTTAATACGGGGTTAAATAAATGCATAAATAAGCCATAAATTAGCACTTAACAGCACGGTAGTGTTAGTCGCCTCAGTTTCCGGTTATCAACATGGTGAGCTAGCCCAGCCCACCGGCTCTCCCATTTTCTTTAGTTCAAGCCATCACGATCATTCAAAGTCTGCTGCATAAATTTTAATCCTTGGCGTAAAGGGCATTAAAAACCTCCAACTAGCTAGTCTTAAGTTAAAGTCAGTTGCGCATGTTAAATACCAGACATCATTAAAATAGACCACCGATCCTCCGAAAAGCCTACCACCAATAAGTAAGACTGCTCACTCGAAGGTTGAGGTGTTCTGAGTGGCAGGAGTTGAAGGCATTGAAATTGAATTACAGCTAACAAAGCGTTTTGTATGCGTCACTAGAGAAGTGATCAACATCCGAAGTTTACGTGATCTTCATTGAATAAGCGTGCAATTCGTTCTCACCACGACCATGCAAATCCAGCCTTTAATAACCGTGCCAAATGGCACAAAGTACTGTCCTAAGCACACCGACACAAATTCGATGCAGAAGCTGAATTCGTCCATGCCTTCTGAAACTCCTGCTTAGTTGCCTAAAGCGGTTTTCTGGAAGGTTCAATTCAATTAGAAGTGCAATTGCAGTGATTAGAAATAAATGAAAGCGCATAGCTTCACAATATGGATCATTTGACAGAATGGTATGTTTCTGAGCCATATGTTCAAATTCACTACCCCTCAGTCTCTCTCACGTTTACGTAGCCATCCTGGAGGCACGAGATACAGTTACCACTCCCTACTTGTGGCACACATACAACATGTGTTTCCTGTCAGTTTTTGATGACTATTTAGGACAGTTTGTACCAGACTTGGATTGGTCCAGACATACTTTCGTTGCCCTAATTGTCGAGTACTGACAACTTGTGCCATATTGTGCTGATTTACAAAACACAAAAGTGAAAGCAGACGAAAATGAACAGTTTGTGCTGCTGTCAGTGCCTGGGCGTTAGCCTGCGCCAGTTACTAGTCGAGTTTGTTAAAAAAAACACAATGCCTAGTCCCACAATCTACCACGCGCCAAATGAATGTCACCTGAGTACATGGTTTAAGCCATTGCACCTTCAAACGAGTTGCCAAATGGCCATCAGCCGCTATCCCAGTGACCATACCGAAAGGGATCATTAGCGCCGAAGTCACAGTGTACACTAGAGATGTGATTGATTGAATTTGTGTATAAACAAACTGGCCAGTTTTATGATTACCGTGTCAGCGATCAGCAATATTCGTCTCCAAGCCTCCGTAATGCCGTACTTTACAGCTTTCGACGCAGCCTTCACATAAAAGGCAACAATAAATGTTCGCTTCGGGTACAATGCTATCACGAGTGGTTTTCGAAAGAGACCGTATAAAGGTTAGCAAGAGGGTAGATTTCAACACCCGAATGCGTCATGAACAGGACAGGGGTAGCAAAGATAGGTCGAAGAAATCTAAGTGTACAACCGCATATGAGATGCACTAGGGCAATTAAACGTGACGCTGCCCACTCAAGAACGCCTACCAGTTTTGCCACTTTGAACTTGATTCACAATTTTATAGCATTTAGAGAAGACGCGGTGGTGGAACAGTACATCATCAAAAAAGATTGAGGTATATGCTATGATTTTGGTGATGAATTACTTGCAGGAAAATTACGTTCGAGAAGGTCCTCAATTCTTGTTCATGAAGATTTGTGTCGACAATGTACGGTGATTCAGAGATAGCACATCATTTAATACAAAATGCGTCAAACAACTTCCGGCAAGGCAACGTGTTCTCGCCCGTATTAGCTGAGATAAGCCTTAAAACTACACAAGCGGAAGTCACCTCAATTAAACAGACGGCCATAACCTTCAAGCGGACTGCCAATTTGTTCTTCACTTCTTTTAGGCCATAAAAATACAAGCTTACTCCATTGTTTACCGACTGGCTTTTGATGTGAAGTGCTCCGTGTACTGTGACATCAGGCGTGCAAGCACGCCATCGACCATCGGAACAGGGCGATCACCAACCCTACCACAACTGGTGTGACAAGTCCAGCCCTTCCTCCTCGCCCCCCCTCTCTCTCTCTCTCTCGAAAAGTGTGCCTTGCGTGTGCGGCGAACTTCAGACGGAGCCGCCCACTCCCCAAAAGCCAAGCAATTACGACCTGTCTAGCAGTCCTATATGACAGAATCCAAAGGCGTACCAAAAGGATTTCACCAGGCACTTGGGTGGATAGGTGTAAGGAAAGGCCAATTATTCTACAGCAACGCAAGATCTTGTAGCAAAATTCAGTGACACACTTGACAAAGGGGAGAGGGAGAGAAACTACCCCATTCTCGCAACATCTCACCAAATAATTATCAGCCCTTCCAAACATTATGCGATCACATGCACAGTAGCTCATTCAGAAGTTAGCGGAAGGGAAACGAAGTGATGCTGGTAGTGAAAAACCTAACTGAATAGGTGTTTCAGTGATTGACGGTAGGATCTGGAACCACGTGAAAAAAAATTTATTTGTACAAACACGTGTTAAAGAGAGAGGGTGCAGTAGCGGCTGGAGCAGTAGCAGGCACGTCAGTTAGAACTGGGTAGAATTCGCGGTCACCATCATACGCGGTGCGATGGACATGGACATGAGCTCCTGGAAGAGAAGCTTGCAGGCATACGGCAGAGCCACTTGAGATATCTACAAATAAGCCAAAGGAACAATAGAAGTGCGATCAAAATCAGCCCTTCGCACGCAGAAACAGCGATCCCAGAATTAGGCGATTGTTAATACAATCAGTAGGCAGGCTGCGTAAACATTCACAGAACCGAGCTGAGTGAAGCGATTGACCAAAATATGAAAATAAGAGGGAGAATGAAATCGGTTGAAATGTGTGTAGGTGATTTAAAAGCATATCGGGTGCTTAAAATGAAAATAAAGGTAGCCCTCGTTAACTTAGAGCTATGCCTTCATTAACTCGAACTACACTTGATCAGGAGTCAACTAGGACTGGAGATAGACATCCACTGGCAATGTAGACCATGTTGCTATGATAACAAACATCCTTTTCAATTAGTTGCTGATATAAGTCCATCGCCATGGAAGCCAAAAATGAGTAGAAGCATACTCAATTGAAAAAAATGCAGTATGGGGCCAGGATAATAATAAAAGCACATCGGTTTGTGTTTCCTGATCTACAGAAGGCAAAACGCTGGCGCGTATTTTCGCAGAGGCTATCACATGAAGCAGAACCTGTCTTTAAAAGTGGACGACATGGAGAAAATGACTAAAGACTATGAGCGCCTGAAGAGGAATTGAAACCACCCCTGGGCATCATACGCACACACCCCGCTTCGGTCAGTATGGATCAACCACTCTGGTGTGCCCAAATCTCTACTTACTGTGAAGATTAATTTTTACCAAAACATTACTTTATTCAGTGATGAATGCATGCAGAACAATAAACTTAATAGCAAAATGCCAGAATACGGGAAAAAAGATGGTAACTGATTTTGTATCCTCCCCACTAAATGAAACACAAACACATCCCATAAAACTGAACCAGATATCAGATTCTTACAGAAATAGTCGCAGAGTTGATGAGAAACACCATTTTCATTTTAAGGGTGGCAACAGGTTAACACGTTACTATCTGTACTCTCCAGAGTGTGCGCGATGAAAAAGAGATAGAAGTGGTGGGACAAATCTAATTGCATGCATTAACACAATAGCGGAGACTGGCCTAAGTCCACATGCACACGTGCATTGGAGAGAAGTGCGAATTTTGAAGCCTTGCAATTAACAAATGGTTGCATTTTCTCAGAACGAATAAGACCTAGAACTCTCGAAACACCCTAGCATAAACAAAATACAGGGATGAATACAGCACAAAGTAAACATAGGAACAACCAAATTTGGAACGAAATGATTGCCGCCATGGCAAAAAAGATGAACTAAAATGGAATCAGAGGACGGTTACCAGTTCTGGTACTGCATGTTGATATTTACCCTTTGTGGGGAAATATCCATCAGTTTGCCTTTCCTGATTTACACAACATCAAACAATGACGCCATGTATTTTCACAGAAAGGTGATACAGAACTCTGCTTGAGGAATAAACGGATTCAGATACGCTAAGGCAAACGGAGAGATAAACACTCATCCAGCTACCAAAATTGAGACAAATTTCAAATGCATAGGCAGATTGGGGAAAGTGTTGCATCTATCTAGCAATTGAAAGCAAGAGCAAAAGTGTATTTATGGGTGGGAATAAGGCGTCCATTCAAGGATTGCAACCATTAAACACGAAAAGCTCACCTGCGTGGTATTTTGACAGGCACTACACTCGAAAGTCTTGTTGCGCTGATGCGCGATAGCCATCAGACCACAGAGATTGCATACATAAACATGATAGGGATCGCTGGCAAAAAAGAGACGTTCCCGAAGAAACTGGGCTGCACCATGGGCGATCTGACAGTCACGTTCCATTTCACCGAACCGTAAACCACCATCGCGACTGCGGCCCTCCATGGGCTGACGGTTGAGAATTTGAACGGGTCCACGCGGGCGCGAGTGGATCTTGTCGTCGACCATATGCTTCAAACGCTGGTAGTACGTAGGACCCAGGAATATCTGGGAGTTGAGCTTACGACCTGTAAAACCATTGTACATGACCTCGTTGCCTGTGTGCTGGTAGCCGTACTCCTGCAGAACGACGGAGACCTTTCGTACGTTCACAGAATCGTTGAAAGGGGTAGCATCACCAATCTCACCCTTATTCGCGCTGACTTTGCCCTATAAGCGAACGAGCGATTCGGTCGAATACAATATGACTCATGCTTATAACAGAAATTCAGACGGTGCCATATTGCGTCTGTGGTTCGGTTAAGACAGTATCGTCTAAACAGGTTTTACGTAAGGTCGAAGACATCAAATTGCGATAAACAGAGTTTTTGAATGGCCATGTCATGCAGCATACTTAGAGATCGGTGTCAGGTATGATGCAGCAGATGCCGCAAGAGATATTTCTTTCCAACAATAAAATATCACCCACATGGCAGTAAACGGAGAAGGGAAAAGATATGTTGGGATGACCAACCTTCCTGTATCCACAAGTATGGGAAAAAATTGTTGAAAGAAGTAAATTAAGAAATCAAATCGTCCCAAGAGAATTATGAGGAAGAACAGACAGTTCAAACCCTAACTTTCATAGTTTAACGATACCAGCAAGACGGCCATAAGCTTGAAATGCCGATCCATTTATGAGGGTCGGCAACGTAAAATAACTTAGAAATAGCAGCTTGTATTCACGGAGAGCGCTATAGTTAAAAAATACATATCCACAAGGAGATAAAGTGACGTCTGATAACAGCAGGATTCAATTTGAAGATAGCGACAGCTCAAACAGTGGACAAATTTATCAGACACGGATTTAAACATAAATCATGTGGAATAATTGAGCGAAAAGTATGAATAGGCAAACTGACGAAGTTGTTTACATAATCCGAGACAGTTAAAAACACGACAGCGTTAGCTCTACGGAGTGAATTGAAAAACATGGAGAATTGTTTCAGATTATTGACGCAGCCTTACTTGAAGACATTCAATCAGGTGACCAATTGTCATACGACTAGGAATGGCGTGAGGATTGATAATAATGTCGGGATGGACCCCCTCACAAGTGAAGGGCATATCTTCCTGCCTGTAAAGGATGCCGCAGGTACCTTTCTGACCATGACGCGAGGCAAACTTGTCACCAACTTGTGGTGTCTTCGTGGTGCGCACACGCACTTTGCAAAACTTATTTCCTTCGTTGTTCCAGGTGACCATCACCTGATCCACAATACCGTACTCGCTGCGGCGCATAAATACAGAGGCATCACGTTTCGTGTAGCGTCTTTGACCACCATCCATCTGCAAGAAAAATAAACAATTTCTACTTTTAAATTGTAAGTAAAAAGTGCAACCAAAAAGTGGGAAGGGTGGTCTACCCTTGAACAAGTTCGATAAGATCTAACCTCTGTACGAGAAGGGCACGAAACGAACCTCATCTTCATTTTCTGGCAGGGAAATAGTCTTTCCAATAAGTACATCATCGCCAGAAACACGTGTACCAGGTGCAATAAGACCATCATCATCCAGCTTATCGTAAATAGCGTGCCGCATGCCCCGACATATTTGTGGATTCGGTTTCTCGAAGACCTCCTCTTGGTCCATTCCATGTCTCGCCTCCTGGTCCTTGTAAGTTCGGTAGAACTCCGATCGGAAGAAACCACGCTGAATAGCACTCTCGTTAACAATCAACGAGTCCTCTTGGTTATACCCAGTGTAGCAAGCGATGGCGACAATGGCATTGATACCAGATGGCAGCTCTCGGAATCGCAGATACTCCATGGAGCGTGTGGTAACAAGGGGCTTCTGAGGGTAGTAGAGTACGTTAGCGAGGGTGTCCATACGGGTATGGAAGTTGGAGATGTAAACACCCATGGCCTGTTTGCCCATTGCGCTTTGGTAGGTGTTACGTGGAGATTGGTTGTGATCACAGAAGGGAATGATGCTGGCACAGATGCCCAGAATCATGCTTGGATGAATCTCACAGTGGGTGTGGGTCTTGCAGTAATTTACCGCGGCATGCATTTCAGCCGGACCCATAGCAATCATGGCCGTTTCTTCCTCCAAAACGTCAATATATTCCACCACGCCGTAGAGTACAAGCTCCTGCCAGCTAAATCAAGGGATTGATCATATAGGGATGTAACAACGGTTCCTAAAATAGCTACCTTCCCTTACGTCAGAGGCAAAGAGAATACACAACTCACCAGAAACGGTTATAAGCCCTGTTTTTTAGTTGCTCGATGTGGGACCGCTTGAGCATGAGCTTGCCCTTCTCGACAATAATAAGTGGGCGGCAGATACGGCCGGCATCGGTGTGAATTCGGATCTCCTGATCGCGATAGTCCCTGACCATGCTGACCTCACTCACAATAACATCCACCTGGCGCCGAAGTTTCCGTAGTGTGACCATAAGATGGTCCGGAGAGTTATGTATCCCAACCCAGCAACCATTGACAAAAATTTTACAGGTCCTAAAAGTTGGTGGTGCATGGAATGAATTCTTACTTTCCGATCGCCGAGGGAGCAATCTCTTCTAAGTTCTCCATACTCCACTCTTCAAGGAATTCCAGAATTGGTGACGGCTGACTCCCGACAGATATGTACGCCATGAGAGCTAAATTCTTAACTAAACCAACAGCAGAACCTTCAGGAGTTTCTGCTGGACAAATCATGCCCCACAGTGTATTGTGCAACTGACGTGGTTTAGTCAACCTTCCATCTCTGCCAATTGGGGAATTCAACCGTCGAAGATGCGACAGAGTGGAGGCAAATGTAAGTCGATTGAGAACCTGAGAAACACCCGGCCTAGCTTGATTAGCCTTCTTCTGGTCTCCCCAGTTGCCCGTAGCGAGGGAGTACTTTAAGCCATCTGTTATGATTTGACTACGAATGGCGTTCTCAAGATTAAAGTCCCTCCCCTTGTCGATGAACTTTTGAGCATATAGTCTAATTTCTTTGGTCAAGTTACGGAAAAGTCCACGGAAGAGAAAAGCGAGTAGAGGACCCGCAAGATCCAGTCGTTTGTTTCCGTAGTGATCCCTATCGTCAACATCACGCCGCTTAAGCGCTGTGAGAAGAAGACGGTGCACCATGTAGCCCAAAAAGAAGGCCTTGCGAGTATCGCAGTAGTCAGAAATGCCAACATGTGGAAGTGTCTCTTTTTGCAATATCTCCTTGGCATATTTGATTCGTTTTTCCTTGGTGACACCCGGTCGAGCACCACGTGAACCGATAAAGTTAAGCGCAACCTTCTGATCTTGAATGACGAAGGCCTCATCAAGAGACGGTTTTATCATTTCACGCATTTCACTGTCCTCAAAGTCGTAGATGATGTGTTCCAAAATGTCGCGATCGGCCACGAATCCAAGAGCCCGAAATACAATGAGAACAGGTATCTCCTGTTTGATGTAAGGAAGAATAGCGACAATGCGTTGGCCGATGGTTGCGCGCTTATTGTTGTCTTTGCCGCCGCGAGCCATCATGTTAACCCAAAACGTACTGGCTGGACGAGAACTGTGCTCAAGGCAGGACCGAATCTCAGTTTTGTAGGCGTACTTACTGTCCTTTTGCTGAAACACGTAAACTAAGATCGTAAGACAAAAAGCGGACACCTACCTGCGTTTGTGGCCATCTTCTCTTGAGCGATCAAAACTTTTTCGGAACCATTTATGATGAAATAGCCGCCAGGGTCAAGAGGACATTCATTAAGCTCTGCCAAATCACGATCACTCATAACAGCCAGAATACAATAGCTCGACCTAACATAGATCAGAACATGCACACATTTTACCTTAGCATGATAGGAATTTTGCCAATGAACTTCTTCTCGAATTTCTTTTCATCAACGTAGCCGTCCTTGGTGACCTTCTTGACAACGTCAACATACAGGGGAGCAGCATAGGTCAAATTCCGAAGTCGCGCATCATTCGGTGTCATGGGAGCAGAAGAACCATCCTTTTCCCAATGTGTCGCTTTACTTAGATATATTTGCTCAAAACGAAGTGCATATTGCACCTAAACCCCATAAAACTAAAGCTTCATCTTACCGGTTTTTCAATCATCCCACCTGTATACTGAGCTTCTGCCTGAAATTCTATAACAGGAGAGTCCTCAACAATTTTTTGAACGGACGTTTGAATAAATTCATCAAAAGAATCCAACTGTTGTCTAACCAAACCCTTCTCATCGAAATAACTGCTGATAACAAGCCAACAGGCCTCTTGCCACAAATCTGGAGTTATTTCATCGTCATCTCCCTCCTGGATGTTTAGTTGCATAGGAATATCTCCTATATCACCATCTGGGAGCTCCTCAATGCCTTCCTCTGTATAATATAGATCTAAATTTGCAGATCATGAAGGAAGAACAGGGTACGACTACCAGACATGTTTGGAGCCCATAAATCTGACTGATTTAAACAAAAGGTCGCCACACGCTACTAAACAAGCCATTTTTTAAAATCTGATTGCTCAGTACTTTTATTTCCCTGCTTTGCAAAGTAAAGTTGTTTTTAAATGCATAAAAGTGTTACAGGGCACAAGAAAATGCAAGCATGCGTTTGGCTATAAGCAATTTGGACGAATCCCAGTAAATCAATTTAACGACTGCTATTACTAGCCACTTTTTGCCTTTTATCTGCAGGGATTAAATTAGCATTAGGCATCACCTCTACTATTTCACCACTTTATCACTATTAGAAAGGATCCGTGTTAATGCATGTTAATAAACAAATCTTTAATCTGTGTTGTGGAAAACTGTTTGTTTTGGAATTTTTTCACTGCTTTAACCACTGCAAAACGTGCGTCCCTACGCCTTTCTACCAATGTGTTCATATACATTATTCCGTGTTATTCTAAAAAGTGTACAGTGGGTTGAAGTTATGAAGGTTTGGAGTTTGTCTCCCCCTCGGATGCCAATGGTATTCGTTCAGTCATGCACAGCTATTTCGTACCTGTTCCTAGTGCTTCCCTTATGGGTGGTCTTCCTTCCTCCGTTAGTGCATAAATTTTGTTTTCGTATCCGACCTGGGGTGAAGATACACACGGGCGCGTTTCGATGTGGTGGATCGTGATCGGTTGAGTACGAAGTTATGCATTGCAGACCAGGTGGTTTGTTAGAGAGATGTCTTTCATAACTTGGAATGCACCTTTGCTTTTAAGAATGATTAAACTTACGATGTACTTCAGATGCCGGAATAGGCTTGTAAACCTGTATTATGTCTACTTCTCGGTAGACGTTGGGCTACTGTATCTGTTCTGCACCTCCTCTCTGATTTATGATTCTCGTTAGCTAAAAATTTGTTCCATCCCCTCTTTCAATCGAGACTGTAGCGTCTCGAGGCTCCCCTTAAGGTAAAAGAAGGCGCAGTACTAGGGCAGAATATATATATATATTCCGGGAACAGAGGACTTGGGGGCTGTTGGCACGGCCCGGAGGCCGACCAACCGTCTAGAACAAGATGGCCACCCATGTGACCTAAACCGGTAGTTCAAACAAACAAAGTATTACAGAGACATTGCAGATTTTGACTTCCGATTTTGGTAAGAAAATATTGGTTGGTACTTTCAAAACAAGAACTAAGAGCATTTTGAACGGTGAAACGCCAGTTAATGCATCGACCATAGTCGTATACGCTAAGAGCCTTCGTCCAAGGCATTGATTACAGCCTCGTGGTTGTACATTTCTAGTAGAAGCCACCAGCAACCTCATCAGAGTGCACTTCTTTCCACCTCTCCATTGCTTTGTAGACATCCAGGTGGCGTACATATCTTAGCAATCCCGAAGGTCTCACATAGCCCGATAAAGGGTTGGCTTCCAAATCTAGTGCCTCAATAGCTATGCATCGCTTTGGGCACGCTGTGCTGAAAAATTCAGCGACTGGAGAAAACTGGGGCAATCATTTCAGCTGCTCGTGTCGTCACGGATTCTGCCTCGATCACTTTTGTGAAGTAGTCTGCCATAAGATACATCGGTTTCCTCTTTCTGTATTCGGTAAGGCACTCGTGCAGTCAATGTCAACTCCATTTGGAAACTTGTGGGCACAGATTGGGTTAGTGTGATCCCCGTGAGGCGAGGCCCTTTAAGGCCTCCGCAAGTAATACAGGGGCAACAGAAACCAGGTACAGCTGTGGATAGAGAGCCAACACTTGCACATGGTCCTCATACATGATCCGATTGCTCATGTAACTCTTGGAGGTCTGTTTGCATCAACGAGCCTGCTCCAACACCATCTTGAAACAGTATCATTTCATCCTCTGGCTAGAGCTTCAATCACTCATGCCATATCTGTCTGGCTGCCTTGCTCGACGGGGTCATCTCTTACACAAGAGTCGTGCCGCACTATGCGTATTTCTCCGTCGATGTTTATTTGGTTCACAGAAACACCATCCCTTTCTGCCAGATCTGCCCTACAGTGTACATTACTCTTTTACCATTGCGTCGTGAAATCTTACTGTTAGAGCTCCTCGCACCAACGTGTCACTGAACGGGCTATCTCCTTCATGGTTTTCAACCTGGTCAGCGCCCAGCAAACCGTTCTCATTGATAACCTTTTTTGCTATCAGGTAATGTCCTAAATGTCTATCCATTGTAAAAACAAAAAAAGTAATTTACGTTAGGTTGTTAAGTCTGGTACTCTGGTAGGCGATGACGCGTTGCCTTCCTCCTCTGTCCTTTTGCAAGAGTACACCACCCACAAGTACATCACTAGCATCGGTGCCCAGTTCAAAAGGTGAAGCATCTGGTTCGAAGGTGGGTACTGCTGAAAACAGTGCGGAATAGATGATTCGCTTTACCTCTCTAAATGCTTCGTCATGCACTTTCTCCCATTTAAAAATCCTGTTCGTCTACTCTTCTGCCACCCTATGCAACAGGCTTGTGTTCTTGGTAAAACCTTCAACAATTTGACAAGCTTAGGAAAGTACGAAATTCTATCTGATCTGCTGATGACATCCAGGTCCACACTTGCTCATTACGGGCCCCAGAATCCGCCATCCCGTCTGACGAGAAAGTATGTCCCGTTAAGTTGACCGAGTATTGTAGAATTCGGCATTTCTTGCGGTTCAGGGTCAAGCCCGCGTCGTTGAGATGGTCTAACGTTAATCTCAGATTAACGTTGCGTTCTCCAATATCTCCGCCAATGTAAATACTATCACCTGGGTTTATTGCATGATTTTTCGGGATTAATGAGATCCCCATGTTTTGCACAAGGCGTTGGAGAGTGGTTGCTGTAATACTCAAATCGAAAGGCATCTTATGGAATCCATGAAGTCCGTCTGACAATGTGAAATCTGTCTTCCCTCAGTCTGTTTCTGCCGCTCCATCTTTTCAATATCCTTCTTTGACGTCGAGAGCTAAGAATCACACTGACTCCCGGGGGAAGTCGAACAAGTCGTTTACGTAGAATAGCGGGAAAACACGGTCAAAACATCTATCCTTCTTTTGAGCCAGAGAGACCGGTAAGACCAATGGTAATTTTGATGACTCCATGACAGGATTGGCCGTCCAGATCATGTGGTTTACTGCCATCGAAACTTCGATCCTTTGGGGTCCTTAAAGTCCAAGGTTTATGCCACTATGCCCACGATCACCCACGCCTTGAAAAAGGAAGCCGAGATCTGTATCAACGAAATTCTGCCACATTCATGCAAATGGTAGCGCATAATTTCAAAAAATGAGTGAGCATATACAGCCAAAGTCGTGGAGGCCATCCACTTGACATACTATTTACACTTTTTTGTAAACACATGTAATTCACCAAAACCATTTCTAGCATGAATGTTAGGAAATTCTTATTTAAGCAAGCATAAGATGGACGGTTACGAATGAAAAACTTTTAGGTCGTTGCTCACTAACGATTTCCCGATAAACAGAATCATTTTATCCTTGAGGTAAGGAAGAGGAAGACTTCCAAACAGCCGGATCACCTACATTGCACGTTAGACTAAAGGTTCCTTCATGACGCCATCGACCCCGAGGAGGAGCCGAGTTCCCCACTTTTGCAACCGCACTCCACCAGACGCCCTTATAACGCCACCAGTCGGCTCATTTTCAAGGGCTTGAAGGTTTAGGTGGAAACATGCGAGTGCTTAACTTTCAGCGCACACCGCTTACTTCATGGATTTCTACAATTAAGTTAAGAAGTCTTTAGTATTCTGCCTTCTCACTTTATCAAGAAACTTCTAGTCCATTCCCCCGATTTCGATATAACTGGCCCATCAATTTAAATCACGATTTCCCAATTGATCATGTGTCCAACTTAAAACAGAACGATTAAGCCCACGAAGACAAACAACAACACTTATCTTCGTTTAGATTACACAGCCGCCCTTACGAAACAACCGACAAGCATATGGGTAAAGTAAAGCGTCAATTTCATTTTACCTGTATGTCCCATGTTGGGGTAAATTGCCGGCCGATGTACAAGGAATTCAAACGTGATGTTTATTTCCTTTCCCATAAATAAGGACGATGATTAACATTGCCAAAAATTAAAGGCACTAAATAAGCAACCATTTTCTAAATAAATTAGTGAGACACTGTAATCCCCACGTTTTACTGCACAATCGCTGAGGCCTTCGACAGGAGCGACAGTCCAAAGAAAGAATCTAAAAGTAGTTAAGTGCGATGAAATATGACATAAATTAATGTAAAATTAGTCAGGTAGTCCAAATTTAGGGTAATTTAACTAAATCTAGAAAAAAATAGCGATTGAAATAGAGAGCCAGAAGTGGCTTTATGGTGATTGGGTTGTGGAGGCTTTTTTTCTTGTTTCTTAGTAGAATTAAAACCAAACAATAATGTTCTTCCACGGCTGACAATACATCCTAGATAACAAATACGCTTAGTAGCAATCCTTAACACTTTCATAAATAATGTTTTAGCACTAAGACAATTGCTCAATCAGTTCACATGTGCTATTGTAGGCCCCCGAAACTGCCCAGACGACAAAGGAGTGGATAGTACTGAGGCAGAATGTGGAGTGTCGACAAGAGGAGGGCTTGAGACTACTGGAATGACGGAGTCCCTCCTTGGCCCGCTAACAAAGCCGAGAGTGGAGCAAACGCCTGACGCATTACAAATGCACCACTTGTCGAATGGCGGACTAATGGGCTATTCCAGGTTTGTTACTAGGGCTCCTCGATAGATGCCTCGCAGTGTTACATAGGTATAAACGTACTATTTCCTTTTATAGATTTACTCAAAAAGCGTACTTTGCTAGTGACACGTTGTTTTAATGCAGTGGCTGCAAGTCAGGTCCCTGGGGTTTACTAGGTAAAGCCCTTAAAGCTGAGCACATGAACGAAAGGCTCTTCATTTGCCCCTGACAAGTATGTCAGTAGAGCAAACTGCTTTATCGCGAGGAGCACGGCAAGAAAGCACAGACCACAAGTGACCGAATCCTTGTAATGAAGATTGTTAGAACAGTTTAGGTGTGCCATTATAAGGCAATGTATTCCGGCTAGACTTTTTGAATTTGAAGCAAAGGAAGAATGAAAATAATAAAGGATTTAAATGAGTGTCTTCATGTCAGCGATATTTCATTGCTTCAGTGTTCGAAATGTCAGCGATCAGCCGACCGGTCGAGATAAATAAGCAAGACATGGTCAGTCACTCTGACAGAAAAACTCGACGATTAAATATTGCCCAATAACCATTCAAAGTGCAGGCAGTAGGTACACCTCAAAATTATGCGTCGCCGCTCAACTCAGCAGCCATAACAGCTAAACCCTGGCACGTCTTTCTGACATTTAATCCCACCTTGCAGGTTGTAAGTACTCTTTGTATCATCTAAAAAGGTAGTCGTTGCGATAAACTGCTGAGATGGAAGACTGAGTCGACAGTTTAGACGAAGCGATTAATTGCACCGCCTTTCCCTTGGGTGCAGTTGAACGGATGCACAACTCGCCATTGAGGGTGGAATGCATGACGCAAAAACAAGATTTGATTGCCGAGGTTGTGTCTAAAATTTGCAATTTCGACGTCTGAGAGCCAAAAAATTGTTTATTTAAATTTAATTAAATTCAGGCATTACGCCAGGGTGACCCATCCCATTATCGCTGTTTTCGTGCTTTCATGCAAAGGGCACCACCGGGAGGACGAGATGAGTAAAGAGAGTCGGTAAACAAAACAGCAAAAGAGCACGGCAAAGTACTCCCGCAAGACTTCATCGCTGAAAAAGGGTGATCAAGAGTGGCGTTATGTAGTCTACGGCTTCTCAGATCGTTAGCTTTTAAGAAAGATTGGGCATCTTCACTACCACTAGCCTCAAAATAACCTAGAGATAAGAACTTGTCAGTAAAAGAATTTAAACATTCCCAGTGATTATGGGCATGTTGGACAAGTTTTGACAGTGTAATAAGCTATAAAATGTATCTAAAGTGCTAATTATCTCTAAAATCCAGGAAATAGCATTTAAAAACCGGTTTATGAAATCGCTGGAGTGTAGAGCTGCATCTCCCTACATTGTGAAGCCAGTATTTAGGAATCAGACATTGAGGAGAGAATCGCAAAGTTAAAGCACGCTGGATGGCAGGATGTCTGGACTTTCCGCTGATCTGAAACCATCACGTACGATCTAATACAATAGCATCTTGATGGTCGACCGACTAGACACAGGGATAAGTAAAAGACCTGTCGGTGCCATGTAAAATGTGACGCAAGACCGAACTGTATCCCACAAATCTTGTTGTTCGGATGGATAGAACGATGGACGGTCGAGAGGTGAGAAGTTACAAAACGGCGGTACACCATTGCAGTTATAAAAACCTTCCATCATAATTTGGCTATTTTTTAAGTTAATAAAAGGTCTTAATACTCAGTTTTAAACACGTCTTGGCGCAAAATTAATTGCTAGGAATTTAAGGTTATTTACAAGTTAACAATGGAAGTCTACGCAACGACTACGTAGTTTTGGCATTGAACTGTGACTGTCACGTAACCATGAGAAGCTGTTTGTAACTTGTAACCTGATTACGACTTCTAAAAAGGGAACATTCAGACTAAATCGGCAACTTGTTTTTACATCCACAATAAATGACTAGTACAATTACTGCTTTTTATTACAGCTATCCTTTCAATCCTTTTTCAATGCGAAAAAACAAAACAAAAACAGCAGAGTATGTTTTGTTAGCGTTTAGATAACTTTTGCTATCTAACGGACTGGGGTGTGACTGATAGACTGAAAAAATAACTTTGGTCAACCGCGACTCAAAGTACGCAAGCAAAGGTGCCGAAGCAGGCGGCAACCCTCCGCCCTTCATCTCTCCACCCAGTTAACCCTCGTCAAAGGTGACGCCAGTAGTTGTTCAAAGCGCCAACAGACCCTGCGCCCTTAGCGTCACCCGGCGTCAGCGATACATGACACACCCTAAACAATATCTCGAGGTGGCGATTGTTGCTATGATTAATAAGATCTGTCTAAAACGGTGAGTACAACAGAGTCTTTGAAAACAGAGAATTCCTGTTCATTTATGATCCACAAGGTTTTATTGCCCATTCCCTTAAGGCGGTGTGCATAGTTGAAAGTAAGCAACGCAACTCGACAATCGCCTACTGATAACAAACGTGATAAGATGTTTCGAAAGATCTGGCTAATTCTCAGTGAAGCATTTCTTGACTTGCTTCAGATGCATAAAAGCGATTCTGTTAGCGCAAAGCATAGCGGATATGTCAAAGCAGGTAAAATATAGAGTTTTCAAGTCAAATGTCAACTGCTTCGAGGCAGATATTCTCTCACCGTATTTTGTGATTTAATGTGGTAGGGGCTCCCAGTTTGAACCACCCAGGTGGAGCTCAGTAAGTGTTGAAGAATTTTATTGTGTTCATTAACTTCACCACCCAGTGCAGACTCTGCGCCGACTAACTCCAAGTAAATTCGAAAATCAGAATGCAGATGCCATTCACCGTTGCGTCAGAGGGGTGGGGAAAGCCTTGAGGCGGTTTAAAAGAATCTCTTGCAACATCAAGCTTCTTGATTAGTCGAATGTACAGAGCACCATTTGAGCCAGGCCTGCGTGCTTCACTTTGAACTTACCGTTTGTTTTTGTACGTATTTTGAGTTACGTTCATCAACTCTCATCGTGGCTAAGTTTAGATATTTTTTTATTATATGGCTTGAAATAGACAACAAAGAACCCATGTATGCTGTGACTGTCAGTTGCGTCCTCAAGGAACCAATGTCTCAGAAGCTGGGCCATTTAAATTTGGTCCTCCCTCATTATGCAAATAATATGTGCTTATTTACCTCATTTGAAGTGAATGGCAAAAACAAGAAACCTCATTACTTTCTTTTGCTTTGCGCGATGGGACTCCGTGTATCTTGGACGGCAAAGTGAAAGGAAACGTGTTATTGGACATCCGGGAGCAGAGTGTCAAGGTGTTCAATTGATGGAATGATTGAAACCGAACACATGAAAGCACCTTAAGGGTATGCCAATTAACCCTTTTGCTGATTGGGCACCAGATCCAAGTTCTTGTGGGGGTTGTGTAAATTTTAACACCTTAAGATGGAAGCTTAGTGATTCGTCATGCGTGAATGCCATTTACAATCCTCTCACTGTTAGGTAACTCCTGTGGTCAGCATATTGTCAAGTGAACAAGTTTTTTCCGTAAAATCAAGTACAATTTTTGCAAAATAATGTCAAGTCTAACGCCAATCATAGACCCATTTCACTCTTCACAACAAGATTGGGGCGGCAAAGGATGTGGGAAACTAAAGGTATGGTAAAACCTTATGTAGAACCTGGTGAGACGGAAATAGCAGGCCATGGGCATCAATGTGTTCTTACCTAATTTGGCGGCGTTGAAACATTCAATGTCCTCACCTGGTCCATTCGTTTCGACCTCAGAGACCTGTCTAATGCAAATACCTGTCTAAGTAAAATTTCTAAGGGCTAACCTTTACTCAACCGGGTCTTCTGCTCATCAGACCACATCACGCAAACTTATTTGGCACTTTTATTATTGACACTGGGAGCTGTGGTTCCTGTATCCCCCTTGATTTTCCTAAGCACTTTAATTGTAAGATACGCCAGGACACTCATTGGCGAATTCGGGCCCCTCCCATCCTCTTGAAGATTCTCCTCTTAAACACCTTCAATGTTAGTTTATAGTCATTGACCAGAGTCCCTTGATAATTGCTTTGATGTGTGCCAAGCTATTGAGTGCTTTATTTCTCCACACTCTAATAATCGTCAAGCCAAACTGCCCCATTGCATTATTTTTCCAGAATATTCAGCTGGGAGGAATTTTAACACCATGTTGCTTGAATTGAAAACGTTTTATTACTCTTGAAAAATCAAATTATTCTGTATGGTTTGTGTGACTCCATTTGGAAAGCGTCGGAGCAACTGATACAGAAAGTTGCATAGTCATCAGCCTGAGCAGTGCCGTTGGAACTTCGATTCAGAGTGATGGCTTGACTCCGCAGATCTGCGTTGGCTGTCACATCACTTTCAATAAGTTCCTACTAAAACGAACTGATGCCACCGAGTAGTGGTGCTATGAGAGGTTTAAATATACCAAATTACTACTTTTAAGCTCTTGCGCTACGGTGTTTTTCGGCCTGGTTGTTTCACCTGCCACCTGTCAGGACGTAGTAAATTTTATCACCTAATAAGTCAAAGTACATGTTCAGCATTTTTGCCTTCGTCGAATTCCAGACGCATGCCGGTTCGGTTTTCAAAAGACACCTTAATCTAGTTTCGTACAATTTTCTACTTCTGGTCATCCTGACACTAAAGTTAATTTTGGAATTTCAGGGCCTGCTGAAGATTCCACACCTGCTTCAGAGGCCAACATTCTTAACGACCACCAGTGCTGAGGATTTTGAAACCGCTTAGAGCAATAACCGAGCTGACTGCCTACACCCTTGCCCTCAAGTAATCTGTGATGGATGCGGTGATGGGTAGGATGCTTGATTTCATTCACTGCTCTCATTTGATTACGCTGCTGTCAAGGATTACCAATTGTGATGGAAATAATCCAGCTTCGCCTCTACTGATTATGCATTGGTCATTTTTCCGAATTAATGGGACATGAACAGGTCATGGGTTGTTATTACCCCTCTAAAGATGCGATGGGCCTAAGTGGGTATTTTTTGCGGAAAACTATGTTCATAAATAGGGGCCTCTGCTAGAAGTTTTGGCTCCAAAAGTGCTTCCAACCTACAACGCAGCAATGGGCAGAATTTCGGCAAATAAGTCAAGCTTTTGCGTGGAGGTCATTAAGCAAGAGGTAAGTGAATTAGATCCAAGGAGAAGATTGGAGCGATTATTTTCACAGCAGGGCAGAAAAGTTAGTTTGCCGCTTTGGAACTCAGATTGCTGAGCGTTTGCCACTGAAAACCTTAAAATCGCTAACTTGGCATACCAGACAAGAACCACTTCAAATTGAACATTGGCACTGACTGGCGTTGACACCCCTTCTGTCAAGGAGGTACGTCAACACAATTTTAAGTCGCTTGTCTTCAAAATCCTCAACTACTAATAGTTTAAAAGTCACCCATTATGCCAATTTATGGCATTAAATAATGGTCTTAAGAGGAGGTTATGCTAAAATTCTACTTATAGAGCAGAATAACCTTTGCAGTCTGAACATCTTACCTCTCTAAGGGATCATTTTAAATGTTGGTAATCAAATTTGCACCTAAATCCCAATTTTTGGAATTTGTTCAATAAAAAAAGCCTTGGCCGCAGAGAAACCCAGGACGCATGATGGAGGATGGTGAAACAAAAATCATGACGTTAAATTACAGTCTTTATGGTCTAAGTAGACTACTTCATTTTACTCATCTCACACAAGTCCTGCTCTAACTTGTCAATTAGGTAAGCAAAAAGGTGACACGAATACTGATGCCTCCGTACCAATCACGTTGTCCATTTTGGAGACGTGTCGAACAAAGATTTTAACATTCCCCATTAGTCTAAAATGTAAAACGTTGTTTTTAAAGGCAAAAACCTGTTTGTATCAATAAGCCAACGAAACGGCTTAAGGACTTGAGACACCAGCGGGTGAAGTTTTTGATCAACAAGACTTGAAGCATTAAATGTACGCAGAGTTTCAGGATTGGTCACAAGTGAGCCACACAAAAGAAACGGTCAGGGAACAAGCTGGTAGATACACCGCAGACTTGACTTGATTCATGCGCAGCATAAATTTTATTTGGCATAGGAATAAATGTGTCCCATATCAAATGTGATCTGATCGTGCTAGACAGGAGGAGAGTCTGGTGCGTCTGGGCAGCTAAACTATACTGAACACTTCAGTCCGAAAAATCGCCATACCTTTGAAACAAAAACCTTTACTGAAAAAGGCTTCTTCTTGCTATTTAAATTCCGTCCACGCCCTTAACTAGGTAGCTTTTTAGTCGTTCAGAGTTAAATGATTTCTTGGTTTGTTGTACGTCCTTCTGGTGATAATCTAATCTCGTTATCCATTATGCCATCAAACACTGACGAAAGTACGGATGATGAAGCTAGTCATTTTGGAACAAAAGAAGAATACAGAAATAATGACTGAAAAGTCAAATTTGAGTGATACTACACAAGGGGCATGAATACCTTTGCGTCAAGAGTATTTTTGTGTTCTGGAAAAATTCGAACCACTGTAGATTCAGTTGCTCACAGTAAGCAAAGGGTATTTTTTTTTGTATAGCTGAGATTAATTCCATTTAGTTCGATATGCTGGCATAAGGTAACCTTGTTAACACTTTTCCTCAATGGAAGAACATGCCAAACGTGAAGCCAGCAAAGCTTACTTATGGACCGTGCTATTTACCGCGCAAGTTGGTGGCTTTGAGAATCTAGACATCTTGCACGAAAATATCCTCAAAAAACCTCGGCCACGTTTATGACCAAAACGAAAATAACTCCACACTTGTTTATGAGATTTGATTTAAAGGAGGTAGTGAGTCTCGATATTTTTAATGAGCAAGTCAGATTCATTAAATCGATCCCCAAATTTTGTCACCAAAATTATTTCCTCAACCAGTCAGTGTCCTTCAAGCTCTAGATACTCCAAACGGGCACAGAATTTATTCTAAAGCCAAATTTTAATAATCTATTTTAAGAAACACAAGTGTAAAACCTTAAATCAAAACCAACTAACTAGACCGATTTTACTTGCTTGTTAGCTAGATGATATTGTAAGAAGCTCAGCCTTACTCCTCTCCACCTCAGTTTTCGCAGCCCCACAACGACTACATGAATCGGACAAGAGCATGTTTCAAGTATGCTAGGAATCGACGATTTCCCCTTCACCGTAAAGTTCCCGTTTACTACATTGCAATGTTAAACACAAGTTTTTAAAGAGCAAATAGTCTATAGTATTTTACACTTTCACAGAAGGTTTCTGCTATAAAACTTTGGTTCCACGGGGACACATGATAGCGCCGTAATGCTTGGGGCCACTCGAGGCTGAGCAAATCCTTTAGTCGTTTTGCCTTAGTTTTATTCGGTCTGCAGCTGAAACAGGGGCTAAAATCACAAATCAGACCTCAATTTCTGCAATGAATCTCACATATTGTAAGGGATAAGATGCCGAAAGATATACAGAAGCCAAAGCGGCGCCCAAATGATGGTATTACTGAACAGTGCATTTCAATTGTCTTAGTACTCAAAATCTTGCATTATACTTTGTTTTCAATGACGAGACCATTAGTGAATTTCGCCAGAGTTAATACAGATGACGTCTAACCGCTTATGTTCCAGTCCATCATTTATAAGGAAGACGAGTGGAAATAATTAAGAATTGGGTATCAAACATCTTATGCTTTGTTTATGCTTCGCAGTGCACTGAGACACTACAGCGGATTTGCCATAGGTGATTCCGCTGCGGTAGTTTGGTAACACCCAGCGGTGCCTTGTCAGTGGGTCTTGCCTTGCAGACGGGTCAGCAGGACACCACCCTTCCTGTCCGACCATTTGACTGAGCTGAGTTTCAAAAAGGCATGCACCCCTAGTCACACGCAATGCACCACACCTAGGACATCACCGACGTTGGGCAACATTTTTTAGCCTTTGCAAAAAATTTCTTTTAATTTCGGACCAAAGTCACTGTTTTACTACCTCTCTCAATAAGGTGCCTAAACAACTTTACCAAACTCGCACCAAGAGAGCACAAAGTTTCCCACTTAAAGTGGCGCGAATATATGTCGCACACTGACGCCTCTGACTTGATTTAGAGTGCCACGCTGAAAGTTGGCGCTTACCGCAACGTAAAAAAACCTGTCATTTCGACGGAAAGCTACTTCAATGTTGAAGTTTGACTAACTTGTACTCTTTCATTCGGTTGACCTACTTCTTAGGTGAAAAAGATACTTTACAAATTCATTACATTTGTACGTTCGCCTAGTTCGGTGACATTGCAATCACTGTGTTTAGTGAAAGCCTTGGCTTTTTGTACCATCTCGTCAGGTAGCAATATGGTTCTTGAGGCATCGGTTTAAATCTGAGTTACATCAAACTCTCAGACATCACGCATCCGCAATCTCATGCAGGGAGGGCGACACAGGTCAAAATAGCCCGACTAGATGGTAAGATAATATTACTTATTCGAGGGCTAACATTATAAATTAGAATAATAAAAATGGTTAATAATTCATATTTCGGAAAAGATGAAGGGAGCGTTAATCACTTCCGCACAAAATAACTTGGCCGGGTGGCTCCGCTTTATTGTGAAGCCATCGTAAATGCGGAATTAAATGAAACCAGCCAGTCACAATTCACGGCATCAGATAGATTTGACTCGCTGTTGTCATCATTCGATTTTGATGTGAAGATCAGACACAGTGGAGCAAATATGCTGGATAAGTCAAGGTTTCGACAAGTGAAACCTAACTGCGGAATTTTAACCCATCTTAACCCACCTAGTTGACTCTATTGCCATGATATGCATGGGAAATAAGAGAGTAGCTGAGGTTCCACCATCACTAGTCAAAGTCAAAAACCTTTAAGGGGATTATTATTGCTGCACAAGTCAACGAGACTACAGTCAAGTGTCGAACCTTTCATTCAAAATTTAGACGTAACATTTAAATTGATTTAGGTAAAGTCTTCGCGTTCCAACCCCTGTGATTGGGGCAGAGTGATGGACTTCGACGACTACCTTGGAAAGTACTTTTAATTCAACTTGAAACTATTTAATCCGAATAGAGCGTGATCTATAAGATCTGTGACTCTTTCCTCCTTAGTAGGAGGGATTTCGCTCAATAACAATCAGGCTCCTGGACAAATAATATGAAAGGGATTTGACAAACATTCTGCAGTCATACGAATGGAATTTGGTACAATGTTCCACAATGATCCGAGTCAACAAAGAGTTTAAACGGATCTTTTTACCAATCGGAATAGTTATTTCATGCAGACTACACTAAAACATTACAAGTTTTGCTGGAACTTTAATTGCCTTCACTTGTGGGGGAAAGTGTCAATGGTATAAGTCTCTGCAGGCTCCTTTTGATTGAAGAGCTCTTGCCTCGATGATAACATCCAACGTGAGCACTTATTTGGGAGAACCGATGATTTAACTTAGCATACTGACGCTCTGCTAAACGTTTGTAATTTAAGCGTTCTTGAAGACGTGGCTTGGTATTATTAGAAGAATAAATCAATCCTACGGTGTCGGACCAGTTTGCCAAACAAAGGCCTACGACGGATGTGATGGATTTGTTCTCGCATGGTATATCTACATTCGAAGAAGTAGTAAACGGTAGGATTATGCCAACCTCCTGGTCGAAAGGAAGTCATCGATTCTCGTGGAAGAGGAGAATGCTGAGTCTTTTAAAAAGGTTATCTATTGTAAAACTTTAATGCTCTACAATGTAGGATGACAATCTCTAGCCAGTCCTCTCGACTAAGGGCTCGAAACCAAAGGTAGAGGGGAAAGCAACAAAAATATTGCAAAAGAATTGCACAGTTTTATAATACTTTAATGTGAGGCTGGCTTTTGGGCGTGATAATCTCCTAAATTTATTAGATTTAAACGGCAAGTTTCTGTCACCAAACTGAGTCAACATTCGAAAGGTGAGACTATTGTTTTATGTTGTCACACTAATAATAGTCCAATACCGTAAAGAAGCGGATCATAGAACGCAACCATCACACAGGCGAAGAGGTTCAAGACATTCATGCAATGGGAGGTGGATACAGGAATACCCGTTCGATAGCTACCTTTGATTGCATCTACGGCGAACTCAGTCGTAGGTGATTACTTTTTAGTTCAGTTTTCCAAACAATGGACATATAGAGCGAATATAACGGAACCTGCTAAAGGAACTTTGGCGCCAAACTACAAAGTCTACGACGCAAATCACGACTGGTGAATGCTTTACTTGAATTGTGAAAATGAAAGCGGTGTATTGTAGTGATTCCAAATGAACATGGGATTGTGTATATTCGTATGAAAATATCCTTTAAAGACCTTAACCAGCACCATTTGGAAGGACACAAGAAATACTTTATGATAGGGGAGCTTTAAACTTTGTGGGGGCATCGTCTCTACCGATTTACCGCAAAAGTAAATAGCTACTCCCCATTCAGCTAATAGGAATACGGTGTTGGGACAGACACGAAGTTTAAACTGGATTTGGAAAGGAGAATGAATCCCATAGATATAAAATAAGGACAAGTTCAAACGACTTCTTATGGAAGGCATGCATCTTCTGAAGGTTAATTGGTACTTAGATGGTCTGACCCATTGCCGTTGAACTTCAGGAGAACCCGGAAACACAATTAAAATAATCGTAGAAATCATGCTAGTTTTAATCAGCAAAAGGAATTAATTTTGTACAATTCTGCACCCATAATGTGTAAGCTACAGTGAGTGTCAAATATCCCATTAGAAAATGTTGCCAGAAAGGTGGAGAGCGTAAAATACTTTCTCCACAGCCAGAATATAGGCAGCAGTACGAAAATCTAGACCTAGGTTATAGCGCTCAGCGACTTCCATTATCTGGTTGGCTGCACGTTCCATGGTGTACTCAAGGCCAGAGTTGACAATATCCAATTCCGAGGCATTATCCATGCGATCAGACAGTTCCTTAGACGGCTTCATTGACTTTCCAAGGTCCGCTCCAACGTTGCCTAAAGAGAAATGGAAAAAGTATTACAATATAATCCATTCTACAAAAGCAGATACACAAATGTGACACTTACGCAGAAGACACATGGCGTTCTCTTTCTCGTATTTGAAATTAAGACGCCCAAAGCTAACGTGGTTCAAATTCTTCAGCCACTCAAAGTATGAAACAGTAACACCACCACTATTCAGGTATAGGTCAGGAATGACCATAACATTGCGCTTGAGAAGTTCTTTGTGGGCGTGGTAACTAGTGGGACCGTTAGCGCCTTCAGCAATCACCTTTGCCTTGATCTGGTCCACGTTCTCAGCGGTGATTTGCTTTTGCAGAGCAGCACAAATGAGAACGTCGCACTCTTTGAACATGAGCGTCTTCCGATCAACCTCCTTGGCACTGGAAAATCCTTTCAAGCCACCATGAGCCTAATAGGGGAAAAAAGTTCATTAGTTCAAAAAAACAGGAAAATGAAATCAAGACTCCTAAAGAAAACGAATTCAAAAATAGTACATTTCTGTATTCGATGAGCTCTTTGAAGTCCAGTCCGTTGGCATCGTAGATGGCAGTATCGATTTCAATTAGACCAATAATTTTGGCACCGCCTTCTTGAAGGAATCGGAAGGAATATGATCCGACGTTACCAAAGCCCTGAATGATTATTGTTTTGCCAGCAAGACCTGGCTTAGCGAGACCACAAGCCTTGCAGTTCTTCTCCGAGTTCAGGAAGTTCCTTACACCGAAGGAAAGACCCTACATTTAGATGGATAAGTTAAGGTTTTTTTCAATTCCCAACAAAGTAATACGGAATAAGTAAGAGGAAAATCTCACAAGGCCAGTTGCAGCAGTACGACCTTCCACACCTCCATATTGAACAGGCTTTCCGGTGACACAACCCAGGGCATTGATATCCCCAAGTCCAATGGTGTTGGCATAGGTATCGGCGATCCACGCCATCTCTTTCTCGCCCGTGCCGACATCAGGAGCGGGCACATCAGAGGTTGGACTCATGAAGTTCTTCTTTGCCAACTCAAGTGCAAATCGACGACAGATTCTTTCTAGTTCGCCTAACGAGTATTTCGCAGGATCGACTTTGACACCAGCCTTAGCGCCACCATATGGCACGTCGACAACACTACACTTGTAGGTCATCAGACTAGCCAGGGCCTTGACCTCGTTCATATTGACGTCTGGAGCAAAGCGAATGCCCCCCTTGCATGGTGTAACATGATGAGAGTGTTGTGCACGCCATCCCTGAATCATCTCGAATTCACCATTGTCCAGTTTAATGGGAAAATTGAACTCTAGAACATTGTCACATTGTTCCATTGACATCATGATGCCCTTGATGTAGTGCTCCTTCTCGGTTTTTGAGCCTTTGAAAGGTAACTCAGCTAGTAGTTTCTTTTCAACGTGAGGAACAGCCTCGTTTGCGAACATTTTAACCATTTCTTGGAACGAAGGTTCGGGAGTCTTGTTGGGTGCCATTTCTAGGAGGTTGATCGTAGATATCGCGCCGTGTGACCAAAAACCACATCCCGACTGCAATTTATACTCCAGACCTACCTAATTTGAAAATGTTCAAGGTTATAACCTGGGCGTCCGTATAAATCAAGCATACATGTTAACATATTCATTTAACACACATTAATACTGTTCTAAATGCCAAATTCCAAAGCTTTTTAGTATTACAGCACATGTATTTTACGCTCTTACCTATTTACAGTTTTACTGTGCTTTGTTAGTTAAGTGCATGCCCACTGTACCTAGATAACAAATTCAAATTGTTTTTGGAAAACTTTAATTTTATACCATAGTCTATTAAGGCACGTTTAATGCTCTGTTTGTTCGGGCTGCCGGTTTTGGTCACGTGGGTGGCCATGTTGTACTAGCCGGTTGGCCGGCCTCCGGGCCGTGCCAACAGTCCCCAATCCCCCTGTTTCCAGAATATATATTCTGTCTAGGTACTATGTCTTCTTTTACCCCAAAGGAAGTCTCGGAACGCTATATTGGTGGCAGCGGAAAGCGGACCTGACTTATCGGACTTCTATCCTAATCCATATCGCTTGTGGCAAACTTTGGCGGTGTGAAAGAAATGCATGCCCTACGGATGGGAGAATCCCTCACATCCCATAACGGAAGGGCTGAGGTCGACGTCCATCTTGGCATCTCCCTCGCCCTCGTTTTCTCCAAGGAAGCTATTAACAACTGAAGCGATACTAGCCGTGAACTCCAAGTCCAGTGCAACTGCCTAGAGAGATCACCAACGCCGTGGTCAGGCATCCTCCGTAAGCTCTCTCTCATGTTTTCAGGCGATTCGCGTCCCATCGCCAAAATGCGCATCTATAGATGCAGGATGCGCAGGGTGCCATTCTACAGCATCGTTTTATGCTTTGCAAACTTGGATCGCGTACAGTTTGTTTCTATGAGATCCGATCGCCCCATTGGGCCAGAGTTATGCGATACCCTCTCGTTACTTCCATGGCATCGAATAAAGCATGGAATCACAATTTATGTTGTATATGTCTCCATCCATTCAAAAACCTGGATTCGTACCCCCATCATTTCGGTGGGACACGTTATTATGAGAGAGAAGGACTCAGAAATACGTCTTTGCTGCACCGAGTGATACGCGGAATTGATGGTACTACAAGAACGCATGCGCTGATTGAGTTATGATAGCTGACACGGGAGGCTGACAAAGGGGAGTGACAGGGACAACGATCTAAAAAAGAGAGGGCCATGTAATAATTTGTTTGTTTGGACCGCCGGGTTCAATCATTTGAGTGACCATATTGTGCTAGCCAGTTGACCGGACTCCGGACCGTGCCGATAGCCCCCAACCCCTCTCTTTCCAGAATACGTATTCTGTCCAAGTACTATGAATTCTTTTGTCATAAAGGAAGTCTCGAAATGCTGCACTGCAAGTTGTTAAATTAGGAAATTTGGCTCCTGTTGCAGTCGAATATTTAGTTTGTGAGCATATTGCTAAAAAAGCTTACACATGACCAAACTGACGTTTTTAGAAGGGCAGTGTAATACTTTGATTGTTCGGAGTGCAGGTTTTGGTCACTTGGGTGGCCATCTTATACTAGACGTTTGGCTGGACTTCGAGCCATGCTAGCAGCCCCCAATCCCTCTGTTTTTAGAATATATGTATTCTGCTATAGTATAATGCCTTCTTTTACCTCTAAGGGAGTCTCATGACGCTACAGGCAGTACTTGCATTTACAAAAGTCACATCGCTGAGCCCACAGATGATGCGTTTGGGCTTCCGACAAAAACCATTGCTGAGCCGAACAAACACTTCTCTTTTGCCTGGTCATTATGGCAGAACCAATACCCTTGGATCTATAAGAGACAAGATTTCCAGCGTAGATACTTGCACCGAACCCAAATATTATGCCTCCCTTTGTCCTCAAGGTCTCGGGCTACAAAAACGCATCAGTTAATTTCCCAAAAAAAACAATGAATGAAGTGAATGACTTGAACAAACTAAAATTACGATTGTTTTTGGCTAAGGTTTAGACATCGTAACCACTTGAGAATATTAACGCAAATGCTCAGTACCCTTAGTTTAACCATTAGTCTCACACCAATTTTTTAAACCGCTTTCTCTGTGAGCGTTTGAATTTAATTGAGGTTGTGTGCCGAGACATCGCAACATAATTTTACGATTTGCTTCAGTAAAGCCGTTGGCGATGACTCAGTAGGCGGCCGCGGCTCTTTTGAGCAGAGGAGTTGGGGAATTTGGCCGGGCTTGGCTTATTTCATAGAGTTCTGAAGAAGCACTCAGGAGCATATCTCATATTTTGCGAACGAAAAGTTTGTAGACATATTATATGTATAATATGGAAAAGTCGAAGCCCGTGAGTGTTGTTAATAATCCCTTCTTTACCTAGTAGTGCGTTTGAATACATTGTAAGAGCTCTTGAGTTATACTTATTGTGCTTTTAGGCCTGTGTGTAATGTGTGAAATATTTGCTTTCATTTTGGCGAAACAGAGTTCCTCTATTGAGCTTGGAATAAGTGTATATACTTTTGCGAAGTCCCATAGCACTGGCTCATGCCTACAGACTCTCTTAAAGTCGACAAAAGTTTGTGGCTGGTTTGATACATACGTTCATTTCTGCGCTCCTCTGAGCGGTGTGGGCGGTTCTTTGTCCTCTGGAAGTCGTCTGCTTTTGTATGGTTTTAACAATGGCGTAAATGCTCAACCTTACTTTCTGTATAACCACTGGTTTACCAAATCCTTCACTGATGCACTTCAAACATAGGTGTTCATAAGTACAGATACTTTTTCAGTGTGCTACGCTGCGTTAGTACGTTAATAGAGTGTGGTTTTACTTTCTCTTTCAGTTGGATTTGTCGCGGATGTCGCACTCAGAGCTCAAAGACAGTGGTAATAGGTTTTTTGCCGCCTCCGACAACACACGAGCTATTGAGTGCTACACTCTTGCCATCAAGAAGAACGGTTCCATCTCCACATACTACTCGAACCGAGCACTCTGTTACCTGCAAATGAAACTTTATGACCGGGCACTTGCTGATTGTCGGTGAGTTAGCCATTTCTCCATTCCCCTCTTGTTTGGCAAATGTTCCTCTATTCGCTCTCGTTTAACTTCAGATGTCCACTCGCATTTCGACTGCTAACTGTTGCCCTCAAAGCCTCTCAAACACTGCTCACGATTCTTAGTAGTCATAGGAAAATTTTTGTAGTTTTGTTCGTGATACGCCATCCGACAAATGATGAATAAGACCACCTTTAATTTCCTACCTAGACTGTGAGCTTATTCTTGTGATAAGTAATGGTAAAAAAGGTTGGCTATTTTATTATCTCGCCAGGCGAGCTCTTGAACTGGATCCAAGCAATCTGAAGGCTTTCTTTTTCGCGGGTCAGTGTCACTTGGCCTTGGGCCATTATGACGAGGCTGTGGCCAAGCTCACCACTGCGCATTCGCTGGCTTTGGAGACACATAAAAACTTTGGTGATGACATCGCCGCCTCCATTCGTCTGGCGAAACGAAAGCGTTTTGAACAGCTGGACGAAAAACGCCGCCAGGAGGAGATTGAATTTCAGGCTAGTTAAGGCATTTTGAAGGCATGTGCTAATGAGAAGGCTGCTTTGTTTACAAACGTTAAGCAAGGCCGATAGATCAGACTAGCGGCATAAGTGGTGTGTGCACAACTCCATATCACTGGTTTGAAAGCTGAATCTTGAAAAAGAGTTAAAAGGTTTCCTTGGTGGCATACACAATGTAACTCTTTCACTACCACAAATTACTATCCCTATTCCGTACTGACTCAGTAAGAGTGCTCGCATGCACACGCGGAACTCCAGTTAAAGCGCACATCAATTAAGGCATAATTAGATCCTTTCTGTCGTACGTAGGTTTACCTTAGCAAACTGATACTTGAGGATGGTGAGCGTCGGCTTAAGGCCCTGCAAGAAATTAGTGCAAAGGAGGAGGGCGAGGATGAATCGAAGAAGTCGGAGAAGAAAGTAACAAATAACATGGAGTCGTTTTCTTTTTCTGAATCCGGACGAGATACTCCAGACGGTGATAGAGACAGCGCTAGCGTGGACGTTCAAGTCTCTATTCGACGCGTACCCCCAAATGCTAGCCAAATAGAGGCCGAAACAGCGGCCAGACTGCGTGATTTGGATGCTATTTTCGCACAGGTCAGTCTTCTCACTCGTAGTTATGGCTTTGTTTTGGTCTCGTTTTAACTATGATTTTTTCATTAAATTTGATCGATCTGACCTCTCCCCTCTAATGTTACATCTATAGGTCGACGAGAGGCGAATGAAGCGAGAGCTGCCCGACTACCTATGTGGTCAGATAAGTTTTGAGCTGATGCAGGATCCCGTGATCACCCCCAGCGGTATCACCTATGACCGGCAATCAATACAGGCACACCTGAGGCAGGTTGGGCACTTTGACCCCATCACACGGCAACCCCTGACGCAAGACCAGCTCATCCCCAACTTAGCAATGAAAGAGGTCATCTCAAAGTTCCTTGAAGAGAATCCATGGGCTGATGGCTTCTAAGCACTTCGCTCCTGTTCCTCTTCCTATTCGGCCACCAGTCTACTTTCGTTACCGTGCGCAAATTTGTACAGTGAATTCTATTTTGTTCTTATTTCCTCTCTGTTTAATAATTGTTAAATATCATAACACGTTCAATTTGTGACCTTTTGGTTTGTTTGCGTGTGCTTGATTTGCTGCTTGTATTTATGTAACAACGTCTGAACCGTTAGGTCTTGTTTTGTGCAATTGCGGAACATAACTGATACCCAAAACTTCGATAAATGCATGATTTATAATTAACACTCGTATTTCCGCAGAGAGTCCATTGCGGTGGGAGCTTGTAAAGCAATTTCTGTCTATTTACCTGAATAAGTCGAGATTTGATGTTTAGCAACGTTGGTTGTAGCGTTGCTTTGATTTCAAGTGTCATCGGTACGCTACCACTCATTTTTTGGTGTTCTACGATGCACATTGATTTTGGTTGCAAGTAATGAACGCGTGCCTACTTCGCTGTCTCCAGCAATGAATCACTCCTCGAAAAATCGTTCACGATCTCCAATTGATCGATCCTGGTATCCAGTCACCACTTCATCTTCCGACTCCTCGCCACACCTACGTTCCACTGTGGTGGAAGGAGAATTTGCACCCTCTACCATTCGAACACGCTCCGGCCGACGAAGGCACCAAGAGCTGTTGGAAGGCACTGCATCGAGGGCCACTCGTGTAAGGAGTGTAGGTTGCTCCTCACCATACATACTCGTTCCTTCGTTCAGTGACTTTCTTTACATCCTTTTTAGACCCTTACACAACGCCGCCGTAGCCTTCGTTCCCTTGCATCAGTCACGGTTTCAGACGCCATGGATACGGATGTAGGTGGTGGTTCTTCTGCTTTGTCTTTCAATACCGAAGGATCCGATGATCTTGTCGATGCAGGCCCTGAAACCAAGTTGTTGAGAGACAGGATGTTCGATAGCGCTGACGCTGCTGCTATTCTCACCAAAGATTCCAACGTGGACGACGACTGTGCCATTTGTAGAGACCGAAAAGTCAACCAGTCCTACCTCCTCCCTTGCATGCACACCTACTGTTTTCAATGCATCCTCCAGTGGGTTCGAATAAACCCCACCTGCCCTCTGTGCAAGGCTCTCGTTCGGAAAATTATCCACTCCATCAATTCTGACAGTAACTTCAAGGAATACGATATACGTTCATCGCCCCGAAATGTCATCAACCTCATGACCCCGATAGTCAACCTCCTCAACACTAGTCTTCACCGATCTTCGCTTGCTGTTTCAAATACCTCAGGCGCGTATGTTAATTTTCTTAACCAGTAACATGATTATTTACATTGCATTCCTGAGAACTCCCCCTTTTGTTGCCAATAAGGATTTTCCATCCGGAGCCCCGCTCGACACTTCTCATGACCCTTGTTGTGCGTGCTCTTCGCACCACAACAACGAATCCGAACTTACTGAGACGTCTTGTCTACGTCAACAAGTTTTATACCTATCCAACTCCTCTACCCGCTCACTCCAGCACCACGGAGACCCTTCCATACCTTACCCGCTGCACTAGTCGCTCCTTTCTCGCGGAAAACGAGGCTCTACAAACGCGTCTCATTGACTTCACGCAAAGAGAACTGTTCTACCTTGCACCCTGGGTAGACTACATGCACTCAAATCGCGGGGCTGTGGCAACTCAACCGTTGGGTGGGGGAAACTCGAATCCTTCAGAGGCACTAGGCCGGTTGTCAATGGGCATTGTGTGTCGCATTGCTTCTCACCTTGTGCCGCTAACCCGGGTGGACGATTTCGCCGACGCCATCAGAGGAATAGACGATCGAGATCAGGGCGGTGATGGACTCCTCGAATCCGTCTCCACCAGCGCCTTAAAACACTTCAGTTGGGAGCTTCTCCAATTTGCTAGGTTTTCTGGCACTCTGCAGGAATACTACTCTCAATCCTGTCTCTACGCAAACCACTTCACTGGAGGTATTTGCGCATGTGCACAGTACTAGGTAGAAGCATGGAATTTAAACTTCTTTTTAACTTCCAGGACATATGCGTCTGGAGCACAGCCCACCAATGCACACTGCTGTTTACACAACTCCAGGACTCGGTGGCGTGACTGCCGACGGTTTTGCGAATTCCCTTGAGGGAGTATCGAAAGAGACAGCTCAATGGCTATATCGCCACCTCTTTAACGCGCCACGATCGCCCTTCATGTCATTCACGCCGCATCCAGACGATAATATCATTCGGACGGCCTGTCAGACCCTCCAATGTCCGGCTTCCTATAACCCCAGTAGGCTCGTCAACTCAAATGACTCCGTCTACCACCTCCGGCGTCAAGGTATACGCGGCCTCCTGTCGCGTATGGCCGAGCAAACCTGGTCCGACGAGGTGGCACAGATGGGACTCTGTGAGCTAATCGATCAGGCGCGCATCGGATCCGCCATGGAGAGGCTCACACATCACGGGAGACACCTAGTTTTGCGTCGCATCGCCAATCTTATCGCCTTCTTCTCGCAACCGACTTACACCGTCTGTCCAAACACCCCACTACCATCGGTGGAGTCCAAGGATCACGGTGAGGCTTCCCAACCTCCTTTACGACTTGCCAGACCTCACATGACGTCCCTTCGGGAGGCAAATGCTGTAACGATTGCGCTGGGAGAAGATGACTCCGAGACAGAGGGGGATAATGATGAAGCTATTATTGTTTCTGATAGTGAGGAGTCATCGACACAGCAGTCCTCAAGCGGTTGTTCTTCCATTCCTCGATGTTGTGTGGAGCACAGGAAACACTGTTGCTGCTGTTACCGACGTAGATCAGCGGAGCATATGAAGCCTACCGAGTTTGCACACATGTTCAAAGCATTTATAGAGTTCTATGAGGAGCGACGCAGCAGGCGGAGACTCCGCCCACAGATGCTGAATAGACCCTCCTCACCAATCGTAATCTCAGATGATGATGAGGAAGATGAGGTTGAGGATGAACCAGAACCCCAGCCAGGGCCGTCCAGGCCCCGGCAGAAGGAGTCGCCGCAGCAGACACCCCCACGACAGTCCATAAAATTGGCGGAAGATAATCCTGTAAGAGCCTCAGAGGAGCTCCCTTCTGTCATTATTCGTCCGACCACAGCTAACGAATTCTACTCCCTGTTGAACCAAGCAATGAACTGCGAAGAGGAAATTCCAAACACCTCAGTGCCCATGGCGTCATCCTCACAACCCGTTGTCAAACAGGAAGAACACCAACGACCTGCTAGACCCACCTCCGCCCCCTCCCAATTGTAGAATCGAAACATAAAGCATCGTGACTGTACTCTGCGCTGTGCAAGATGTCGGTGATTGAATATATTAATTCTATTACCTTGTATTCAACCATGCATACGTGTAAAAAAATCGGTATGTTTCTCAACGATGGAATCTTAGGTCTGTTACCTCTCAGTAACCCTGAAATGGTTATCATCCACGGTCGAGTAGACATGCCCCTCAGCGCTGAGAAAATCCAGATCGTCCCTGCAGAAGAAAAGGGATTGTATGAGTGGAATTCACTTTTGAGGAGAGCAGCGCTCTACATCTACGGAGCTACCGTATTTGCTTCTCAGGGACGCCCCTCAATTTCTCACAAATTTGCGATACGGTGACTCCGTTATCGTCCAGTGCAGCTCGGACACAGGACAAAACTTGGGATTGTAGGGCAGTCAGGCCGCGAATACTGGTTACCGGATTGATGGTAGAGTCTTTTGCAGTGATGTCTTCTCTAGTCTGGCTGCTCGCTGCTTTGGCGTGTAACATTCGAGCGTAGATGGTCTCCATTATGTGACATGTTATTTCATTCATGTCAACTACGGGAAAAACCTAGCATGAAGAAGGGAAGCAAGGGCTATCACTTAAAATCCGGCCTTTAGAATAAGCAGAGTAGGACAATGCGAAGCAAACACCTAAAATACCTCACCTTGAACGCAACAACATTAATGTCGCCCTGGAAACTACGCACATGACCGTAGACACGAATGTAGGTAAGCTCTCGAAGTGTGCGACAGCTGCCTGGCCCTGCATCATCATCGACAAATTGTTTTACTAATACAGAGGGTCCGGTGTAGTCATCAATCTCATAGTCGATACGTGTTGCGGATTCGTTAACGGATCGAATCAAACCGACCAAGGTGACCTGTAAAGCCCTTATGCAGCAAAAGAACCACTCTTACCTGTGAGAAGTGCACACCCGTGGAAGACACAAATTTGTCACCGTCTTGAGTAGCGGAGACAATTTCTGCGCAAGTACATGGCATTACACCTCTATTCTGCAGAACTTTCTAGGCTGCGCGTCGGGGAGCATAAGCAAAGTTACCTTCGCATTAGTGGCAGAAGCGTTTTTAAAAAAGCCCCCGCTTGCATCAGAGCTGCCAGTGAAACTTCCAAAATCTATCTGTTACAAGAAGGACACTCATACCTAACGAAGACCACATAGCGCGTCAAAACACAAAATCCAAGCGCCAATATGCATTAGCCAATAGATGACTCGGCCATTTAATTCCCCATTGTTTATTTATCAAAACAAAGTACTCGGTATCGACTGCAAATATGTCCCATTTTCTTGTTGGTCCAAGTTTAAATTGTTACTGCTTGGTTTAGTTGTAAAAATGGCTGCCGTGTTGTGCGGCTAATAAAATCTCATTTAAGTGCAAGCTCTACTTGCGTTTTATCCAGAATATAATTTCGGCAGACATTAGTGGATTAAGGTAATGATAACACCCATTCTAGTGAATAAGTTAGAAAAATAGCAAAAAGCCAAGTGATTACATAAGAAAATATATTTGGTGTTATGGCAATAAAATAGTTTTCAGCGTTAAACTGAAATTTACGGGAAGGATTGTTTATTACTTTCTGCGATTTTTTCCCTATAGGAATCTCATGCTTTGTGAGTTCTTAAAATTTTATGAATTGTTCTGGAAACGAATTTTTTAGGCCTAAGGATCGATGGCATGCAAGCCTGGTAAGTAAGTGCAAGCCTTGGGTTTTCGCGTTTTAAAATCGGTAGGGACTTGAAACTCGCATTCTAAAAATACCATCGAAAATGTTTTCAGTCCACTATTCACTGCTACGAACTAAGCTTTTGTTTGACCCGGCGTTTTAACAAATGCGCCACTTTGGGTCTGCTCCAGTGTTCCACGGCACTATTGTGTCTGGGTAGGTGTGGTTGGGTTGCAGTGGAGAACAAAGGGCTAGTGAGAATAGATACCAAATCCCACTCCCACGGAATCATGTTAAATAAAGCCCTTTGATAAATGACTCGGCCTCCAGGCCAGTGATCCTACGTTTGGCCATGGACACTCGTGATGGGATAATACATCACCCCGTTCCCGGGTTCATTTCCCATGCTTAACGAGACAGTGGGTTCAGTAGGATTGCCAAGAGGGATTAGTGACGTCGCGATCAAGTATCTCCACGGTGGGCTCGTGTGTGTTTTCCTTCAGCTCTGATTACGTTGTGATGGGTGATGCGGGAGGTTGGCCAAGGCGGTGCTATGTACAACTTAAATTGTTTGTTAAAGTCGCGGTTTTGGTGAAGAAGGCGTGTTGCGTTATGGCTACCGTACCTTCGTTGGATGGACTGGTCTATGGGCCATTGCAGTAGTTCCAGGTCTCAATGCATGCCAGATGTACCTAATCTGTCCGAGCACTTTGTCGTCATTTGTCTCCAGAGCGGCCTCCGACGCCATACCTTAATGCGTCACTTATTTACAAGATTTTGACATCTTTAATTTTTTTACCAAAAATTTTATTGAATCGTAGTGATTCTTGTACGTTTATATTGCATGCAGAAATTCATCAAAAATACCCTTTTTTGCAAAAGTTGTGCAACGACTTCATGATTACCCCTCTCCTTACATCACACTTTATCCCTTCGGAATCAGACTGACAGTTAGCCTTTCTTCTGGAAATGATCCTCTCAGAATGTATGTCACCTTCTTGTCTCCCACTTGACCGTAAAATAACAAACCTAAAAGAAACGTAAACCGATTTAGCCATTGCTATAGATGCAATGTTAAAAATATGAGCTACAAACTTTCGCCCTCCAATGGTGAGGGCGCGCTCGCTTCCTCAAGCATAATTCTAAGATATCGTTTTGTTGGCGGAGGCTGGCTATTCTACACATATTTCATTTTGAGTGTAATAGTTACTAGTTAATAAATTACTGATAAATTTGTTAGTTGGCGGCCACTGCTGTAAGGAGGTTGATTTCGTTGAAACTAGCACTCTTGAGGGAAGAATGTGGTAAAATTTAATCACTGAGGCAAAATAAGGTATATGTAGCTGGAATGGTGAGTTGGGTACTCTTTTAGGCTTTGAATGAACCTACGCTGAACTTTCCTGTGGCAGACAATGTTCGGCGGGCAGACTCCACTGGTAGGTGTTTGCATCACCCTGTCAACTCGACGCTCTCCTGTCGAGAGGTAAGGTATTAGAACCTGCATGTATAACATCAATGCAATTTATGGCACTTTATTTTATACAAAAAAAGGCAGTAACTAAAATAAGTACTTAAGTTATTCCCTTTTGCTGCTTGCCGTGGTCCGAGAGCAGCAGTTATGCCGCCGTGCATGGTGGATATCAGTTTATAGCGGTGATCCATTGCCGTCTAGGTTTTCACGTTTAAATTTATGCATATTATCAGGAAAGCGCTATTCTACACAACATCCCGTAGTCTCACATACAGGTCTGGAAGTGGCTTTGTATTAGAGATGAGGAGAGAGCTGGAGCAACAGCAGAATAAGTGATGTGAGCAGGGCGCCGCAGAAACACTAAGAATGAATACTCTCCTACTAAGTGCTTCCAACAATTACTCTTCTGCAGTGCTATTCGCCTTAACTGTTGCTTCAACATTGCAGAAGACGCTTGTCTGGTACATATTGCTTTCATATTAATTTTCATATCCGTCGGAAACTATGGTTCCAATTATGCGAGTCTCTCAGCTTTCGGGCGTCCTACTATGATTTCGGCAGCACGATCGTCTCTTATACTGAACTTCCCATGATGCGCTTTCAGGTGCGATTCAGGAGTGTCAGTGATGAGGGTCCTTTTGCGACACTGAACCAAGAGTGCTGGTGGAGGTATCCGATTGGCTAGAGGGGTACGGTATTTTTCGACAGTATGGGGAAGTCTGATGCCTTTTTCTGTGCCAACTTTTTTTTGAAGCGTTTATAGATGTCTGCTAGCAATCGTGATTTTGTTTTTTGCTTCTTTCGGAATTGCTCACAGCGGTGCCCCACCAAATGCCCAATCTGTAAGCATAGATTGTTTCCTTTTAAAATTTTCAACAGAAATGACCATTACAATTTGTCATGCGGTCGTTATTCATGTCGGCTATAACGGCCTTGTAAGTATTAACCGTCAACAAGCGATTAATGAAGCGTTCAAGTACGTTTGTTCCCCTTCCTCTGCAAGGGGTGGATGACCAACAATTTGCATGATTACTGCGAGGATTTTCAAAAATGTGTACATAATACCAAATGTTCTTTCATGCCCATAACTGAAGGACATTATGACCGAAATAAATGAATATCACTTGGAAAGTACCAGCGGAGATCGCTTTGAAAGGCGTTTACATGAAGCTTGGATGTGATTGTGACAAAACTTGTCTTGAGAAGCACACTACCTCTACTCAATAAATACACCTCCTTTGATCAAGTCAAACTGCTTCTTTAACTTGCAAGTACTCTTTGCATCTTATTTTTGAGAAGAAAAAGGAGTTTTGATTCTTTGTATCGCCTTGAGGAGTTTTTCGTTTATCACATTTGAAATTCACATTTTAAACAAAATTTAGACAAAACATCACAACAAACGATTGGTGACCTCTTTTGGGCATGATAAAAGGGATTAAATCTTATGAGTGAGTGCCGCCTGGAGCGCACCAACTGCATGCAATGATCTAATTTACAACAAACACTTACGCCAGAGTAGAAACAGGAGACAACTATTTGCGGTGAGCCTTCGAGTTGCCCCTTTTCATTCACTCGGATGTAGTGGGGCGAGAGCGCAGCATGATGCTCACTTGCTTTTGGCACTAGGATGGAGAGCAAACGAAGTGAGAATGAGGTTACCTTGAGGGGGCTATTTTGGCGCCCCAGTGAGGCCTTGAGCCTAAGAAATCACACATTCACAGGTAAAATACTGGAATTCCAGACTGCTCCAATCACACCGCTGCCTGATTTATGACTAATTCCAGTGGAATGATTGATGGCGGTTTTGCATCCTACAGATTCCACGCGTCTTTTATTTGGAATAACTTCTCGTTTCTTCGCTGAGCGCTTGAGGTTACTTACTGGTGCTCTAAATATTGTGCAATGTCGTAGATACAATCTAGCGTATACGGGGAACCCAGTGAAGGTAAGAGATGAACTTATGAACTTTTGAACACCTGATGAATAATGAGGATGCGGAATGTGGCGAGCGTTGTTGGGAGGTTACTGTAGCCACTTAGGGAAGACTTTTAGATGATGCAATAAGCGATTTCTGTGAAATTCTTCTATTCATATAAGATGTGCTTACCACTTTCACCCCTTCTAAGGACTTCCAGTGTGCTGAGACCCTTTGGAAAACAATCGAACGTGATGTTTCGTACATTGGTGCGCCCGAAGGTACCTGTCAGTGTCACAACCTCAGCATCTGTGAGTCAAGTGTACAAGAGTCAGTATTTATGCAATGTTTTTGTACTTTTAATGTAAAGAGACACGTGGTAAAAAAAGCTAGCCTAATTGAGAGTGAAGCATAACGTTGGAAGAAGTTGAATTTATTGACCAATTGAGTCGACTCGTATGCTTTCCTTTGGCGACTTTGGCATCTCTGATGTAATTAGAATCCTTTCTACTTTTTGCTCACCATTCAATGAGATGTCGACCCTAAGCTGTAGTAAAACAGAGAAAGAGCGACTCTTTCTCATGACGCTTTTGAAGCACTTTATAGTGTAAGGTTTGACTGATAACTCACCGAATTGTGTGCACACTTCCCTCAAGTGATTGCAGTTTGCGGGAGAGAAGACCGGACTGCTGGTCTGAAATGAATACCTGCATCAAGTAGGGCCCCAGAAACTCACTAATGATACCAAAGGTAAAATTGGAATTTCCTTGAGAAGTGGAACTTTTACGTGCCTTAACGTTTTACTTTGCTTGTTTACTAACTATACAGTCTTCTTCTTTCCCCATGGTCCCACTATCAGTTAATATTATCAGCACTAAAGTTTCCGTTAAACACAGTCTCTGTACATTTTTTAGCTTCGAAACTTCTTTGTAAAGGTGCTGATGGTGAAGTTAGTCACCTGGCAACACGTCCTGGATGTTTACGAGAGACGTGGCGTTCGCAAACCCTGTGTACGGCGCTTGGATGTACCTTAAGGCTGAAGGCCAAGGTTGATGATTGGCAATGGCGATGAGGTCAATAAACTTACAACTTGCACAAATTCAGTAGGCAAATACCGGGCAATAGTATTAGAGAATGCAACTAAGGCACCTAACACCTGATTTTGCAGCATACCCAGAGGGCATACACGTCTATAATCCGGTTTTCTGCAAACCTGCGTGTTAAGTAATGGTAGGTACACTTTATAATGTATAACTCAAAGTAGAGTGACAAATTGCATGGAGATCCAAAAGGCCGAGGTAACATACTGCAATTCGAAAAGGTAGGAGGAGGTTAGCAGAGACATTCGTCCGAGGTTTCACGTTGATTGTGCAGACATCACCCTTGCAGGGAATGTCGACTCTAGAGAGAGAAGTGTGATGGTAAATGAAAGCAGCAAAACTGTATGCCACTTTGTAGAGACGATTAATTTTTAAACAAAGCTATACAACACACACAGCATTCGGTAATGACAGCAATAAAAGTTTCGTTTAGAAGGTTGCACAATTTGCCAACAACTTACAAGGCATCGAGCCTCCCACAAAGAAGACTAGCCAGAACTAAAATAAGACCACATGCTTTACGCATTGAGTGTCGCCAGATGCAACAGTTAACCTTGTAATTTGCCACCCAGCAAGGGAAAGATTCGATGGAGCTGCTCATAGTACCTCATAATTAGCTAATTTTGTATTATTTTAAGCCTTTCAATTTACTTATCAAATCCTTCGCATAAGGTTCTGTTGATGACACTTTAGATAAAAAAAGTGAGAATCAAGAAATTAGAACTGCTTCACGTGGCTCCGCATACTTGAGAGAGGGGGACGGTACAAAAATATGGAGGCAAGGCAGGTACAGCAGTGCCACGGAAACTCTGTGGCGCAAATAGTAGAACTGTTTGGTGAAGAATAGATCATGAATTTAAGTAGCTACTAAAATTCCGGTTTGTTTAATTCAACAATCTTGCAGGTGACTTCGCATGATTTTATGAGGGAAGCATTGAAGTGGTATGCTAGGCAAACTCACAATTTATTAACAGTAGACAAGGGAACTGCATGTATAAATGGCAATAAATCAGCTTCACTGATCAGATTTTGCTTGATGCCTCTCGATTCCTAACGAAAAAAAAATAAATACTGATTACAGCTTTAATTACTCGGGGGATAAGGGGTTTCATGAGGAGATGAAATGATGATGGGTACTAAGTGATTGAGAAAATCCGTAGACTTTTGACCCACAAACTCTTAATGTGTAATGAGATGAGAAGGAAATACAACGTAGTTTAGGAGGCAACCTAGCTACAAATGCGTTCAGCTAAATTAATTCCCAAGGGACATTATCAAGTTCATATATTTATCGAAACAAATTGGTGCCTTAGGTTAGTTCAAAATGCACCATGGTCATTAGCTCCTCCATGTTCTCTTAAATAATGGGAACTACTATCAGTTTAAATAACATGGAGCAAGAGATAATGCAACCAAAATTCTGGAATTTATGAAACATGGTTGGTAAGGGCAACCAGGGTTAAAGGGGGTCATTGCCAGGACTCACCAGCCTATCAAAGCATGAAGTAAAGTGAGCTCACCTCTTAGGTTTTTTCATTCTCTCATTTTATTCAATAAACACGCAAATATTATTGGAGGGTTTTGCTAGATTGCACCAATGCAATCACCCAAGTCTGCCCTCCAATCCACCCACCCACAACACCCTGGTGAAATGTGCAGGAGCACGCACATTGAAGTCCAGGAGAGTTGGAGAAAAAATAGTCATGAATGCCTCTGTTCATTGATTCAGTGTACACTCGTGTTGAGTTAGTTTCAAACATGTCTTTGGATGCTTAAACATACTTTCCTTGCGGCATATTCGACTGGGCTTGATCGTGTTGGAAAAGGAAGAGGACCGTAAGTATGTATGGATGCATTCTAAAATGGTATTCTAACTTTACTCGTGACAGTATTCACTTAACAACTGTCCACTAGTCAAAATACTGAGATATGTAAAAATGCATAATCACATTTGTACAATAAGGGGTTTTTATTACTCAGTAATCACATAAGTAATATATTACAAAGTGTAGTGAATCAAAACCATTCGTTTTATAGGGATCGTATTACGATAAATGTAATGACAAAAACAATTTTCAATTAAGTGGATGGAGATACGAAGAAATTGGGTGCTTTAAGCAAAGCACTTTTGCATGCTTCTCGATACTTCTTGATGTATTACCACATCAATCTTACTTACGTACTCGTTCCAAGTAACTTGAAGAGCTCTTAAAACCCAGTAAACTGCACTTACCGACGTTACTTCCGTTTTTCCATCGCACAATAATAATCTGCTGTTGGGCAGAGAAACTGGCAAAGTAGAAACATCTGTTTGATGGAGACTGAGAGTTATTTGGTTAAGAGAAAATACATTATAACATTTACCTGCTGCGAATGAATGCGCATTCTGTGATAATTCAGCACGCTTGAACCTTCTGACATGTCTGACTACGTAAAGAATCCATTTCAGCCTTTTGGTATATCTTAGTTGCACAATTTAGGCAGAGCTCCATATTCCAATCATCATGCTTTTACCACCGTAAATACTGAGATAATAAGCCTTACCGAATCATTCGCATACATCCAAAGCAGTGAAGATATGGAAGAGAATAAAGGACCGCAGCTAATAATAGTTTTGAGCAGAAATTATTACTCTGTTTTTAGAATGCCTGTGGCCCCACGTGCGAGTGCTAGAGGAATTATGACTGAATCACGCGTTACGGAGGTGGCAGTCGATCAAATGCCTGCTCATTCAGCGGCGGACCTTCAGTCACTCGTGATGATGGTAAAACTTTTTAAATGTATGAATACTTTAGCTAGAAAAAGAGTGAAAAAAGAGGGCATATTTCCTACGCCCTATGCTAACATGCCATTCTAATAGTCGAAAGGTTGGGTCATTCATTAGAATTAACCGCGGTACGAAGACCATATGCCTCTAGTAATTAGACATGATCAAACGTCAGTAGTTTGTGCACTCAAGCATTGCCTAATAGTCATAAAAGGAGATAATGGAACAGGGTGAGAGTGGTTGAATGATTAATCAAACTCATCCCATTGGAATGGTGCTGATTTTTCCCTATTTATTTGCCTTTTGACATTGAAGGAGAATGCAACCGCAAACACCATTATGAGGCAACGATCAAAAACACGCTTTAATCTCGTTCATGAATTGAATTTTCAAAACGGCACTGTAGTGCAATCAGCAAATACCAATGCCACACAGTGCTAATTTCTTGGCTACAACCCAGCGTTCTTGGTTTTATTTGCCTGCTATCCCACGGGATACTACAGAAGCGGTGAACAGAAAGCAGGCTCAAAGGAATGAGAACAGACTAGCTGGGTTGAAGAGAGCATTTTACATTCACCCGCTTTACCCAATAGGCTACTACAGCCTGATTAAATCATATGAAGCATCATGTCTAGGTGACAAGCCTTTATCCTACCGTGATCACTGGATGTTTCGCCGGCAGTCTTGAATATTAGATGTGGCTGCTGGCTGCTTCAATGCTCTCAAAGCCCAACACATGCGTCTAGAACCGTGAAAATAGGGCTTAAATTTTGCCAAACATTGAACGCACATCTTATAATAAGCAGAAATTTTATGGAGTAATCTGCATTTAATTTCGAACTATTAAAAGCTTCTTGGGCAATAATAAGATTAAAATAGTATTAAGTGAAAGATTATCTACCACTGTACAAGAGTTCTTGTCAATTTAAAAGAGACATGATTCATCAAATCTCCACATACTTTTACGCATTCATATGATCCTTGGATAGTATGTGTGACTTTGCTCTTGAATTCACAGGCCCCTTAGACGTCGCTGCTTGTGCTTCTACTCGGCGACACGACCAAGCCAACAGCCTCCTGGCCCTTCAGTATGCTAGCAGCACATTTACTTTCATGCTCCTGAGACGCCTTACGACTTCATGAAAGACTCGGAAAGCCAAACAGAGGTTTCGTATCATCATTTCAAAGGGAATGCAAATTCATTTCACACAGTCTTTTACGGGTTCCAAGGAAGCAGCAACCCTTTTTTCGTAAGGACCTTGAAAACCCGCTTGCATTTTTACACGGTATAATTGCAATACTTTGTTTGTTCGAACTGCCGGTTCCGGTCACTTGGGTGGCCATATTGTGCTAGCCGGTTGGACGGCCTCCGGGCCATGCCAACAGCCCCCGAGCCCTCTGATTCCAGAATATATGTATGTATTCTGCCCTAGTACTATGCCTTCTTTTACCTTAAAGGAAGTCTCGAGACGCTACAGTAATGGTCCAGAAATTTGAGGCAAATATCGTAGACTTTTGAGCGTAGAGTTTAATGGTATTGTTTAAGAATGGTGCGAAATGGCTCAGCTGCTCGAAAACTCGCTCCATTGAGAAAAAAATTTTAGGTTAAAAAGGTCACACGAAAGAACTAAACAAACCGAAAAAACTAAGGTAATATTGTTAAGCCGTTGGAAAGTATGAGCACTCAAATTAATAAGAAGAATCAAAGGTATCAAAATACAAAGCACTAAAATTATAACTATTTAAAAAGGATTAAAGAAAATTTCAATGTGGCACCATAAAAGTGGTTAAGTGATCATGTGGTCAAAATTAACACTAAAAGCTATAATTTTAACACTATATACAAAAATTAAAATTTAAAAGGTATCAAACAGTCAATTAAAAGCAAACATTTTGACTTAATTAAATGAAACATTACAGCATTTTTGTTTTACCCACCTCGCATTGCGCGGGTCGTTCAAAAAACAAATTTTAGGATTTTGTTTGAGCATGTTTTACGCTCACTTTGTACTGAGTAAAAAGGGTCCTTTCTCTCGTATATGGTTGGCAGCCCACTGGGATAAAAAGCTTACACGGGCTCATGTCTTTGAAACTAACATCAATTCCAGTGTTGAGGCCATTTTAGAGCCTAAGCTGAAGATGGCTCTCAGGACATCTGGCCACCTTCTTTTGGGCGTTGTTAGGATTTATTCACGGAAGGCAAAGTATCTTTTGGCAGACTGCAATGAAATTTATGTGAAGATCAAGACTTCATTCCGTCCAGGGGTTGTCGATCAGCCAGATGACTCAAATCGCGAAGCTGCCCTGGCTGCAATTAATTTGCCGGAAAATATTCAGGATTATGAGGCTACAATGGCAGCCTTGAAGTATGTGCCAATTCTTTCATCGACTGTTGCTTAGTGCCATTAATCTCAACACAATGAACATAAACCAAAGCCGTCCGGAAGACATTACGATGCGCGAGGATTTCGGTGATGTGAATTTGGGTCGCATCGACGATGATTTCGGAGAGGGCGCTTTTGAGGAACTACCCAGTCGAGAAATGTTGCGAGGAGGTGACGGTGGTTATGACAGTGTCTATGGCCGGGGTACAGACGCGTCGGGTCGCTTTTCTGTTCGCGAGTCTGACAGACCTTCCATTCGAACCGATATAGATGCCGATGATACACTTATTGGTGCCAAAGACAAGTCTGATAAAGTTGTCACTGGTCTCACTCCAGCGGCTGATATCGGTTTGGATGACGACCTTGTTGAGCCTCTCTATGGTAAGCCATCTGTCATTCTTGTAAACACTTATCATCTGCCTGTCACCGTTTTATTGCCTAAAATCCGACGTGGCTGAAGCGATCCACTCGGCAAACCAGTAACCTGACTGCAAAGAATCCTAAGTATGGACTATTGTTGTTTGCCTTAGCTGGCGATTCAGACGGCAGCTTCGGTGGGGATATAGAGCCGTCAATTTTCAATAATCCTGCTCTGTTTGAGGACGCTACAACCACCAATCAACTGGCCACGTTGACGGAAGGACTGACATTGTCTGGTGAACCGGGTATAGCCACTGCTGATGGAGGAATGAAGGAGGTTGGGCCCCCCATGATGGGTGTCGAAGTTATGACCACCATTGGCTCAAAGAGTAATGGTGCTACGCCACAGGTGTCCGATCAGCCACCGCTCCAATCTCAACCCACCGCTAGTATAACACGCAACATTTCAAGCGATTCTGAGGCTTTTGCCCTCATGCCTATCGACGTGCCTGCTGCTGTTACGGAACCGCGCCGGTTAGTGTTTAAGTTGTGCATTGTCCATAGTTTTTGTCGACAGTTGACTTATACGTAACGATACATATCCTCTTAGTACTGTGAAACGGAAGCGCCGTTTAATTATTGATGAGCTGAAGTCAATTCCAAGTGACCTTATGAAGACTCAGATGCAAGACACTTCGGAGATTGTCACTCAGTTGGACCTGGCCCCGCCCACGAAGCGTCTGATGCGAATGAAAGAGACAGGTGGATTGGACAAGCTTTTCACTCTCCCTTGTCGCTCGATTTCCTCGCGTATTCTCCAGCGCATGTTCTCTCGTAATCTTCGCACCCAGCCTATCAACGATGCCACCGGACAGGACGTGACTGCCTCCCTACTGGCCCCCGATGGAAGCCGTCCACATATTTTCTTCCGCCCGACTAGTTCGGGCCCTTCGGCATCGGCCATTGAAGACCAGCTGCTGTCCGCGGCAGCCACTCCAAGGGTAGGCTACGCGTTCGACACTGATAATTTGCATCGCCCAGCTTTGAGGGTGTTGCTGCGGGTTGATTGGTATGGCGAAAGTAAAAGCTTCCATGGTTCATGGTAGGCCATTTATGAACGTACGGACGAGGTGGGAAGCTGGTGGCTTAAATCATATAAAGAGGACTTTATGACGCTGTAATTCCCAGCCGAATCACGAAAGGATTAAAAGTTAAGGACCTTGAATTTGTAACTGGAGCGAACATCATTCTCTTGTCCGACTTTTTCATCTTGCGCCAGTTTCGGCATTTGTCGTGGTTGTTCATTTGCTTCGGCAACATTCGAAGTAATATTGGGCGTGGAAGCTAGCCACGAGGCGGAACTAGTATCGTACTGTATTCGTAACGCCAAAAATAAAACAAATTCACATGACAGTTCTATTTCCGAATCGCGTCGCAAGAGTTCACCTACCATGCGTCGAGGCGAAACTGCATTTGGTGCATCTACAGCTTTTACTGCATTCAGTTGCCTTGGAGTAAAATAATCACTAAAAGCGATATTAAATAGCTTCCCGGCGAAGTATTCAGATTTACACTTTCTTCCTCTTGTCGCTTCTGATACTGTTCGGGTGCCTATCTGAGTTACTTGTATCCTTTTGGAATATGGAGGGACATCAGTTTTTCATGTTGCGCTCACAGCCCAATAGTTTCCTGTAACTGCTCTCTGCGGTTCTTTTAAGGATGTCTTTAACTCGTCTAAACTTAATGCTGCTTCGTTGGCTTCCATGCAGAGGTCGGAATCAGAGTAGTTGCCAAACGTCGAAGCGATTTTGATCACTGTCATCGGTAGTCGCTGATCCAGACATTTGTAGCAGGTCCTCACCTTTAGCTTATGCTTGTGATCCAGTCGCTGTTTGCATTTGGTCCACTTACCTATACTACTCATGTGGTGTCCGAGTCGTTTTTGCGAGCACAGGGGGTGCATGCTCTCAGACAGATTGAGAACGAACAGGAGAGGTTGAAGATCTGTGTAGTTGTGATAGGGACGCCGTGGTACGGTCGTGGTAACTGATTTACGAAAGAACAGATTGCCGCTTTTCTATGAAGCTTGGTTAATTTGTATTTTCTTTTTGTGCGAAAAAAATAGGATCTTCTGTCAAGTTCTGGTTTTCATACGGGGGCGCATCAGCAGGAGGGTGCACTTGGTCTAGACACCATACCCGAGGAGACCATCTCCGCAAGCAATCAGTCAGGTTTCCCCGGTTACCCTTCTGTCTCAACAGACCATCATCCACACCGTCAAGGTGATAAGGTTACTGTTGGTCTCCACAACGAACACCACCACGATCCTCTGGGTATGTCGATGTACGAGTCTCTCTACCAGCTCTCGCTTGCATGCTAACTGCGAGCTTTCCTCTCATACTAATGCTAGGTGTCGTGGTCGCGGTAGGTTGTTGGTTCAGTTTAGCGTTACCGTTTGATTTAAAAACAATTGTTTTCAATGGAAAGAACTCGTAACGCGAAATTCACAATCCTCTTTCTTTTTTGTATGTTTAACCACTGCTTGGGCTTTTAAAGTAGTGACTAGTCTTCATTCCCTTCCCCCATTTACCACAGCCGACAACACCCTCACCAATCTGCATGATCCTTTTCTGGCGGCCACCGCACGTCCAACAGACATCCCGGAGCATCACCACGTGCACCCGGGCGCCAGTGATGACGATGTGGAGGACGATGACAATGATTTTTCTCTCGATGCTCAGTATCTTGAACCCCCTTCAGTCCTCTCTGAGGCCTCACAGGTATTCTTCTTTCGAAAAGCACTTTGCAAACGGCATTGGTAGTCTTTGATTCTACCCTTTTTCCGTTCCCCGGCTTCAGGGCATCCTGCTGGAACATGATTTAGACGGAACCGGGGACCGCGGAGGACGTGGGTCGCGCGGAGGCCACGGCTTAAATCTAGCAAGTGAGTTTGGTGGGCCAAGGGACGATGAGGACACCATGCCGGCTGTTCCCTCCGATTTGGGCCGAGAAGTGTTAGAGGGTGAAGAGATTGAGGAGGAGCGACGCCTGGAGAAGCGCTCCAAGGACATGTTGCGTCGACTGCGAGCACACGTTGTACAGCATGGCTGGGGTGAAAATGGCCTCTCGTTGCAAGCAATGTGTGAGGGAAATAGCAAGAAACAGGTGAATCGAAGCCGATATAAATGCCCTTGATTCGTGTAACTCTGCATTTCTTTTTTTAACCAATGGTGTTCTCTTTTACACATTATTCTTCAAATGGTCTTGCATGTAATTGTTGTAGCTGGCTACCTCACAATTAAGTGGCACAGCTAGGGCCTTTCCAATCCCTTTTCACCTTTCCTACCCAGCGGGTTTTTGTCTTCTATAAGTATATTCATCCGTCCACATTCATTGTGTTAGACTTTTCCTTAATTTGCTTTTGTGATGTGTTTTGTAGGCAGCCTCCAAGTTTTACACGATGCTTCTCTTGCGGAAGCAAGGCTCCGTACGGTTGTTCCAGGAGGCACCCTATTCGGACATCCGGGTGTGTCGAGGTCCCGCGTTTGTCGGACCTCCGGAGACGTGATGGCAGCGCTCCCTGCATCCACCCATTGTAACCTTCTATGTATCTCCTAACTTTGTTTTACAAAGCGCTCCTGTCTATTGTCATCACGCCACTCCAAGATGTCTTGCTTTCTTTTACCATCGTAATCCCGTACATGCACATTCACGTATGCATTCAGGCGGACATCACTATGTATGTATTTCTAACGTATCTGTTCTACTATTTGTAACGATTTAGCGATAAAGTTGTTCAGATTTAACAACCTTGGCTTTCAGTAGCTCTGGCTTGTCGAGTTGGTTACAGAGATGCTGCTCTGAATAAGGGGATTTCAGTTACCTAGGCCCACGTTATGCACGCTCTTAGAGTAAGGGCTTGGAGATAAATACGAACTTTTTAGTACTAGTACACCTTAGTGAGTTGTTGCAGACTAACAATCGCTCGGATGGCGTGTGCGTCTACGCGGCATCCTCTGCCTTCCGGACTGCAATGCACCATGTACCATGTGGACCGCATACGAGGAAACACTCGATAGGGAGGGGAGGAGGGAGATCCTCTGAACCACCAAGTCATTAGATTACACAAAATTCATAATCCTTAAGATCAGGCATACAATGGATAAAAAGGTGTCATAAACTATCAAGAACAATTACGATGAGTGTGGGTAAGGAAAAGGCTTTTCAGTACTGGAAATTTGTCAAAAGTTCAGGGAGCAAAATTCGCTTATAAGCAGCCAGTGGAGGGAGACTGGGTCGTTCCATTGAGTAGCTCTCCATTTGAAGTTTATGGTGTATGCAGCTCCTTGCGGCAGTGGTGAGGAAGGTGATGGCTTCGCTCTTAGAGAGCTTTCGGGATGCCAAAAAAACAAGAATATTGCTACAGCTAAACCAGAACTAGGGATGAATTCGCCTTTGCTACTTGTAGGTCCTCAGTAGAATAGAATAACTGCGTTTTACATAGGTGCGTTATCTGCAATGCGTATTAGAGAGTTGTCATGTCTCTTTCAAATTAGCTGTCTTGATCTTTACAAGCAGATGCTTGGGTCGCTAGAGTTGACACAACTTACATTGTCCACGATTCTTTGCAAGGACGCGTATGGGCTTCCTGGAGGGGCCGGATTGGCGGGCTGCTGAGCGTAGAAAATGACAAGCTCCTGAAGAAGTGTTTCATCCACATCTGTAACTACTGGCCCGGGAGTGTTTTCCAAAAGCTTAAATAAAACAAATATTTTGGTTGTAGTCAATGACGACGGCGACCTTCAATGTTACAGGATGGATGTTTTTTGCACCATTATTGATACATACTGTGGTTAAGCACATTCATAGCATCCTACCAACAATACAATCTAACTCATAGCTAGAAGGCAAGCTAAGCCTCAATATTCCTGAAAAGTATTGCTTTGTTCATTGGAACTCATGTCTTGATAGCGAATAGTATAAATGAGCACTCGGGCACAAAGCGGTATAAGTTAGTGATTTGTGGAAACTTCTCACTTGAATGGGAGATGACTTAAGTAGTGAATCATGCAACCTTAAATGGACTAAATGCGATTGCCCAACTAAAAGTGATTTCGAATATGTAGCTATGGTAGTCTACGATAAAATGCAAGGAAAGCCAAATTCAAGCAATCGTGGAACCACCGTCAAATTAAGATTAGCAAACGAGTTATGTGATGAACGCAATTTGTTTTCGCTTTTGGGCATAACGTACTTCAGCCAAGAAAGCCAAAAGGAACGATGAACAGGGAAGGTTCTCGTTGTCAAGTTCTTCCAGTTGAAAGTTTTCAATAATGATATCATTCCAAATGGAGTCTCCAAAAAGGGGACCTGAAAAGAAAAGTAGAATGAAAGTTTCCAACAACTTTCACCCACTTTTAATTTTGCAATCACCTTCAGAATACCAACCTTCTTTGGGGGCGTTCGCTTTGATCATCTCTTCACTACCCTGATTCAAAGTTCGTCCAAACAGGGATGATATGATAATCCAAAATGGTTTCAGAGTAGCGTCCATCAGATTGGAATAAAGTGCCGTCAGCAACTAAAAAGCAATCAACGCACACCGATTCTGTTAATAAGACAAAACATGCGTAATTGTGCTACAAAAATATCACTGATGTGCAAAACACGAAAGCCCTTAAGAAACGAAAAGTTCCTCCCCCCCCTCCCCCCCAATTTAAGGCCAATCTGTGTCAATTCAACTGTTTATTTGATCGCAAAGCCATTTTGAGCCGCTGAACTCCAATGAAATGGATCTGACACATTCAACATATGCTAATGGTCCTCATGTTCTTCTGCTCTTCCATGGTTAAGCACCTTGCGGGCACACAGGCCCAAAAACGTACTAAGAAGCGTACTCAGGTGTTATGGCACTAATACCACAGAAGCACCTTAATCAAACGTGGCCACTGGAGTGAAACAATGCCTCAAAAGTTTGGCTGCCTTCTTAACAAGAAAACAGACCTGAAGGTAAAAACTACAGTTTAAAGATTCCTCATGCGACGGCCAAGGTCCCATCTGCAGACCCCTGGGTGCGTGTAGCAGCAAGAGAGTTGCGGAACAGCAGGCTCGATGCGAAACTATTGCTGGGGTCTCGCCCCTGATTGCGCGCAGGAGGACGTCAGGGATGGCGAAAATGGGCTAGAAGATGGACAGAGAATAAAATCTAAACCATTTCAACCTTCCGCCCACACTTTTGCATATTTTCTATCTCCTTCACAGAGCTTAAACGCTGGTTACTCGGGCACACAATGTCAGCTCACGTTTAACATCTGTGATAACTCCGCCAAAAAATCTAGACTACAGCATGCATTTTAGTTCCCCATGGACGCAAGCCTATGCATATTTAAATAAGTTCGACCTACACAATAAAATTCTTCTGCATCCTTTGTTTTGAACGGAGTGATATTCATGTAGAGGCCACTGGAACCCTCTCCAAACATTAGCAACGTGCCAAGCACGCAAACTTCTTCCAACAGAAGGCAACTTGTGGTTTTTGTGGTCGAACGCTGAGTGTACATCCAGGAGGCTTTGGTGGCACAAATTCGCTCAACGATGTGAGGAGTGACTACAATTAGTCATGTTGTAAGCTGGAGCACAGATGACATAATCGGAAAATACCAACAAAATATGAAACGATGCGGATGTTATTCACGTTATATTCGTATTTGGCCCGATTGGGGCAGAAGCAAAATTTATGCGAAGGGCTTCCACGTTACTTTTGGGCATGCAAACTACAATAATCGAAGTCTCGTGAATTATTTTTAATCAAATAGTGTGACATTCTTAAACTACCTTTTTGGAGTGACCAACTAAATTATCTCATATAAGTGAATTTGATTGCAATGAAGTGGTGGAGAAGAATCACCTTGACTCAGACCAATTTCATCTGTCATCAAGAGACAGGTGTTAAGGACCCTCAGCAAATCGAGAACATTTCCTGAAGCTTCACACCTTGAATCCGTCAGAAGACAAACAACTAAAATGTAAGCCATTGTGAGCGCCGTGAGAAGAATAAATGATTGCACGATTACTTCACCTCTGAAGAGCACTTTTAACTTACTATAACTTATTATTAGAATTCACTGGACCCTAGGTTTGTTTTTGTCAGTTAAAAACCATCTCAAAATCATCGAATTACGACATTTTTGTGAAATAACTGACACTTTCCCATAGACAGTCACATTACTATCCAAAATGAAATGTGCTTTAAATAGGTTAGTAGTAAAACACTAACAAATGATAATCCAATAACCTAAAACAGCGATAAATATACCGAAGTTTCAAAATGATGATAACAACTGCAGAACGAATCAGTCTACGATTTCCAACACACTAGCCTTCACCTGACTCACCCATTTCAACAAATCGGTTAAGACAGGTGCGGTTCAGGAATAAACTCTTCAAACGCACAACAAGGGTCACCATACGAAGGAAGTTTACTCGAAAAGCGTCTACGAGTGTAAAATGAAAGAAACTTTGTGAATGGATATTATGAGAAGTGACTTATCAGTTGAACAAATGAACACATTTAACTTTCCAAAAATGAAAAGGGGTTGATGCGCCATAAAAAAGTACATCAAATGGCATCAGCAGGACGGTTATTAGTAAAGATGAAAATCTGACTAAAAGCATAAAAATGAGGTGAGCGCTCACATAATTTGGTGTCTAAAGCTAGTAATTGTCACTTCGCCAAACTTTAACCCGAAGCAAAGCCTTTCAAACCGATCAAAAAGATAAAGGCGAACTAAAATCAGCTAAACTGTGAGTTTTTAGCTCGACTGAAATCCTCTCAGTGTGCATAAAACTACCAAGTTTGAGATCAACATACTACTTCAGGTTTACCACCATATCCATTAATTGAGCGCAAATACTGAGCTGTTTAACTGTATTTCAGATGTGCTCCAAAACAAAAACTTCAGTAAAAAACAACCGGATCAAGAGCCGCAGAAGCTTACCAGATTTGAAGAATAGAGTACTGACGGGAACCTCTAATTTAACAGGAAGAGTTATGAGCTGTTCTGCCACAAACGACGCCAGTCGTTCAGCTCCAATAGACTGTGATGATTCCTCGGATTCCTCTAAGGCTGCTTCCCCATCCAAGGCCGATCTTGAAAGCTAAAGTACAAATTTATGACAACCAAAAGGTTATAGGTGGGGGAAGTTTCAGATTCCAAAGGCTTACCAAGCACATACAACACGTACAGCTAGCTGTAAAACTGAATACTAGTTATTATCAGTCAGTTAAATATTTCAACTTGGGGCAAATTTTCATTTCGAAGTTGAAAATACGCCTGCCGAAAGCGTGTAACGCATATTTGACAAAATATCAAAGAATGGGATGGAAAACCGCTTATTGCATGCACAGAGGTATAAAAAAAACCATGAACTAGTAAGAGGTTTTCACTGTATTGAAAAGTTGTCATACATTTCAAAAATTTGCACTTGGACAACCAGCACTTTCAACTCACCTGAAGTGACTTATAACCATTTTCGAAGGTTTCACTAAGCCGTCGGACCACGTTCTGCTGATCAAGGTCACGAAGTAGAGGGAACCAAACGGACTAGGAAAGCGTGTAAGAACTTGATGGTTCAAGCAAAAATACAACAGAATACCGGTAGCAAACTTACCCAAATTATTGAAAGAAATTCGTAATTCACGGGAAGCCTCCCTATTAAGTCAAGGTTTGTCAGCCGCTCATGTGAGTGACAATGATATGTCTAGAGGATAATACAATGAGTTATCTTTCGGATCAACACGGCATAGGATTGGTGAACTTACTATCTTTTGGGCCAAGGCGGTCCAAGCCGGCTCCCCCAAAAGTAGAAGCTCGGGAAAACCTTGAACTCCAAGCAATAGAGTAGTTTGCAAGCCAGATATTCGATGGAGAAGTGTTTCAATGAGTAGACAAGAGACTAAAGTTTAGTGAGGTCAATGGTAACCCAAGATACCTTGTGTGCAAATTGAGGACCACTCCAGTCCAATACGTTTGATTGTCTAAATTTGAGGTCGTGTGTCAAAGTTGGGCCTACCGCAAAAGTGGTCAAACACTCAAAAGCAAAGAGAGAAGGCAGCTCTTGAAAGCGCCTCAAACCAGCTCGTAGAACGCACTTGTAAAGACCGGAAAGCATATTTGCAATCCTAAGGGGAAGAAATATGGACTTTTTTGGCTCGACACTAGCATAGGTAATAAACGATTGCAATTTAGGATGATTATTCAACCTTTTACAGTTAGTGATCGAAAGTTCAGTGCAATGAATTAGTGAAGTGGCGAGTATCACAGCTAGTGGTAATATTTTCCCGGCATCCGATTCTGAGTCCTCAATTATTTGGCAGCATAGATGATCCAGAAGGAGGCCAACAGTTTCGACACTACCTCCTGAAATGGCGCAGTGCACATCGTATTAAATGAGAAATGCGATAAAGAGTAAATGTTACTCCTGTCAATCTCGAATTTCGCAGTCATCTGAAGCGGAGCAAATAATACCTGGTACTCGGGAGATTCCGCCAAGAATCAAACTCCAGAATCTCTCACATTCAGGGTAAAACGAATGGTCTGCAATTTCCAATGCCTTGTCTGAAAAACTGAGGCATCCAGTAGCAATCACGTAAGCAGTAAGTTGCGTTAAGTTGAGGGAAAATGTTTTTGAATCAAATGGATCTAAAAGATTTCTAATTTAAAAAGTTCAATTCCTATCGTTTACAAAAAACATTCACACCTTATCGTTTCGTCGTGTATGCTGGCGTGGCCCTGTTCTCCAAGAAAATTGGTACGATTTTTGGCACGTAGCAAAGTGTCAATGATTAGGGGAATAGTTATCCTGAAGACTTTACGAATGTTGGTATCAATGAGGGTGTGTGAATAGGCAGTAGCTTTACTCCAACACATAGCACCACACTCGACCAGTTCTGGATGTGGAAATCCCTTTTTCAATATTCTTCTGGTGAGAATGAGCATCCCCTGCGAAATTTCAGCTGGAGCTCTTTCTCGTGAAAACATTTTCTAGAGATAGTTAATTAACATTTACGTAGGATCTCCCTACCCAAATAAGCTCTAATGGAAGCAGAAAGTAAAGTGAGTTTAAAGCTCTGCTGAAGGCTGCAAGTAAAGTTTGGTTTGATTCATCATCCGCGAAATCATCACTTAAAAATAATAACACACTGAAAGTAACTTGAGCATTAAAGTGCCTACTTTCCAAGGTAGATTTGCACACCAATTGCGAGCGCCAATGATTTCAATGTATCGCCTTCAATTTTTTGTTGTGTTTCGTTCAGATTGATACTAGAAAATGGAATGATGTCAGGAATGCTTTCCATGGCTGATTTCAGCTGGCACACCGATTGCTGAAGACGATCGCCGTAGGCTATTACGCAGTCTGTGAACAGCTGAAGAGGAAAAGGCCGACAGAGCTGTTTCGATCTATGAAGAAAAGGAGACTAGTGCAAGCCTGTTTTACTTTAAGAAGCTGCAGAAACACCTTGAAGTTTCACTAAAACTCGAGTCCAGATCAGTAAGTTCTGTGTGGATCAAAACGAAAAAGTTTTCAATTGTGCTTAGTTTGCAAAACAGGTCAGCAGACCCGGTATACCTGAAGGAAGACATATAACCAAGAATTTCAGTCGACATACGCCCCAAATATGCCTTCAAGAACTCGCATGGACGTCCTCTTGTAGACTGGTTCATCTTTTTTGTCAACCTTGGCTGCAAGTATTTTTTCCACAACTACGCATAAGAAACAATAAAGGGGCTAATGGAACACACCGTAAGATACTGTATTTTTTGACATAAAGCAGGTGGAACTTGTCAGCAGGTCCAAAAGAGATAACGCGTTTCTGAGGAAATATACAGAAAAAGTAGACTGACCTGGCAACATCCAGTTTGCTTGAAAGGCAGTCATAAACAAATTCTTTTGGTCGAAAACAAAGATTGAGCTCAAATGAACCCTACCCAAAATGCCTGCTTCATGCAAATAGAGAATGAAGTTTTCATTTTGCGCATCAGAGATCAGCATCACAAGAAAGGAAATCGTGGCACAACGAAGACTAGACTTGTGGGAACTGAGAAAGAGACGAAGCACTTTCGGAAACTTAGGGTTCGTGATTATACTATTTAGTGACTCAGGAAACTTTAAAACCAAGCGTATGCACTCTAGATGGTGAAATTTCGTTCCAATGCATTTACCAAGTGCATTCTGAGAGGTCGTAACATCATCGTGAGGGTCACACAGGAAATCCAACAGAATATCACAGCAGTTAGATACAGAAATGTAGTCCAAGCAGTCCATATGCCGCAAGAGAACGCCAAGGCAGTAGACTGCACTTCCCTGAAGACTTTGGTTCCCGATGCTCAGCTGTGGCAGAACGCATTCAAATATCATAACTTAGCGAGTAAGCAAATAATACTATACCCACATGGTGCATTATCGAAGACTATTTCATGGTTTTCAATGACATTAGCTAAAAGAATCAGCGCATTACACTTTCCTCTAAGATCATATTCGTCCGTATCCTTAAAAATGATGGTGTTAAGACCACTCACCAGAACAGACCTTAGAGGCGAGAGTATAGCTGTAATTAAACTCTGGTCAATGGTTAAGTGCCGAAGCAATGCGGAAATAACTATGGAATCATATCAAATATAATGAACACACCGTTCATTAGGAGAGTTGCATAAGTATCTCTTTCGACCAGATACGTGTCTAAAGAAATTAAAATAAATAGCCTTACTCCACAACGCTCCAAATGCTGTGATAAATAATTGGGTGTTTTGACCAAGATTGGAATATTTACTGATAGGTTGATTCAATATATTCAAACAAGATTCGCCATATTCAATGCGCTCTGTTACGTGCTTTGTCTTATCAATCAAGCATTCAACTAGGCAAACAACACAAACAACATGCGAAGTGTCATAAGGTGACCTCAATTTGACATCTTCTCGGTGTATACAAGCCATCCCCGCACGATATCACGTCGACAAAATGAAACACGCGGGCTTTCATCGAATCGTTAAAAGCCATTAAAATTATGCTACCTAAGTGGAATAGAGATAGGACTCTTACACAAATAATAAGACATCTGAACAAAATCATCATGTGTCATAAATAACGTGGATGTAGGGTGCTTATGAGGTAAGGTAAATTTAGAAATACTGTTGCAAAACAACTACGCAAAGCTAAGCTTAATTTAACATTTTAGTTATTACAGCAGTGTTTCAGGTCGTTGACCGTTATTACTAATGAGGCGTATCAGATGATCGGTCATATATACAGCTATTCGTCCCCGATTCTTTCTTTATAAAGGATTATAATTTTATTCATTTTACCATTTTAGTTATCCACTATAAATGCTTTCACATTATGGTCTTTTTGTTGTAGCATATTCCTTGTTCGTCTTCTCTGCCCTTCTGCTAGCCCGACACCGGACAGGCTAATTCAGTTGCGACTGTAATGCTTTATTTGTTGGGACTACCAGTTTAAGTCAATTGGGTCGCCATATTCTAGTGGCCTGTTGGCTGGCCTCTGGACCATGCCACCAGTCCCAAATCCCTCTGCTTCAAGAATGTTGATTCTGCTCTAGTACTATGCCTTCTTTTACCTTAAAGGAAGTCTAGGGACGCGACAGTGACGTCTGCTAGTTCGAGTTAACTAGAAATAGCACTAACTCAAGGGAAACGGAGTTCTTGTCCGGTGCGAATTGTGAATTTTTCTCCCAACTCTCATCCGTAAAGCACATCTGATCAGCATAAGTACTATAGCATATCCAGCCTTGCACCGAAATGCCAAAACTACTACATAATCTGTTCATCGATTGAAAACACTAGCATTACTGTCGCGTTAAGCAAACATTAGCTATTTCGTCAAATATCTGACGGTAAAGTGTTCCAGAATTCAAAACCTAAAGTGAAAATTTTCAATTTGCAGCCTCATTTTGACCGTGGGATTGTTGGTCATTTTAAGCTCAGTTTCACCATTTATTGCATCTACCAATTAAAATCAAACTCTCAAGCGTCATGCAATGCCTACTGCCTGGTATTAATTCAATAATATTTAAAAAATACTCACATTGCATTACCTGACGGAGCTTAGGCACTTTGGTGTCCTAACTTCATGCTTTCTACAGCCTGATTGATGCTACCTGTGTATGTCCTAATGTATATGGTTAGTGATGTCTTTTTCATACTACTGATGAGCCAAGATCCGGTTTCAAACCTCTGGATTGAGGTGATTAATTCGATAAAGGCATCATGCGTTGTGAAACCGAGAAGATTTACAGAGGATCAGAGTTTGCCTTCTCTTCAGAGATTGGCGTCACCTTCTTACTCACGAAATTTGTCCAACCGGCCTACTTGTCACCAAAGGGATGGATACAAACAAATATGGATTTGTTAGCCAAGATTTAGCTTCTGTGCATCCATATTACCCTTTCATTGGTAAATATTCACCTGGTTATTGTGAATCCATTTTACTTTTTCCGAGAAGATCAGCTCGCTCACTGTAAACCAAAGCTTAACTATTTTTACTCACGCATCCGTGTTAATAGTCATTGTGGCCAATTTTTTAGATATGAGTATGTCAAAAAGAGGATCGCATTTAACTTTGGCTTAGAGGCTTTTGAACCTTGAAGAAAGGCGATGTCCAAATAATTTTTTTCGTTTAACATCCAATGGTTTCCTTCGGTGCTTCTCCAACACCTTCAGCGAAACTGATTTTATTGCTTATGCACATCAATAAAACCGTGTTCCAACGTGAATACATCATAAAATGAACATTAAGGCTCGGTGCGCAACCTCTGCCGTCATCTGCCGTACGTGGACTTGTCCAGTGGAGCTGGGGTTCATTTGGGCGTCACTTGCAAGCATGAATGTGAGCTTTGGCGTGCGTCTTTCATGCTGCTCGTCTGTACTTCCATCAGATCTTGAAATTTTCGTTAATGGAGCAAAGAGAGCAATTGAACTTCGAGCACATTAAAAAAGTATCTTAATAGTTCAAGTGCAAGGTAAATCTCTTGCAGACTAAAACCAGCTATTACAAATTTGTTCTTAAGGTGTTTACTTTTATAAGTGAGTCCTATTACCTCCAATACACATTATTCATCTGCAAGCTAATAGCAACAAGTGCACTTTTGCGTTACCAAATAGGTCCCAATGTTTTGAATTTCCCACATTATCTGCATCACAACTCCAAGTAAGGTCACTAGAGTGATATTTTGTGCGAACAGTGTTTGGTTTAGGGAGTTAAGGTAAGCACTAGAGTTGGTTAGTCGCCTCTTCGACTCAGTGTGAGTTTACTGCGCTGCCACGGTTAAGTACTGGGACCTACGCCATTGCATTCACGCCTGTGACAGCATGAGGCAGTAGTACTACCATCGATACTTGCCTTATCATCCTCTTCCACTCTTGCACAATCTCCATCCCTTGATATTCTTCCACCTCTTATCCTACATTCCACCCAGCTGATTCCTTTACCCTTTTGCACATTTCTTGGCATCGTCCATCCAAACTTCTCTCTCGATTGTATTTCCCCTCTTTCCTCCGCAAGTACATCCTCCAGCTGGGCTGCAGAACTCCTCCTAGCTGTCGTGTGACTGGTAGATGGAGTCTGGCATCCGCATCGCATTGGTTCACTTTTACGATGTTTATACATGTGATCATCTAGTTGCAGTTGGCTGACACGGTTCACCTACAATGATTGAGGTTATGAATGTCGATACTGCATTGACCTTAAGATATTTTATGACTTCTTTTAACAACGACGTTTATTCCATCAGCCTGCAAGCAACTAGAGAATGGCACCAAATTTTATGACTTCTTTTCTATTTCAAGTCGGAGCTTTGATCTCCAGGATAAGCTCAGACCCAGAAGGTAGCATAACAGTTAGAAATCACTAATAATGTACATCACCATCAGTACTTCATTTGCATTTCATTCGTGTGATAAATAAGACCACTGGGTAAATACAGTCTCTTCAGAAGAATTTGTTGCAGTGAAAAGACACTCGTTGCATGGAACCTCTAAAGGTGTAGCAGGGAACAGTCCACGGAAGATCCACATTCCTTACTAGCGTCTAATGAGGATTTTGAGGGATTGGATCACCATGACAAAAATAATGAAATCGCCCAAGCGTCACGGTACTTCGCATGTCTTACGACTCAGCGGAATTGATGATGATCCGATTTGAAGTAAAGCCACATTGCAGTGTAGTTCACAATCCTCGTGGGAAAGGGTATTACAAGTGGACTACCATCGACAACTATTCACATCGGGCATCAAGACACACCTTGAGTTGAGCCGAAACAAAGCTGTATCCATTGTGTCAACAATAAGGAAGTTTATAGAAAAGACCAGGTAATCCACTGTGCTTATAATATTAATCGAGATGGAGGGCATGAATACCGTGCCTCCAGAAAGGTTTGGGTGTTGCTTTGTCGTCCGATCTACCGATAACCCCACGCCCCTATACCACTGACTACACTTAAAACCACCACAAAAGTGTCTGACTATTCACAGGTGCTAATTGTACACATAAATCAGCGAGTCGTTTTTCAGCGTTCACCCCGACTTACTTTGATTCTGCATACCGACTTACACAGCCGGTGTTGGGAGCCAATTGGACCATCATTTACCCGGAAATAAAGCACTGCAGTATCTTACTTTAGCAAGCACTTCTGCATCTAAGGCCTTGTTTGTTTTTTCCAAATCGTTTGCTATTCCAGAAACATTCTGAATCATCTTCAGCATAAAAATGATTCGCTACTGGGATGGATCAAAAGAGCGAGCGATAGACTGTTTAAATTCTCCAGCTCATAGGTCCCTACGGCGTCGAGCGGGGCCCTCTATTATGATTGCAGCCCACTCACCCCTCCAAATATTTATAATAAAACCGCAACCTAATTCCTGCTTCTTACAATGTCTCTGAGGGAAAGTGAAGTAAATCTAGACCCACAGAAGGGAACAAAACGAATGCATACAGCAATAGCTATTCTTTCGATCGCTACGGCCCCGTACATCCAAAACTCTCTTTCTCCAGGTTAGTCAATGTTAACAGGGAGCGTTAATGTGTACTAAGAAATGCCGGGAGAAAAACTACCTTTCCTTCCACAAAGTCCATGGTCCTCTTGAGGCAATTACCCAAAGAAGTGCTAAGGATTCATCTAATGGACATTTTGATACAGAACTCGGACTACGTGCTTCCTCCTCTAGGAAATGCACTTATTCAAGTCATGCGCTGGTGTTTGCTTGGGTGAGCACAGATGCTATTGAGAACCCAACAGCGGCCACAACACATACAACGTTACCGTGAGCACTGACCCACATAAAGTTGATCAATGAGAAGACCTCAAGGAGAGTACAAATTAAGGAACATTCTAGAATGCCTTAAGGCAATAAAATGCTTTAACAAGCATGTTTTCTGGAGCGGCCATGATACACTTGAAAGTGCTTCTAATTCACCCCAAGGTCTCTTTTTGAGGACAACATTCAACAAACATCATCACCTGCAGGTCGGTAAAATACATGCTCAACCACAGCTTCCTCGTTGAGAGGATTCCACCTCGAGAGTCAAGATAAAGTACAAGGGGCCTATAGAATGTACCCTTAAGAAGGCAGTAATTATGTTAGTACACGTTCATATTGCAATGGCTTTTGTACTAAAATAGTTTGCGCTGTTGATCGACTCTCAATGTGAGCGAAGAATGAATCACAGTGGAGCCTTTACGCAAACCCAAGTAATGCTATGGAACCGCACAAACATTAACAAATTTCAAACTGCGATTTGCATCATAACCAAGAGCATGGGGAAAATTCCCCATGATAATTTTTGGAGGGATGGTGGAATAGCCCAATTCGAAGTTCAAACATACCCAAGAGTCAGTCGACCAATTGCACAGCGAGACTTATTTGACATCAGCCAAAGAAATGACCAGGGAGCACTGGAAGAGGAGTAGTGGGGGAATAAAACAAAATTACAAAAAAAATAAGTGAAAGAGTGCGCGCTTGCACGGGCACAAGCACACAGACATGCACAGACTTCATGCAGTCGACCTCGGTATAATGGGGAAGGGATGACCCTCAGTGTTGAAAACCCATCGATTTAGTGGCAGCACCGAGTCGTCGCAGAAGATCAAGTAGAGGTATTTTAGCGTTTCAGCCAGGAAGAAGCTCTGCTGCACGTCGTCCTGAGTTGGGGTTGCACTTGTTACATCCCTCAGACCCGAGAAACCGCCCTCTGAGCGACAGTGCTTCTCAAGGGCCTAAATCACGACATTGATAACAGTGAAATTACGTCACCCAGAGTTCTTCAACCTAGAATTGACGTTCAAGTCAAATCTAGGCTCTTTACATGGTAAAAGAAAAAGAAATTAAGGAGTTAAAACTGCACTAACGTTCTTACATAATTTCTAAATGCATTTTGATGCTTTCTCTGCCTTGACTGGGATGTTCCTAGTACAAGCCAAGGGTACCATTCCAGAGATAATTAATGGCTAAATAAACACGTATGCTGCACAAATGGGAGCAAAAGCGACTTGGTAGCGAAAGCTTTTTTGCAAAGACAACGTCCAAAGCAAGAGAAAAAACAACCAAAAAGGAGGTTCTAGGACTACTTTATCAGCAAATGCGCACCTGAACAACGTCCCAGGCATATTCGCGGTACACATTATCATGAGTGAACCGCCACATGTAGAAGTACGACTCTACTGTTTCGGGTCGCAAGAAGTAGTGTTTTTCGTTGTTGGATATGCCCACCGCGTCCACGTTGTTGGTGAAGCGAAAGGACTCGGGTCCCAAGCTTGTCTCTGTTTGGGCGTAAGACTTGCGACAAGTCTCCGTCAACTGTTTGCCACGAAGGAACCACACGTCGCTCGTATCCTGCTTTGTTGCACCCAATGCAAACATCCCACCTGGGTTATGTTCAAGTCGGGGAATTAGGAAGTGGAGAGACATACAGATGAGGATGGTTTCAGAAGTCATCACCCACCAGCGAAACAAGCGAGATGACCCATAACGTTACCGGGCAAGCCGTGTTGGGAGTCAGTGATGTAGAAACTGCCCATTTTGCTGGTGCGAAGCATATTGAGACGTTCAAAGGATTCCAACGAGCGGTCGTAGAGCTCGCGAGCCTTGGTATCAGCATGGCCAGTGCGGATCCACTCCTTGAGGAGGTACTCGAAAAAGGAGTCGCCCTCGCCCGACAGTGTTACTCGGCGGTTGCAGAAGACCTCTTGCTGGGCGCTCACGTGGGTACGAAATTGATTGTCGGAGACCTTAGAGGCTGCTTCTATGTAGTCTCTAATCCGATGAACCTAAGCAAAGTCAAGGAAAAAAAAACTAAGTTGCTACGGTATCAGGCAGATGAATAATTTGAATTTAGTAATAATAAGTGACGCAAGAGTATCGCTAAGCGAAATTTACTTTGAGGAATGGTTCAAACTACCGTCCCCCTTTTCCGCTATTGCCACCACAAATATTTGGCGTTTGTTCTTTGTCCGTTCATCGTAAATGACCACAAGAAGACTTAAGGGAATTAAAAACACTAAGAGCTGCTGGGTGTTCTCAGTCTGAGGATAATTACATTTGCTACCTTCGCAAATGTACCGATAAAATCTCTGGCATAAGCCATGGGCTTTTTACTTCACTCCAGAAGCAACCTTCACAATAATCTTTCCTAAGTGAAAAACCTCAACCACAAAGGCAATAAAACATGTTTTGCATCCCCTACGATTGACGGCAAAGAAATAAGTACGCCCATGTTGCGCATAAACCGTTAATCTTAGTTAAAAGGCGACGAATTAGAAACGATAAAAGGGATTACGTGCAACAGGGCACCTGTAAGAAAGTTGAAGATTTCAGATTACGAATTAAGTATGAAGCAGGGCTTTATAGTTAATAAAGCATGAAATACCACGAGACAAAAGGAGAGTAAATGTGTGCTTTTGAGGATTTCCACATTAACACTTTAACACTAGTTGGAAGTTAGCATCAGAAAAGTTTGATATACATCCAAGTACTTGAAAAACACAATATTTACCATATTACCATATGGCAGCTCTAGCTTCCACTCACACAGTCCACAGATTACGACAGAAAAATGCTTGAATTACGAAAAAGTGATTCCGACATCACTAGAGTGATCCCTTCGCAGACGCATCAGCTGGGGCCCCAAAGCAAATTACCCACACACAATCAAAAAGATGCACACTTGAGTTCACCGAAGAGTACTTTCAGTGACGTAGAAACCATGTAGCAACATTATTGGCGGTAAGTAAAGTAGCCGTCCATGCCACAAAAGAACAAATGAAAACAGCAAGCAAAGTGAACAAATCGACCACCACGGTAAATATACACGAGACAGTATGATAAGCATGACGACTTTGTGATGTTAATGTGCAAAAAGATTTTTTCGAGTAAGATGAGATCATTCCGAAATGCTTTTTGTCGACATGACCCCTGCCTTCTGCGCATGATTTCTGCATTGCAGCAGACGCCTCTACGCGCATGCCGTATTAACAAAGGCAAAAAAGGGCTTTGCGTTTGCGTTTTTGGCAAAAAAAAGTGGATGAGAATCACGGTGAGCTTCTCCGTCGATAAGCTTTAATGGTGAAGAAATGGGAGAAGGTTGAAGAAACAATTCTAAAATAAGCTTATATGAAGGAACTTTGTTTGGAAGGCGGTGGCATTCCTGTTCAAATGATCGGAGTGCCTAATTACCTACGAATTACCCTGACGATACGAGCACATCGTACCTGAGTTTGGGAAGCCTGGAGAATGTAACCACACAGAGAAACAGAACCGAATGCTTACATACCATCTGACTGTACTTGATATCACCAGTGAGTTCAGAAATGAATTGGAATTCCATATGGAGCGTTCCAATCTCGGAGAGAATATGACACCCGTTGCTCGCCCAATTGTAGTTGCGACGCTTTTTGCTGCATGAAGGAAACCAAAAGTAGAGCAAGATGCGGTAAATTTAGAGGTTCATAATCAGATTCTTAGCGCACAGAACCAACTTGATCCCAAGGAATAAGCAACCTGTCCTCGCAACAGTTTATTGTTACATCCAGACTAGGTGAGTTAAAATGGCACAAATATTACCATAAATTAGGACTAATTCAGAAGCCAACCACCCATTAAATATGCTTTCCAACCTATTTTTGGAATAGACGCTATCAGCCTCAGGGGACCCTTCTATTCGAGGTTGCACTACTCAACAACTAAAAGAGGCGATTAGCCTCGGACCAAGACCATCCTATGCTTCCTTCATTACCTCAAACTCAACCAATTTGTCTGTGGTACGATTTGGAGCTGCTATTTACCGCAATCTGATAAGAGAGGCAAATCAAATATGAGACGCTTGAGTATTTCGCACTTTAGAAATTTTAAATATTTTGCATAAAAAGATTATAAGAGTGGTGTCGATCAACAAAAAAGAGGAATATAACTGACGTTCGAAGATTGAAAAGGGAGGCTGGAAGACCAGTTTTTTCATCAAACGCGGGTAGCAAGTTGTTCAGGATGGAAACCGAACGATCAAGGAAAATCTGACAAGAAATGCAAAATGTCGATGGGTCAAGGACACACCACAACGGGCACAAACACACACAAAAGTGACTAATTACGAAGGCCAAATAGGAACACATTCCTTTCATTTCATTTACAAAACCAGACACTTATTTACTGTCCCACTCAGTCTACATCCACCTCAACTGATGAGTTGACCCGCTAAGCAATGACTGTGAAATTTAGCAAGGAAAGTGAATGAGTCTTCAGGAATTCTTAGTCAAACGAACACTAAGTTCACACACCAAGTTCATTTTGTCCCGTAAGGGTTGTTTCCTCCTTTCAAAAGTGGCGGTAGACGTACGGAAGTCATATCTACGCATGAGAAAGCACAAGCACAAAGGAGAAAAGGCAGTAATGCGCCTTCTTGAATTGAAGAATCAGCCAAACTAGTTTGGGTGGTGTCGCTACCGCTTGTTTAGAACAAGAGTGACATTCAATTACTCAGTAAGAGAAAAGCAATAGCGTGACTCAAAGACAGTGCTGGAACTCACTTTATCTTTCGTCATTGAATAAATGCTCAAAAGGCCACCGACGAACCGGATTGTGATTTCAAACACCGAAACCTCAGTTGGCTAGAGTAGAGAAAAAAAGGTCTTTTATTTTCATCCTATGGTAAAGACGACACGACCCTTACGCTAACAGGACAAGTTGTGGGACCAAACGCAAAAACAATACAATGGACTATTTTCACTCCTGCTTGACAGGAGAAAAGTTTTTGTGCAGGAATATTTTACAGTTGGAATTCTGTTTCCTAGATAAATTCGTCCAGGCAGGAAGTGGGACTGAGTGGAGGAGGCTGTAAAGCTTTGGACAAAATTTTGGAAGCCCTGTAAGCTAGTTAGAAAAGTAAAGTTAAATTAAAAAAAACAACATTGCTGTCCAGGAGAGGTTCAATTATTAATCAACTTTGGATAGAGTGTGCAAAAGAAGCTCAAGTACCTTCAGTTTCTTAAGAAACTGTACGCCACGGTGCAAACGGCAAATGTGCTGATGGGTATATTGAAATGCACCAGAATAGCACGACATCAAAATTGTCGTCCAAATGAGGTTGTGCAAATTAGGAGGGAAAAACAAAATCAGTATTATTTTTAAACAAAGAGAGCGACCTGGATGGTGAAGTAAAGTTTGCGCAAGAGGTCACAGCAATCACTTCTGTGGCAAGGGCTTCCACAAGACCCAAAAGGCTAATCAATATGTTTCAACTCTGGTTTTCATGATGTAGGGTAACGAAATAAGGGGAAAAAACCACAGTGTTGTCAAGATTAAAGACGTTAGTGACAAGGGGAACAGTAATGAATAAGGACTACCGGGAGGAAAAGACTGAAAATTTGCATCACTAAGATTGTACGATTAACCATTTCACAAAGTACACTACTAAAGTCATCATTGCGATAAACGAGTATAGACTGGAGCTATTAGGCCGTTCGTAAGATATTACAGGACTGAAAATAATCTAGGTTCTGTGCCAGGAAACCGGTGAAATGCTTTCCCATTCACCGCTATCGATACCTACAACCTCACAAACGAGGTGAGCTAGCTAAGTATTGCCCAAGTGACATCTGGGGCCATTCAGGCAGTAGCAAATTTTAATTCCGACTAGGGTTCAGATACATTCAATGAGCTTGTAAATATGCTCTTTCCTTGGCTGGAGGTACAGTAATCCCAGACACAAAAAGAGAAAAAGCACTATGTATGCAGCCCACTGTTGTTAAAGCATAAGCACCACTTGGAAGGGTTTTGAAGTAGCAAACACCTACGATTAAAGAGCACTTACTGTCAAAGGAAAAAGGAGTTCTGGAAAACCCAACCTATAAAATAAAAGATGAAAAATCTCTGCTCCACATGAAAGTTGTCCGTGCTTCTAGGGCACGCTGAATTGGTTGAGCATAACGACCTTTGGAGACCAGCAGAGAGCCAAAGAACTGCGTCAGTAGCAATGGAGACTTGGTCCAAACTATGCAAATGATAAAGAACTATCAAAATGAAGTCTCACTCCTTTCCTCCCATACTTTCCGTCCAAGTACTACCACATTACCGAGGTACAGAGATCCAAACATACTAGAGTGAGGTAATCATCGTTAAAAAAGTGAGAAGGTCTGGTACCTTCACTTGCAAAAACGTCTGGTCATTTAAATAACTTTTATCAGGAAAGGTGCGGGTAACTGCTGTTCCTAGTTGGAAAAATAACACAATTGTCCAATTGTTCAGAATTCGCCGATAGAAACAACAAAAATATGAGGCGATCTGTGGAAAAACTACCTCGGATTCGAACAGATTGTACGGCATTAAGAGGCCTCTAAATTGTCCCCAAACTTAAAAACGTGCAGGTAGAGGTGGATGATTAAACTAAAAAAAATGTACATTTCGGACGGAAATGGTACTGATAAACACCTTTTAAACGGCATATGCTCAAAGACAGCAGGATTAATGTGAAACTTCAAAAAAAAAATACGCCAGAAGTGAAGTGCTGGATATGAATCCCTTGTGCCTGGAAATAACTTGAACAATGATAAATCAATTTCGACTCTTTAATAATACACTTCCACCAAACCCATTTCTGATCGTGTAGACTTGCTCTGCAAAAATCTTCGTGGAAAGTCTCTAGGAATGATAGTGACTTTTCCTAAGACAACACAACCGTAAAGTGAAAATTTCAGCTGAGACGACAGTAAAGCCAGATGAGGGGCAGTACCCGAAATGCCATGGAATTTGTAAACATGCCGCGTTTAATATGTGGACACAGGGCGGAAGTGGCCAATCAGTAAGTATAACAAACTTCATTGTTATCTAGGTGGCGATAACGTCTAGACTTCAAAACGACCACATTTGAATGAAGCTTTAGAAAGTGCATATCCCACTCACCGCATTGGAGAAGTCAAGTTTGTCTCGGATCCAATCAGCTGCCTGTTTATACTCCTCCTCCAGTCCCATGATGTAGAGCGTGTCGATGGAATCGACGATAGTGGCACCGAGAGGAACATGGCCTAGGATATCCGTGTCATGGAAAGTCTTTGACAAGGGCTTGAGCTCATTGTGACCCCAGGCGTACTTCACATAGTTGGACCAGGCATGCTTGGTCATCTGAGAAAAAAAGGAAGAGTACATCGCACAAGGCTTGCCTGCAGATGCCGTAACTATTTTGCAGTCCTTTTCAAGGGGGTGCCAAACATATATTGAATTTTTTGACAAATTTGAATTAGGACAAAGGAAGAGGGAGAAAGCAGACGTTTAGATGAGCTTTTCAATTTGTTTAACCCAAATAAAGTTGGATTTTAGTAGTCAATCAGCGCAATTTATGCTTCAAGCTTACCTATTTCATCAAGGGGAAGGTTATTTAAAAGGTTGCCAAACGTACGAACTTATAAACTATTTCATGCGCCAAAAGCGAGTCGCTTTTAATGTATTATATTTTCCTACGGGTTCTTCAAGCTATGGATAGCAAAAATTCGGTCATCACCAAAAATAAAGTCTGAACAACAAATCTTGGGCGCAATTCGGCACTTACTTCTTTAATTTTCTCCCTCTTTTCGGCCGCATCAGAATCTTGAATGGCTGCTCTTGAGGGACCGCGGATTTCTTCAATTGTCACCTCGGGCAATATGACGATTTGACCCCGCGGAACAACCAAGCCATCCGCTCTTGGGATGAGGTCGGGGATTTCAAAATTGTCCAAATAAACTGCTTCTCCTGCATTGCCTGCCGCCTCCTGAAGTGGCTGCATCTTGACGGGAATGCCGTCGGAAAGGTCCCTGATACCCTTCTTGGGCTTGCATACGGGCTAGATGAAGCGAGAAGAAATGCATTCCCATGCAATCCTGTAGACGCTCGAGGCCACTGGTTAGTGTTAGCGACCACCAGCGAGATACCACGTGACCTTCGCGTGCGTACACAATATTAAATTGCCATAATTCACATCCGAATGTTATCATGATTCCGTACTTGCAAATAATTAGTAGACTAAACTAATGACAATTGCTACAACCCCAGTAGCAGTCTACTTTCCAAATTGATGTGAGCTCTATCAGAGTCATCAGTGAGAACATGCAATCGCAGCGTTTTAGGCATCAAAAGAAGAGCGAGATCTGATGGCAGACAGATTTTCCCAATTCTTCCGCCTCCCTTAAGTACCCGAAGCAATACAAGAGGACGAATGCACATCTCCTCAAGAATAAAGAATAGGGTTTGAAATATTTTATGGGAAAAGATAACCAATGCCTGAACAACACGAGGAACGAGAAAAAAGCAAAAAAAACATTTTAAAACTGTTTATCCGACATGATGCAGCGATCGAAATCTAGTTGTAACATACAGGGGAAGGCCACACTCTTGCAAGGTAGATGAATCAGACGATGGCTTAGATTTTTGGAAATGCAATCAAGAGCAAAGATACTTACGCAGAAATCATTAAGGTAGAAAAACCCAAGCAGGACGGTAAACAAGATGGCTGCGATGGCGAGAATTCGGTTCAGCTTAAGTGGGCGAAAGGTAATGTGCCTTAAAGAAAATAATAGCTTATTAGCCAAATCCTTCAAGATGAGGCAGTATTTTTGCTTCGCAACGTCTGAAAAGGCAATTTCTTGGCAGCAACTAAAAGGCAGTGGCAGATGTCATAAACGAAATTGCACATTTATTCCCCACGGCTCTAAGGTAATTGACACAGGGTCATGCATAAAAGTGGGCAACTCATTTAACAAATTGCAATGCCAGTGGTTGAACGATCCTACTTGAGATTACGTTGATAAAGCCAGTGATTCTTTCTTAGTACTTCAGAAGTATTACACATCCAGTCATAAAAATGAACGTAGTATCTCTACACTGGTCCGCAAGTTTATTAACCTGACTACTAAGGATCGTTCTGTGTAATCTACACTTGCTAATAAAATATAATTAGGTATGCTTCTGGTCGCATAAACTAGGAGAGATTCAGTGCTAAATGCAAATGTCATAATTCTGAGACAGAAAAGCTCTTGTAATAAAAATTTTAATAAATGGGTACTACGGATCGGAAAACTCAACTCTTCGACTAAATGGCAGTTTGTTGGGATGAGGTAGGAAGGCAACTTAAAAAGCATTGACCCAACGTCACAATCTTGTCCATTTTAAGGTCTTAGTTCTCAACTACTCACAAAAAAGGGTTTGGGATGAAAACCCACAGTTCTACAGATTGAACTCACCCGTTTCCACTAAAACATAAAGTCTCAGCAGCTAGTCACTTGATGCTCAGAAATCATTCTGCACTCAAAATGCAGCATTTTCCTACAAAACTTTGAAAATTGATGAGTATTTGTATTCACTTGGTTTCGTATAGGATTTTGTTGCTTTATTTTTCACAAATACATAGATCCATTGGAGATTTGGGAGCATAATTGGAAATAATTGCAAATAAGGGTATCAAAACTGTTAGTTTAAAGAGGGTTTCTGTTCCACTCATACAACCTTCCAACTATTTGCATTTAAGGAGGTCACCAATTAGCTGTATAGAATAAGTCAAACAGTTTCGTTGAACCAGGTAATACGAATAAATATTTCTGATATAACAGACAGTTTGATTGTTATGCTTCGATCAGATATGTTGTGAAAGGAGGCATAAAATCGTGTGAGCGATCAATATTTCAAGAGAAAAATGGAAGTAATTTGTCTTCAAAAGGACACAGCACAAAACACGAGAGGTAAACAGAACACATGGGCGAAAAAAAGTGTTGAAGAGCGGTTAAGTTGGAAACTGAAAACATGTACCATAAAGCAGCTTACATATCGTTGGATAACCCCTAGAGGGAAGCTAACCGAGCAACGGCCTTGGGAAGGGCCAAGAACATAGCGATTGAACGGGCCAATTTTATTTGATTAACTATAAGAAAAATATGTTGAGGTGGTTGCCAAAGTTGTCTAGGAAAGTCCAAATATTTACTAAAATGCATACGTTTTAAACGCCTTCAGATTTCAAAATAAAAGGTGCAATTGAACTATGCCAAAACCTTGTGCAGTTCTTCTCCATAATTTCGGTTGGATTAGAATAGCAATCGAAAATGTCGACTGGACTACTCCTAGTCACTCACTGACACCAATTCAGTTTTCTAAATCTTCATATTTTTCTTTAGTTGAGTTAGAATTCATTATTGCATTACAAGCCCTGCCAAGCTATTCGGCAGCAACTTCCCTTATTTGTAGCAAAACCAAAAGTACCATTGCACAAATTAATCGTGTTTGCCTCAACAAAGATTGTCACAACACCAAATGTGTGCCACCTCCTTGACAATGTTGCACTTTCCCACAAAGGGCTCCCCTTTTGAAATACAACTCCATATTTTTGAACTAGGATTGTGTTACTATCTTAAGATTAACGCGTACCCCCAGTACTTAGACAAAACAAGTATAAAAATTCATGGGTTTAATAGTGAGAAATGTAAGCTCATTTATTGTTACTGAATTGGCTATTATTTTCACTCACCACGCCGATTTCAATTCAGTTGTAAGGTTGGCAGTGCACATATTTCGTGGTTTTCAGTTCTTCGCTGCAAAATTTGGTGAAGAAAACCCAATTTATAGAAAAGACTATCACATTCACCTATTCAAAACTGGTGAAAAACATCCTCGCCGGTCTGTTGCCGTCACATCAGTGACAAGTGTTAGCGTCCCTTATCAATGGGTGTAGACTGCAAGATTTGTAGAGGTCATTCCCATCCACAATACGATGCACGCTTCTACGTGGTAAGCTTTGTTTTTTGCCTGAAACGTGGCACCCAAAACTAAAAAATTTAAAGCGTCATTTGCTCTACAAAACAAGAGAAGGTGAGTGCAGTTTTGTGCGTGTTGTGCAGCAGAGTTTGAGCTTCTTTTCTGGACTTTGCTTTCACCTCCAAAAGGCATTGATTTTTATGGATGTACACTGACAGACCAACACTAAGTATGTTTTAAAATGCAGTATTTTGCTTTCATTATCAAAAATTTACTCATAGAAAACCAAAACCTGAATCAAAATCACAAAGATTACTCAAAAGTTCAAATTTAGATCTACTTTTGTGTAGGTCTGACGACTTTTGGGAACCCTTCTGAATAAAAGCGATTAAATGTTAACAATAATACAAAAACGGGTCGGATATTTACTTAGCAAGGCAGGGCGATTATCGAACATTACAGAGTCTGTTGTGTTCACGCATGCGACCCTCTCACTCGAACTGAGCGACTGTGCAGGCCATCTCAATATCCTCCACCAAAGTTAAACTTGCTCTAGAACATTTTTTTGCACTCGTGCCAGTGAATCCTTAGGTTAACAAAAATTTATTTTCAATCTGGTGCTGCACACCACGTCTGGGGGATTGCCTCATCGCGTCACATCGGTGGCGGCGCTAAGCCACTAGTTACCCGGACACTTGGGCAAAATCCTTCTTTATTTGACTAGTCGCTGCATCTGACCTCTGAGCATTCAAGCAAGTAGGCATCAACTGTGGAGGGCTTAATCCACAGAATAGATATGCTACTACATCCACCTCAACTTCTTCGAATCGTCACAACAAGGAGTTGATTGTCAATACTGATTCGAGACCAGGACTTAACTATTCAAGAAATCCATTTAAAAAAATGAGTTTACGGTTGATACAACTACAGGTCTGTACCACCACCTGAGGGCAACAAACCTCCCGCTCCTCATACTACATTCTGAATATATTCACTGCAGTTCAGCATTTATGATCTCTCTAAACAAATCTCCAATTAGGATTCATCTAAATCGAGTGCTTGTAGTTCTACAAACGAAGTAAAAAAAAGTCCACATACAAAGTAACATGAGGACAAGGGCCGTCTGCCTGCCTGAAATAAATCCCTTTCTTTCCAAGGTGCCGTATTAGGTCCTCCGATAAGGCTCGGGGCGCTGCAAAAATTGAGTGTTTCGTTGTTGAAACCCAACCGCTTGTTTATGATTTTGTAGTAACAGATCTCTCGGTTGGAATTTGTGCCAATGTATTCGAAAAACAAGTCAGTAAAAGTAGGGACATAAATCATGCGTTTTCGAGTTGAATGCTCATTAGTAAGTGAATTTAGGCATTCGAGTTACTAGAAAATAACATTTTGGCGATTTGGGTCCTAATGACATGATAAGTCGGTGAATATTTTAAGTTCTTTCAGACATCGTTTTTTGAAAGTGTGATTTTAGATAATGCCTTTCATTTGTGGTTGCAGCAAGGGAAATCGGACCATTGCTTTACAATTGTCACGGTCTGTTTTGTCTTCAAACGGACTGCGAAGCGTTCGTTTGCACTATACCATCATGCTGAGTGCTGATTCTCCAGGGTATCGTTGGAACATCCAAAGCCATATAAAAACGTAAGTAGGACCGCAAGGAAAGAACCTGCTGTGAAGAGTAGGATAGATTATTTAAAATCTTGCCTTATGCTGCATGGGGTTCAGAGGAAATACAACGTCAGTACTGCTCTAAGCGGAACAATGCTGCATTTGCATTCTTAAAAAGGTCGGCATGCCCTCCAATACGCAGCCCGGCATTTGGATAGCCCGGAAATGGGGAACATTAAACTCTGGTCAGGCAGCTAGGCCTTGTAGAAGGCATCAGCCTTAATTAATCATCTCAGTTTCGTCTGCCACAGATTTCGCCGTCTGGCAAATGAAAACTCCCACAACCCATGGACTGGACTGCTGGCCATAGTGACAAGGCTGGTGATTGACCGTGCATTTTCCACCAATCACAGGATGGCCACCTCGCCTCGGTGACGCGTCATCCTTACGGGGTGTGCACACACACACACAGGTGGAAATATTTGCGAAAATTTTTCCAACAACGGTCAACGCTAACAGTTGGCTTTGGATTCGCACTCGGAATCCAGCATGGTGCGCGGCCTTGTCTATGTAGTGGCAGCGGCCTCCTGTAAGTGACGCCTGATGGCAGCAGCCCCTTTACAAGACCATAAAAGGTGTTTTTTCTTTTGTATTTTATCCCTAGGCATCCTCGTTTACTTTGAGCAAATCAACGGCAGACTTATGTAAGTTCATACAATAATTTTAATTTGAAAGGGAAATATCTAGATGTTTAATGTTGCAGACAATTAACGACCTAAAGCAGTAATATGCCATTTGTTTTTTTCAACCACACGTAAATGCAAGTTTGGAGATTTCAGAAGGTACTTTTGCTACATACAAATTTAAATGCCAATGTGAAGGCTCTAAATAACTGCCTTAAGTGTAAACAGTTTATCATCTGCACAAATAAGTTTATTTTACACATGGTTAAGGTGGAGCCAAGTATGTGCCTCTATTGTAAGAAAAAAGTGTTTATGCACTTGGAAATTGTTTTTTTAACGTCTTTTAAACACTTTTTGAAAACCCGCTTTTGCTAAGCGTCTTTGAGGGCAGCGAAACTCATACAGATGGGTTTACCCAAAGTTCACCGCCTTGATTCCACTTTGAAAGGCGGTATGGCTGCCTAGGTTGCATGAAACGGGACTAGAGCTTGTACAATCCTGATCACCTGGTTTCAAGGTGAAGGTAAAGGTGGATCAGCACTGCTAGCACCACCACTAGTGCTTTGGCTAGGTGATGAGCGCACGGTTAACAGGTCGTGCCAAGAACTCAGGCCTGAATGCTAGGAAATTCAGAGACGGTCTAAATTAGATTCACATGACCAGAAGGAATACCAAATGAGCTCAGATGAGCTAGTGTCAATTCACATTAGCCTTGATTCAATGGTAAGCAAGAATGTTTTACAATATAAATTGGTGCCTGTTTCTATTTAAAGTTGGTTTGTTAAAGCTTGACTTCATTTTACCAATGCCAACAACTGGTAGGCTGTCTGGCTCGCATATTTTGAGTAGAAAGGCTGCCGTGAAGTGAACTCCAAGTAAGTCTTTTTCTGCCAAATTTACAAATAGGCATTTAACTTCTCAATGATTCCTACAATGAACAAAACGGGCTACATGTCAAAATGTCACTCCACCTCATTTCAATGTTGCCCCAATGAGGCTGGGTGGCGGCTAATGCATTCAGCATGAATAATGAGCAGAGGTAGGGCAGAGCAAGGGATTGGGCTCACTGTTACAGCTTGAGAAGGCCTTTAGTCCCTTTGTAATGTGTTGACAAAAACAAGGTTTTTTTGCCTCCACCGCTCAATAACTCACGTATGTGAAGACAGTTGTCGCGGTTGAAGCATTTTAGAAAGCGGCAACAGGTTATTTGATCTCGTGGTTTATTTTCGCAATTGTTTTGTTAAGTTTCCCGTCTCCATTGCCACTATCTGAATACAGCCGACTTCTGCATTCATTACATTTGAGCAATTAAATATATTTTAGATGGACTCTTGTTATGCCCTTTCTCCCAATTTCAGTGTCAATGAAGATCTCCAGTGCGATGATAGGGGATGTAAAATAAGGGCAGCAGTTGATGATTACGTGCGGATTGAACGAGAGTTGGATTTTGGCATCCAGGTGAGCAATTTCCTTTCTCCAATTAGCAGCCCCCAAGTAGTATAATTGAGTTCTATTTCTGTATTTGTTTTTTTTTCGCTTCTCATCTCAAAGGGTTCGAATCCACCCCACGACCCGTTTTGTCATCCTAACTACAACGTCTGCCACAATTACTCAGGTAAAGGGATTGAGCTTTTTCCCCCACTTTTGAACTCTTTCTGGGGGATCACTGGTGTGTTGCGATCCGTCAAATCGGATCCACTGACCTAGCCTAACCACCACTCTGCCCACATTTGCCTGTTGCTAAACGGGTGAGTGAAAGCATCATCATCACTCTGACTCCATTTAAGATGCAGGCGTCTCACAGTGGGATTGATTCACTTTACTGTCATAGTTGATCGTTTCAAATGACAGAACTCCTAAGCAGCATTTACTGAAAGGTCATGTGGGAATTCATCGACTATGTTGTCAACGTCGCTATGGCTCTGGTCGATTGGCGATTAATTGTCCTGGGTAATAAAAACACATTTGCTTTGCCCTTTCCCACAAAAGCAGTACAGGTAAATACTTCCTTAAGGAATTCTTAATTACGGGCAAAAGTTCTCTTGCAGTGTAATGGGGCCACAAGAGTGTAGGGATCGGTAATTGAAGTGGATTTGGAATTTGCGCTTTCTCTGCTTCTTACCAATGACTTCCATTTACTCAGCTGCGTTCTACCAAGTTGCTTGAAAATGTTGAATTCAATAAGATGGAATGCTTCGATACATTCCTGTGTATCCCCTAGCTTCACCGAAGACCTTGGTAAATAATCACCCATTTCAGTCAATTTGATTGAGTCAGTATTGACTTTACATTATTTTTAACTAGGTTCAACTTTTCTTAAAATAAGTGGGGATTTCAACAGAAAAGACGTGACTCGTCTTGTCCTTTCCAAGGGACAAATGGATGCAACGCTCTTGATTCACAGGGCTAATGGAGGTAGGTAGGGGAGGCTCGTCTATTTATTCTCCCCACTTATGAGCAGAGCAATTAAAGCACATTACATCCGTAGGGCGGTTTAACTTTGTAAACTAGACAAGTCTAGTTTGATTTTTTGAAATGAAGTCACAACCACATAACAGTTTAGAGCTTTGGCCTCATTTAAAATGGTGTCTCATGGTGAGCTCTTTAATTAGTGGCATATGAAGTTTTTGAATTGACATCCACTTCTTAGTTAGAAGGGATTGGGAGCATTCTAAGGGGACTAATGGGAGTGAATGAAGAGATAATTAGAATAAAGCAGTGACAGACCGCAAAGATGTAAAGAAGCAGGTATCGACTGGTAATTTGACATAAAAGGCGTGTCCACCACTAATCACAATAGTGTTTAAAATGTGTTGGCAGGAGGCAACCATAAACGAGAGCGACGCATCCTCTACACGACACCACCCGTGCTGCCTATCGAAGAAAACTACACAATATCGCGGCCTGTTCAAATTACTGTGCCATACTTCTCTGATTCTGTGAGTTCACTGTCCTGCTTTGAGGATGCCAACAAGGCTTCAAAATTCACAGGCATTAAGGATTAACCCTTACAGCTTCCCAAATGCGTTGCCTACTTCGGTCTAGCCAAAGTTGAAGGCGTGCTCAGTGCTGATGATAGTGGGGACTCAGAGCAAGGGGGCGTCCATCTGAAGTGGACCGGAAGTAAGTTTTGGGATAATAGATCGTAATCTATGGAGAAGGACAAATAAAATTCCAATAAGGTAGTTTTTACCAGCTTTTAAACAAAGTGCTACTTACAAGGACGAAATCGCATTGGGTTAATGGCATGTGTTTTGTTTTCTGAACGCCATCACCAACGGAGCGTAGTAAGAGGATCAAATGGTCAAACTTTACTAGATCGGGTTCTGAGGACGAACGAGACCTCTTTATAGGGGAACAATATTCAGAGGGCAAGATGTTGAGTAAATTGTCGCAACAGGAGTACCAAAAGGTCATAATAAGTGAGCCTAAGGTAGAGACACTAGTGGTTTCATTCACAGGCAAGTGGGTCCACCTTTAAGCTTCTGCAGCTATTATGATGCATAGCCTGGCTCCCTTGATGAGGAATTATGCTCCCAAGCTATCCTACTAAGCGGTTCAGTATGTCCATCTACTGCACAGAGTACACACTCACGAATCCACTGTGCCACCTGACTGAGTTAAGCTGGTGTGCAAGAATCTTGATTGTGGATACTTTGCATCTATTAGATGCCATGAATAGGGCATACGTCAAGTTTTGCCACTCAGTGATTGATGAAGACCGATGGTGCACACATGTGATCAGCCTGCACTTTAACTCCTCCCGAAAAACTGTAGCTTGACTGAAAACCAATTCCAGATAGTGGCAAAAAAATAACAACTAATATTAAGAAAAATGCCATTGTTTTGCTAAGACATTATGACGACTCGTGTTCCGTGTGGTCATTCTTCTGTTTATAGGGAACACGCTTCTAAAGGGCATACTTTTCCCATTGCAGGTCGGAGTTCAATAAAAATCCACGGCAAAGTCATTCAAGTGCCGTTTGAAATCACTTTTCTTGGTGAAAAAGAGAAAGGCGAGGAGTACACATTTGCCTTTCTTTCCTCACTCTCACAAAAATGCAATCTTTTGCTAACATTTGTTTCCGTGCTAGGAACGGTTGCCTACGCTCAATAGCAATAACTATGGCTGGAGTGCTGAAGATACGATTTTCTGCCTACTTCATGTTATTCTTAACAAACATCTTTTTGACTCCTACAATTCGTATGATCTGGCACTAACCATGACCAAACGCGATTTCAACATCGATGAGTGGCTAAGACAATCCGCTCGTTTGTACACACTATCATTTTGGTTTCAAAGTTAAAAAAAATGTTCAAAAAGATTTGTCAAATCCAAGAAAAACACTCATTCATTATTTATTTAAAAAAACGACAAAGCTCTTGTTTAAAAAAAAAGCAAAAGTAGGCAAACGTAATCACGCTTATCCATTTAAAAAGTACAACACTTTTTAGAGTGTTAGTCATGCATACAAGGCAAATGTGGCAAACGCTACTGAACATGTTTAAGTAGGATCGCCAAGCACGGAAAGTAAACCTCAAGGAGAAAAGATGTTTCACGTTTTGAATAATGGTACGCGGCCTAGAGTCGCGGCAATATATTCGAGTGCCCCTCTATGTGCATGTCTTAGGGATTCCAAATTGAGGTACTCGTTATGCTCTCAGACCTTTTCGATTTGAATTAGCACAATAAAACTAAGAGCAAAACACAAATACCTGCAATAGAGAGGAAGTAAACCATAAAAAATTTTTAAATGCTATTTTTTGTGGTTATTAATTATCCACATTCGCTGACATAATGGTGTCGGTGTTGCGTGGCATTATTCCTACAACAAGCGAAAACGCAGAAGTTAAGTGTGTTTGCGGGCATTTGTTACTAAGTGTTGCTAGTTTAAACTTGGATCATATTTGACATTAAATAGGAAAAAAAGCAGGCTGGTTATTCAACCATGGATAGGGTAAATTCCCAAGAGCCGTCATCAGAGCGCTCGACACCACGAGGTAAGAAACTTCGGTTGAGCTAGAACGGGACGTTGAATGCTGCTTTTTAACATTCAAAATTGTAAATAGACAACCAAAAAAACTAGTCCCTTTAAATGCTTTTACCAAGTACCAATTAAATTCTCCTTTGATAAATGCTTTTTAACGCTAGGTATTCTATCAAAGATGCTTCAATTACGTTTTGTATCCTTTGAAAAACAGCGATATACGGCAACCTGTAGACATTTACTTAGCCACTTTAGGTGCATGCAAAGACCTAGGAATTATGCATTTATACGTTAGAATGGCAGACAAAACCGCGCTATTCATGCGAACAAAATTCCAATGCGTAGCGAGCATAAGTGGTGTGGCTGACAGATCCCAAATAAGCTGCTAGTCGGTTCCAATATGGCCTACATCCAGTCTGTATGGAAATAATGCGTAAAAGAACAGAGTAAGCGATCAGTTTGTACGCCAAACGGGGCAGCGTGCCCGAGAACAAGCTGGTCGAATTATCTTTAGCTAATCTAGCACTTATAATGAAGAAGCATCGTCACACTATAAAATCGTAGCCATTACACCTGAAGTGATATGCTCTTCCCATTGTGGAAAGAATAGTGGCATTCCTGCCGGATTATTGCAGAGATAAGCGCCTCCCATACATTCAGCTGGCATCCTGACATTCAGAATTACATTCCACAGTGGACTAAAGCTGAACTAGTTATACTTTTAATGCTTCATTCACTTTAGAGTTAGCGCTACATTTTGGCAGGCGCTTGGCACAAATTGTCACGATGGACTTTAAAGTAGTTGGAATTCCCATCTCAAGTGCTGCTACGAAATGATTTATGAACTTACGTGATGGTAAACTTGTCCCGCAGTAGCGATTTGGGCGCTTTGGAGCCCATCAAATAGCACTTGTCATCAAAGATTATGCAAATTAAGTGAAATCGCAAAAGAACTCCTTGGGTTGAGGGAAAGCAATGAAAGCATTTAGGGGAGTAGATTGTTTTGAGATATTAGTGTTGTGCGAGTACGAAGTGGATGCTACTGCCTAGCTGCTGCCACGGCCAGGAGATCAGGGAAGGCGAAGGCTATAGGGCAAATATTCTTACTGTCCTTATTCGGAGGCCCATAAACGCCATGATGATTGCCACTCTCGTGCATTAATAACCCTTGATTGACCTCGGCATCCAAGAAGGTATCAGCACACAAAAATGCAAGTAACTCCAAGAGGGCCGAGTTTTACCTCAAAAAAAGGCGTTAAATAGCTGAAAGATGGAAGAAGAAAATTTTAACAGGGAGACGGTAAAGACGTTTCGAGATTGACGTGCACAAAAATCTAGATGGGCAAACAGTATCGTTCGCGTAATGGGTAGTAAAATCATATTTATGTTCTTGTCCACAGATTTACATCACAGATAGGCATTGTTATTCCCCGCCATTTAACTTTCGTGGTCTGTGTTGGGTTAAAGAGGTAAATAACATCCGTGTGATACTTGCAGCGCCTCTTGCACTTTTTTCTTGAATTTGATCCCTGAAATGCTTATGAGCTCAAAAAATGTTTTTTAGAAGAGTAACTTTATACTTTTAGCGTAAAAGTCCCAAAGGAAAATCGCCCATCACAACCCAAAAGTTGTACCAGCTTGTCATGAATAATTTGAGTAGCTTCTTTTAATTTCGTGCATCACATACATATGTATGAGTTTTGAGCTCAGGGAAGGAAGCTAGGATGTCACATATATGCAACACTTGCAGCCAATGTGCCTAAAAGACTTTATCCAGAAAAAATGCCTTAAAATTTAGCAAATAGACGAGCTGTTCCGATAAATGCTTAATTCTCAAAGCCACCCAAGCACTAAATTTGGATTTCAGAATATTAGTGTCTCCACCGCAAGAAAATCCCAAGCACTCATAAGTTGGTCTCATGCTTGGAGCCAATCTACCGCCTGTTGCGAACCAAACTAGATGAGCATCATCACCCACATCAAGCAGATTCGTTAGTTGTTATTGCTCGTTTTGTGCGAATTGGATACATTTTGGCGCCACTTGAAGAGCCTGCCCCTCTAGTGTAATTGCAGTTTCCCGAATTACATGCATTGAAATGCCAAATGCCTACTTTTACTTAGATGATTTGTACTTATGTGAAAACTCACTGTACTATCCACTTAAATACGCTGGGTGGATCCTAATAACATGGTGAAAAGCACGCAGAATACCCCACCACCTAATGAGATACAAAGCCGTCTTTAATTTCGCCGCTCAATGTCCTCTTGCCGAAGAGTTAACTCTGAGCATGCAGATTCAAGAATAAGAAGATATTAGCGTTCCATCATTCTTCGAGGATCCGACTGACATCAAGTTAGTCTTATGGTAAATTCGAATCCGTAGATAGCGACAAGAGGAAGTGAAAGTGTGCTTACGAGATAGCAATTCACAACTGGCAAAAAAATCCTTGAACTGATTATCATTAGAAAAGCCGTGTTTGGGAGAGAACGCTTTGTACACTGACTCTAACGAGTGAAATTGCATTCACTTGGCTATTTACTGGTTGAACGATTTTCTCATTTTCTGCCATTGCGGATGAATACACATAAAATGGGCATAATTCCTTTTAAATTAAGAGAACTTAACATTTTTTCGCCTAACTTGTGAGTAGACTTAGGAAATTTGAAAGAAAAGTTGCTTTAACCTCAAAATTTAACGTCAAGACCCTGTAATTAAATGCAATAGCTGAGGCTACTTCTGTAATCAGAGGAAGAAATTCAAAGAGGAGCACCGGTTGCTACTCTTTGGTACCTAAAGAAGGTCACTCCAAGTCTTCAAATCAACGATTGTATCGGTCCTGTGCAAAGAATTCCTCACAAAGCATTTATTTTACAAAAGAACAGATTTCTTCTGCAGTATTACACTCTTGCACTGTCGCCAACGCAAGTACTCTTCTGAATTACTACCTTGAGCGTGTAAAATCAACAGCCGACAGCGTTAAATGCATTCTTTAAATGAAGGCTGGCATATTGTTCTGCCAAGAACTTGTAAATAAGCCCTCCTAAAACGTAACAGTTAATCCCAAGGCCGATTCTGTTGAATTACCTTTAGAATTGACATGCCAACTGTTCCGAAAACAGTCACTTAGTTGGTCAAGCATAAACTTCACCAATGTTTCCTTGGACTCCAAAGAGAGAGTTGATATGATCAAAAACAATTAAAAATGTGGGTGTGTATTTTTGCATAGTTTACAAAACGTTGAGGTCATAATTACATTAATAATTAAGCATTTTTAAACAAGAAATTCTGCTTCACAAACAAATGCATTCTCCTTAGACAAGCAGCCAGCGGGGTTTAAACGGTGCAGATTTCAGGTTCTCTTACAGCCAGTCGGACGGAGGATTCAGGAATTTATTTGGTTGACTTTGAATCAGGTAGATTTAAAACAAAAACAGTGTAAAATTTGAAATTAGTTTCATAGAAACGCGATGATTAGTAGTCTTTATTTGGGCCACATACTATCCATCCACAAAATTATGCTTTAGTAGCGCTATGAGAGTCTATTAGATTTTCGTTTTAATTTCGCGAGCAATTTAGGCTTTGTCTTTTTCCTACTGCTGGATGGCATGGCCCGGAGGCCATGCCAGTAGTCTTCAGCCCCAACCCTCCTATACGCCTCTCCCAGTATTATAGAGATTTTTGCCTTCAGGGAAGACTTGGGGCGCTACATAAGTGGTAGCCAAAAGCAAATATGATCTTAAGGAAAAATTGCTCAAAATTTCTGTTGCTAAATGATGCATCATAATGGGGATTGGAGAAGAGGATAGGCCGGGGAGGGTAACGACATTTAACCTTCTGTAGCTACCGCACTCTCGTGCCGTGCAAGTAAGCTGCTAACAACTGAAGTGACACTAACCGCAAAACATTTAAAAAGGTTGGGTACGGAGCCGTCCACATTATCCATGTGTAGATGTCCTATCCAGCTGGATAAAATCCAAGTAGACATAGGTGGGCAGCGCTGAAGCGTAAAGGAAACAGCAAGGAGGAATGGACATTAAACTATTCTAAACTCCGATTTTTACTCTATGACTCCCAATTTCGGCCGGTGTTCCCACAGCTAGTGATGGGCATACGAGTTTATCAGCACATACCCCTTACTCTAATGCGGTTCTGAAACAGGATAAAACTCTAGGTCCGTTGTAATTGCTGAGCATGGTCATGACGTTGCAGTCAAGTATTACCTCAGTCCCATGGAAATTAGATGGCTGACGTAGATGGCTCATGAGTGTCTCCTTTACAACATTGCGTTGCAATGGCTGACGCAAGAGGCTGACCAAGGGAAGCTTTGGAGACGACTGAAGGACATGGCCATTGTACTTTTACACAGCAGCATGGCTTCTAAGTCATGCCAGTATCTCTCCATTCCCTCTATGCGTCGGCAACACATATTCTGCCCGTGGTGTTGTCTTCATCCCTCATCTTTTTAGTAGACTTGCAATTCTTTTTAGCGAACATAACATCATTCCGAAATGGTGAGTTGCCTTTCATATTGGTGCTTTTTACTTATTTATGCCTACATCCTTTGAAGTGCTTTCTTGATTCATCAGACGATTATGTTCTCCGCATTATTCCCGACAGTTATGGTTAAGCACTCAGACGTCCCTTTTAAATTTATAACTTTTGGGAGTTTTACGGCCCATTTATTTGTAGCAGTTAATTGATTTAAGTAAGTTATACCGTATTAATTATCTGGTTTATCATGGAGTCTAACAACACTTACGACCTCAGGGAATGTCAGGGCGGACAATTTTTTCCAGTGTTTATTCAGATACTTGCATTAACCTTTTAGCTCTTTACCTTCATGTTGACCGACTGCAGCAACTTGCGTTCCATGGACGCTAAATTGACTGAAACTATGGTAAACACTGAACCATTGATGGCGCCTCGTGCATGCTTCATACGATTACCCCGATAGATCATTTAGACGATATTATAGGACAAAATTCTACCCAATATGACTGGAAGCTGAAATCCTAAACCCTTGATAAAAATATTTAATAATGCATTCCAGCTGTCAGGACTTCCTACACCATTCACAAGAGCAATTTAGATACTCATCGAATCATTCCACTTATGCGTCTTCGTAGAGGCGGATGATGGCGCACTTCCCACGCTTAATCTGTCAGAAGCAAAGTGAGTGGGTAAAAGACAAAGATTTCTGAGAAACATTACTCTAAAATGAGATTTTTGCACGCCACTCCCTGGCCACTTAGTGTCTAGCCCATTGGCCACTAAGGAGTTTGCCAGCGCGAGAAGGCGAAAGAGTGGGCGAAAGAGGCGTGTCGCTGTGTATCGCCTCGCTCCACCTCACCTCACACCGCGCATTACACTTCATACACGTACACGCCACCTCTGGAGGCTCTTCAGCTCCCAACATGACAGCCATTCACTGGAACCGTTTCTCAGGACGTAGCGGACTTAGAAGTCGCACCGCAGCAGTGATGGACATTGCTAGTCTCTCATCTTTTCTCGCCTCCAGTGACAGTGAGTACGACCGCGCCTCATCCCGCTCATCTACTGCTACCGCCACCCCTGCCACTAAAATAGCTCCAAGCCTCGTGGAGAAGAATGGAGATCCCAGGGAAGATGGCGAACGCCTTGCTCAGCAACTCATTAAGGCTCAAAAACTCACTTCAGAACAAGTTTCAGGTAAGTGTCTGAGTAATCTTATCACTAATTTTAAGGAGCATGAAAGCAGAAAAGCTTCCATTAATGCGCAGTACCTTAAGCCACCTAGGAACGACACTAAGTGGGCATCATTAAACGCCATAAAAAACAGGCATATTTCTAAACTAATGAATGACAAAAAACAAGAGCTAAGTTTTTTACATGCCTTTACAATGATTTAGGCCAAGATCAGGAGTGATGTAGATGCCAAATCATCCCCAAGTTGGAGGTTAACCGTGGGCAGAGTAACAGTTTCCTGTTTTGGGGCGAATCTTACATAGATCAATGAGCAGTCGAAAAACACAAGAGAGATGGACATGCACATATTGCATAGAGTTTAAAAAATAGGTTGTAGATGATTGGCATCTTGTCGCCAAACTATATTTGAATTGCGTCATAAATAGCTCGTAACTCAAGTGCCAAGTGGTGCTCGCTCCTGCGTCTAACTTGCGTTTAACGTTCCTTTCTTGATTTGCGATTGGGCAACCGTATTTCCATCAAGGTGAAGGAGTAATTATTAGCAGTTTGGAGAGGTTGACAAAAGATCCCTTCAAATTCAGAGCTCTTACGTATATGCCTAAAATTGTTAGCTCATGACGATACCGGAAGTTATTGTCATTTCTAACGAGGAATAGTTTGGGCTACACAGAAGAGACTTAAGGGTTGTCTGAGCTAAAATCGTCAGCCAAACTCAAAACTTGGCCTGATCATCTTTCATGCCTTGATATCCAAATACGTGCCAGAGCATATCTAAGCAAGAGCAGCTAGGATTGGCAACTACTAGCTGCATTTAGTGATAGCGGAGACGAACGGAAACTACTGATGGAACTAGCTCCGAGAGGTCTCAATCTTTACATTCTCCATTCAAATGCCACAGTGTAAGCAGCCGAATTGCACTAATACAGTGGAAATTTTGTTCAGTTTGATACACTTAAGATGGATATCCTCACTGAATGGGCTAGATGAAATAAGATTTTCTAGCGTAGCACTAAGGAAAGCCACTGTCTTAGCAATTTTTTTGTTAAATAAGAGAGAAAGAAATTAGAGTTCAAGGGTTTTACTTCTAAAAAGCAGTCTTATTTGCACTCTTAACAATAATAGCGGAAGAGTGAAGGGACAACGCTGTGGAATGAACAAGAGAATGGCCGAAAACAATGAGTTGTCCTCATTATTAGCTGGAGTGATATATGCTTCAAATCGCGCATTGTATTAAGTCAAAGGTGGGAAATAAAACTGAAAGTTAGAAGAAGGCAACATTTTTTTTACAGAGAGAGCCTGCTAGAGGGCTCTTCACTTAAACTAACCGTTGCGTACACATAAGGTATGAACCATCTAGCACGCCTAGTCAAGTCTATTCCTGAAGCTTCTTGCACAATTGAATTCGAGACGTGGCTTTTAAGTTGTGTAGAGTGGTTTTTGGATCAGCACAACTCAGAAGTAGAAAATGAATGAACTGTTCCAGTCAGTGGGCTGAATGCCATGGAATTTGGGACTCAGATGTGGACTAGTCGGACGGTAGATTCTCTTTAAGGCATCTTTACTAATGGATAATAGTGTCTGATAGTGATGTTTGGCTTACGCCTTATTTGTCGGCAGCCACAGACGCGGTCCTCTTCGAACGAAAGTACTTATGAAGATTAAGTGTCAAAGCTTAGGCATCTTATTTTTCTCATAAACTTCCTTTTTATTTCCGATTTGCTGCTTGCAAACATATTAGACGTAAAGGCTGAGAGAAAGCGCCTTTTGTGGTTACAGTCCAAGGTAATCTGTAGGTTTTATGATTACTTGGACATCTATCCAAGCTTAAGGACACCTTTTGAGGCGAATCACCTTGTCCCCTCAGCATAGGGAGCCACCTAGATGTTTAATTCAAGCAAGTGTAGCTGCATTTAATTTCAGTTGGTCCAACTAGGTGGGATCATGCTCCTTAAACTCCTAGGCCTGTCCGCAATTGTTTCCTTCGTTGTGTTATCGAAGCCACCAATTTCTTCGCCCTGTAGAGATTAGGCGGAGTTTTAACTACTTCGACAAGAACGGCGACGGATCCATATCCCTTGAGGAATTGACTGCTGCTTTTGGGGCCATCGGCCACGCTCATGATCGTGCACTCATTGGAAATTTGTTTAAAGAAGCCGACGAAAACGGTGAGATTCCTGAGCTTTTTATGCCCCACTTTCATATTCATATCAATGGTATCATAACTATTTCATGAGGAAATAGTGATTTTCAGTATCTGATAACTGAATGGCGCATTAAAAAGTGTAATTTTTCTTCTTTATTTGCCGTTTGTGGCTTCTGGCACAATCTCGTATAGAGGAAATGGAATGCGTAGATTTACTAGCGAGAGTGCAGCATTTTGAATGTTAAATTAAAAGAACTCAACTCCAACATTTATAAGAATCTCTCATTAAACACCAGAAACACTAATCTGATCTAATGGTAGTGAAATTTTGCCCTTGTCTTCGCCAATCAAACTGGGGCTGCGTCGATTGATGTCCTGCTTCAAATTGTGATAATATGTATCCTTGAATCACAAAAGAATGTTGAAACGGCGGCAATAAAGATGTTCACTTGGATCCCGGCAGGCACGAAATAATTCCTATTAACCCCTTTTTGCATTAAAAGTTTGGACAAATTTAATTCCGAATTCACCACTCGCAGTTCCCACTTATGCCCTGTCTTCGTGGTTTTGGTGAATTTTGGCTTCACTTGTTTGGACATTCACTTCTCTTTACCTACGAGCTTACATTCAACGCTCGACAACAAGTGGATGCGCTCCGAGAGAGTCTTTGTAGTGCAGCGCAGGTCGTCATGACAAAAATAAAGCCTTGTGAGAGGTGCGGGGCTGCAACTTGTTTCGGTGGGTCCGAGTTGGAGGGAGCATTTTTCTTTTCTAGGCCAAACTTTTTTGACATCTTGGAAAAAATTATTGCTGGCCCAGTTAGCGGATGCTTGGAATCTTTCTCTGACAGTTTTCAAAAGGCATTTCACACTGATTTCAAAAAAATATATTTTGGAAAATGATGCCTTTCTCCTTATATGGAAAAGGCAACAACGCGGATAGGAACTAAGTGCGAAGACTCATCTTCCAATTTGTGGAAATACCCCAAGTGGTAAAAGGAACCTGCCTGGATTTTTTCTGCCTCCGACAATTGTAAAAACAATTAAGCACAGAAAACGGAGATTCTTATATTTGTGAAGAAATTAAGGCAGAAACTGTTTTTTTTAGCCTAGAAAACTTGAATTGTGGAACTTGTAGATATTCAGTGCTATAATTTAATTATACCTCTTCTCCTTCAACCCATTCTATTAAAGGACATGATATGACACATTTTGCCTTGCTCAGGTCCTTCTAAATATTCTGACTATTGGATATCCCACATAAACGGATGAATCCTTTCTTCAGAGGATGGTTGGGTGCTAAGAAGATGAAGGGAGCAATACGTAATGATATGACTAGTTTTGGCACTGACCACTACTTATTACCTAGTTCGAATTTTCCGCAGACTTCCACTACCATTCCGCAAGCTCTGTGCACACTTGACATGAGGATAGATCCTGTTTTCGATTGCGTGAGGCCGCTATTTCGATACCCTGGATCCCACCAAAGGCAAATTTTAAGGGATAAAACAGTGCTCACCATGGGAAATCAGCATCCCTATGACAGCATTGACTAATGGAAATTTCATTTTGAAGGAAATTGCGAGCTTACAATTGCCGTAAAAGCTCGAGGACATTTAAATAGCGTGCGGTTAAGATTTCACTCTTTTCATTTATGACTTTGCGGGTGTAAACGCAACCAGGAATGAAGAAATGAGCTGCAAGTTCCACTCCGCTGATCTTCCACTGGCATTTATCCAGAAAAAGAAAAAAAGCACTTCATTTGAGTAAAGTGCAAGTACAACTGATTTCTTCCTGGATATAAGAAAAATATTTTGGCTTAGAAGCTTTCAAATTTATCGGCTAAGTATTTACTAGAATAACAAAGGTGTGTTCTGGCTTTTAGGCGACTAATCACCCTTTTATTGCATTCATAACCTGAGGCTCCTTCGAGAGTAGAGTCATAAAATGTTGAGGTGTAGAGCGATAGGAACCAAACGTTGTCTGACAGAGAAGTGGAAACTTGATCAATAAAAGTTGTTCAAACTTTTTGACTTTTAGGTGATGGCGTGATCGACTACAAGGAGTTCGTCTCCCTCATGGCTATGTCCTTCCAAAGCCAAAACCAGGCAGGCAGTAACCTCGCCTCGCGAAATGACATGTATCGCGAGGCTTTTAGTGTAAGACATTATTTACAGATATTTCACCTCATTTTGCAGTTGACAAGGGAAATAAAGCATTATTTCCTGAGGAGAGGATGATTGAGCCTCCAGTGGGTATTAAAAACAACTTATTAGAATACGTTTAACAAATCGCCTTAATGGAAAAGACCATGCTAGGTCCTTTTTATTTTCTAGTAAAGCTTCTATTTTAACTAAATTCGCACGCACCAAAATTCAGGTGGAGGGAAACGGCCTCATTCAACCAGTCGGAGTAGAGCATTGAAGGGATGGGGAGGCAAAGGCTGCGAGTGGTGCGTATCGAAAGTCAGAGTGCTCGCACCCACATTTTTTAATTATTTTTATTCGAGTAGAATAATTCAGATAAAAATCATTCGAGTAAACACCTATTTTGGTTACGCTTAAGCCCTCTTCATTTGGTTTAGTTGCGTGTCAACCGCTTTCCGTCGATGTGCCGTTGACAGCGTGAATGAATGCCATCCTATTCAATTCAACTATGCTAGGTGTTCTGCCGCAATCCTGACCACTTTTGTGGCATATTCTTTTCTTTTTCAAATCACAAGTTGACAGGGGGCACGTAATCTAAAAATAACTATTATTTTGTGGATTTGTACCGACCATAATTACCGCGTCCTAAATAGAGCGACTTTGTGCATAAGCATTCCCAATCCTAGGAGAACATTTATAGAGGGACTTCAGTGTCGTTATGAGAATGAATCAAATCTTGCAAATATCACAGTACTATCAGATAGCAGTTTTTCCTAAAATGAATGACTCCTTCAATTTTCAATTGAAGGGACAGTAGTATCTAACTAACACCTCCCAAGAGGATTATTAAAATTGCAATTAATTAGTTTAGAGGAATTTCTTCGCTATGAGTTTTCGAAAAAGCTGTCTTATCAGTTGCTTAGCGAAACCATGGGTCACGAATGGTAGGATTTTATGATCTCGATAATCCAAACGAATTTGCGCAGGTCGCCCCTTCCATAACGGTACTACTCAAACCATGATGCAATGGCAGATCCTCAGAACCAGACGAGGATTGAAGGCAATTATGCCAGATGGGTGGAACTCCCGAACTTGCAAAAATATTGAGCTTGCGTTGTCTAGACGTCTCGTCGTAATGAAATGATTTTTTCCCCATACCTGATAAGAAAGAGTTCATATTCATTAACCCAACTTGTGGTATGGAATCGGAGCATTACACACCTGGAAGATTATCTCTAGGCGGTGGTCGATTTTGCCACAGCAGAGTATACACCATCACAGCAATCCAACACCATGCCATTAATCCAGATCAGTAACCACTATCTCTATCACTTCCTTTCCTTGGTTCACCGTGAGCCCACCGGCCTTGATTTTATTTGAGATGATTTACGACTTTAATATGGTGCTTGATAGGAGGAACTGAACAAGGAGAGGAACCGTATTTATACGGTTTGTTCATTAAAGGGAAGAAAATATCATCTAATAGAGAGACATCAAATTTAGCTGTAATCCTTTGAGACCCCAACTGTGAGTCCTTTTTGATCTCTATAGGGATTAGAGCACACTGCTATCCATCCTTTTCTGGAATAGCAACTCATCATGCTCGCTTTAAAGTTTACATAAAAGCCAGACACTAGCAGATCGTGTCTAAAATTATTTAATGTGTCCTCTACCGGAAAAAATGACGACAGAAAAGCGACACAGAAAGTACGCACGATCTAGGAGGACTTTGGCCAAGCATGTTTACCCGTTACCCGAAGGGATTATAAGCTCATTGAACGCAGTTTCTGATTTCAATGCTTCGGGTCTGATTGTTTCTACTGCAAACATTGGTACGAAAAACCAAATTCTTTTGAAATTTTCCAACTCTAAATTATTTTTACTGTATTCTAGGATTTAAAAACTACTAGAGGCAAACAAAGCTGTAACGGATTTTGGAATGATTTCGTGTATGTCGGAGGCATCTTAAAAGGCAGCCAAAATGATTAGACACATTAAAATTTCTTTGGTTTTATACTTTTTGTGGTTCCAAATTTCGCCATTTAATAATTTTAGAAGTTTGACGTAAACAATGACGGAGTGATAGACTCAAACGACCTCAAGGAGCTGATGAAGAACATCGGAAAGCAGCTGAGTGACAAGGAGATCTTGGAGATGATTCTGGAGGCCGACAAAAATGGGGATGGTGTCGTCGACTATAATGGTGCGCTTCCTTTTGAGCCGACTCTGCTGGTTTACCCACCGATCCCACCTATTGGTTTGTGCTCTAGTACCTACTAATTTCATTTCGTTTCTTCTGCATGAGATCACAAAATGAGGTTATCAAAAGTACGTGAGGCCTAGACATAGCAGAGATACAAAGCTGTAGTGGAGGAGAGTGCAAAAGCGAAAAAATGTTTTCCTTTAATCTTTTACCTCGTGTTTTTTAGAATTTGTTCACATATTCGAGTCAGGTGTGGAATTTTCCAGTACCACATGAAGAAGTGGAGTGGATTTGCAAGGAAGCAGCCTTCGGGATGTTTCTTTTAAAACAATTTCTAATTCACATTTCAATTTCCTCAGAAGTGTTTTTATTGTTCTTAGCAGAGTTGGGGCTAACGTGGGTACAGTGTTTTGGGAGATTAATTGCATCGATGGTTTTTTTGTAGTAGATGACACTCCAGATACGATTTAGTTGTGCTGAAGTCTATTTTTAAAAAAAGGAAAGTGCTTTTTTCTTGAGTGTAGTGATTCTGACGAATCTGTCAATCTTCAACTCTTTGATACCATATTTTGCGTTGGGTTTGGAACTATATTTTGCCGTGAGTAGGGTGCCTTGGATGCTCAAATTTCTCCTAATTTTCTTCACTCCGTCTACATTGCAGCAGGCTGAGCATCTTCTAGCATCTCTGGTATAAACCAATAGCTGCTATCCAAAAGAAGACTACTGTCGGCATTCTCAGTTAATTGGCGTTGGAAAATGAAGTAAAACATCATTGCTATAATGGAGAGTGAAGAGACCCAAAATTAAACGGTAAATTTTAAGAGGCAGTTGCATGAAAGCTCCATCACACATTTGATAGATGGCCTTTTGCTTAAGTGCTTTATATGCTTCATTTACAAAGCGGTTGAATGATTTATGACAACGGCAGATGATTTTTCTGCTGCCGTAAAGCTTAAGAAGTCAGATTACGGTATGTAGATGAGCCTCTGCTTTTAACAGCATAGATAGGCGACGATTAGACGCATTGGACAGTCGTGAAATCAGCATTCGCTCTCGTCACATCGCTAATTATTACAATCCAGGCATTGGCACTGCGAATCGAAGCGCTCCAAAGGGCATATGCAGCTCGTCTCATTCGCCTGTCACTGCCTTATAAGCCTAAAGTACAAGGATATAACCTTGAGCGCAAACAAATAAACAAGTAAAGAGATACGGCAAACTTCGCAGTTTAGTAAGTGCTCATTTGCAGAGATAGGATTTGGATGGGAAGAACGGTAATGTCTCGAGTTTGCTCAAGTTAACACCAATGCATTTGCAAACTTTTGTCTGTCCAAGAGCAAACGCTTTGTTTGGGGAAAAAAAATGATGCCAAAGTGAAAATTTGAGTAAATCATGGACTCTTTAGACCGGTGTGTTTACTATTGCGCTTTCACGGCTTTGCAGAGCACTGAGTGATTCGCTTCTCTAGTTTCATTCACCTACCACGCAGTTTGCTGGTGATTGTAGATAGCAACTCCTGTCAATTGTTGGAAGCCGTGATAAAGCAAGGTCGGATCGTTTGAGACTATTCTACACTACTTTTCTCCAAATACTGTGAAAAATGAGGCAATGGATGTCCATATATAACCACAAAATAAACATCGTGGGAGAAAACACGCATATTTACCTGCTAAAAGAGCACCAGCATTTTTGGAATCCAATAAGATTATGCAAGAATTGCTGCATTTTCCCATTTCAAAATGAATAGCATTGAAGTCAGAGCAAGTAACATTTATTTCTTACACTACATCATTCGAACCAGGTTATTTCGCAAATGGAAGCAGCTCCGGATTCTTGCCAAGCCCTGAATTGAATACATATCACAATACCTTAATGGTGGCGTTGCCCATAAAATCTGCAAAAAACGAATTAGGTGGAACAAAATGGAAACATACTGCACGGAATGGCCTTCAATTCCCACCTCGATGGTCACACAGATGCGGGCAGAGGAGCCGGTAACTGACGCGTCCCTTCCTACAACAGACACTCGTTCAGCTGCCATTCACCCGGCAGGGAAGTCACTGGCGATATGTTTTCCTGCCCTTTACTGTGGCAGCTTACCTGAGTTGACAATTTCGTAAGCCGAAAATTGTGTAAACTTGACCAATGGAGGTGGTAAAAGGGTCCTCGGAATTTGAACACATTCAAGTAAAATGTTGCGTTTTTATGATTAAGGCGTGTTTCAATGCTTTTTGAAAGTTCCCATCTTTGTAAAAAGGAATTAAAACTTAAAATGATTGTGGAATCATCCTCAAATGATGCACTTTTAAGTCACCTCTTTTCGATATGAGGGTGCCTCTCCACTACCAAATATCGCCTGCTTTTCCTTTTGATTCCCCACACGTCTATAGCTCACACCGGTGTGAAGTCGTTATTTTCAAAAAAAATTTTCTCGTTGTACCACTTATTCGATTGAGCATTATTTTTACTGATACAAAGCAATGTCATTTCATCAAGAATTAGGCATTGTCCTTGGTATTTGAAGACAGTGGGACACTGTCATAAAATCTACTAATAGCACGCGAAATCTAAGGGATTATAGGTGTGGATAAGACACTGTTGCATCAAGATCATGTTTAAGGCCCAGAAGACTAATACAAGCATTTTTAGATCTATGGTTCCCTTCTTGATGTGATTGTCGTCCCTAATCCTACTTGTTGCTACGTCCCCTTTTTTGCTGCCACAATCCTTCTCGCGAATTTCAGTCAAAGGCGAAGGGAAAAATGATTGGTTTGGCAGGACTAAATCACGGCTATAGTAAAGTTAGTCAGAGTTATAGAGGTATGCTAGGCATAATTGTTGAAGGAGGGAATGGTTGGGAATGTGCTGCTGAAGACTGGGAGATGCTCTGCGCACATGCATATCAGATTTCATAAAGAAATAAAAGTGATGCAAGGGAGAGAAGTATTATGCATTAGTTAGAATCTGACCTGGAGTTAATGCTAGTTACTATGTAGGATGCGGGATTAAAGTGGTAATCAAAGTTGGTGCCACTCCAAGAACTTTTCTAGAGTGGGTTACCCCAGGTCCAATGAACTGTAGTTGGCTAACTTCTTCCGTGATGCATGGGTTACGTATCCAGTCAACGAAAATTTTTATAGAATCAGAAATGTGGGTTCTGAAGCTATCCAGAGGTTGTATTGCGATATGGCAACGCAGGGTATTTATTACCAATGTGCATTAGGATTAAGATAGCATGATGCCAGCGCAGAGACCGATTCGTGTAGACTGACGAACCGACTTAGCGAAAACCAAATTTCAAAACAGTTACAATTTTCTTACACAAGTGACTTCTTTAAATGGTGGATGACACGAATGGGGCGAGGAGGTAAGGCAGAAGCACGAGGGGATGCAGACTTGATGCTGAAATTAATTTTCCGGACTGTTCGGATCGTACCGCTGCTCGGACCCGTGTTATCCCATTTACTATGTGGACAGTTAAATAGTAGTAGAGGTTGATAAACGGCAACTAATTCCAACACCAGATAAGCAAGACTGAACCACCACATCATTTACTGTGTTCACTTTAGCTTCTTTAAAGCAGCCAAAATTGATGGAATTGCAGTTAAGTAAATTTTCGATTTAGTGTTGCTAAAAGTCACAATAGAAATGGTCTGAAAACTGTTATAGTAACTTGACTTCACCATAAATGGTAGTTTTGAATCTAATTGCTGTCAGCCCTTTTGCTGAGTCCTTTGCAATTTAGTCTTTATGTGGTTATAAAATGTCAGACGTTGCGATAAAACCCGCGTAAACCATAAAATCACGGCCAAAATCTATGCACCGATAAATGACTATTTTTAGGAAAGCTAATTTTAAGATGGCTCAACTAGTATGCGCACGACACTTAGATTTTGTTCACCATCATGTTTGAAAGGAACTCCAGACCGAATTTCCTCCCCCACAAAACGTCTACCACTAATGAAGACCTCGTTTCGGGGTGGATGATGCAAATGAAGTGGCTATTTTATTAATCTGTCTCCTGTCTTCAATTGAATTTAAACCAAATCTCAAGCACGAGGGGTCGCAATAAGGGGTAATCCTGTCCCTCCATCTTCATAAGAGCAATTGTTTCAAATTATACCTACTGACAAATATAAGTAGATGGTGTGCGCACGAAACTAAAACAAGTGAACATCGGTCAGGTCCCGGCTTTTGAATGCTGAATTCGCTTGACGTGGTGACTGGCGTTAATGAAATGCCTCCGCTATCCTTCTAGACTTCCTTAATTTAAAGGCTTTTAGTATCCGAGTCCACATTTTACACGAGCATCTAGCCCCTACGATCTCTCATGAAGTCAATAGCTTAATCGGTCCTTTCGAAAATCTGATGAGGCCGGCCGACTGCGTTTTCAAGTTTGCGGAGTGACTAAGAGACTTTGGCCAATATATCATATCTAAGTCGGACAATCTCACCGATGAATAAGTTTCGCCTCCATTTATTAAAGTAAAATTTTCACAGATCTCTCTTGACGAAATAAAATCAAAGCATTCATATATATACTGATTAGAAAAGTGCTAACTTTTTAAAAGCATCTTGGTGTAATCAATACTTGTAAATGTCAAAGAAAGTCTAATTCAATGACTGAATTACACGTTATGAGATTAACGATGACGATGACGATGACGACGACGACGACGACGACGACGAACCTGAGTTGTGATGGGCAAGACACCCGTACGGCCTAATGAACACCCATCCGTCAAAGAGTGCTACAGTAGAGGTGCATTGGGTTAGAAATTTTATTTGCCATTAATGTTTAATGAGAAAAGGCGAATCGTCGCTGAAGCATTCGCTATGATTAGATCATCGATGTATAGCAGCTGCAGGTACTCAGGTGTTTTAGCATTGCATTGTGATCCCAGCGCTCACAACAACGAACTGCGCAATTAAAGTGGAGCTCAGAAATGAAGGTGAAACACAACCACCTCTCGTCACTTCAAGCCCAATTAGTCCGCTTGAGACACCATTCGATGCAACCAGTCACAGCAGATCGGTAGAGAAATCGTGTCGAGGATATGTGACGCCAATCAAACACACACTAATTCCACATTTCAACAAATTTGTCAAATTATCTCGAGATCGCGACTTATTTCTTAATTGTATGTAACAAATTCTCAACCTTATCTGAGGCACAAAAACTTCATTTTGATTAGGGTATGTTTTTTTTTTATTTTTTAAAACTTGGAAATAACTTTCTCCGGCACCTTGACTTGTCTGTGTGCCACATGGACGATAGCACTTGGCACTACCTGGAAACAAATTAGCACAGAAACCTCAACTTAAATAAGGACATCTTGTAAATAAAGAAAAAGCTCATAAAAGTTAAAAGTTAAATGTTGTTCTTCCACGTCAAGAATACTACACCTGTCGCATAACCCCATCATGAACTAGAGAGTTGGTAGCGTTGGTCATCGCACATTCGTTTGGGGCACTCCTCTGTTTCCTTATAGACTTGTAAATTGCGGCTGATAGTGCTCTTCGCCCACTGAAGGACATATTAGGTTCCACTGGTTCCGGTTCCGCTTCCTTCAGTGCTTTAGACTTGGCCAGAAGAGTTGGCTTGCCCTTTGTCTGGGAGTCGGACTGTCGAGAGTTGAGGCGTTTGGCAATCTCGAGTGCAATCTGAGTCCTACAAAGTCGAAGTCCGCGATTTGAGCCCTTAACTTTGTCAGAACAATTGGCAATTGTGGTGCGATTCTCTACTGAAGTCGCCATTTTTAGGAGTGGTCGAATGCGCTGTGGCAACGTTTCGACGCCTACTCTCCTGGGCTTATCAACCAATCAGGTGGCAGGGAAACAAGCGGGCTACTAAATTTAGGCTGCTCGTGGGTAGACAGCATGCCTGCAATTGGACTAGCTGCTAGTTTATGAATAATATTGAGTTTAATTACGTGAAAGGCTATGAGCAAAATCCAGAACTATTCAAATGGACGTATGGGGTCTGTAGTTTCCTACTGCCCTTAAGTGAAGTGAATCGAGAAAGGTGGATTATAAGAATTTTACAAAACTAGCCGTTTGGTCAATAAAAGTATAAAGAATGAACTCCAATGCATAGAATGCAAAACTCAGAGTTCTGAAGCACTGGTTGTAATACTTTGTTTATTTGGGCCGCTAGTTTCGGTCACTTGGGTGGCCGTGTTGTAATAGCCGGTTGGCTGGCCTTGGGGCCATGCCAGCAGCTTCCGATCCCTCTGTTTTCAGAATATATTTATTCTGTCCTAGTACTATGTCTCCTTTTACCTTCAAAAAGGTCTCGGAACACTTCACCGATGACTCAGAAAATCAAATGTCTTAAAGGAATATGCACATTCGAATGGCAGGCGGACCGAGTTGCTCACTGGAATCCAAAATTTGAGAGTGCTTTTGGTAGATTCACTTGATTTGAGAGCGGCACACCTGCTAAAACTAATGCACAAGCAAATTTATAAAGCGAGCTAAAAGTCCAAACAAAGTATGTCACGGCTGTCGCTACTTTCGAATGAAACACATGAAACCATCACAAGTGAGCAAAAAATAAGTTCTGGATAATTTTAATGAAACAAAAGATCTACGTTGATTCAACCTTTCAAGTAAATACGCACATAGCTCTGGGAGTCCTAATGGGACAATCTTTTTCCCCACGCCTATAGCCTTCCAGTAACTCTGCCCGTTAAAAATATGAATCTTATGCTTCTTTGACAAATGCAAATGCAGAGAAGATTCTGACGGCGCGGAAAAACAAACAACATTCGTTAGAATGGTAAGAAGTAAGGAAATCAACCGAAAAACTGGAGTACAAAACGCTAGTTGTAATACATTGTTTGTTCGGACTGCCGGTTTCAGTAACTTGAGTGGCCATATTGTACTGGCCAGTTGGCTGACCATTGGGCCATGCCAGCAGTCCCAATCTCTCTGTTTCCAGAACATATCTATTCTGTCCTAGCACTGTGCTTTCTCTTACCTTAAAGGAAGTCTCGGGACGCCACACTAGCGTTCTAAAATTGATAGGCTTATTCACCATTCTGACACCTTGGACCTGTAATACTTTGTTTGTTCGAACTATCGGTTTAGGTCACTTGGGTGGCCATCTTGTTCTAACCGGTTGGTCGGCCTCCGGGCCGTGCCAACAGCCCCCAAGTCCTCTGTTCCCGAAATATGTATATTCTGCCCTAGTACTGCGCCTTCTTTTACCTTAAAGGGAGCCTCGGGACGCTACAGGACCTATTCTGAGTTCTAAGAAATGATCTGTTGGTCATGGCTAAATAGTAGTACAATATGCGGTGACAGTGAAACAGTAGGCATTGTGGGTACTGATGTGATGCAGAGGCCAGGCCGCCAGGCAAAGATGCAGTGGCGAGAACAAAATGAGACCAAGTATTGATGATGCTTTCAGCTTTTTAAGCAGGCGTGCATCAGATGGCTAAATAAAAGTTTTAACATTGTAAAGCAAAAAAATTTTTCCTGCAGAGCAACAGAATTGTAACAACACAATCTCATGAAAGGAAACTACTATAGAGAATTAAGGCTGCCTTAGCTACTGAAAGCCATAAATTAATTACGCTAAACAAATCTAATGTAAAATTTGATAAAAATTAAGCGATATATTAATGATATGAAAAATTGAGTCATTGTCTACATTATGCCAAATGATAAATCCATAAAAACAAACTTTTTGTGCTCTGCAATTGTGTGAGACAGACGCAGTTATGAAATATATGTGTGGTTCCTACTTAGATGAATAACCGTTAACCAGTTATCGAATATTACAAAGCTGTGAGCATGATATTTTACAAAATTAAAGATAAGTGTCAAGGTCACGCGTGTCATCTTTCACGCTTACACCTCTGAAGATGGCCAGTCCGAGAACTCGGCACGTCCTGGCTGAAGTTCGTCGCGTAGACGAAAATAATGTACGTTTTTTAGGACATGATGTTGTCTCCTCCAAGTCCTTTTATACGATTCCCTGTGAGATAGGTATTTTTTGCCAAAAACATGCTTATAGTATTTTAGTAACATGCTTAATGTGACGTGGACAAATAATTTGTCGGTTGCTTTCAAACTTTGTTGTAGTTTGGAACCTTTTACTTATGCCACTGTGTTTTGTGCGCTTTTTATGAAGGAGATACAGGCATATCGTGAACACATTTTAACATTTTATAACTCCATGTGCTTGCTAGTTATGCTAAAATCTGGCATTATGGCAATGCTTTTCGATTGTCATAGACATTGTAATAGCTTTCTATGAACCGTTATCGTTTTAAATATCATCGGACTCATATAGTTCTGCTTCGAATGTGGAGCTCCAAACCCACAGTGGGCCAGTGTCACTTACGGCATCTGGATATGCCTGGAGTGTTCGGGAAAGCACCGTGGTCTGGGAGTACATCTCAGGTAACTGTATTTAATGTCATACAATAAGGTTGAGTCCTTGTCCTGCTCGATCCCATAAAGTGACTTTTAACATTTCTCAAGCTGTAATGATAACAACTTAACATATCGATTGAGGCGTTTGCTTTCGTAGCCCAAATCACAATAATGCTGAACAATAGACTTTTTGAAGCTTTTGCAGATGGTTTTTGTAGCACTCAACTTTGCCAATAAAAGGCATACCAGAAATCATCACAAGCACCTAGTTTTGTTATTCTGGTGTAATACGAAGTGTCTCTTTTGTACCCTTCTCGTCTCTTTTCGTCCCTATTTTGAATTACTGCCTCACTTACCTGTGACTTGCGGTTGCATGTGATGATAGTGTCGAGCCGGTTTAGTTACTAACCCACGCATGGCTGCTGTAGCTCCTGAGTCTGATTTTCAAGTTGAGTAAAGGCAAACACTCGCCTCAAACGTATCGATTTCCTGCTCACTGTTTCTCGCTTACTAGTGTTCTCACAAAATAGACTCACTTTTGTTCATTTTACTTAAACCACATGCTGTTTGACAAACGTTGGAGAGTAAAACCTATTTTTAAATGAGTCCATGAAAACTTTTGTGATGCAAATTAGTTGAAACTACGTTTTTCAAGCTTGCCTTGTGCTTATGATCGGCGTCGATGTCGCTCTTTAGCCAGTTCCACAATTCTCTTTTCGAGGCATTCAAAACTGCCTGCGCAAATGGTTGCACCATTTGTTTTGTAGGCTTTCTTGCTCAGGCCGTTTGCTGGGGTTATGATCCTCATTCTCTTACTCACGGTTTATTATACTACCTACTTGTTTTTCAAAAGTAGGCTATAATTATACTGTCTGCACAGTTTCGTACGTTCTGTGACGATGGACAAGTGGAAGGCGATTGAACTGGAAAAGATGAAGGTAGGTGGCAACAGGAAGGCTCGTCTCTTCTTTGAATCACAACCCGACTGTCGGTTGAGCTGGTCGCTCAGCGAGAAATATAATAGCAGAGCTGCTGCCCTCCTTCGTGATAAAGTAGGCGGAGACTGCATTGTCTTGCGATTATTTCTCAGACAAATGTCAAGCTCACATTGCAATAACCGCTATAGGTTTCAACCGAAGCGGAGGGACGCACATGGAGTGAAGAGACTTCCCCTGCTAACAAATATCACTCACCTCATGGAATGAATCGCAGCGCCACTGCTGCCACTCTGCCTTCCACCCGACCCCAAGACATCGTCGGCTCACGTGCTCTACCCACAGCTCATTCCGATCTCGAGTCTTGGTTGAATGAGCCTGAGCAGAAGGCCAGGACGGAAGATTTCTTCAATCGCATGATGACCGAAAACGCCAGCAGACCAAGGTAAGCTAGGGCTATTTTCCGATTAAATATACCCTGCTTAGCCGAAATAATTGTAATTCATTATTGCTATAGGGTGTATCATCCGCTGGATAGTAGAAATAACTTGAATAAACCTTCCTTTTGAGTGTTTCTTGCGACCTCTCAAAATTGTGACGAATTTTTAAATCCCCACCTCTTCCTCTTTTCCAATTACTTGTTTGAATAACAAGTCCCCGATTTTACCGCTTCCGCTTCGACGAATCTCCTTCTAGAAATAGCTGAAAATTGATTTGTTCAGGGTATTGAAATTCAAGCGAAATGGCTTGATAAAATGCCCGGTTTGTTGGTTTTATGCTCCAGGATACTACACAACAACCTTGTACTTTTACAATCATGTTATTACTTTTAGGGGCATTTGAATAGCTAAATAGAGGGTGTTATTGCCGGAATCTACAATCTCTGGCATCTCACTGCCACCACCACTCTGTACTTTTGGCCCCTGTTTTAGTCCCTCCGAAACGCTCTTGTTAGGCTTAAAGCGGACCATACAAGTACCTCCTTTTTTTACCCTTCTTTTAAATTCATACACCTCCTCTCCATGCGCGTTTGAAAAATGGCGTCTTTGTTACACCAAGAAAATAGTTTAAATGTACCCTGTTTAAGTTATGAAAAGCCAGAAGATTTTCACAGCTTTGATCGGCTTGCTAATATCTTTCTCTTATCAAGGCCCAGCCAGGTGTAAAATTATGTCAAGGCCTCGCCTTTTTGTAAACAATGAATATCTTGGCCTAGAAATACTCTGTTTTGGGACTTTACCGACCTCACTTTAGGCCCTTTAAAGGAAGGTGAAACACGACTCAGTCATGAAGGATGACATCCTGTGGTGATTCGGCTTGGATTTCTTTTCTTTGGTCCTTCCCTCAGTCCTTTTCATTGCCCCTGTCAATAAAAACTTTAACATCTAGGTCACTCAATAAAAAAGTTCAGTTGTGCTTTTCATACAGAGCAATATCTGAAATGCCATTTGTCTCATCGGTACCTGCTTGACACACTTGCTACCATGGGCTCAGGGAAAAATGACCACAGTCAACAGAATGTACTATTTTTTATTGATATGGCCGCAATTGCCATTAATTTTTCGAATGATTCGAATTTTTCTCACAAGCTGAAAGATTACAGTCGCTCAGCGTTTATTTTGTTGTTTTGAACTGATTTGATTTGTTCGCGTAAGGCTTTGTCGCGATTATCCATCACAAGTTGATAAGGAATAACTATCGCGCACATGTGAAGCTGGTATCAAATGTGCTAACAAGAATTCTGCTGCATTGTCGCCAAAAGCTGTGTTCCCTTTACAAAGTACCTCTATCTTTCAACACTTTATTGGAATGGTACTCGAGGGGGATTATTCCTCCGACACATTTTGACAATCTTACTCCAAAAACGATGTGTAGAAGAACGTTAGTCATTTTAAGGCCTTCTACTCTGCCTTTTGCAGAGCTAATTTTTTTATTTTTAAGGAAAAAATCGGAGGATTTTTCGAACAATTTTTTTTCTTCAACATCGCCTGCTGAGATTTGACGGTGGTATTCCTTCCACCGATGCATTATTCAGTAGTAAACGAACTCGACTAATGAGTTAAACATGAGTTTATCAGGGTACAAATTTATTATGTTCTCATAATATCATCCGCATTCAATCTTGTATATAAGAGTCTCGACTTTAAGTTTGTTTTAATCTGAATTTATTATGAGACTATCAACCACTTTGCATTTGTCCGTTTTGCCTGGTAAAGTTAAGCCCGTCGGGGTCGAGTAATTTTCCTTGCTCATTTATGGCATTCATCTCTGCCGTAAAAAACTGGGTTTCTAAACTTGACTTTGCGATTTAAAGTACAATCTACGTAATGTTTTAATCACCACTCACTAATAGATAGCAGCGCAGAACATGTAAATACCAGTAGTATGCTCCGTCTAGCAATGATATGAATTTTTTTCATTGCAAATAAAGGCTTTTCCATTTTCGGAGCAAGCTCGGCATGAATTCGGGCCTATTTTAAAGTCAAAAGCAGCCTGAGTTCGTCAGGAAATGCTTCTCTCCTTTCTACTGACAAATTCCTGTTTTGTGTTAATATTACTTGATTGTAACGTCACCTGGAGTGAGTTCTTTTTTTGCCCTCTTAATCTCAGTTCAGTTTCGTATCCGTGGATTTTGATGTTATTAATGTCTTTTCGTTTTATTGCGATCTTATCTGCTAGAAGCTTCATGATGGCACGCATGACTCGAGCTTTTTTCTCCGAAGGGCAAGGCGATTGCTGGAAATGGCCCCTGTTATTTTTCTTTTTTGGAGGCCATTTCCCTTGCCACGTAGGGAAGAAATAGCATCAGAAAAGGTGCTATGCCTATTTAATTTCTTATCTTGATTCGGATTTCCACTTTAACAGATGCTTGAGCGATGCACGAAATGGGAATTATCGTTCAAACTAGTAAATCATGTTTACTACTACAATGCAATAGATTGGTTATTCATTTGTCTGCACTGTGCCCAAAGCTTAGTTTTCAAATGGATACCTTTGTCCTTCTGCGAGACTATTGGATGCCTCATAGCTTACCGCTTTCCGGTAATGGAAGTGAACATGTTGTAGATTTTTTTTTGCTTTGTGGACCAACAAATTTTATCATGCCCACTTCCAATCTGCCGCGGATCGCCAAATTTTTGAGATAATGGACCCAGTTTTGATAGCAAATTTACACGCGACTATCTTTTGATCCTCCTTCAGTTTCTTAGGCGTCAACCTGGCGTGCGCGATTCACTAAACCTAAGATTTATTAATCGGGTCATAGAACTTTTCACTACTCACATTCCTTATTCTTCAGTCTCACCTGATCAACTTCAGAGTCGTTTCTTCGTTTTGTATTACTTTGGTTGTATTCAACTGGATATTTTGATGTCAAAACAGCAGGACCATCCCCGATCCTTAGTGTATTCATTAATGACTTTGTGGGAAAACTTCGGTATCATTACCACGAGCTTGAGTTGCTAACGATATTTCAATCGAACTCACTACTATCCGTGATACCCAATATGTGACAAAATGTCACCTTTTTGGAACCTGTGTACACATTCTAGACTTGCCTTTATTACCGAACTACAGGGTTCCCCAGATTGCCGACTGCTAGTTCGATAACGTGTTCGGGCGCTAAAAAACCCTGCTTTTTCCACTTTTAGTGCTTCAAAAGAATGAGAGGTCACGGGGATTAATTTGATTTCTTCCCTATTCTTTGATGTTTTGGGTGTCTTTAAACTAAATTCTGTTTTTATAACCTAGTAAAACCCTTTCATTTCGTCTGGTGCCGAGTCCGGGAGCAACAATCTGCATAAAAAGGCAAATGCCTCACCGGACTTGGCCTGTCCTTACGTATGGGCTTGTAATGCGAAGTAACTTCTATCTGACTAGAACTTTTCCGCTGAAGGGCCCTACGTCAGACAAGCTCTACAACTTCCGGAAAGTGGCGTTTCACCAGGATATCAGGGGTTTTGCTTTTTCCGAGGGCTGAAGAATCGTTCTATTGCAAAGTTTCAGGAAATTTTAACCAAAAAATTAAATTCCCTAGTTTTGTGCTTCGTTCCGGAACATTTTGGGTTAGCCCAGTATCACGTGAGGATGGCCTCATATGTACCAATGAATCCCTCGCCCTCAAGCTGACATGAATGCACGAGGGATGGAACCTTCCGTAGGTCCTCTAGGAACAGCAGTACTTCGAAGTTCCATTCATCTATGTATCCGGTCGTCCCGACGTCTTCTCGGGCCTTGTCAAGGGCGCAAGAGTCTCCGTGATCTCACACGAGTAGCGTCATAACGTTGGAGGGGAATTTGCGGTCACTGTTGAAGATATTAGAAGAGTCTTGACCACTTAGTCATGTCCCCTATTTCTGTGCAATCACTCATTCTGTTAAGCACAAATGTTGAAGGCAACGGATCAGGTTATGCTCTTGATGTAGCTTTGGACCTCTCTCGATGTTTCAAACCGTCGCAAAGATCTACGTCCATTTCGTGGCATATATCATCGCGTGCTTTACTACCAGTAAAATCAAGTCCCTTGAAATTGTCCTATTGCGTAGGAGTATTTAGACCACTTATTATGGTTATGTTTGTTGTAATTCAGAATCCATGCTTGAATTTCTAAAAGGCCTCCTTTGTTTTTCCACCACTTGAAATTGGGCTAGACCTTCCCAAGTAAGCTTAAAGCTAAACGAACGCGTCTTTTTGTTTTTCTTCAAGTAATTTCACTTCCTTGATGACTCCTAAATCAGCCGTCTCTGAAGCCGTCTTTTCTGCTCTGGTTGTTTTTTGAGTTACTAGAGATATGATATTAAACATGATTGGTAACCTTCAGCTCTTGTGGAATCAAATTTGGTGAAATCGTACTTTTCAAAGTTACCATGAGCACATTTAAGATTTACCTTTTTAGCGGCCTCCCACCCAGCCAGGGTGGTCGATATGAAGGATTTGGCAACACTCCGGTCCCACACAAACCCGAGCCTCAGTCCTCTGCTTACGACGATGCCATGAAAGTTCTCATGAACGTGAGTGCCTCGCTTTGCTCTGAATCGAAAGATCACTGCTTGAGTGCTTTTTAAGCGTCCAATTTGAGTATTTTTGTATTGTTGTAGATCCATTGCCTGTAAACATTAGCTTAATTAGAATTGTAGCGCTCTTCAATATTGAAGCTATGCCTTTCAATGTTGGAAACATATAACATCACTTTTCAATTTTTCTACTGCTAACTATACAAGATTAGGGATAGACACAGGCACCACCTTTCGCTGCTATCAATAATATCACATTAACTGCATTGTCCCCTTAATATTATTAATCGGATGTGATTACTAGTGGTGGTATGTAATTATGCGCCTTTTTGGGTGCAATTAATCGAAATCCTTGTGATTGATACAGGGTCCTCCTACGCTTCTTGCTGACTGGATAGATAAGGCGGTGGGTAGGTGGGTGGAGGGGTAGGTCGCTCGACAATTTTTTTGGTCGCTCAGCAATGGCGATTATTTTAACACAAGCGCACATACTCTCACGTCATCCTGAGGCTTCACTTTAGCCTTAAGTGGGATGAATTCTTGTAGACTTCGCTTGGCGCTTGTTGAAAAAGTTACTTTTCCCCTTTGGGTGGAACCTGCAGCCCGCTATCCAATAACTATTTAGTAGATTCCCTGCCATAATAACTTGGATTTTATAATCGGCAGTTTTTTGGCATTGGAAACGAACCGCATCATCAGCAGAGAAAGGGAGAATGATGTTACATTTTTGTGGCGGGGTAGGAGGCACGCCCACATAAAGTCCGCCTGCTCCAAGTACTTAATCAAGTGCATTGAGTGTTTGGATTTAGATGTGCGTTCATAGCATGTTTGTGCTAAAATACATTAGAGCAGTGGTAGAAGACTAGGCGATTGAAAATCCTGTGGATTTTCTTATCGAAAGTAGCCTGTCTTTTTCCACATTTATGCTGCAGTAATAATGTATTCTTACGCTTTATTAATGTAATGTGAGGGAGTAGGTTTTGATCGGCTTATTGGTGGGATCTTTAATGCACTTGTTTTTTCATAACCAGTCCCACGAAAATGCGGCATGCTACCTGTAATTGTTGTTGCACTAAATTGTGTTTCGAGCTGATTGGTTGAGTTCAAGACGCTAAAATATGTGTGAAATGCTCTCAATTTGGCAGCGATTGGATTTTCCAGTTTATAATTCGCATAAACAAAGGAATATAGGGACCATGATGGTAGATTCTCCTTAGAGATCCCAATAGCAAAGGGCGAATTATTCTCTGCTTCTTTTATCGTTGAAGTCTTCCAAATTGATAGTGTGAAGGCTGAAGATCGTTCTCTCGTTATAGGCTCATTTTTTGATCAGGTAGTAGTGTCTTACTCGGACGCCATGGACTAAATGGGACGCACGGCATTGCTAGTGATATTACAAGTTATAGTTATTTGTGCGTTGAATCCCGTTTGGTTTTTCGTTGTCTTTCAGTAGCCAGCGATAGGAGGGATGAATCAGTAAAATGTCGCACAGGCTCATAGCGAATTTGACGTTGGATATTCTGCCCTCCCCCTGGCCGCAAGTTGATTGGATAATTTTGCTTGCCATTTCACAGTTAAAGAAAAAAACAACCAGTTCCTCTTGACAGATATTTTGGCGATAAACAGGGTGTGCAGTAAACGTGTGCAAGACGCGGCTTACTAATTAATATCGGGTTGGTGGATTCTTGATTTAAAAGATCCATCTTCCATTTACTTCCGTACAGTTGCAGATGTGCTCCTTCAGGTTTTAATCACACCTTTTATTCGTGAAGCTGTAAGCAAGGGGTTTTCAGGTCCTCTGGACCAGTAATTATGATAAGGAGCGTTCCTCAAACAAAAAAATTCTTCCATCAAGGAGAGAAAAGGTGCTTTTTCACATAAGAGGCAGTAGGATAGGCACTCAAAAATCGCGTGTTTATACAAGGGGCGTCAGAGGTGAATCAAAGTTTTTAATTTTACGCCTACAAAAAGAAATGCCGTCATCTCGATACACCCCTAATGAAGACAACAAGCAACAATGGTCGTGCGTGTGTAGAGACATGCACGCAACAGTGCGTGGTAATGAAGCCTCTTGTGAACAAAGGCTACTGAGGCAATTTTCTGCATTGATGGTTCAGATGCCGGGACGAATGCTCCTTTCCTAAGTTTCTCAGGCAATGGTTAAACACGGGAATATATTTTTTTGTCAGCACAAGAAGTAGGTATCTGTTAAACTATGAAATTGACTGTAGAATCTCAAAAGTCCTTGGTTCGCTTGGATGGTTCTCGCGGATGGGCCGTCTTGCCTGGATTACTTGTTTCTTTCCTGTTCGTTCGGTCATTGATACATAAAGCCAGCTGTTAATGTCGTTAATTTGACTATCCATCCATTCCTCCATCCCATCTCCATTCTAATCTCCCATATCTATTGATCGCGTGAATTTCATTACATTACGCTTTTTTAGAATCTTAGCAACCGTCATTGCATAAATTTATGCTTGATATGTTTCTTTGCCTGATACATTAGTGCGTCCTCTATCAATTGGTATCCTAGACTTCAGCAATACTCTAGGTGAAACTATGATCTGAACAGGAAGTGGTGACAAATTTTTGCGCACCCTTATAATGCACTCCGGTAGCTCAAGATGAGAACGTCAACTTTTGTAATCAGCATCAAATAGATTGGGAAGTCGATAGGAAATTTCACACCATTTAATGGCCGAAATGGGATGGCGGCAAGTAGAGGGTGATAAATGATGTGTAGTATCGTGCACTGGTCATAACCTGATTGACTAACCGGTGAAAATGGCAAGCCCTTACGAGAATTTCGTTGATATCTGCGTAGCAAAGTCACAATTCGGGGTAGTTAGCGTTTTAAGACTTTTGGTTCTAGGTTATGCCAAATGTTTATCTTCTACTCCAAACTTGAGAACGCTCCAAGTAGTCTTTGAAGACGTCATAGGACTCATTAGCATTGGTGTGTCTTCGCAGTGCATTTACCCAAGTGTTGATCTACCATTAAGACAAACCACAACGAAAAAAAGAATTCCACGGCGCCATGATAGCGATTGAAGCCTCCAAGATTGAGAATCTGATCTAGTCATATTCAACTTATGTCGCCTTACTACTAGACCCGAGTTCATTTCATCATTGTCTACTATTTTCTTTGGACAAAACACCTTATTTTTCCTCTGAGATAAGACATTGCCCAACGAAATGCTTCAACGCACTCCGACGGCGACTGCTCGCTTATAATTTTGCAACTTTTCTATGGAACGATCAATGGGATATAAATTGTTAGATCTATCGTGCAGTTCGTCTTGTCCATTCCCTTATTGAGGGAAGCGAGTCGCTTTTTCTCAAAGGGTAAGGTGGGAGAGAGTCCCTCAACTGCTCTCCACAGAATTGAGCACTTGCCTGGCTTCTCATTACATAAATCTCTGAGAAAAGCGCAGGTCTCACGAGTCGGTCCAAATGCAAATATCTCATGGAGCACCTTTGTCTCTTCATACTCAGGGCTGGTCCAGCTTCAGCATGCTCGCCTCGGCAGCCGTAAAGAAGACCAACGAGCTGGCCGCCACGGCTACTGAGAAGACAAAACAGCTGGGACAAAGCGTCCAATCAAAGGTGGTCTCATTGTTGCTTTCTGACGCCATTTTCTTTTAATTTGGGCTTATCTCTCGCACGCATTTCGTAAGTATGCTTGAGTGAGTTGGTGTAGAAGCCAGTTAATCAAAAAGTTAATTCTTATGCAATTGCTCTTTGTGTGGTTGATTGTGTATAGCTAGACAGACTTTTGGTAGAATCTTTGTGAATCGAATTGATGTTATCTTAGTCTCATAGTTGATTGAGTGTGATATCCGTGCTATGAAACATGCTTCATCAGCTAAGAACGTAGTTTCGCATTTGCCTTAATAGGAGACCTTTTTACCTACAGACTTTCGAATTCGGCATTCCACTTAGCTGCTTGGCGCGTACTTGCTCAGGAATTCTCCTCTAAGGGAAGCAGATTCCCCAAAATAAATGAATGGTGTGATTGAGGCCAATTCGCTTCCATCCACACTTTGTTCAAAATTCTCGTTGCATGACTAAAAGTAGCTTTTCGATGTCGTGAACATATTTGTGGAAGAAAGGCTTGCTTTTTTTCCACGTCAGTTTTCTTTCGGGATTCTTGATTTCACACTTTCCATAGTCTTATCGTGTGTATTTTCTAAGCATTAACAAGTCACATAAAATTGGTTGAGATGTATGCCGTCTCTAGTCTTGTGAGTTCTTTTCTCTTGCGATTGTTGGTGATTTTTCGTCATATTGCTGTTGTGCTTATTGTTGTCTCTTCACCCATTTTTTTTTCAGATTAAAGAGGGCCACTTAATGAACACTATCTCGGATGGGGTGTCGAATTTCTCTAGCAAGGTGACAGATCTTTCACCACCACCGTTTTTTTTTCCTTGGCTTCATTTGGTGCTCTCTAAAGGCAGTAATCACCATGTGCAACCCTCAGTATCCTCTACAGCTGGTTTCACTGCTGTAATTTGTTCTTCCTCTCTGTTCTTCTAGATGCAGAGCTATCTGCAGGCTCCAAGCGGTGCCATGCAGACAGCCACAGGTTCCTCCCAGCGTCCTTTTCAGCGCCAGCCTCAGTCCTTTGACGATTCCCTTACTGCCAATGTACCCTCAAACGCCAATTACGGATCCCTCTCAGCGTAAGCTATCATTTTTCTACCTCTTCTGTTAAAGCAATCGAATCTCGAGATTTTTTAGTTTTCATAGGACATGAACCGACATACCTTCTTGGTTCGTTTGTGCACATATCTCAGTGTTTAACTTCTACTTGGGAAACTTAGGAAAGGCGCATTCGTCCCGGCATCTGAACCATCATAGGGCAGCCTGATCCACCTTGTCGTCGATGCGGAAAATTGCCTCAGTAGCCTTTGTTCACAAGAGGCATCATAACCACGCACTGTTGCGTGCACGTCTCCACACACGCATGACCACTGTTGATTGTTGTCTTGGTTGGGGGTGTATCGACATGACAATATTTCCTTTTAATGTGTGCATTGCTAGAATTTACGGTTCCGTCTTAATGACGCTTATAAATATGGACTTTGTGGGATGCTCCCATTTGGCATCCTACCGCCAAAACGCTCTCAATAGCTGTGCTATTTTTTCCGGTTTCGAAAATATTGTTTAAGCCAGCCTCCTAGCATTCCGCTTGGAAATCATGCTGAATCACCATTGTTGATATAAATCAGGTTAAAAATTTCCTTTTAGGGGTTCTATGACTTGCCTATACAAACTATAAATAGAAAATGTGGAGTTTGTTTTCGCTTATCGTTAGGGCGGGGATTTTTGACTGACGGCCAAGGCGGTTGAAAGGAAAGAGTCTCTGGAAAAAATGCGTTGATCTGCTTAATCTCCTAGACACCGGCGCTTACGAACAAGTTTTAATGGTTTTGAGCTGTTATTGAGATGGAATGGGTCGAAATAAAGAGTAAGGTGTCCTTTGAGGTCTATTCACCGGGTACTAGTCTTGCTACTGATTGACAGAGGCAGCAATGGTATAGTTTGGCCAATGCTTTTTAGGAGGACTTTTCCTCCGTCTTTCCATGTGGCATAACCGTTTCGGTCAACTGGAGGGGTTCGTAAAGTTGTAGCTGCTATCGTTTTTTGAGGACTGGTGCATTACAATGCGTTTTGAGAGAGGGGATTTTTCAGTTAAATCTATCACTGCTCCTTTTAAGAGGATCTAACAGGGCTTACACTTTCACGTTACCTTCAGGGACTTCTGTATTTGTTTTATTTACTTTTCCTAACACTTCCTCATTTATTTATAACAACAGCCCATTGAGGCCTTCTTGACTACCTATGGATGTTGCGTTTCTTTAAAGAAAGGATAGTCTGACAGAATTCTTACTCTGCTCCTTCTCCTTGGCTCAATTTGCGTGGGAAACCTGGAGAAAATATGTGGATCACGCAATCTGTTGTCACAATCCTCCATTAACACTGAAGTCGCTTCTCCGACAACCCCACTGCCCTAATGTGAGCTCATTTTTGTCGGAAAAGGTGTTGTCGATTCACATAATGGCGTGTCTCCAAACCGAATGTCTAAAATTGATCGCTCCCATTTGTATTAGACAAGGCATCCAAAAGGGTTGGTCTTCCGTCCTGGAAATAAGTGAGAAGTTGTAGAGAGGAACTACCCGTTTCGCTAGTAAGTTGACTTTTTTTGAAGAGACTTTCACGTTCACATATAACGAATAAATTGAGCCCAGAGATAGGGATTGCGCTTTGATCTGCGAATCAGTTGCCGTAGCAGCGATTTTGACCACACGTGCATTCGTACATACACTTACTCGTCCATTCATTTACAATTTTTGATTATCTGTGGTCGGTAAGACCATCACATTCTTGGTCATTCCCATGGATATGCATAAGCTGCGTAGATTGTTTTAATTCCCCAGAGTTTTGGGGACACAAACACACACCTTATGTTCATTTACAAGTGAGTTTCTTGCCTTTTGTATGAGATTGACCTGGACTTTGACTTTGCGAATAAACTACAGAGAAATTCCTTTGATAACCCGTTTGGAACCAATTTAACTTTTTTGACAGTACTCGGTAGCTGGAAACGTTTTTTGCCTCTTTTGCCTCTCAAACAGGGGTTATTAATTCCACTTGTGAACAGAAATCACATAACGACGCCATTCTAGATCGTAACCTGAAAAAGCACCAAAAACAGCATGTCCAGATCATATTGTGCGGTTGGAAGCCTTCAGAATGCCAATTGTTTAAAACCCCCAACACTTTTGTTCTGCAAAAATTTGAGTTATTAATACCCAACAAATTTTGTACTTGTGCTGAGAAAGAAATTCAATTCACATTCGACAACATCCTGGAGTACGTCACTCTTGTCTTCCTCACAGAAAATCTACAATTTGACAAAGAAATCACTTGATTTATGGCATGAGCCATCTGAGCGTTGACCAACCCCTCAGTTCGGTGCAGAGAGTGGTGGAAATCCTTGTTGGCCTTTTATTTTTCATTAATATAAGGACCAATTCCTATTCTGCCTCCTCAATTCGCGTGACAGGAAGGCGAAAAAACGTGAGAAACGCATGCTTAAAACAGCATTATTTTTCTTCCATCCCCTCGCTGGTTAGTTCCTTGTTTTCTACTCATTCCTGCATTTCGCGACAGGGCTTTTCGGCACATTGTGCTCACCTGCCTATGCTGAAAATGTTCTTTTAACAAAAAATGTCCTGCGAAACATTTTCTGCAAGCATTAAACTCTCCCTCTCCTTATTGACAAAACATTTTCTAATCCCTACCTTTGTTTGCGTCAGTGTAACTTTATCCAATCTCCATTTAGAGTGAGGCAACATAGCAACAATATTTAATGTTCAATTTCTTCTTGCCCGGTGCTAACAGCTATGAACGATTTGCCGTATCAGTTGAAACGACCACTCGAGCCTCCATTGCCTTGTAAACAGATGAATTCGGTCAGTTATTGCAAGGCATTCAAATCGAACGGGTTACGAATTTCACACGTGGTGAGGGATGCTACCATTCCGGTGCCACATTTTGGAATGAGTATCATGTTCTACAACACGGCTGGCGTAGTGTTTCTTTTCGAGCCGGTCGTTGACAAGAACACTTGTGTAACAGAGGACCATGTGGAAAAACGAAAGGAATTTTCGCTCAGTGAAATGTTTATTTTCCCATTTTTGCATATTTTGTAGGCCTCAAAGCTGTTATTATGAGCGTTCACCTATTAGTACTACTTGAAGTTTCTGCCTCTGTGTCTTTACTGATTGGCATGCCAACACAAACCCGACGGCTGGCCAGCGAGAATACTGAAACTAGGCCTGAGGCCTGGAGGAACTATTAGGCTACCTTAAATGGTACTAGCAAGATCTCAACCAAGCGGGAGGGAATGAACAAGAGGATATTTCTAAGGGATATGGGGAAATAACTACGAAAGTGAAAACTCCCGGAGTTTTGAACGGGAATGTTTTGCTGACATCGGAGGCATCGCTGGCATTCATGATCTGATTTTGTGATTCATTCACTTTTCTGCGAAGGGCCATTTGAGGTCTCATTGTCATTAAAGCAATAATTGAGTGGGTGTCAGTTTTAGACACAATTAGCAAGCTAGGCGATTTCCCCGCTGTTTGTTGAGTCTACATTAGTCAGTGTAGCTGGGGAGAGATGAGGTAAAGTGAGTTGATTCTTGTAAAACTGGAATGTTGCGTTATTTCATGACACTGAGAGGGCCGCTTGGCTGAATCACAACTGGGAGTAGTTTTTTTTTGGTTTGTTAAAATAATTCAGTAACTCCACCAGACTAAAACATGGCTATGTGCTTTCCTTTTACTGTCCACACGTAGTGGAGCATTCTGTGTCTTTATGCGCATTTGTGGCGTTGATTTTATTTGGTCTGGACCCTTAATTAGCTAGACGGCGTCATAGTAACCTCGGCAGCTAGGTTTTATGTCTGTAGCACATCCTTTGTGCCGTAAAATCCTTACCTGATTTGATTTATTAATAATTTATAACATGGGGCTGCCCTTCATTTCGTTTTACAGTGATTTGGGTCGAAACGTGAAGAGTTTTGATGAGAACATCAACGACGGTGATGGATGGAGAGGTGACTTCTCTAGAGACAACCCCACTCTCACAGAGGGTGCGTTTATGCCACCTTATTCCTCAACCAATGACTAGTCTGTTGTGCAATGTTCTTATAAGTTCGATTTTATTCCTTTTTTTTTGATTTTAGAGACTAAGAAGCCACCGTTAAAGGAGGAGTCAAACGATTGGTGGAACTCGGACTGGGGTGTTGACGACACCGGACATGGGTGGAACGATCTGAGCGGAAATGTCGCAGACAATAGCACTTCAACTGCGGAACATTCGACGACGAGTCAGCGCCTCCCCGAGACCATCAGCCGTCGTAGCAAAACTAGCAAATTAGACTAACTGACTACCTCCCTATTAACACTCTGAGTGTGATATCCTGATTTCTCTCCTCCTTTGCAACGGTTTACTTCCTATCTCCTTTTTAATGTTTTTTTTTCCCTACATTTTGCTCCCAACTGTTTAATGGCTCAGTAAATTACTTCAATATTGTTTGTCATGTCGACTACTTTGAGGCGTGTTCTTTGAAATTTAAGCTGTTTGAGTGTATTCTTTTAGCGTTCCCCAACACAAAGGCTATCCCCCTTATGGCTGATCATTGTTATCAGGTCTTGTAGGGTGAAAACGCAATCCAACCATGGTGCTGTCCTTGTTGGACGTTCACATTGCATCAAAGACGCATGTAATACCGGTATTTGTAGGGCACATTTGTGAGATCAACTGCAGTCTCTGTGCTGCAAAAGTTGCATTGCATCGTCCCTGCAAGGCCAAAGCGCAACTTGCGGAGCCGGTTTCTCTGTCAGGTGGTTTTGGCTATATGCTTGCGCATTCCTTAGCCCAATATGCTTGACTCCGGAGTGTGCGTAGAAATGCCTTTATGGGCGAATAATTGAGACGTTGGAGACTGTCTCGCAGACCAATTGCTGGACTTTACGTACCGCGTGAAATTCGTGGATTCCCTGCAGGTCTACGAACGTAGATGTCTTCTCAGCGCTCTCAAAATGTTCAAAACGTTTTCATAGAGTTTGGGAAAATAAATAACGATTTATCCCCTTCTCCAAGTTAAATCTTTTGAGCCAGTTAACAAGGAACTCAATCTTCTGAATAACGTTCATTTGGAGGCTTTGTGAAGCTAGAATTCCCACACCTTATGGTGTGCATGAAGTGTATCAACTTGTCTCGGTGACCACAAACTAATATTTATTTAAGGAATGGATAAAGTACAAAATTTCTTCTAACGGCCTGACTCCATGCTAATGACTGAACTCCAGCGGCTCCTTCACAGGTGTAGACAGAAGAAAAGTGGTGCTTTCCTTCCTTTTGTATGGAGCTGTCCAAATCATGACCTGTCTGACCCCATTTGATCGGCGAAGATGGAAGTGTTTGTCCCTGAAAATCGCGTTCCCGTGTGGGAGAATGTACTAGTCTATTGTGGGAAATGTCCACTCTGCACACAATTCTTTATGAGGTGGAGCTAATTATTAGAGATTGGTTGTACTAATGGCAGTAGTCTTAGTACAAAATGTCTGTCGGCAATGGGAGAGTCATTTTAAAGTTGTCGTGGTGGTTCCAAGGACAGAAAGTTAAAAATTGTGTTCCCGTTGGAGTTGACGCTTAGTCGCCTAGGTGGAAAAATACAAATATGTAGTACTTTGGCAGTTTGTTTAATTCCTCAACTGTACTTCCACCGGGCGGTATGGTCCTTGGACCATGCAAGTGGCCCCCAGACCTTCTCGACATTGATGAAGCATATTCTGCCCCCAATAGCTACTTACACCGACTTCAGGTTAGACTGGAGGCGGTGCAGTTCTGTAGGCAGAAAGCGAACTCACACCCAAAAGACACCTATCCTGATTTCCATTACTGAATGTTGAGCCTTAACGTGACAGGACAACCTATGACGGTCCCGAACAAAGGGAATGAAGATGCCGACCGAGAGGAGCACTGCAGATATCGTTCAAAAGGGGCGAGATGGCACGTAGTCCTTTTTTCATTAACTCTTCGTTTTGGAATCGCGAATACCTGAGGCTCGGCCTTAGTACCTCGGCTAGGCGATATGGTCTCAGGACAATGCCAGTAGCTCCCTAGGACCTGTCGAAGCACTGCATTCTTTCATTGTCAGAGAAGTTTTGGGGCGCTACACTTAAACTAGTGTAGTACTTTGGATGCTGACAAACCTCATGCTCATAAATTAATAGACGAGCAGTTTGGCCTAAAGTACAATTTTGAAATAAAATAGTCGTAGGGATGCTTTTAACAGTCCTGCTAGTTTATAACAAAAACTGTTTTATTAAAGACAAAGATTTTTAAACAAAGTCAAATTTCGATTTTAAAAGGATAGTGGATAGGGCAGTAAAGTTATCTTGACTCTGAAATGGCATTTAAATAAAGTTCATTTCATCGAGACAAATGTAATTTTTTTTGCTAAGAAGTCAAAACAAATTAAAGTTTTGGCAAATGAGATTGGGCAAAGTGCATTCCTACCGAATTGTCCTTTAAGTTAAAGTGTAAAAATTCTGTCTGGACAATTAATATTTAATTGTAATGGACCTGAAATCTACTTCCAGTTCTATGAGTGCCTTATTCAATGATCCATTCTGTGCTGTTATGATACCTCCTTTGTCTTCGGCTGATCAGGTGCAGTAGAGAATTTCCTCACGGTTCTAATTGTGTTTCAAGGTAGACCTGGACTACGGCCATTATGCCTCAGACAAAGTAACTAAGATTCTGAGTAGCATTTTAACTCAGCCCTGTTTCATTCCATTCACATAGGGTTTAAGTAGATCCTCTGGTGAGTCCATCCGAATCATGCGTGGAATTTGTGAAGGGGAGTATAGGGTCCTAGCCTACAAGAACGTCTTTGTGGTCGTCTAACCATGAAGTTCAAATTGACCAATTTATAGTTGGCTTCACAAGACACTCCACTTTCAAACAAATGCTAAATCTTTAAAATTTTCACATGCAGGTGAATTTTTGTCTTATTTTACCACACAAGGAAGAGGGAATTCTTGGCAGGCAGCCGTGTTGCGCAGGCGTCCTCGCTGAAGACATGAGAGACTCGTGACCTTAACATGCTGAGGGCTTGGCAGGCAACGGGCCGGCATTACCACAGTGAAGATTATTTATGCGCGATTCAACACACGAATAATTTATGATGAAATTATACTCCAGTGACAGTTTATCCCATTCATTGCCATTTTAGCGGTGCCTCTTCCGGCAAACAGCCGCAGAGACTCATTAATGGACTAAATAAGTACCTATGTTGATTTCAAGATCATATGTGGCCAAAACTATGTAAGATGGCGAAATGCAGCATGAGAGAAACTATAAGATAGAAGAGTTCAGTAGGTGGAAAGTGAAGAAGTAGGCAGATGGTTTGCATCAAGCCATGGAATCGTGAAACCCTTCATTGGCTTACAGCAGACTGCATTCCCTGAAATGTGCAAGGCCGACGAGGGAGAAGGGCACAGATATTCATGCGAATCCAGCAGCATTGGTATTGCTTTGGAACATAAATTTAAAGCCTGTCTGAGAGGCATCCATGCGTGTTCAATGCGAGTGAATGAAATTTCCTCAGCAATAAGGCGTTCTAAGGAGCCAAATAAATTCTACAGAAACATCCTGTTTTAAATGAATGGGAATGGAATTGTTTATAACCTTGAGTTGTTAATGTGTCATAAAAACCGATTTTATCTGCATCTGTGGCCACCATTAAACTCTTTCAAACAATATGAAAACACGGGTAGGAAATAGATGGCGGAGAGTGGAACTTTTCATTTTCATTCTCTTGCGAATCACTTTAGTGCATTTAACAACCTAACGTTAAAATTTACTATTACTTGCATCTTTATTCAATCTTATTTCAATACTGCAAAACCATGTTCACCCTTAAATTCTCAACCTCCCTAGTTTAGGTCAATGAACTTTCTACAAACTGCATCAAATCGTCTTTCAGAGTTCACTATTTTGCAGTGCATGACTGCTATGCTTAAACGGCAATTTGTTCAACAAGAATTTAATTCATGGGTTGAGGCACTTTCCATTCTTGATGGAGTATCCTAACCCAGTGGTCCCCTCGATTTAAAGGAATCCCACAACCGCACTGATTACAAAGGCGTATATTCAAATCGTGGATTGACCTATTTCAAGCAAAGTTGAAGTCATCAAATTCGACACAAATTGAGTATCGAATGATAAAAATCATTCCAAAACACTTTTTTTTAGATTTTTACAGCATCTGCATTGGCTGCTTGCAGAGCTTTCCTCCATGCTTCTATCCCATCTGATGGTTAATCATGTGATAAGGTACATTACTTTGGTGAGCTTACATCTAACTTATCCATATGTACTCATAGCGAGAAACCGCGGTCCGTAGGTTTCCATTCCAGGCCGCATTGCAGCGTTACTATCAACAGAAGGGTATAAGACTACTCGAAAGCAAAACTTTGGGACTGAATGGAAGGCAGACAAGTATTGGCATCAAAAAGCTCTTCATTGCTTTGAGAAGCCAGTGGCTTACTACAGATGACTATGTTATTTGCCACTTTAAAAATGGAGGTTTCGCGGGTACTTCGGTTCTTGCGCTTCTGATAAAACTATCTTTGCAGTTATAAAACTAAAAACCGCTTTTCCTGTGGATGATCAGAAACGGCTATTCATGAGTAGGAAATCTAAATAGCGCCATCATTTCTAAGACGACCCTCGAAGATATTTTAAGCATCGAAGCTAACTGTTGTGGCTCCGTTCTCGGCCATCAACACAGCAATCATTCTTGTGAAGGTTGGAACGAATAACATTTGATCGCTACATGACCAATGGACTGTCTATCGTGGTTGCATTAAGGAAAGGAGCGCTTTTGTGGAAACGATGAACAGCAGAATCAACCACAAATGCTTACACACTTCAAAGAATCGACACGCGGTAATGATAAACTTATCTTTTTGTAGTGCATTCGTGCTGAGGAGTTAAGTACTACACTGAATTTAAAGGGCGTATTAAGAAGGTGGCCTAGGATTTTCTGGCTGTCACCGTCACAAGAGACAAAGGCTGAATGCATCATTTCTCTCTGGAATAAAATGGTCGTTAATATATTATTATAATGCTAGCAATTCACCATTGTTTACAGCAAAAATGGAATCAGGCTGTCTTAGGATTGTTTAGGCTTGCTGACAATCCTTTTGGTAGTAAAGCTGCTTTCCAGATGCTAAACCCAGCGATTGGTGGAAGAGTGACAGGAGTTCTATTTCTTAAAATGTGTGCCACCCTCTTCTCCTCTCCCCTCCTCTTTTGTAAGGTTAAAATTCACAGCTGGATTTGAACACTCCATCCACTTTCCCACATAAATTATTGCATAGAACTCCCTTCTTGCTATTCTGAGTTACATTTGAAAGGGGCAATTTGTAACTGGCTCTGCTAAGCTAGGGAAAATGCTGAGCTCCTCTCCGCTTCTTCCTACTTTATCACCAAAAAGACTACTAGAAAATACCAATGATGCAGATGGGAAAAAACATTGTTTGGTATAAATACAGGAGCTGAGAACATAATGAGCTCAATCAGCGCCACTGCTCCGCGTTGTTTATCCCTTGCTGGCATTCCGATGGAACTGGCAGTGAGGCAAATGGGTGTGTAAATGCAGATGCTCAGGCAATATTTTACGCTCAAAAGTACTAGATATTGCTTTCAGTTATGGGGCGATGTCGTGTCCTTGAGAATAATCGAACCAAGCATAGCGGTTCATATAGCTAGGCTTTTAAACCAAAAAGGGCTAAATCCTGTGGATAAAAGACATCCCGAAATTTTTTAAATCTGCTTTGCGTCCACTTGCATTTTGCTTTGTGAAATTCAATGTCATCATGGAAAGAAGAAGCATTAGCACTGCTGGAGGGTGCATAAAATTAACTCCATTTGGCCCGTTTGAGAATTCGTGACTGTAAGAGGGCGGATTGATGAGCGACAGCATGTGCCGTGGGTTGTGCCCATGTGGGGGATGCCAGCATAAGGTGATACATTATTCAGTACGTTATTTGTTAGACACTAAAAGCCTCGCTAATCACCCCTTAATGGCTCGACTGAGAGTGGCGCCAGACGCATGAAGGAATCCATCAGATTATGCCGAATTGTAATGGCTACTGCCATTATTAGAAAGAAAAGGCAGCCCAGTTTTACAGGACCAGATGGCATAAAAAACAACGCATTTTTAATGTCGCAGTCCATCAGACGCTTTCGTAATACAATGAAAGTGCATTATTGCTGTCTAAATTTGTGCATGGCAGCCGAATGTCTTCTTTCAGTTACCCTATGTTTCAGCCCCCATCTCTAGGTCATAGCACTCCTTCCAAGTCATTTACTTTAGCAGGTCACCGATTAAAATAACAATAAATGGAGGTTACACAACCGAATTTGCAAATTTCTTTCCGTCCACCGTAATATCAAGCCTATCAATGTACAATTATTTGGATCCAAGATCTAGCGATCACTGCTTCGAGTTGTTCCAAAATGCATTTGGTACAGCAAAGAATGGATTGTGGCAAAGGGAATTCCTTGCACAAACTTCGGTCATTTTTTGTATGCACATCTGTCGCATAAAGGCCTTTCATTCCGTTAGATGGGAAATATATACAAGACGATAAAGCCTGGCGTAATAAACGACGAGTTAGCCCCCTAATAAGAATATTAATCCTTCGCCCTACTGCCCATTGCATTCAGCCCCGGTCTCAGGGTAATCGTCCTCTTAATTGCCCTCCTTATTGAAACAGCAGAAATTTAACTTAGATATGCTTGAAGGGAGCATTTTCAATAAACCAGGAGAATCGTCGCTGTTTGTACTCGGCTATTAATGGCTGTTAACATCAAGTACAAGATGTAATCAGATCAGGGGATATTTAGTGTTTTTAGAAAGGGGTTTTATTTCCCTTACTCTTTGCATGATGAATCACTTCTTGCACACCTTAAAGATTATATGTGTCAATAATGGGATGGTCATTTTAACTGGAAAGTCCATGCTCAGACTGCTGCCCGGGTCTTGGAGGGAACTCGACCACCAAAGTCCACATGCACCACTACCTTTAAAGCCTTTGATCCATGCTCAATAATGCAATTTCTAATTATCCTCAGATCAAGGAATTTCTGCATTCATTTCAACGTTTTTACCTCAAAAAATTTACCTATGGATGAGTATTATAATAAGCTAACGCACAAATGCCACACATTCGTGACGTTCACCTATTTATGAAAATAACTGTATCACGTAGAAAAAAAGTCTTCATAATTTAACCAAAATAATGAGATGTCTCAAAATAATATTCGTATGGGGAATACCAGAAAAATACGGAAGATTTCTAAATTTAAATCATGATTATTAAGTCAACTTTATCAGCATTTGCTTTTAAGAAAAGCACAACCGTATTACGCTATATTGCAAAGAATTCCACTCCGGAAATATGTATGCACACATCCGAATCCGTTCATCTGCTTTCCATCTTGACCAATCGGTGGACACACGGAAAGGGATGTCAAACGGACAGGCTGGAGGTCAGTGTCATTAGTTGACAGTTGCAAACTGCTGAGTGGAAAAAGTTGAGTCACAACTTGTACGAATCCAACTTCTTTCTAGGTAGCTCTATTGACAACGCAAAAATAAGGCGTGATTTTATGTGTGATTGGACCCTTTCGGAAGCCATCGATAGTGCTGGCCAAGTTCCGACGATTCTGCGTCACCAGTGGTTTAATGGAAGGATTTTTATTCGATTTTATGCCGACGAATTCGTAACTTGCCACCACACTGCATGAAGCAATTTATTTGCTACTTATGCACTTTTTTCGCAATTCCGAATGGAGTTGTATGTATTTGCCTTCTGAACGAAGTCCAAAGCCCTATACTGCCACACAGGGTCGTCCTTGAACTCAAAAATGCCCCGACCATGACACCAAACTCACTTGTACAGTGAACACGAATCACCTTTTTTACGAAGGCGTGAAAACAGCCAAGTTATCAGATACTTAATTTCATTAAGAATAGTAAAGAGATTAGGACCCAGGTTTTCAAGCAAGTGGGGAGGTACCTTATGTGTAAATTTTGACAGTACTCAAATGTGACAAGATTATCAAAACTGCTCATCTTGGAAAACTGAAGAGGAAACAATGATAAAGCATAAATGAATACCAGAAGTAAAAGTACAGATGAAGTATAACTTCAGCCACTGAATTCTGCAAGCGATACATTTTAAGACTGCATAACTAACCCCATTAGGGATTTAGTCCTAGTTTCTACCATGATCTTAAATCCAGGATGAGAAGAAGAAAGCTGTGGCAAATCTCCTCTGGGACCTAAATAATGCACTTGAACATGAGCAATCCCGCAGGCGGGTAGAAGCCGTGTTCTGGTGTAGGAGATCACAAAGGATAAACGGAGATTCACGGCACCATTCATAGCCACTTACATCAGTCACTTCGCCTTAATATTGCCAAAAGAGGGCTTTTAAAACGATAATTTTATTGATATTTGTAAAAGTTTAGCAAATTATCCCGATTATTGCACTAAACAGGATCATCAATAAATCTTAACACACTTACCAAGTAGGATGAGTTACACGGAAATGGTGTGCTTGTCATATTATTTGCTTCCATGTGCATGTGACTCCTCTTTTACAGTTTTGACTAGCTTCGATGTGGTTAGGGTACTTAAAAGTATGTGTGGATCTAGAGGAAGTGATTTAGAGAGGGTCATAAAAGGAAGATCTATTTAAAAATGAATTCACTGTAAGGGTTGCAATAGGCAGAATTTTTGCTTCATAGATTTATATTTTGTTAAAAAAGTTTTCAATTTTGGAAAATTCGAGGTTGGCATTTAACTGAGGCTAGTGATAGATTTACTTTTCAACATTGGTTATTTCGGTTTTAAAATACCCTATGGTAGTGCCTGCTACAATTTTCACTAGTCTTACTAAAAAGTTGCTGTCAAGATCGTTTTACTGTTCACGAATTAAAGTCAAGTATAAGACTATCAACCGCTTCAAAACCGATCTTGGTACAGTATAAAATACAAAAGAGCATTATAATGGTGGAAAATATCACGTTGCATCATGGTCCATATGCCTGCTGGTTGACAGCTTGATTGGCAAAACGTTGGTCATAGCGAATAATGGGTAAGGAAACCCACTTTGTTTTCCTTTCGGTCATGCCAAGCCCGGTTACCATAGCTCTAGATAAAAACAACCAAGATTGTGCATTTAAACTGGTAGAAAGATAGGTTCGACACTGGTAGATCAGAAGAACGCAGAGCAGCAGCGAGATTCGACCAAACTCACGTCCACTGCCGCTTCCAACAAATCTTCATTAGACATTTTGCACATTTTTTGTCTGCAAAATCAGCAGCAATGGTAGCGCATTCTGATCGCTCCTCACTCGGAACGAGAAAAGTCGCCTACTTTGTAACGTGCATTAAGCAAAAAATCCACCTTTGAGCACATAACAACAGGATGTCTCCAAATCGCATCTGATCATGGAGGATAGCAAAAATAGCAAACAAGAAGAGAAGCATATGCTTTTTTTAGCTTTCTAGTGGTTCAAACGATGCTAGTTTTTGAATTTCTATATGTTCCTCGATTGATAGCACGAAGCATTGAGTATTTGGGTAATGCGACGATGTAATATCAATGTATTTGTGTAGACGTTAGTGCAACTGGGGAATTCATAATTAATCCTGACCATTACATGCAATTTCCCTGTCGTCTGAAGGTTCACAAGACACCTTGAGGTTCGGTCTAGTGCCTTGACAAGGCATGGCTACTTTTAAGTTTACTCGAGTTGAATGCCCTAAAACCTTTCTCTACCACTCTAAAAGCGCGCTTTCACTCTGCAGCTTTCTTGCAATTCTTTGCGTTTCGCCCTATTCTCCCTGTCGGGGAAACATGAAACACCCACTTCTTTAATTTTACACTCGCACTTAATGATAGAGAGGAAAATATTGATACTTTTGAATGAGGTGGAGCAATCAAAATCACACCTGAAGACTCTTCCGATACTGACCTACGGAAAAAGTTTCGATAGTATAACGCCAATTTACAACTTGGGCTAAGGGGGTTAACTGTTCCAACTTAATTCGTGATTTTGGGTTGATTATCAGAATCTTCCATAATTTTCCAGACCTACCTTAAGTGGAGGGAGTTTTTGCATTGTTTTATAGGCCTTAGTCCATTTTTGCTTTACTTCCTTTATGCTTTTGTTTAAAAGTTGTAGCAGCTGTAGAAGTGAGCAGGAGTGAAGAGCACAAATCGGCGCAAGAACAAATGAAGCAAGTTTAGGGCAGAATGCGACCAATTTAGCAAGTCCAGAATTCCACCATCACTTCAAACTGAATTCGGCTGAGGGGTGATCTTTTGAGCTTAAAAGATTTCACTAAGACACAGCCTCATTTTCTTTGTATGGCAGTGAAGAGAAGTTGAGGTGTTCTAGTGGAAGTAGAGAACAAATTCTAGAATCCGTTTGGTCTTTTTCCACGCGCCCTGTGACTTGAACTGAGATATTAAAATTTATAAGGAAATTCTGCTCAGAAAAAACTACGTTTGAAGGGGAGCGTTCAAAACACAGGTTGAAATTTATTTCACAAGTTGGTTTTATGTTACCCAATTTGGAGGCACAAGGCATCTTGAAGTTGTAACAGCAGTAGCACACTTTATTTGCATTATTGCTTCTTTGATTTTTCTCCAAAACACACAAAACTAGGGAAGTAGGTAATTTCCTAGAATTCACCGGAAAAGGCTACACTATTGTGTTACAGTAATTGCTTCAATGCCTATTAAAAGAGAGATTGTTTGGACCTCATTTGATTATAAAGGGAGCAGCAAAAGCAGCTTTGGAAACTTGTGACTCTCCACTAGTCGCTTATTACAACAATTGCTTCTGCTTTAATTATACCCTGTTTTTTGTGTACGATTTGCATTATGTCTACTTTCTTCTTCAGGGAAGTCCCAAGGCGCTTGAGAATACCAATTGCTCTCTGTGCCATTTTCTCTTCACAACCGAGACGCCCCCTCCACCCTTTAAGAGATGCTGAAAACAAAACACTCATGATAAGTAAAAATATTACAATCTTCTGCACTACTGTGACGAGTGTACAATGCGTTCAATCCCTTTAACTGGTAAACGTGAGAAGCATTCTTTAGAAAATTGCATTTTAAAGATTGCTCAGAATTTCTCAAAAGTTGAACGTCAAGGCATGAAGTCGAAAGCCACCCACACACACACACTGCTTTCATTCTAAAAAGCCCAATTGAATTTTTTTCCTTTTATAGTGGTGTTAATGAGCATTTACTTTAGCTGTATTTTTGTTAGATGCCAGGCATGAAGAACTGTGAGTCGAGCTTCACTCGCAGTAGCTCAATGTAAGAGCTAACAAACACTTGATGACTTGCATATGGCTAAAAGATGGCTAAGATGATCTGCCAAAACAGCAAAAATACATTAAAGTTTTATTTACTAAAAATTATTTCGGAAAAGGAAAATTCAAGCTGCTTTTTGGTAGAAAGTAAGTTAGGCCATCATCGTGGGATAGAACACAGAGGTCCATAAGACAGCGTAGTAAAAAGTCAACGGAGAACTTTAAAAAAAGTGGTTGGCAAGACAGTAACATTATGCAAAAGTGTGGGAACAGCAACACCAGCTCATCACTTGTCAGGCGGTTGTGGTCGTGTTGGTAAAGAACCATCACTAGACTTCGTTTTTCAGCACAACATTTGTCTCCTCCTCCAGCGCAAGCATTCTGGAGTACGCCCTGTAGAATTGTAAAAGGACTTGCTAACAAACACCCTTAATGCTTGAAAGGCGAAATCACTGAAGCCTAGGACATCTGCTTGTCTGTAATGAAATTTTAATAATGTTTGACGTGCTGCCGTAGGCCAGACTCTCTTTCGTGTTCAAGCCAGATAACCGCAGCCCGGACCAAGTGCCAATGAAAGAGATGTGTATTAGTTGATATTCAGGCCAGAGTAGAAGTTGTTCCACAACAAGGGAAATATTAGCGATTTTACGCTTGTCGTGAAAAAAAAGCATTTTAGCATTTAAATTCATGCTTATAATTACACAACCTGGAAACAGAGCACTCAGGTACCTCCCAAATTAGGTCAACATTTGAGATGCAAGGATAAGGGATTGCCAGTTACCCATGCCATTCCGATGTAGGCAGCCAAAATTCATTGCTAGCCCTTTTCTCACTGTCAAATAAATGGGAAAGTATTTTTCAACTAAACGCTCATAAAATTATAGAGGCGGACTCCCGAGGTCACGATACGAGAAATTGATTGATGTCTCTTTCTAACCTGCCCAATATTTATTCGCGCTGATTTTAAGACGAGTTTGTATTATAATCGTCTTGTTTATACATTTTAAGGTTAACCCAACTACACGTCCTCTTGTTGACTGCCTATTTTATTTACACCACTGTAAATTCTGCATTTAGGCCCTAACCTCACCTTCAATATCTGTTTTTGACGCTTTCCAAGGAACTGTCGGCACATTGGCTCACTCCTATTTTTACGGAAAAAGAATCTTTATGCTTATGCATAGTTTGATTTTATTCCCCATTCATTGTCCACTTTGTTTCTCACCCCGCCATATGCTCAACAACCAGCTCTCCACTTTGTAAATAAATAGCTATAAATACCCTTCTCCTAGTTTTTAAGCAAATAACTGACCGAAGCTCAGCTGCTTGTGTGTAAATTTGTTGAATAAATAGCAGAGCGTTAATTCTCTCAAAATTTTTGTGAATTTTGTTGTAGTCATCTCATACCTCACTCTTCTTTAAATACAAGTTCCGTTGGATTTTCGCCAAATGTAAGGCAATCAACAATAATGGACGAGATAATGATTGGCAACTTAATACCCTATATGTCACTCAGTTATTTCTGAATAACTGAGCTCATGAATGCAGCAGTTGACTTTGGGACGTTGACTGACCATTTCGGATTAATAAAGTAGTGGTACCATCACATGACTTTTCACTTCCTCTCATCGCTTTCCTTTTTCACACATTTCAATCGAAAGTAGTTCTGTATTCATTATTACATTTTATAAAAACTCAAGTAACGCGATATTATAGAACGAGAGTTTTTTCAAGCACATGGAGAGTTTATTTATTTTTGGATAAACAAGTAGGGATAAATGTAGTCGGAAACGGTGAAATTAGAGAGCATCAAAGCGAGTTGGAGGGCAAAGGAGGAGTCCATTCACATTGCCTCGTTGCCACTGGCATCACCACCTAACCCACCGGAGACACTGTCCTCTGAGGAGAGGCTGAACACCAACGTAGGCGTGAGGGAGCTGTGGCCGTTGTGCCCTTGAGGGTGGACTAGGGAAGTGGCCGAAGCAGCTGTGTGCGGCCGCAGCTGCTGCCGCTGGCTGGTTGAGAGCCGACCACTCTGCTGGCCCCATGAAAGCGTGCTCATGTTGGTCACGCTGCCCGAACTGCCTTTATTTATTGTCGTCTGAGGCGGATGCTGCACTGGACTGTCCTCTCTGCTCTTGTAACCCTCAGACAAGTCTTCGTCGCCTCCGATACAACGCTTTTGGTGCTTCAAGCTCATACCACCACCATTACCGCCCCCACCACTGCTGCTAGGGACGCCGGGATTGGGGAGCGATCGTCGCGGCCGTCCCTGAGATTCTACCGATCCTCCGAGGGAAGAGCTGTGCCGTCGGACGTTCAGGTTGGTATTGGCGGAGAGAAAGCTGCCCTTAGGAGGGGAGGTGAGATGAGATGCACGGGGTAGGCGTCGACCCGCAGCCACGGAGAATTGTTTTGATATTGGTTTCTGCGGGGCAAGAGGGAGCTCAGGTGAGGAGGGAGGCGAGGATAGGTTGAGATGTTTCATAGACTGAGAGAGAGTGGAGCCGTGTTGCTCTGGTACATTCAATTCCATGGAACTGGGCGCGTTACTCATGTAGAGCTGCTTTTCGAGCGCGTAGTTTTCCAGCTGTAGAGCTCTCAGTTCTCGTCTAAAAATGGGAAAGAATGCACACATTTGTATTCAATGACTAGTTTTAAGGTACATTAAGGAGGCCACATTTGCAACACTTTTTCGTCTAATTATCCATTTATTGCCAAGACTGCAGATCAAATCACCCATCAGCCGGGTACAACCTTGGATTTCCCTGCTCCTGCCCTGCAGATTAATTACAATGAAATAAACATTACTGTGGGAGAAGCAAATAACTTGCATGCCAGAAAGAACTATTTCTCAAGAATGAGAGAGAATGAATTAGGGATGTTTTTGTGGGAGAAACTGGAAGAAAGCATCAAAGTTACAATGCGTGGGAAGCTAAGGGTATTGTCCTCCTGAGCAAGATCAAATTTCATCTAGAGTTGTGAGCTAAATAGTGCAGCTTCATTCAAAGAGAGAAAACAAACAAAAAAGTAACGCAAGGGTCTTGAAACATTTGATTTTTGTAATTCCATACCATGGGTAAACTTATTCATGAGTCGATTGCTAACATTTAAACTACCAATGTTAATTTGTCTATTTTATTGCCAAACTTATTTTTATACCCTTAATTAACTAATTCATTACTTCTTAAAATTTCCTCGCGAGAGTTTAAAGAAAATAAATTTTGTGAAATAATTATAACTCCGCAATTGAGCAAGATAGATGAGTACTTGATTACGAAGGCGGAGGGTCAGGAAATGGACCGAATGGTATCTTCATACCTACTTCCTGCTTATCTAATTCACGCAGGCTGTTAATAATGGGAAGATATTTTCGTCAAGTTATACACTGAAACCATTATGACAATGTGGCAGATGCTTTCCGAACAGATTGCACTAAGCGCAGCTGAAAATTTGAGTGACAACAATTGATTCTATACCAGTGTGTTGGCTAATCCAACCAAAAGATGGCATCATGCTAAATACCTTTAAATTTCAAGAAAATGAGTTGTTGAATGAACAAATGAGGGCATTGGCGACGTTGGACACTAATTCTGAGATGACAGGGCGATGCTTTAAGTGGACCCATTCGTGGGCGGGTTCCAGTGGTTGATATTTGGCTAAGCCATGTCTGTTGGTTAATTAATTATAAACTGGGGATAAGTAATGCCTTGATGCATGTAAAGGTGCTTACTGCCAATGACGCCAGTTATGCCTGTTTCCTGGGTTGAGGCGCTGAGTTTAATTGCATTTGCAATAAAGTGGCAGTGGACTCAATAAAAAAGTTTAATTTATTCGCCTACATTAATGTGTATGAACAGCCTTAGTTCAAAAGCCAGGACCACCTTTTTTTCCATTATTACATCAATGCTCCGGCAGTCCGCATCTGTTTATTCCTCCAGGACCCGGTTGAGGATTAATGCCCTTTACTAATAATAACAATGATTTAGGCTCTTCAAGTCAGACAACCCCTGACAAAATCATTTAGTGGTGATTTGACGAACAAAAAATAAGTTCTTACACTACTCCATTTTCTAGGCCATTTAAATAAATTCGTTGTTAGTCAAGTATCACAGTTGTTAAATGGCTTTACAAGGATCTATGCGTTTTTTTGAATTTTAGACTGACTAATGAATGGCCCGGACGGTGATAAGCAACCCTCAATATGTATGAGGTGAAGTAAGCATTCCAGCTGGGAGACGGTCCCTTGGCCATGTCAGGGGATGAGGGAAAGTTGACGGCAACGGTGAATTTGGACAGGAATTGATTGACCCCTCGCATGGAACCATTTCTGCCCAAATACAGAGTTCTCTAAAATTCTGATGGTTTGGCAACTAATTTATTACTTCCGTGATGGCTGCTGAATAGCCTAGAAATCAAAATTATTTCTCTACACGGCAAAATGAAGAAGGTACGCACCCAAACATTTCCGATTTAATTGCGCTTATGACATGAATGCGCTTCTATAAAGGAAATGGCAATTATTTTTGCCAAAGAAGGGTTAGTTTTTTACTTCGCTGCCTTTTTTCTCTACCCTCTTCAGAATTTGACATCCAGGACTCTACGTTATACCATTGGAAATTTTCAATGGCCAGTGAGAGTCTCCCAGACACCTAACAGGTTTGTACCTATCCCTTTTCCAGACCCATGTCTCATGTAGGGCACTCAAGGGCAACTTTTACACAACACAGACTTAAAGTACACTTTCAATTTATGCCTGCCAGGAGGAGTGCTTTAGCTTCGCCCACAAATCTTACAACAGCATAGTGGCAAACAAGACTTTTGACATAACCAACGCACTTCATGCCACTTTTGTTCAGCCCCTTTGTGATGTCTTAGACTCAAAGTTATAGTTGTTTAATAAATTAAATTACATTGCTAAAAATGTTAAAAATTGGGGAATTGTGGGACTACGAAAAAACACTCTTGCGGTGAAACGAAGTGTAGTAGTAGGCTGCATCATTAAGAGGTGAGTTCAGTACCAAGTAGCAAGGCATGATCCGGAAACGAAGCAAAGATGGGTACTCTAGACCAATTTATAGAAAATTAGCTCTAGATGCTGCAGATTTAATCCGGTTTATAGTATTGGCATCTGTTTCGCCATTCTCTTAAAATGCTTTTAATATGGGTGTGAGGACCGTTGACAAACATTTTGCTCTTAACTCGGCCAAGCCTTATGATGCCACATGAGCATGCTCCGAAATACTTGAACGGAACACTGTTTTACAATTCACGGTTTTAAAGCGCCTCTTATTGCCAGTCCTAAGCGAATGATGGAGAAAATGGGTTTTAAGTGCGATTGCAGTGCTACCAGCAGCGCTGGGTGACATTTTGTGGGAGTTACGCTTCACCATTCAGCTGAACTTTAGCTTAGTTAGCAGCTTGGGAAAATTTGGGTGTGACAGGGTAAAAACATTCTTTTAGAACGGCAAATTCCAGTGTTAAAAATATAATTGAGATGAGTGAGTAAAAAATTTTCAAAAAGTTTTAAAATACTTAGCCTGGACAGAGGATAAGTCTTCACAACTTCACTTGTGGGGCACGAGGAATTATTAAAAAACCTCTCAATTTGTACCAACCCCTAAAATATACCATTCGAGTTTTAAAGGCCAAAAGTGCTGATCTGGATAGGGTAATCATAACAGTTCTTAACAAGGCTGCGTAAGAAACTAGACCTTCAACCAATTTTACGATGTTTTGAGCATCAATGGGGAATTGAAAAGCAATGCAAAATAAGTGCTAACTTATCAGTTAAAGACAACTCCAGAGAATCTTTTACTTTTAATATGGTTTTCAAAATTTCTGCACTGCGAGGGGTGCGGCTGGAAACTATTAATTCACCACTAAAAAGACGGGAAGGTGGTGGGTAATGAGCGTTGAAAACTTTCCTAAAACACACTTCATTACACAGCATAAGACTTATCCATTAAATAAGCAGTTTGAAATTTGAAAAGGCTTTTAGGTGAATTTTTCAACATACGTTTTAAGCCTTCAGGTGACAAATGGGTCGGGACAACATGCACTCCGGCTAATCAAAAGCCTCCTCCACCAGTTAGAGTTGCCAAAGTTAAGTCCAACTCATTATTTGATTAACAGTAAAATGAAAACATGCAATTAGATTAGAGAATGTGGCAGTTATGGCTGAGAAGTAACTCCGACAAAAATAACTTGATTGCTATTTTTGGTTGTGAAGCAGAAATCACATTAAGTAGTATACACTTTGAAACACTCCTCCACTCCAAACATGGGCCAGATTTTTTGTACCCTCAAATTGTGCTAAACGAGAGGTATACTTTGAAGCTGGATTAAAAAACACACTCCATCCCCAAGAGTGTTTTGCCGTGCTCAGATGCGTCAGCTGTTGAAGGCGCTAAACAAAAAAGTGTGAAGCCGAAACGACAGTCAAATCGCTCAAATGAAACATTTAAGCCATCAAAAAAGTTGTGTACCTAAAAAAATGAAGGATTTAAAGCTTTGAATACTTACGCCAGCTGCTTCTTTTGAGTTTGAACGAGGTCGTCGTAGACATTGTAGTTGCTCTGGTAGAGTCGTTGAGACTGTAACCACTCTATTCGAATTGTCATTGCATTGTCATTTGGTCGAATGTATCCCGACGACTTGTCGATAACCTAGTCGAACGGTCAGGCGAGTATTCAACATCGATAAAGTGTAAATCTTCATAAAATTAGTCACTGGGATGAATGCTTCCCTTGTCAATCTAAGTGTCCTTGCGCCGTTGATATCGTCACTAACTGAACCGCCAGTTTGACGTAATTCAAACTCTACTTTTGTTTTAGTGGTGTACTTTTGCAGAAAAATTTGAAGAGCTAATGACTAGTTACTTGATTTGCAAATATTTTCGAGCTTTATAACTTTTTTGCCTCTGCAAAGCTGCAATTTTGCCACCGCGAAATGGAGGAGCGCGAGACAGCTGATCAAGCCTCATGCCCACCCAGTGGTGGGATTAAGTGTCATCATCTACCTCCCATAATCCCAACCTAGCTATATATTTTATTTTAATAAATAAAGTTCATTGCCTCCGTCAAACCCCCACAAACTAATGCAAAATTTTTCGTTGAAATCATACACATCCTAGTCTGAGTTATTACTTCCTTAACTTTTAGGACTTGTTCACCCTTCTAAAGACCTCTTTAAGTCATGAGCTTGTGACTGTGATGCATATCCGGCTAATCACTTCCCGGTGTATCTTTAGGACCGTAAGATTCGAAGAGAGTGGCAACTTATTTTGAGCGCATTCACTAGGCAAAACGCCTTGATGAAAAAATAAGGCTTCAAAGTGGAAGACCCCACAATGTCGCCATAGTTGCTTTGTTTTAACATAGGCAATGAGGTAGTACGAAGAGATTTTTGCCTTTATTTTACTCATCAGAACCAAATAGACCTTGAACAAGTGGGGATCGTTTTGCATTCCACTAAAACATATTCACGAATAAACTGTTCCACATTAATAGTGGGAAGTGAAATTATTGCAGCATAGTCACCATTCGTTATTTTATGTCGACTTATGCACTATTAATGGAACTCTCGGAAGGGTTGATGCAGTGTTTTAATGGCTCATAACATAGCCTCTTTCATTTTGGTGTTGTATATTGGTTCCTTTCATTTCATGAACAAATAACAGCAACATCTAAATAGGCAAGAAAGAAATATGCATCTTACTAGTGTGACGATGCGACAAAAGGAAACGATTCGTTAAGAGTCTTTGCATTTACTCGCATATCACATACGCTTTTAGAAATGGTATCGCCTTTATTCATCCCTAGGGTCTACCCACCATTGCATCGAAGTACATATTGAGTGAAAGCATGGTGGATAAAAGATGTTGCAATCATCCTATTCATTGATAACGTTTTATAACGTAGCAAACAATTGGTATCTTTGACTAGCGGATGTCTGACTTCTGTGTATCAAAACGAAGGCAGATGCACACATTTTAAACGGCATATATACGCCTGTCATAGATAGCGGAGGATCGTTAGCTCAGATGAAAAGTGTACTATCAACTCATTGTTGTGGATGTAACATCACGTAAAAGTCATTTTCCTTTGTAGCTGCTTTTTGTGTGCGGAAACCTCGTCCAGCTTTTTTGCGATCATTTCAAAGCACCAAGTGACCGTAAAAGTCCGTAATGTCTTAGTCAGGGCTATTGAAATAACTTGTAAACCCATTAAATGGGTTTTTTGTATACGCCCACAAAATTTGTGTAGGATTGAGGAAAGATGTACCAGAAGGGACCAGGCTCCATAAATGGCTTTTATTCGTTTCAGTTCAGCAGTAGCTCACACAGTTAGATGTACCATTCTAAAGAACTAAGTGGTATTACTGAACGTATCATTTAACATCTGTGTCGAGAACAGCTTCTATTAGTAAAATGCTTCACTTTGGTGGCAAAGCAATTGACTTGCATCTAGATCAACAGCAAAAGTCGTAGAAGTTAGGCAATTGGACTTCATCCACAAGCACCAACAAGTGGTAGTGAGCTTCACACTCTGGCACTTTGTCCTCCACTTCTTTCACATTGTAAAATGTGGCCTCTACAATAGCTGATGACCTTAGCTGATAAAGACAAACGGCTTTCGTGGTGCAACGTCAACGCCCGTCAGGCTTAAGCACATCTGTCGTTCTGGCTATCGCCAAACCATTCATCTACCCACCCACCCACTTACCCACTCACTCACTCACCCACACACTCACTCACTCACTCACTCACTGCCCAGCCCACACTTCTGGGGAACCAATGCACCTCAGAGGACACGGCTTGCTCTGTGTACAGGACGCGCATCCGTTCGCCACGACTTTCTCGCTGAAGATCGGAAAAACCATGCCCAAATCCATCCACCCGTCTATCCATCCACCCGCCAGACACGATGCAATCAACTTGAAGGTGTGCGTGAATAGCTTCGTGAAGAATAGGCAGTACAGTGCTGGTTGAACTCTCCGACCAGTCGGGCGAGAATCGCCATTTTCACGAGGTAGTGTGGGACTCTGTGGGTGGACTCGCATGCACGAGGAGGTAAGCACACTCGCATGGAAAGAGGTACCGCTTCGTCCTCCGTTCTCACCGGTGATGCGCATTCTTGTGACTAATAGCGTTTCCTGACAGTCGACAGGAGCGCAAAGTAGGGTTGGCAGTTGTGAATGAAATTGTAGTAGAAAGTGAGGCAGCGAGATGGGCTTTTTTTCCTTTGCAAAACACAATGCTTTGCAAAAGTCCAATTCGTATGCCTTGGTGTTAGAATGAATTCTTAATCGCGGTAATTATTAAATTAAACCTTTTAAGAGGATTATTGTGTGTACATATTTTCCGTTATAATATCCTTCGATCTTGTTGGCATTTTATGGGTGGAGGCAAGTGGTTTACTAATTACACTACATTCTCATCTCCTACTAAGTAATAGAGGTAGGACCAAGGCAGTTGTAGATGTGGTGGTGGAGATAACGTCGTCGGAAGGGCAAGCTAATTGCTCTTCAATCGTGAGGGGATTAATGGATAAGCGCTCCCAGGGAATACGTGAGATTCGAGATTATTGTCGTGGTTATTACGCGACTGCCAGAGTGTGGACCTTGACAGATGATTTTAAAAAACTAGGCGTGATTAACCACCACTTGGAGAATCAAAAAGTAGCTAGAATCCTGATAAACTTGCACGTTTTACATGCACAACGCAATTTAGATGCTTTCTTAAGAGAATGTAGTCAATTTATCGATACCCAGAGAGAGCCATACAAAATTACGATGAGAATTCGTTGAATGGACTCACGAATCTATAGAATGCTGTTTAAGCTAAAATAGAGTGAAACACTTCAGAACCAAAAATGTTGTCTTACTTTCTTTTCAAAACAGGAACCCTGAACCTCGTGTTATTAAGACAATTTATTTCCCCTTTTTTAATGCCCAAGGAACATGCACATTTAATTGAAGATTTAAGTAAAGGAAAGCTGTTTGAACTTATGAAGAAGCTTATTGGCACCTATGCATTTTATTTCGGCATTTCCAGGCTTCAATGCTGAAAAATAAGAATTAAATGATATTTACGTAATGCCCCATTTTTCGTTTACTGATTTTTAGTAACCCACCATAGGTGATCCAATTTTTACTTAACTTTCACATAAACTTTGATATAATAAGCACATACCTTCTCGACAGGCAGATCTAAGGCAACCTCAGTCACTTCATCGGGGTGAATCATCATCTGTTGGCTGTCTGCGGAGAGGTCCTCAGAAGCCCTTCGTCCAGCGCCAGAACTGCCCACATAGCAGCGAAATGTGGGTACATAGCTGACATAGGGCGAATTCAGAGCCTTGACTACACCTCGTGATGTATCGTGGGGAATGAGGTGGACATTCCAGGCTACGCATCGTAGCTCACAGGGTCGATCTGGAATTTGCGAGGAGGTGCCGTCTTTCACAGACCCACCACAAATACTACCACCACTGCTTCCCGACTGGCTTTCATAGTGATGAATCTCTACCACTGGAAAGAATCGAAGCCGTACCAAAGTGCCAAGAATGTCGCTCAGGACCATCCATTCGTGACCATCAGGGTCCTTACAACGAGCGAAGTTCTTGCCGCCCTGGGGCGCGATAGGAATAAGATCAATTCGAGAGACTGGAGCAGCTGCAAGCATTTCAATGATTATTTTAATGCGCTGTTTTGCTGGTAATGGACCTGCGGCAAACCATTTGGGATCACCAATTTCACAGCCAGCGGTCGTTGCGCCGTTGTCAGCGGTTATAAGGTGATCCACCGGTCCAAAACTTGACTCTCCGACAGAGCCCCAAATGAGTGTAGCTTTGTATCGGACTCGGCACCAGTGATTTGTTCGACTGTGACGCTGGAGTTTCACTCTTGGACAAACAGAATTACCACTGGTCTCGCTGGTACCTCTTGCTTGGCGCATAAAAGCTACAATGCTGTGCTTCTTGTTGTCCACTGGAGGCCAGTTCAAACTTACATTCCAATCCGACCCCGCATATGTGAAACTGGCTGATTCTAGCCGAAGTCCACTAGCACCATCCTTTTGTCCATTCTTCGGTAGAGTAAAGAGTTCTTCGTATGTTGTGCTTGCGCCCTGAAGCTCTACTTCGATCAGCCACGTCCAATCATCGAAGTAGAAGTGTTCAGCTGCCAATCGATCAGTTCCGACCCAACCCTGTTTCCAGCGCGTCGGATCGTCAGCCGTAAATGCTACATGCCTTTCCTCATGAGTTTTGTTGTAGTGTATTGACTCTCGATTCAAAATGGTATAACGAATCATATCAAGTTTGCAGTACATGCCAGCCAGACCACCACACAACGTGAGGCCGACATTAAGATATACCTTCTGTCCTATGGTTCGTGGAGACTCGCTACCATTTACCGCGCTATCGTCAGTAGTCTTTGCTGGAGCATCATCACGCTGCAAGGATAACTGCAACTGCCAACTCTGCCCTCCATAAGGAAACTCCTTGGATTGGGCAGTGTTGATGAAACCGCGCGTTAGCTGAGATGGTACAATGAAAGTGTAAACCTGACTGTCAGCCTTATCCCCAAGCCGAACGAATCGATGAAGTTGAATGCAGTTGGACTTGGCTGCAATGGAACTAAAACTCTTCATGGTTGATGAGAAAATGGCTTGAACGTCTCATCACTGTTACCTAAAGCATGTTTCAACGTCGAAGGGTTGATTGGCCGACCGAGGTGATGTCCAATGGGAGGCGAGTACTCAAATGCTGACGCTTTGCGCACCGATTCGCCATACATGAATGGTGTTTCAGCACGTGGCCTTCCTACGTAAAAGAATGCCAGATCCAATTAGACTTACACAATCCATTTTATTTAAAAAATCACAGGGAGTGTAAACAAATGAAACCGTGGTAATTCGTTATGGGGTCGGGGGCTTGCCCATAATGCTAAAATTTGGAAAAATACATTATTTATCACCGTTCCCAAAATACTAAGGTAGGGACATCAGCAATAGGACTCACAACTGAAGCACTTTAAGGACTCGAGCCTAAATCTCTGAAGTCATTTTCATTTGCCTTTGAGAGTCATTGCTGCTCGCATTGAGGGGTTATCGTGTGACTGCTGGTAAAGACACTGATCAAGTCAGAAGCATCCGCCTTCACGCTAGCAGCTCAACTGTGCGGCAAGAATTGATCAAATGAAGTGCTTAAATTGATTTATCAGGGCAAATGAAAAGAAGATATTAGAATTTAAGCCCAAAACCACATCTCCAAGTTAGACAGCGCTTCCACTTTGGTTAATAAAGCTTTTATAACAGTACAATAATCTCAAGTAGCTTTGCCATTTGTTGTCATTGACTAATTTGAGTGTAATCAAATTCACTGCGAAGCGGCACTCAGTGAGTGGGAGAGGTAAGTACTTTGTCACCTGAGATGTGATATTGCGTTTCCACCTGTCGATCAGTTTCGCGACGTCGCAATTCAAAAAAAAACAGTGAGAAATTTTGCACCGAGTTTCCAACTGAAGAATAACTCCCAAAGGTTTTATAAACTCATTAAATGGGTAATTATCCTCTGGGCACAGCAGAAAGCAAACCTGATGCCTTAATTCAAACTAACGAGTAGGCTCAAGTGTCAATTTCAGCAGCCTCGACTTCATTTGAACCAGTGGACCAAACACAGCCGCCTACGGGGCGTAAGAAAAACACCCACGAAAGATTAATTGAGAGGATAATTTATTCAACGAATATTTAGTCGCTTGGTTGTCATTTTGTTATTTTTCACCGAAATGCTGTTTTAGGGCTCTATTTGATCTTGATAACGTGCTCCGCATAAATTACACGGGTTATGTTTACTCCGATCTGGTACTCTCCAGCAAAGCGGAACTAGCCATTCACAAAGGGTTCTGTTTACGGTCACATAAATAGGACTAGAAAAAGCCTAAACGTTCTTCCTTGTTAGTCACAAGCTATAGATGTAGAATAATTAGACTTTCTGTGGAAAATCTTGAGTCTTTGCCCATTAATTAAGACTAGCCATATACTGAGACCCACCCATAGGATATTTATAAGCCTCAGACCCGAGAGCTGAAATAGCTTAGTCGGTTCAGTGTATTTTCTGCGAGACAACTTTCTATAACTCAAAAAGTAAATGAGGTGGTCAACGAAACCTTCCTTAATCAAAAAGCGCTGGACATTCGGTCTATGCATTGGGCGTGGCTGTTAACTCTTGAAATGTAAGTAGGAATGTCAAGCTTACGTGAAGAAGATTTTTGTAAGCTAATTCAAGTTGTATCATAACTGATGCTACATCATCACCCAAAGAGGTTAAACAAGCAAATAGACTGTACTTGCCAAGTTTCAAGTCAGACTTGGACTCTCAATTTTGCGTTTATGTAGTAATGTACGCAGTGATAAGCATCAAACATGTCTAATCACTGATTTACTACCTGCATGGTGAACCGGCGCAGACACCGGAAGTAGTGCTTACACACCGGTAAGGAATTGCGTGTTGCAATGGATGCATTTTTCCATAGGCGAAGGTGCAAAACCTGAACCTCTGGGTATCTGTCTGTAGCCCGTAACTGCGCCAAACACGGTGCAGAGCGATGCATTTTAGGTGGGCCAACGTTTTATGGACGGCTGTGCATTCACCAGTAGACTTCGCAGGGCAGCAATTACTTCTGTGAACAATTAGTGAGTGGGAAGCTTGATCCTAAATGACCAATACTTAGTATACCTCTAAAATGTCTAAGAAGCAAATCGTTCTGTGGGAATGGTGAAGGCAACTGCTTAAGAACAAATACGATTTCGCAAAGTTGGCGTAAGAGAGGTACTGCAACACCGTTTTGCTGACTTTTAACTAATCAGCAAAATGCTGATACAAGATTGTGGTTGTGGCAGAACGCGATGGAAGCCTTTGGTCTATGAAGTACGCTCGCTGCTTTTATAGACTCATAAGTCCATACCTCCCCGAAATTTTCCACATGGAAAATTTTTACTTTAAAAATAGCCCTCGCATTCCGTATTTGACTCAATAGTGATTAAAGGAATAAGGTTGAGATGATAAAGTGGTTTGTCAAGTTTTACTGGCGCAAAAGGTTTGCCCTTGACGTCGGTATTAAGCACTGCTTTCTTCGTCTTCCGGTCTTCAACTCCGGCGCAATAATTATACGCTTCGCCGTCAGTTGTGTGTGTTTTGGTGATACAGGCATGTAATTTTCATTCATTATATTTAGTATAAAATAGCTAGAAGCCTAAAATTTGGCTTTAAAACATGGTAGAAAACGGCAGGGACAAGAATTTCTTCACAACCCCAGCAAAATGTGGATCCAGCCCTCATCAGAGAAAAAAGCAGCGATAAAAGTAATCTTTAATTCTCCTAGTCATCGTAAGCGGTGGCTGTGGTGAATGAGCATACTTGAATAAGATCAGGCACCCGTGAAGTTCAAAATTTGAGGATTATTTTATTAATTGTAAAAATGAAATCATTTACTCATTACCTTATACTCAATATCTTTTGGGATTGTAATTGGCAGAAAACTATTCTCCTATCGTTCTTAGGGCATCTTGTGAATGCCTTCTCCAAATACAAGTCATCTCTTTCTTATGGAACTAGTCACAGGCCTTTGTTCTTTTCCTAATTCTTTTCATTGATCAGTATTTCTTGATTAAATGCTATGCCTGCTTTTATCCTTTGTTTTGTCAATTCATTGTAGTTTAAAGTCGCATTTAAAAAGTGTTTGCTACCATTGAACTACTCAAAACGCAAGCTTAATCACAAGCATGGTGGAACTGAAGGTAGTCGAGGCTGCAGACATCGTAGTGTTGAGCAGTTATGAAGAAAACCCATCATTTTGCACCTTCTATGCACAGCAAAGAGGTTTATGAGCGCATTTCTACTTTTTCTCCATCGAGTAAAATGGTGGAAAGTTGTCGAATTCGATGTTGAACAGAGTCTTCACATAAACAGTAGTTTAGGCGCCGGGTTTCTAACCAAGAAACAATTTGCAGTGCTCATTCACCTCAGAGCATGAATGTTACAACTCCTATTAACATTAATGACCATTAATATTACCTCAATACAGGTGAACGAAAACCATGGAACACCTCTTTAACTCTATGGCTTTTTTACAGAAAACGGAGCAAGTTATCTGGAGATTTGCTGTGCCAGGGAATTATGCATAAAGAAACAATAGCGTTAGTTAAAAATTGTTTCGATTTACACTCGATATTATGGGACAAATTTGAAGCAGACGAATTTGGCAACACCCACTGATCATGGTACAAACTTTTGTTCACTGAGGCAAAGCTGCTTCTCTCAGCTCGGTTTTCTTCACTTGGTTAGAATGCATTGCCAATGAATGCTCCCTTTTAAATGGGAAAGAATAAAAAATTCTCAATTTTCTATAAACACAAGCGTAAGGTAAAGCAAAAACGTCCCACTGGGTTTTTTTTCACATTTCATTCAATGTTCCAAAATGGAACACAAAGACCAACCTCAAGTGGAACAAGCACACTATTCATGTCTGTAAAGTTTTTATTTCAAAACAACTGCTAGCAGAATAATCCCTTCGTTCACTTCCCTTCGTCCCACGTTTTCGTTGCCCTGCGTAGTTTCCGCTCCAATTAACATCCTGTTGGCAGTCTGTGCTTGATACCTCCGGATGCAATTCTATGGTCAAGAGGATGCGAATGTGGCTTTCTTCAGAGTTAAATAAAGCCTTTGTAAAGTGTTACAGTAAGAATAAATGAGCTTATTTGATGAATATGGAGCATTGTAGCGTCCCAGGACTTCCCCAAAGTCGAGAGATGACTTATCACTTGAGTTGGAGGTCGTACCACCTGGCAGGAGTACAATGGCGGAGTCTTCAGCAGCCCATTACCAAAACCGAGGGTTAAGCAAGCAATTAGAGTACTAAAGTACTCAGGCTGTATGCCACCAAATTACATCAGATTATTTCCTATTAGCAGTTAGGAGGATTAAATAAATTAAAAGTGGCTAGGACTGACATTTTGTGAATTAGTCTGCTTTAAGCTAACGTCTACTCCATCCCCTTAAGCGAACCAATCAAACCAACAAGCAGGCAGATAACTTTTCACCCCGCTTATTTGCTGTGCCACATATATGTGATGCATTTATCTATCTTGTCATTAGTTATTCTCCATAATGCTGGTCTCAACACAGTCAAGATGTTTGTTCACAAGTTGATCTGGTGACACAAAGACATTCGAGTCCATTATCTTAGCCTGGCATCACAAATAGGACAAGTGTGTCGCCTTTGTGATGCTCGGCTGCACGAGCTCGTGCCGTGAAGCAGCTAAAGGCTCCGCAGACAATGATGCAAATGCAAAGCACTCATGGCCTGAGAACTGCAGCACTTTTTTGGCTTCTGAGCAGCATGACTTCATAGTAATTGCTGCGGTAGTGCAAGTGTAGGTGTCATATAAGAGCACTAAAAGCTTCTGCGCTATAATGTTCGGCTTGCCTCCGAGACTGTAGCAGTAAGTGTGTAAATTTTTCTACCATCACTTTCCATAGTGCCGCCTTAATGCCGTTTCTAAGGGGAATCAGACAAATGAAAGGAGAATTTACAACAAGACCTAATAAATCACTCGCCACAGCAGACTATGTTGACACAGAGGTGTTGTAACGCTAGTGTCTTTCCCAAAAATCTCAATGCAAGATGTCATTTGAAAGGCTACAACCACGGAAGAGATAATTTTACCGAGATAATGGTAGAATCCAAGGAAACGTGAAAAGTCCGTGTAGTGCAATACATTATGATAACAAATTTCATTTTTCAATCAAGGTTTTCAAAACTATTACCTATGTTTCATGACGTATGCGACTGCACTTGAAATTCCATTCAGAATTTTACCTTAAAGCACTTGGAGAGGTGGATAAAATTAGAATTTAGAGGCACCCTAGGATTGTATCAATTGAAGTAGCTTCATCCCAAGAGGCATCAAGTCGAACTGAACCACGGACGCAGGTTTGATTACCTGAGGGCAGGTTGGTAGGTTTCCGTTAATGTTAGGATGCTTTTGTGCCTCTCATATTCCCCAAACAAGTGCGTCGCTCATTTCCAGGACCATTAATTTCCGTTTGAACATTTTTGCCGTTTAAAGGCTATGAATGGGGTGATTAGATCAGAGGTGGTTCATTGTGTAGGAAACAAAAGCAAGAGCACTTGCCTTTAATTTAGTAAAGCAGGACCTACATAGCAAATCCTCTCTCCTTTTTAAAACAGTAAAGATGCACGTTACAATTGGTGGGAGTAGACTTAAGGCCTTGCTCCAGAATTTTTATCCACTCTTATCAGCTATTACTCGAAATCAATTCAATTTGGCTCAGAAAAGCTTAACAGCAGTGAAATTGTACTTCTCAAATGTTGGTATGAAGTTATTTCGATTTATGAGTTCGCAATTACTTCTTACACCGAATATGCGTGGCAAGGAGACGTACCAAATCATGCCAATCAGTTAAGTTTGAAACAACAAAGGCTTTTTTTGTATTTTTGAACAGAAACCAAGGAGATTGGGTGGACAGTGGAAGAGTTGATGCCACTTTGGAGCAACGCCCCACCTGAGTGGGTGGCTAACGTGCCAGGCCTAGTGCCCAACGAAGGCAACTCATTCCAAACAGTTTGGTCAATCCTCCCTGTACCTCCCATACCAGCATCAGGAAACAGCCAAAGGAAGAACAGAGCATGTGCGGTATGCAATGTACTATGCTTTGTCCACAGTTCATTAAATAAGTTATGGCACAAAACAGAGGAGGATTCAACTCTTCCCCCAAAAGTTATCAGACGTTTTGTGGTTCTTTTAGCTTTAGACAGTAGCTATTTTTCTGCCACAATCTAAGCGCAACCACATTAGAGAAGTAAAAAAACACAAAATGTTTCAGTCTAGTAACAAGTTTTTTTTTCATTTAAAAGCCCTATTTGCAGTTACTTTCAACTGGAGTCATTTGGTATGCGGTACTTTTGCATATTTTACCGATATCTACCTAGGTAATAGCGAGACGGGGATGATGCCAAACGGGTACATTTTTTATCTCTCACAATGTAAATTAGTTTTCGCTTGCGTGTTCGATGTGGCGATTCCACATTTTAATGCTTCTAGCTTTCGTTAAGAGTTTTTTAATGACCCAATTTAACAGTGATACAGCTTACGTAGAGGATGCCAGGCCCTCAGTCCAGCCAACGAACTAGCCATTTGAAGTACTGTTGGCATATGGAATTGATGGGCATTAATAAGGTCCGAGAAGCAATTTTTGAATGATACATTTATGCCTGTATGAAAGCGATCCCCATAATCGGCAAAGTCTTGTCTGCCATTCCCATCAACCACAGGACCTCCCCTGAATGGCTAACTGTTGACTTTCTGTGCTCTCACTTAAGACTCGATCCACCAGTACTCCAGGCTTTGGCTTTTAGGGAAGAACACACCTGTTTGGCCATACAGTCAACTCAACTTGGGCGTGTCCAACATCCAAGGCACATTGTTACATTTAAGAGAGGACTCCACGTTTTCCTTTAGTCACACACCACACTGATCACCTCTAATGGCCCATTAAAAAGGAGGCTGAGGGATGATTTATGACGATTGGTTGGATGCCAATAAATTGCCTCCAAATGTATCATTCAGTAGCTTAGTTTTAAGTGATCACTTTTGAACTCGCCTAGCATTAGTAGAACTGTCTTTAACTTCTTTCTGCCTAAAATAGGGACTGAAATGTAGAACGATGGCAAGTTTTTACACAAGGGGTTCTCGATTATCTGAGTTACGAGTTATCCGTACTGGACTTCCCAGCACTCTGCAAAGTTTCGTTTGAGGTTTCAATTAGCAAAGACATTTCAGTCTTCGTGAGGAAACATGATCGTGCATACATTGACCACGTAAGGGCCACATTCCCTTCTCAAGGCATCAACCAGTTCCTCATTGCTCTTTATAAATTTTATCATCGAGGTGAGGGTTAGCTTGTAATATGTTTTATTGAAACACTTGCAAAACGTAATTGAATCAAGCACGCACCATCTGTGCTCTTTCATCCATTCTGTACACATCCATCCATTAAGGCATATAATCGGAAGTTGACCGCGCATTCAATTACTGCAACTTCTCAGGTATCCTGCAGACAAAGCATTTGGCTTGTAAAGTGGGCATGATAAACACGGTAAGAAGTTACAATGTATCAAACATGCTGCAAAATTCACATTTACAAATGTAATGCGATTAGAAACAGGGGCAAGTATTTCACTTTCGGGCTGGCCTACTTCAAAGATTCGTGGAGCAACTGGTATAAATAGCATCGGATAAGAAAACTTTTAAGGCGTTGACTGTATGTTTTTCACAACACTCCAATCCTTCTTGTAAAACTGATTGGGTGGGGTCGTCCGTTAAGTTTCTTATTAGCAAAAATTTGGGTAAAGCACCCTTCAATTTGCGCCTTGAGTAATTGGGCTCCCTATGAGTTGAGCAAGAGATGACTGTGCTTACGCATCTCCACTTCCAAAATCACCTTCTAACAGGGTAGAAGTGATTTGTTGCAGTGATGAATGTATACCCACAGTTAAAATGCGTACTCGGGACAGCTCAGTGCTACAAGCACAGCTTTTTACTAAACTTCCTATGGAGCGTCTACTACTACAAAAGAACAGCACGATATGCGAGGAAATTAAAATCTGTTTTCACAAAATAGCAGTAGAAAGCTAGTGTTTCTTTTGTACTACAAATTTGGGTAAATAGAAAATAATTATTGAAAGCTACAATTCGTCCTAGCAAGACGAATGCCTACGAAAACGGCGGTTGTAAGGCATTGTGTTTTGCAAAGGAAAAAGAGCGCATCTCGCTGCCTCACTTTCTACTACAATTTCATTCACAACTGCCAACCCTACTTTGCGCTCCTGTCGACTGTCAGGAAACGCTATTAGTCACAATAATGCGCATCACCGGCGAGAACGGAGGATGAAGCGGTACCTCCTTCCATGCGAGTGTGCTTACCTCCTCGTGCATGCGAGTCCACCCACAGAGTCCCACGCTACCTCGTGAAAATGGCGATTTTCGCCCGACTGGTCGGAGAGTTCAATCAGCACTGTACTGCCTATTCTTCACGAAGCTATTCACGCACACCTTCAAGTTGATTGCATCGTGTCTGGCGGGTGGATGGATAGACGGGTGGATGGATTTGGGCATGGTTTTTCCGATCTTCAGCGAGAAAGTCGTGGCGAACGGATGCGCGTCCTGTACACAGAGCAAGCCGTGTCCTCTGAGGTGCATTGGTTCCCCAGAAGTGTGGGCTGGGCAGTGAGTGAGTGAGTGAGTGAGTGTGTGGGTGAGTGAGTGAGTGGGTAAGTGGGTGGGTGGGTAGATGAATGGTTTGGCGATAGCCAGAACGACAGATGTGCTTAAGCCTGACGGGCGTTGACGTTGCACCACGAAAGCCGTTTGTCTTTATCAGCTAAGGTCATCAGCTATTGTAGAGGCCACATTTTACAATGTGAAAGAAGTGGAGGACAAAGTGCCAGAGTGTGAAGCTCACTACCACTTGTTGGTGCTTGTGGATGAAGTCCAATTGCCTAACTTCTACGATTTTTGCTGTTGATCTAGATGCAAGTCAATTGCTTTGCCACCAAAGTGAAACATTTTACTAGTAGAAGCTGTTCTCGACACAGATGTCTGTATTGCGACTTAATCCTTCATGATGGTTCACTCCTTCGTATACTGCCCGAAATTTGAGGCAGACCCCTGCGATTTTGGAATCGAGTTTAAAATAGGAGAAAATATGAGGATAAACCACTTCATTGACACGGATCCTCGCGTGTGGTCTACTACATACTGGGCCAGAGCAATTGGATTCTCACGGTTTATATGTTGATGCCAGAACCATGACAGTCAATCTACAATTTTCTACGAATCTGTGATAATAATGATGCCACTATCCGTTTCCAATACATAATTGGAAATTCTTCACTTGTTACGATGCATCACAAAAAACACCGTTGTCTACCTTAGTGCATAGCAAGTGTTTTTAGAAGCGTATAAAAAAGAATTAACCTACCCGAGCTAAGACCTAGCGACTCGTATGTTGGGTCTGATAGGTTGGTTTATTATTCCAAAATTAACAATCCTGTACAAGGGCGGACATTTCTAAACCAATAATCGGTGGTGCAAATAAAGAAGATCAGATGCTCTGAAAGAGCCTGTTGATGTCTCTTTGAACAGAATCGTGCTCCCGGAGAAAGCGAGAGGGGATATTTTTTTCTAAAGCGGCCTTCCAGTCCCCGTTCGTCGCCTTGGCTGTGGCTAGAATAGCGTGAATAGTCACCAACGTGAGAGTCTTGTTGCCCGAGCGCCAGTGCACGTACCGCTCCAACGGAAGCCGCATGCACTCCCAGCCTGAATACGCAAGAAAGTGACCGGCTACTCATTATCAATTAGTACCATACCACGAGTTGTAGGAGGGTTTCATTTACTGCCATACGATACTAAGGGACCACCATATCACAATTCCACCCAACCGCTTAAGGCATATGAAAGGAATCCATGCGAAATATGATGGAATGTGACCCTTCGGCATCATAAAGGGAAGTCGCCTAGGCTTTTTTGAGGAGGATAAATGAAACCTGACCAGTAAAGCGCCCTAAACATAAAACATTTGGGTTCCTCAAAAAACATGGATTAATTGAATTTACTATGGAAACGTAAAAGCTGGACTCAACAGTCTAATGACAGGCAGAATCCTCTGTAAGAGCAACGCAGTTGATGATTACGATAGCCAGATATACTGCATCTGACGCCTTCTTAACAGGAAAGCAAACTATCAAATAGGCTTAACTGGCTAGATTTTGATGATAATTGCATGATCAATAACAGCTTTGAAATATGTTCAGGTTCACTTTAAATGATCAGATGAAGCTATGAGTAGCAAGGTAAAATTCACAGCATCGGATCAATTGACGAAATTGCAAAAGGGTTATATCCGTTCCAATGAGGGGAGTCTAACACTTGAACGTATAGAAGCAAGTGCTCTCCACAAATCAAACCTCAAACTACATGGAGAATGCCAGATGCACGCAATGCTCAAATAAAGACCATTATTTTGGGGCTGGGCAAGAACTGATGGAAAGAGATATGGGTAATGAAGTTCAAAAGAAAAACGCACCAGCGCGACGAGCCCTTGCATACGTGACGGGACGACGAATAGCCTTGTCAACGATACCACCAATGACGAAAGTCACATCGTGATCAAACTCACCATTTTCAAAGGCGCGAGATGCATTCGGACTGAGGTATATTAATTTACGACCCTTCATCACTTCAGCAAAGTGTTCTGATCTTACTGTGAAGGGACATTCCTCCAAAGTTCTCAATCCTTCTGACTGTAGGTTTGAGAAACCGCCCTATTTATTAAAATGACTAAATTTAGTCACCGTAGTCACCACTTTTTAAAGAGATTTTTTTAAGTGGTCATAGCAACGAATCAAACACAAAGGTTTCGATAAAATCCTGCCGAAAAACTCAATAAAGCTCACTGAACTACATGCGCCGAAGGCCTCCTCAAAAAATCGGTATTGATTAGTTCCGGGTACGAGACTCGTGAACATAAAATGAAAAGGGAACGGTCGGATTGTTCGATTGTGCGCAAAAGCCATTGCCATTTGACGTGCAAGATTCTTCTGATCCATGATGCGCATTTCGCTTTCATGTGAACAATCGAAAACTAGCGTCTGAGCGGAATCGTCGGCAGTACGGAGTTCAGCCACCACCCAATCGTCATTGTGCATACGAATTGGAGTGGACGTTATCATGCGTAGAATTTGATTTTTCTGCGTCAGCTCTACAGGCAACTTACACTAAAAGTATGCTAGCATTTTTATACCTCATCCTCAGTTTTTGTCACCATCTTGGCCCTCCTAGCGTCCTTCTTCTTTGAAATCTTAAATCGGAACATGTAATAGCGATTTCGAGCACTGATAGAGGCACAACACAAGAGCTCTAGGTAATCTAGGGCAGACAAATTCAGAGGCGCGGGTCGACCAGTAGAGATGAGCATATTGTGTTCGGCTTTAATATACTCAAGCCGCTGGGCATCATCGGGAGTCAAATTCTTTAGTATTTCTTCAGCAGGTCGTGTACGATCCAGAAGATATGGTGCGATAAATGCACGCGGCGAGTGTGATCTGCACTGCACTGAAAAACCATTAGCTTTTGGGAATAAAATAGATGGAAGTGGTCGATATTTGAAAACAATCTTCACTACAGTTTGCATCACGCAACAGACACCTTGTTGACCTTAAAATTGGCTAATCAGCTATTCGTCCAACAAATGTGCACATTGAAATGAATTGGTGACAGGGAAATTATGCAAGCAAAAAGTCCGAAAGCAAATTAAGCTTATAAAATTGGCTTAGCATTGCAAAATAAAGCGCGCTATGGATTGCTGAAGTGACCCAATAAAATTTTTCAATTCACAAGCAAAGAAAAGAACAATAATAATACGAAACTGATGCACAAAGAAAATGTATCCCAGCGAAGAATATCATCCAAGTGTAATGTTGCAGGCTAATTGTCGTCTGCGGAAGTGCAACGAAAGCTTACTATGAATGTTCCTTGTCGCACATTGCAACGCGATAAAGTAGTTGCAACGGGATTCCAAATAGCTGCCGCAAATATTAACTATCGTTTTTTCCCGATCTTTCCTCGAATTCTTTACTCATTGGGCCAAAGCTCTTAGCTTATGTAGCTTAATCCAGGCATCTAAATTAAGTGCAATGTTTTTGCATGTTACTGCACAATCCTCCAAGCGGATCAAAACTTGATGCTTTCTCCAAACCATCTTCACTGCCATTGAAAAGTCATTAGCACTGTCGAATTTGTGTCTACTTTGTTTATATAATTTAACTCTGTTCGTTTGTTCGATAAACTTTGGGTTTGTCGCGCATTTACCACTACGCTGTGGTTATTTTAACATTATTTTCTCAAGCGTCCCTTAATTTGCCTATTACTAATTCATGCTAATATCGCGTGCAGTAAAGCGATGATATTGCTGGACTTTGAAGATAGTATTTTCCCACTTTAGTGCAAATATTAGCTTCTCAAACTCATTTTGCTTGGTGTCGCAGTAATGACCCACCCATTTTCTTGCAGAATAGCATAATGGATGAACCACCCAATTGCTCCGATCACTTTGAGTTATTCAAGAATGATATTGAAGCACGATCAAATGAGCTAATGCAACATTTGGAAAATTCTCGGAGTACATTTTGGGAAAATCTTCACGCCTGCCGTGAGTATGTTATTGAACGGGTACGCAAAGTCAATGTGTTTGTCAGTATTTAGATCAACTTTTTATTTAGTGAGCTTGAGTTGCAAGCTTTGAATGACCAAAAGGAAATTGATGATAAAGCGCAAGAACTTGGTGTTGATATAATGAACACGTTTGAAAGAATTGGAGCCTGCGTTTCGACGATTGATGCTTGCAAGCGATCGCTGAAGAATTTGTCCTTTGATGCCCGTGTCTCTGAAGGCTAAAAAGATTCCTTCAGTTAAGCTAATACATTCAGAATGTTTATTCGATATTGGTAGCAATTTTGGGCCTCTTTGTGATAGCTTTATCATCCTTTAATAAACGTTGCTTTTGATTTCTTTTTGGTAGTGGTGGTGGTAGATCTTGTAAACCTTGGTCAAATTACTCAACTGTGTTTAAGTAAAAATCCCTTGATAATAGACGTGAGGATTAATTTGTGGTAGCTTGTAACGATAAGTGTCCTGTGAATTTTGGCCTATTTGGGCCTTCAAACATAACTGTTGGATGTTTGTTTTTGGTATGGTCTTACGCCTATTGTATTACTCGAGCAAATTAAATTGCGAAATTCTGAGTAAAAGTTTTGTACGTCCAGTATATTAATTTCGGCAAAGTAGCTCTCATGGCTTAACGATTAAAATTTAGAAGATTAAAAACTCACTGCTAGTCGCCAAAGCGTGTCGTCAAGTTGTGTTGCTTTTTTGCCAGCGGTAGAGCTGGTAATTTCCCGTCAAACTTAGAAATAGAGTCAAATCTCGGGTAGAGCACAATTTGGTTTAACTACCCACCCAATTGGGCATCAGATCCGCCCTGACTAGCTGTTTGATAATTTTATTTGCCGCTTCTCATAATCATTTTGCTCTCATACGTGAACTCTTTTTGCATTTAAACATGCCCTTCGAGTTTAGCTTATTCACTGTCCACGCTATCTACTAACTCACTCTTGGCTCGTATTATTAATCGTCCCGCTAATAATAATTCCCGTTTATGGTTTAATTAAATAGTAACCATTGGAAAGACTGTTCTCTGCCTTGTTTTAACTTCACGCTCACTATTCCGTACTCATTTATTGCAAACAGAAACAGAAATATCCTCGAATCAATCTTTTTGGTTTCATCAAACGTGCTTATGTTTCTACGACTTTGGTCCTGGCTTTTCAAGACGACTGCTTGTTAATCTTGATGGGTTTAAACAAAATAACGATAATTTTGGTGTTTGAGTTCATGGAATGGGATGTCCCAACCTAATGTATTGTTGTAGATGAAACATCGGTTCAGATTGAGGCACACGCATCTGGGCTGCTTAGGCGGCAAAAATGTCTTGCATCAGAAGTATCCAATGTATCCCTGTAGCGACTGCCAGGTAATGCGTGAGTTTTTAAAAAAACTTTATAACTTCACCAAAAAATCCAAATGCCTTTTGGTGCAAAACATGTAATGCGCTCGGTGCTGCCATTTACAGTGTATTAACGAAGGACATAGAGCTGCAACGGCTTGGTTCCCTAAAACAAGAAACAAATACTTTCAGGAACTTCCCAATGCTGACAGGTGAAAAGAGGGCAAAAATTCATCATAAAATTACTAAAACACTAAGAAAAATTTATTTGGGAATTGCAGTTTACCTAAATCTGCTTTTAGTTTAACTCAACGATAAGGAGTTATCTTCCGGAGCACATATGCACAACCACTTCTTGAGGATGGTTTTCTTGACTACAAGTTTTGCATTTTACTTACCCAAAGCTGGACTTTATAAGTTTCTGTGAGCGTGTAGTCCTTAAATTCCTTCAGAACATGTTTTATTTTTGCGGTAACTTCAGAGGTTACCAGTACCTCCATTGCCTTTGCGTAGCGCTTGAGTTCCAAAACATCTTCCAGTGCACCGCCATAAACGAACTGGCTGTTTAACACAAAATATGTAAAATTAAGTTTTATTGCCTTCGGCGTTTTCAACTCACGTCCAGTCCAATCGCTTCAGATACATTTATATTTTGCCGGGTTGATTTTCACTCTCGTCTGTTAAGGAAACAATGTTTTCTAGTGACTCATTTCTTACTGGTTTATCCAACCACATAGAGCACTATCCTCAATGTTCACAGTGAAATAAAACTAGTCTAATTTACATTGAGATCATCAATGATTTCTCCAACAAGGCAACTACTCGTGTGGCTAAATGTTCTTTGATCAGACCCCAAAAAACGAGGCCGTTGAGGTATTTGATTGGAACATTTTGCGTCTTAATACCTTCCGAATTCATTCGTTAAATTAAGCAGTCCCTCAGTTTGTATGTATTAATTGGCAAAATTTAATTAACTATGGTCTCCCAGGTACGTTAGAAAATTGTTTTAATTAGATGAAACAATAAAACTTAAAATCACATTCCCTCCTTTAGTTCCTTCCAATAAAATTAGAGATCACTGGTAGATAACGTGCTTTGCAATCAGTGAACATTACGGGAATTATGTTGTTAGGACTAGGAGGGAGTTTTAATTTAAGTGAGCAATACTTTATGCCCCCACTGACCAAGGAAGGTAGACGCCTAGCGGTCCGGTGACGACCTTGGCGCGGTGCAAGACGGCACAGAATTTGGGATGCGAAGCGGGATGGAATGGGTTAGCAGCCGTGAAATCGCGCTCCACTTGGCAGATGACTCGAAGGAGGTGGATGATCAGCCGTACTTCTCCCGATCCAGGCGTACTCACGTCGCCGTGGACCAGTGATACGAGACACACGCCATCGTTTTCGAACCCGCCTGCTTTTGGGGCAATAACACACATATGAATATGAGCCAAACGTTTGCTTAAGCTTTGAAAAAAATGAAGTTAACTTTGGAGTTTGCAGACATTTGACAAAATACTGGTGACCTGAACCCAGCTACGGTTTTGATATTTCATTTTAAAAGCGGTATCGAACCCAACTGTTCAGGTGTCGCTGTTGCGTAGGTAAGACTCGAGAATAGAGTAACCACACTTCGTTCAAGATCGTAGTAAGTAGAAAAGTCCTTATTAGGCTAGTATACGGTGATTTGAATCAACCTTCCCTAATTTGCTTCATAGTTCCGACAAATGAAATTCAGCCATTTAAATAGGCCAGTAGACTTCAATGCAATGACAAGCTCCAGAAAAGTTGGCTTACCACTTAGCCGGTGAGGATAACACCTTGGCAGCACACTGAGCTCTTAACACAACATCAAGTTTTTTGTGTTACCCTAATAAACTCGCCTCTGGAAGCAGGCAGGAATCAGAATTGGGTGGTTTTACGGATTGCTAAAACAGTGCTTGAAGAAACACTTTTTGTGAGTGGATTCCTGACCGCATCTTTCACTCCTCTATTGCAATGCTAATTCCTCAAGCCATCCCGTAGCCCTCGCCTTCACCACGTTTCGCAACCCACATCTGTGAAGATGAGCAAATGAGGTGGCGTTTCGCGGTTACACTTGAATGCAACTTTTTTCACAGCATAACACGAATTAAATAAAGAAAGCCTTTTCTGAAAGGATTTTCATCTTGTTAACAATTGTGCGAATGCTTTTACCTATTATAAATGTCGATAATTAAAATGGAAAATGTTGAATTACTACCGTTTACCGATACTAAAGCCTGTCCAGGGGAAAGGTGGCCACAACTTTCCAGTCGTTTTACCATTTTTACATGGAGCTACGCAGAATAAAAGCAAAAAAAGCGTGAAAGTTAGAAAGGGTACTTTTTGGTCTAATGGAGAGGCCGGAAAATATGTTTGCACTGTAATAAATTGAAGCAGCTGCCATAAACGTGTTAAAGATGGCAACCGTATTAGTATCATTAATGCAGGCAAAGGACAAAAATGGGTTTTGTCACTCACCAGGAGCCGCCAAACACCTCACCAGTGGATCGTTAGTGTGCTTTTCAACGATCTGTTTCAAGCATTGCAGCTTCTGCAAGACCTGCAATCAAAGTCGCTTTTCAATGGAGGTAGCTTTGCCTAAAAGTCTTGTAATGGTGAAAAAAAGCCTAAGTTTGTAATTTACCAACAAGATTTTCTATTTTTGTCTTCGGGAGCTTTGTAGGATACAGGAACTTAACAGTGTCCAGATTTCAGTCTCCAATTAACATAAATTCCGAGTACGTAAAAAAGTTGATTTTTGCCTATCTGAGGTAGCAGGAAGTAACATTAAGTCCCCTTTTTACCCTTCCACGCAAAATTTCATTAGGTAGCTTGGCGGCAGCAAATGGTTCGTATCCCCAACAGAGGGTGAGCAACTTAACACACCGTGATTTCATTTTGTCGATTTAACACCTTACAACACTTTCTTGGCTCCAAAATGAGGCGGAAATATAGCACTTACAGAGAATGGTAGACCTAGTTTATCTCGATTAGAAAATAGCTTGTTTCTTTTGCATAACTACTCAAGAGACGATATGTTGGCTTAGAAATATTCGTTCATCGTAAAGGAGTGGAAATTTTGAATTTCTGCTTACTCCAAGGCGAACCGTCCTTTGCATTGACGCAACCAGCCCTGATCTTTTTCAATGGAAGGCGACCAACTTATCACGGAATTACATATCATTTTTCACAAGACCTTATCAGAGTAATCGGCCAATCGGTGGCAGCCTGTTCAAGAACCCAATTTGAAGTCAAGGTACTAAGAAAAGGGGAGCAACTAGACCTACATTTTTTTCATCCGCCAACGCGGCGGATTGGAGGAAGGCCTGGTCCAGACTGATCGCGAGGATGAGGGCATCCTGCAGCGTTGCAGACGTAGACGAGGTCAGTGTACCCGTCACCAATTCGAGGCTATAGGCGCGTGGGAAAAGACTGTCCAACTTTCGGCACATGCGCGCCTTCCTCTTGGCCACCTCCTTCTCTCGCAAGGTGCAGCTGGCGTCCAGATCATTCACTCGCCTTTTTAAACAAGAAATTATTCAGTTTAATATTGGCCTAATCCTGGTGAATTGACATTGGTGGGTATGAACTGAGTTTGAGATACCATTACTAGTTTTCTTGCAACTTTGTTCTTTATATGCCCATAAAATATCCAAGAAATATATTAAACTATCATGATTGAAGTTCTACACTTTCGGCTCACTTCTCGCAGTAGCATACTTAGATCTATTCATTCACTTATCCACGAGCCTTTCATTCATTCATCTAACGAAAGAAATTTCAGTCAAGCTTACGCGACTGCCGCTCGAATCATGTGATGGGCGACGGATCGTCCCTTGGTCACGAGGCTCGCTAGGGTCTTGAGGATGCTACGAAAACTGGGTCGCAGTCTTTCCGAGTGCTCTATGCACGCTTCCGTCGCTTCACGTATCTTTAAGAAGGAAACATGTTGAAGAGAAAGAATCATGAAGTGCAGTTGAAGTGGTTTGCACGTGTAACGGATGAAACCTTCACTTAGCTCGTTCATCTTGGGATGTACCTTTTCGAGTAAGTACCCCTTTCAACTCTGAACATTGATGCTTACAGCACGATTCTTTACTAAGCTGAGTAAGTCCAAACCCTTTAATTGTCTCTAATGTGACTTGAAACTGCGTTTATCAATGGCGTCTACCAGTACTTAATCCTGCGTTAATGAACAAAATGGAGATGTATGCTGCTGAGTGTAAAACTTGAATCACCTTTAATTTTTTTCCCTTCCACTAGTAACCTGAAAGTTATTTAGCATTTGAACTGTACGTGGTTGCCATTGGAAAAACATCGTGCAATATCGTGCTTTATCCCTTAAAATGATAGCAACTTCAACATTTACTAACTTTCGAAGGCATGTTCGGTGAAAAGGCGAGTTGGTAAACTTTGTTGCAAATGGCCTCAGCGAGTTGGTACTCATGCTGGTAGACATTAAGCGCAGTCTGAAATGGCACCTCCAGATTCCATATCTCCGTGAGAATCACACCAAAACTATAGACGTCGCATGCCATGGATTCGTACTCACTCCCCGTATTCTCCTCTCCACCTGTGTCTACCAGTTCAACAGCTCTGCTCCGCCTTGCCTCCGCGCGGTCCCGTCGTAAGAAAATGTGATCCACTGTTCTTGTACTTCCCTGTGCTGCAATGAAGATCTTTAACTGAGCTGGTGATCTCCACACTAGTCTTAGGTATTCCGGTTGCCAACAGATCTTGAGATTACACCGAGAGATGCCCCTATTTGCACTGTGTTTGGTGGGAAAGAACTCCGATTGAGCCAGATTCTCTACACTTTGCCAACAAGCAATTTTAATTACCCAGTGGCTATCCAGTAGACAAGTGAGGCTAGACAGTCTCCCATGGGTGAGCTTTTTGCTATGGAGATAGGCCATTCCTGAGGCAATATCCGCAGCCAAATTCAACTTTATCGACTGCGAGATTTCGTATTGTCCGCTGTGAAGTAACTCAAAGAGGCTGCCACGAACACAGGGCTCTACGATGATGTAGTAGATCCATGGGAGAATGAAATCTGACTCGGAATAACCCTGTGCTATAGTACTACCTCCTCGTTTTTTTCCATGCATTCTTTTCAATTGCACTGCACGTATGTTGCGTTGTAGCTTATTCTGGGCTGCGGAGGACTTTGCTAGACCATAAAATGACTGGACGTTTTCGTGGTCTACATCAGTGTAATGTTTCAACTTCATTCGACGCTTATCCATAAACTTAATGGTTGATCTGATGTTTGTTGGTATGAGAAGAACGTCCACATCCTTGTATTTTCTACTAACTGGTGCGGTTGAAAGAATTGAGTCAGCATAGACCCAAGTATTGACGACACTTTTCTTATAGTTCTTTGAGGCACATAGCGTGTTTGAAATGCTGCAATCAGGATTGTTTCCAAAAGCATACTCAAGGAAGGTTGTACTTTTTAGCTGGAAATCCTGAGGAATTGTTTGAAAGGCATTAAAATTGCTAGACAGACCCATTAGCTCAATGCTAGTTATGTACTCTGAGATTGGATGATAATGCGAACGAAGGTAGAGAGAGAGGACGATCGAGCCCACAAAAAGAATTGCAACTGTAGTTGAGAGAGTAAAAATGACATCTCTGTACTCCTCCTTTGAGCTCACAATATGCCCCCAAATACGACTTTTTGGATATATATCTTTGCTAGCAAGTTTCTCTGCCGATGCAACGAGCTTTTGGTGATTGCGACAGTACATTTCGTTTAACTTCAGTAAAGTATTCTTTCTTTTGATCTGGCGGAACCCATGGAAATTCAAAACCTCCTCAGCAGATTCAGAGGAAGTCAACCAACGAAGGAATCGGTAGAGCTCAACTTGCAATCGGCATACGATACTAAAGCGCCGCAGCGGGTCCTCATCCAGTACTGTGCTGTTATATGGAGTCGTAAGTAGATTCTTTTTGAAAACGGTGTGAAAAGTGTAGACTAGGGGATATTCTGGGTCAGATGCGTTCACATCTTCTTTTTGCGATTTATTTTTGCTGCATTCGACGCCTGAAACCTCGATTTCTGCCCCTTTTTGAAGTTGAAGTGAAACTGTTGGAAGAGAAGGGACAGCACCCAGGAAGTAAGCAATTGAGTAGGGCACGGAATTCACGAGACCAAAGACCCCGGATGGTAGGATGGTGTGGTAGACGGAAAGGCCGTCAGGGACTTTGAATTCCCGCATAGAGCTCATCAGACCATATTGTAGCTGCCATATGTCGGAGGCGTTGCAGAGGAATTCAGTCAATGCAATATTTTCGCTACAATTGTCATCACGCAGAATCAGGTGTATGGGCTGACGAATGAACGGTAGATCTGTAAATCACAAAGACAACTAAAACAAGTAAAATGCCAGGATCTCCTTCATGCACAGATTGCTCATACGGTTATACAAGAAAGGAGGTTTCGCCGTTCTTTCGGTTTCTGTAACACTGTATTATAACTTATGCTGAAGGATGTCCCACCACAGGAAGAGTATACCTGGATTTTTTTGTCGTATTCGGATATCACTCCAATATTGCAGTCTTCCTGTGAATATATCCGATATGTCACTGAGGCTGAGGGCAATTTTTGTGCCCCTCGACAGATCTGGTAGGTTGTAGTAAAATATCAGAGGTCTAAAACAAACGATGAAATGCATACAAAGGCAAGCAACCTTTTGAAATCTCTAGACCAACTAGAAGTGCGGCATCTTTGCCGTCAGTTGGCCGCATTTTTTTTAAGAATCAAAATTCAATTGTATTTCTTAGGTTAAATTCTATTCATTCCATCTTGAGATATTTTGTTTATGTAATGCGTGGGATTTTAAAAAGAATTAATAGTAGCTGAATTCAAAGTATAAGTAATATAATGACACCTCTTGAAAGAGGTAGAAGAAGATAGTCGAAACTCACGCGAGAATAGAGGGCAGAGTGGTATGGTCTGCAGAGACATCACCTGGATTCGCGGAGGAATCTGCTAGCAGTGCTGAGTGGTCCTTCAAGCTCTTTGACGGTGTGGAGATATCAGCATAAGAAATAGTCGAAATCAATGGAACGATCTAAAACCGAAGGCAGTTTATGGGTAGCCAGCTATGCTCATTGATTGACAATGCCTGAAGAAGTCAATACATTTCCTGTTAAATTTTATGTTTTCAGATTCTTTTCACCCCACGGGATCTGCACCAATCGACCATCGAGGCCAAATGCCGATCCGCACAGGTAATCACTTTGATGGACTGTCTAGTCCTAGGCCATCAAGGGTGAACACATTTGCGCTAATGGGCTTTATGGCGTAAACTTGTAGAAAGCTCGAGCTTTAGGTAATTTATTCTGACATTTGGATTCCTGATTGAATTTTGCACTAAAATTAAGATTCGTGAAATTGAATTTTGACCAAATTTGAGGAAACAATTAGTGAATAGGTAAGCTGCTATGCACAATGCAACAGTTCAATCCTAGATCAACGTGAAGCTTAGTTTTTATGCAAGAGTTCCACGTCCACGATCACCGACTATTTTTTAAACGCGCCTCGAAAATGTTTTGCCAAAACGTAATGAGGAGCATCATCAACGTGTAATTTACACAGTCTCAGTTGCATCTAAAGTGATACTGCTAGACATAAAATCAAAATTTATTATGCGTAAAAGCCTACAGTTAATTGGCTCTTCCGGTTTTGAGCGTAGCTGTTAATCAGCCTCTGCCACAGTAGATGGGTGTTTGCCGTTCCTGCAACAGCGAAAGGGAGATCAGGCGGGAATGTGGTTGCATTAGCATGAGTCAGCATCATCAGACCAGCTAGGAGCATTGCAAGCATCTCGACTGGTGGAACTGCGAGTAATCCTAGGCCTTAGGTGATTCTTCTGTAGCTCCAGGTCTCCTGAATTCCTATTGGATTAGAGGGCGAGAAGAGTTGAGATAGTGAAGTGTGTGGATTGGTGTAAATGGCCGGGGCGTGCCTACCGTGCTAAATTCGTGGAGTTAATAAATTTGAACGCACTACGCGATAGGCTTAATGCATTGTTGATGGATGTTTAATCTTTTGGTACTACTTTAGTAGGTCGCTCTCATACATTTCTAGCGTACAGCTAGTGGCTACACAGGAGACACATTAGTTACCCGACGGTTAGAGGTTATATGACTTCATTTGTCATGAAAGCAACGGCAAAACCTCTAATTGATGACCTCAAAACTAATTGACATGAGTGTACACAATGAATATTATAAAGGATTAGACAGTTTAAATGCACATTGTGCACAAAATCATCACGTAAATTGCTGACTAAGCCCAAAAGAGAACTGAATGTTAGCAATTTGTCGGTTTTACAAAGCAAATCTATGTTGATAGGGAGTGGATTTGAATCATGTTTTAGCTGCTCATTGTTATATGATAGGATAAGATATGCCGTAAAAAAGATAAATAAAATTTGCGTTGCCAAAAATAAAGGTAACAGGTAAAAACCGTAAGGTGCAAAGTTACTTGCGTTAAATGGATCGAAGTTAAGTCGTTACAATTTGTTTTAATTAATCAGTTATATCAATAATTTAACCAGACACAATAGCAAATATCGCTTTTAGGTCACGCGTCTAGGGTCCCATCAATGGTTTTTCAAATGCTCTTGATCATAATGACATTATAGGCATTTAAAAAGGAACTGTTACTTGGTATTCTTTCGGTTATCGGTGGAATACTAATTCATTTTTCTTATGGACATTTTTACACAATTGGTATGTATAAAATTGCAACCTAACAAAATAAGGTAACCTTGCTCCCTACATGATGTCCTATTTGAAGAAGCGCGTGGATCCAAGTCTTGATGTTGGTTCAGCTGTATGGATTTCAGCCATTGCTTTGGCAATGCAAGGCATTTCCATGCCTCTAGGCGGAGCGATTTTACCGAAGATTGGGTACAGAGCTGTAGTTATCATAGGGTGCATGATAAACAGCGGCAGCGTTCTGCTTACATATTTTACAATTCAAAAAGGCTTTATCTACGTTGTCGTTACCTATGCTGTTATTCTCGGTTTTGGGTTCGGTCTATCTTACGCCATCATCTTTTCCGTTGCAGGATCGGTAATATTATTCATTTTGATTAATTAAAACCGCATCCGCTTCATGTGATCATTATTTTTTAAATATTATTTAGTGGTTCCCAAAACGCAGATCTCTTGTTGTTGGATTAATTGTTGGTGGATTTGGTCTCGGTGCACTTGTATTTACGCCTATCCAAACTGCGTACATAAATCCTGGCAATGCGATGGTCAGCAATGTTTCTAAGTAAGATGGGACATAATTTTTGGTTTGTAAAAATTGCTAAGTGTAGATTTGGTATGTTATAAACCTTCTTTCAGGCTTTTTGAGGATGAGGCTCTCTTGGATAGAGTTCCAACCGCCTTCTTGCTGCTCGGGGGTTCACTTGCGGCCCTCCAATTCATTGGCATCCTGCTTCTCAACCAAAAACCGGAACCAAAAGATGAGGTAACCGTTTCATAAACTCAAGACATTTCGTGGTTTTATTATTTGGCGTTACTGGTAAGGCGCATTCAGAACTGCTTTTGCAAATTTATGATATCATCTTTATTTCAGCCAAGTGCACAGGAAGCTGGCAAGGACACTAAAACTGCAAGTTGTATTTTTGTTTCGAGTATTTTGTGCTAAGATTCAATAGTTGACATATGTATATTTAATTTATATGAAGGAAATGAGGTCTCTTGTTCAGTCCGGTGATACAGAGAAAAGTGTTGAACCAAACGATGGCGACGCACAGGATCCTGAGTGAGTTCTTGGGTATTGAGCTTAATTTTCTCTAACATGCCTATTTTTATCCACTCACACTAGTTATTATTTATTTCAGTGATAATGTGAAGGAAGTTGCATGCCGCAGAGGTCGATCCTCACTGGCTCAGGCGCACGCCCACATAGGAGACTTTGGTCCGTCGAAGGAATCGCGAAATTCCCTCACTGGTCCGCTGTAAGACAAAATGGATTTTTGATGCCTACGTCCCTATATTTTACTAAATGTCACATTAGTTAACTAGGTTTTAGTTTTGTTTTTTTGTTTTTTAGTTGTTGCATTATCCAACCAGGTTTTATTTTTTCATGTCGCATTTACGATTTAAACCTTAGCTTACACGCTACTGCACTTTACGTGTGTATTTGAAAAAATTGGCTGTACGAAACCACAACCACATTTCTGGTCTCCTATTTCATCAAGTTTTAGGTTATTTCACCGCGCCAATCTTCTGCGATTGTTAGTTCAGCTTAAACCATGTAGCTTTTGCATTTAACAGGATTTTTAGATTGAAATCAAATTTTATTTTGGATTATTTAAAACGATTGAATTTATGTAAAATTTAGTAGCACTTTTGTTAACTGTTTAGGTGCACTTTTCTTGGTTTTTTGACCAATGAAACTTTAGGCGCTTAAAAACGGTGAAACTTAAAATGTACCTAATTAATTGGTCATCTCTTGTTATTTTTTAACGTTTAATAAGTAGCACTGTGAATTACTTCGTACATACAACTCTGTGAAAGACGTCTAAGTTCTCAAGAATCTGCAATCCCAAAAGAGGAAGCTGACTGATCAAAATCCTCTCTAAAGTATTTGCTTTAGCTTTCGCTTTTATATGACAAAATGAACAAAACTTAGGTATCTGACTTGCTTCCCCACCAGGTAATGCTATCATTGTTTTATGGAGACTTTCAACACATCAAGACTCTGGCTTGATCGTTGGCTGAACTTGCCGTGTTTTCTAACCAATTCATCTTTCTCTGCTTCAACAAAAGTCTAGAGGAGCCGGATGCCAGTTCTGTTTTCTACAGCAATGCTCTTGGCTCTAAACCATGAATTCGACGTCTGAATATTTGTTAACACAAGATATTGGCACGTGTTTATCGCAAGTAGCTATAACGTCCAAAAGCATCACTTTATGAAACGAATTTACAGTTTACTTTACTTGCATCAAACAGTTGAAGGATGAGCTCCTATGTGCTGCAAGTAATTCATAGTTGCGGCAGCTTGGGACAGGACTGGCACGTACTGTGCGCAATCGGGTATTTGCACTGGATAAAGAACCACATTCCAGCCGTTTTTAAAATCAAAGCATTTTATGAATTTTTTGACCAATTGTACAATGCTTTGATGCGTCAAGGAAGAACATCCTCATTCAGCAATAAATTTGACTGAGTCACTGGCATTAGGCTCGTATCTGACTGTTCAATGGGGAATACTGGTTCACTACATCGTGGAAGGAAACCGCGTCCTTCTAACGTTTGTTGTCATGCAAACACAATTGCATTTGTTTGTTAAGCAAGTCTGACTAAAACTGTTAAGTAGCATGATTGTGATGGCATTTTAGGCCATGCTTTGGAAACTACCAGCAATTCTGGATTAGAGAGGGAAGCCTGACCCTGTCTTTGACTTGTACTTGGTAGTAACTTTGTCCAAAACAAAAGCATCATAAAGTATGTTTCGGGAAAGTCAAGTAACCCAATTCTGCGGTACTTTTCTTAACACTTTTAACATCATGGTCCTTTTAATCCGGTTTCGATGTCACAAATACGTTGTGGACCAATTTTTTCTTAGGCTCTAATAACAGTTCACAAAAACCGTGCGATATGAGCGCATTGCTTGGTTCAAAAATAACTGAGAGGCAGTAAGACCCTTCTAATCTAAGGTCTGCTACTTTTTGAGTTATAAGTAGTATGACTTGAGGTTGATTATTCATTTCTTGTGGTGTAGTATTAATGCTATTTAAAATCAAATAGCAACAACTGTATCCGCAAAATATATTGCCAATCTGCCAGAAATAATCCACTGTTTCGTTTCTGAAGTCTTTAATTATCTGATTCTCGATTCTTTTTGTAATGGCAGCATTTGCACTAAGTTGCAATTTCATGGTTCAAATAAGCTTCTACTGTAAGTCTAGTTGTCTATTTAATCACTTTTGTTAAAATTAAACCAACAGCACAAAATTTAGTTGCTTGACACTTGCTTTACCATTAATCACGCAGTCTTTACGGTCGCGAGGACCACCATTACCATACCTCAATCACTGGTGCACTATAGATGTAAACAAAAAACAGGCAAAAATTACATATTAATGGAATGACAGGGAAAGAAGTAAACCTTATACCGTCTCTCGGCTTTTTAGCTGCAATAAAAAATCAGTAGAAAATTGCAAAATTTTTTGTTAGTCTTTGCCCCTATATTTAAACAATTCAAATTTTATCTAGATCCGAATTTCAGGGGCAGTGTGCAAAAGGGGCGGTCCGCGTGCCTAAATTTTGTTGTCTACGTGATTGCAGCGAAGATGTTCGCCAGTCAAAACTGCAATTATATTGGAAGCTAACACGAATCTATGGGAATCCCTTCTACCAAGATGCTAAAAATACGCACCTGGTGATATTAAATGACGAAAGCACTTTCCTTGCCATAAGGCCTGTATTGTTATAATAAATGGGGAGGGGATGAACTCTATGAAAACAAGAGGAGTCTGTGTAAGACTTCTTGTTGTTTTTATCAGTTCACTGCGTACACTACTACGGTCCACCAACAACTTCTGGATTTAACCTCTTCCTCTTTACCTCCCACACCTTAAAAGTCGTTCGAGAGCTAGCAACAATTATTATTCTTACTATTAAGTGAAATTCTTGTGAGGAAAACTATGATCTTGTTTAGAATTTGGGACATCTACACTCTGTTTTAACCCTAATATATTGACAAGTAGTATTCGTTGAAGAACTGAAAAAAATTTCATTTTTAGGCAACAATTAGTGATCCGCTTACTTCTTTGAAATTACTGACTTAAATTTAAGTACAATTTTTAATTGCGCGTCAAGAAACATTAATCACCATGGTTTGAGTGCAAAAAAACTCTTCGTGCATAGCATGTTCACAGTTTTGACATAGGCGAAATAAAATCTCAAGCATTCTCGATGGAGTAAATGGGGACACAATTGTGGGCTCAATCATTATGCGTGGCCCCTGTATCAATGCATTGCTCCGCATTGACCACGACGATCCCTAACCTAATGGTGTCGAACTCCTCGTAGGTGAAAAATATATTCGAGACAGGCGTTGACCTGCATTCATTTTCACTTTCGATTCCATAGGCCCTGAATAATAGGGATTACGTGGTGCTTCCAATTTCTCACAACTTTCATTTTCTAAAGGGCCGTAGAGTACCAATGGTTTGCACATCTTATTTTGATGGCAATGGTTTTTAGCTTGTTTATTCTATTTAAAGAGCACATTAGTCCAGAGACCGACCAAATACTCGTGTCTTCAGTAATCAGTCATTCCAGCTCTTGTCTATTCATCCTGTTTTTTTAATGTCCCTTAATACCCTTTAAAATACTATTTTAGTAGGAAGTATGGCAAGACTCATTGCCACCTGTAATTTTTAGTAGTTCCACAGCAAAGCTTACCATTATTTTTACAAGTTTATTTGTTTTCACCCCTTTTGGCGCAGTGAAATCAACTATCCGCCACTCCAAACACTGCGTCGGCACGAATTCTACTTTCTCTGGGTCGTGATGCTGTGTAATATTATTCCCATCACCCTTATTACAGCCTCCTTCAAGGTGAGTCTCCACTCTGCTGTTTCTTTTGGGCAAATTCAAGCATTTTACCTAACCATCTCTTAATGCAATGGCTCAGGTATGCGTCTAAAGTAAAACGGACAACTTCAGATGCTGTTTTAATGTATTCGCCACTGCGATCTCGAATTCGTTAACCGTAATCATTGGGCGCATTCTCTTGGCGTCGAATGGCACTTGATGTCATCATTTTTTGTCCTTTCTCCCAATTTTCCCTACCTTAGTGTGCTACAGTTGTGAATTGTGTGGGCACTTTTTGATTAGAAGACTCACTATGCTAGCATTACTGTGATTTTAGTATGCATTTCTTAAAACGGATGGCTCAGTTTTGCGATTCCTTAATTATTTGCTCATAAAATAGCCGTGTACTTCTTCAGCTCGTTGGTCAAGTGCACATCTCGGACGACCGATTTCTCTCCGGTGTGGCAACAGCCAGTTCCCTTTTTAACTCCGGCGGACGAATCATATGGGGAGCTGTTTGTGACAAATTCTCCTTCAAGGTACTTCCACATTTTGCCTTTTCCATTCTAATGGTAAACGTGGGAATTCATTGTGGTAATGTGACACCTAGTCAGCAACCTTGGAGATGGATTAGGATTATACGGATAGATGGTTCATTTACCTACTTGACTTTCCTTCATCGTTTGGGGTAATTGGAGATTCATCAAATCAGTGATACGTGAAGAAAAGCAACCTTTGGGTTAGGAGGAATAAGGATAAACTTGTTACTATCTTTCACGAAATGGTTGCCATTGGACACTTCAAATCGTTGATGCGTGATGAGCTATTCATTTAGCATTTTCTGCGATTTTTTTTGAGGGCACGTACCACTTTTTCACTTAACTATGTATCATAGAGCCAAATTTGCTCAAATAAAGTTTAAGTAGGTAAAAATGTGGAACTTGCGCTATTGGGCTAACATGGAGGGATTTGCTGAATGAAGGTAGTTTTCTTTTTCAATCCATTGTCTCAATTTCATTTTGCTTTGGAATTGAGAAAATTTGATGTAGCGCCTCAAGCCTTCCCTGCAGAAGAAATAAGGACAACACTCGGCAGAGTATGTATTGTTGACGGCAGGTCCGAAGATCGGGCTGCCCGTCGGATGAGCAAGGATGGAGCGTCCAAGCGGCCCGTTACCAAGATTGAGAGTTGAACAAACAATTACACTTAGCTCTGTTGTTTAAACCCATAAAACGGTCGTTGCTGATCCATGCAATGATGAAAACTGTAGTTTCATAAAATTTTCTGTAAAACTCACAGCTCGTTTAAACAGAAATTGGTATGATAGTACTTCTTTACTTCTTCTACCTTCCTTCCTGCATGGACAATTCCGTGAAGTTTCCAACTTTTGTCTCATTTTACTTCACCTTTGCCAGTTATGCTTCCTCTGTGGAAGGAAAGTGTGGTGCGAATATATGACTCTTTGACTAAATTATCTTGAATCTATGCTAGGATAGGTGGACAAGACTACCGCCCTCAGGCGGTAGTGGATGGTGAAAATCATCGTTAAATGTTGTCAGCTTTATAAAGGCCTTTATCGTCGAAAGAGTTTGTGGACAGAGCTTGCAAATAGTAGCTTTTAATTAAATAGCAAGAAAAACCAAGATTGACACCTCATTTCATCTTCTACACGTAAATTGTTTCATGACTACCTGATGATACGCAACCGATGAAAAATTCAAGACATTTATCCTTCCAATGTTTAATATGTTTCCTTTGGCAAGCAGGTATTTTTTTGTGTTACCTAATGGAAGATTTTGGATGATACAAGAAATCGCTTGAAAATAATTTTAAAAATGCTACTTGAGCCAAACTGTTAAAATCTCCCGATGGAGTAGTCCAATCCTCTCTGTAAACATTTTATGCGCCGCCTTAATCTCTTGCTTGCCATTTCTTCCTTCTCACTAGCTTCTTCCATTTTCTCTCAGCAATGATGGCCATAAATGATGTGAATTAGTTTACAGCAGTACAACGTTCCTCTTCTAGATGCCACTGTGCCTAATGCTTGCTACATGGGCGATCATTCTTTTCACCTTCCCATACGTAGTGGCCATCAAGACGGGCTCGATGGCCACCTACGCTGTTTGGGTCTGTCTCCTCTTCCTCTGCCTCTCTGGCGTCTTTGTCCTGATGCCCGCCGCGACTGGTCGCATTTTCGGACCCACCTATATGGCCGTGAACTATGGAATGATCTTCAGTGCTTTTGTGAGTTCTCTCTCCTCACCTTTTGAGCCAATTACCGCATCTCCGAACAATGTAGGTGAAATTAGCTCTTCGTGAAATCATTTCCAAGTTAATGATAAATATATCTGCCCTTTGGCGGCCAGGATACTATTAGTACATTTTCTTAATTAATCTAGGCGACTTTTCAATTTAGAATGCGCACTTATTGCCAGAAAAGATAGTCTGCTTTAGTAAAATAAAAAAGCCTTTTATGTTGCCTCAGCCCTTAGAGTGGTTCCCTCTTCTCACCTATCTTTTCGTGAGTTGGTGTGACGCCAATTTTTTCGGAAGCCCAAATCAACCGCTTTTCCATGTTCTACTCACTTTTGATATTTGAAATGCATTTTTTGGATAGTCATTTCAGACTTTCTAAAACTGAGAGGTTCTTTCGATGTTTATGCTAGCGAACTGCTCAGGTCTCATTAGAAATTTCTGGTGGGCTACAAATTAAGTCCATTACATATTAATACAGTTTGTTCGTTGCCATGTACTGTGGCTTGGTCTTTAGCACCTTCGTGAGGATCCCATCTTCCTCCCTCGCTCGCTATTTCTAAGCAGATCTACCCTGCGCCTTGAGAATACCTGGTCTAACCACTGCTTCTGCTTATACTCACATTCTGCAGTTAAAACCGCGGTTCGCTAGAGCATTTATACGTCTAATGCCACATCAGTATACTATTTGCGTCCTTAGGTATCGGGACAATTGTCTTACCAAGTCTCTTGACAGGACTCATCCCACCAGCAGTTGATGATTATTTAACATGGGCAGCAAATACTGCAGGATTCTTTCTCCGCACCTGATGTCACGCTTTTGTGATTTTTGGGGTGAACAATCCTTTTATTTCCGCACATTTTTTCGTCCAAAAAAGCTTGATAATGAAGTGACCCAGTGATTTCTGCAGACTTTCTGGTTTCTGAAGAACAATAGGTATTCTGCAACTCTTTTATGAAGTAATAACCAATTTTTTTAACCATTATGTATAAAGTGTGGGGTTCTCCAAAACAAACAATGCTCCTGTTTGGACTAAAACAACTTTTTATAAAGCGCTTTTGCTACATGAGCATATGCGATTTAGCTGACACCCTCCAAAGAAGATGAGGTGCATTTTTTAGACAATCCAATTCCGTGATCTGCTTTTAGATTTTCTGTAATTGTACAACTCTAGCCACTTTCTTAGCCTACGATATCCCATTGTGGCGTTCACTCCTCCGTCTCAGTCAAATTTGGCATATCATTTTTACAAATGCAACCGTTTCATCAATTAGTCTGACTGTATGATGAGCTTAACAGCGAAAATCGGTTGAATGATGTTCGTGACTCACAGCTGCGCCGTATTTTTCAGTGCTCGCATCGTTCCACCTCCTCCCACCATGCGATATCCAAGTTAAGCAGTTCTTCCAACCAGATCGGCTACTTTATTGCAGTTTTATTGACAGTGCTCAGCAAGCTCTAGGTCATCGCTGCACAATTATTTATATAATTTACCCTTTCATTGTGAGGTTTGCCACGCCTTTGTAGCCTTTTGGCTTAAAATGTGCTCCTAGTCATTGGTAATAATTTTGAGGAAAAGCGAAGCTTTGGTTTTCCACGTTCCCGGTAGCTCTAGTGCCACTGCCCCTGCGCATTCTGACGCGTTGATTAGTGGAAGACAAGAAAGGTGGTTGGGAAATTAAATGAATGCCCTAGATGGTCATCATTCTTCATACCATCTCTCTTTATTCGCCACATCATGATTAAGCTTATGCAGTACTTTGCAATTTTTAACGTAAACAATGCTCTTTCGTTTCGCTACTTTAAAATGCATTGTCAATTTTTACAAACTTCATTCCTGATGTCTTACCTGCTGCCACCCACATGTCAATTGTCATTCCCCCGTGCTGACATCCACTATTTTGGTCAGCTAGTCCGTGTAGAGGATGAATAACTTTTCCAAATACTATGCTGTCAAATTTAAAAAATAGTTCTTTCCTAAATTCGTGTTTAGGTCTTTGAAAAAGTATCAGGAAGAAAGGGCATGGTTGTTATTGCTTGTAACGCTTTTTGAAGTTCCACTATTGGTTTTATTTGGATGTCTTTCGAAAGGACTCTGCAAAACACCACCAGTCAACTATTTTTGGGCAAAATTTTGAATTTTTACTGCTTTATTGGGAATTTTCTTAAAAGCTTAGGATGTGAACTACGCGTTCTAAAGAGAGACTTTTAGAGCAGCACTACATCGAATTCACTATATTTGGTGCCACCTCGTAGTGCTGTCACGCCTTCAGGATGCGGTATTCAAAGGGCAATCATCCCTAAAGGTCGCAGGAATTTGTAAATACTGTTTTTTTCAAAACAATGTTTTGGAAATAGGTATGCTGAACATCTGTTCTTTTGTCTGGACAGTCAAGAAGATATTTTGGAAGAGGTGTAATAATTTACACCTAAAACGAGGGGTATGAAGCAGCTTGAACTGATCACGTCTGATTCGGTTTAATTGCAGAGGTAGGCGCATATTTTCCCAAGCCTACAAAGCGTGCCATAAAAAAAGAATCAACTTATGCTCTCAGCACTAGAGGAAACCTAAGGAAGAAAATATTTCCACTGGTGAAAGCTTGTCCTAAAGAGGAAAATCTTAGGTGCCATTTATTGGATATAAGTTCTGTGTTTTTGAGGAAATATATTAGTATTTTTGGTGCCATATATCATAGATCCATCTCATTAGCGAAGGAGGCATTACATTTCTTAGTTGCCACCGTTTGGCCACTGATCAGTTCTCTTTTTTTATGCTTCCTGCATTGGGATCGCCATTATGGGCTGTAGAGAGGCACTTTTCTAGCACTAATTTTTCCCGAAGGCATAAGCTATCCCACTGTAATGTTTCGAATGCCATCTTCCTTTATCCAGATATGAACTATACCTTTCCAAGGGACTTCGCAAAGGTTGTATTTGCTTTTGCGGAAAATTTGTCGTCAAAGCCCAGATATGGCATATCCATAAAAAGGCACCGATGCACGCACTGCCGAAATGAGCAAATTGACAACTGCTCATGACCTAAAATATACAATTTCTCTAAAGATAAGAACATTCGGCAACCACTTCATTATTTTACGATTAATGAGTTCGTTTGTGATGCGATTTTTTCGTAATACCAATCCAAAGTAACTACGAGGAGCATGTGTCACACATTGATGACATGATTCAAAACTCATTCTTAACTTATTACATGGTAAAACACTTTTTTTTTACTTCTAGTCCGTCGGCAGCATCATTTGTGCTGTCATAAGTGAGAAACTAAAGGGCCACTGGACTCTCCTCTACGGCATTTGTGGCAGCATTTGTCTCTTCGGTAAGCTTAAATTAAAAAATTGCAGATGGTTTAGGCAAATAATGCACTTTACCTTTACTGAGTCTTTAGAAGGCTTTGCCACCTTTCTACTCCGATAAAATTAGCACCTTTTGGGGGCAAAGGGAATTTATGAGCTTTCAAATAAATTTTATTATAAACTTGAAAAATTTTTGGAGTCATGGGTCACTTTTCCTCTCTAAGTCCAGACAATCCACACTAGAGTAGAGAATCGCCACAGTAGAATAGAGGTTTCCTTCCTGTTTTGAATAGCAGGGGACAACGAATGTTGAACGTAGTAACTAGGCGATTTAGCTAGATGTTGAACTACGCAAAATTCGGTTAGTGTTTAGTTGTCATACGCATGAACGGTTAAACATCAATTAAAAAAGCGAACAGATGTTTCTCGGACTAAACTTTGCTGGTTACTTCCCGTTTAGCCTTTTTTGTAACAATTTGGATTGTGGATCCCTTCATTGCCAAACGCGCAAACGTCTGCTCTCCCTGTGTAAATCTACTGCAAAAACTTCAGCCGCGTGTGCCTATCGCGGCGCCAGAACCCAAACCGGCGGCATCTACCGATTGAGGACATCTTTACCGCCAGTACATCCATGCTTTGCTTCAATCTTGACTTGATTATCCTCCTCCCCCTCTCCCCTCCCCTCTTCATACACCCTAGCTTATCCATTACTGCCACCACCTATCGCCACCCACTCCTTACCTCGTTGGTTTACTTAGCTCTACAGCAGCGCTTTGACCACTCTCCGTCTTCCGTCAGCTCAGTCAGCCAGTTCACATGCTTTTACGGGTCTATGGTAAACCTGATGATTACTTATTTACTTCACTGACTTACTTTATCTGCAGTGCTCTATTTAACTTCTTCATTAGCTCAGCTACTTTTGATTGGAGCCTTATGTTTTTATTTCACTGGATATACTTGCCTCGTATTGCATTGGAAACTATAAGGTAAAATTCATTCCAAACAACCCACGAATCTGGAGTTAGTTTTAAGTGTTCACTGTCCTCCACTTTTCCCTGTTTACTCTAAGCCGATATTTGAGTTGCCATTGTGGCATCTAAGAACGAAAGAAAATATTTCGTCAGCTAAAAAGATTCAGAATGGGGTCTCAGATAAGGGCGTGGGAAGGTGTCAAGAAACTTCGTGCAATTTCGGGCATACCTCATTTTAGATCCACCGTTAAATTTTAATTGAAGTCACCGCGAATTAAGTTTGACCACTCCAAATCTGATTATGACATTAACGCTAAAACCTCAGATGTGAAATACCCAAAATTTCATGCTATTTGCTAAGAAAGATCCTCATATCTTACCGTTACTATGGGGAAGTTCCTTCAAGGTTTACGTAGCTTGTTAAGAGCAACCGTTTAGCACAGTCTAGCATGCACGATGCAACAACTCGTTTTATTCTCATTACCTGTAACAGTCGTAAAGGAAGAGTCAATGGGTTCATTTGCATTTGTCTGCTCCTTCAACGTACATGATAAATACGGGTTGTTAACTTCACCTTGTTTGCTGAGTGACTGACTTCTGATTTACACTCCAGGATTCATTGACGTAACAAAACAAGTTCCTTGTTGATTTCCAACCATCTGTCCAATGCTCACTTCAAACTTGTAAAGCACTGCTGAGTTGAATGGACTGCGGGCGAAACCGTTCACTTTGAATGCCCTATTGAGGATTACGCAGTTAAGATTAATGTCCATCCACCCGATGCTGTAAAGCTAGAAGATTAGCTGGGAAACAGTTTTAGTCTCACTCCCTTCTTGTTCTTCTCATTCCTCCTCTTCTTCGTTTTTTCTTTGTCTTGTGAACAGGCAGACCTAGAAAATCATTCAGAGGAAGGTTGTATTCTTTTAAGGCAGGGCGGCGCGAACCTTATAATTAACACTACCTCCTTCAAAACTCACCCCTGAGAAAGCCTCACGCCACTATTTTTTGCTGCCAAGCCATCAAATAATCGCAAGCAAAGTAGATAGAACAGGTGTAAGATTAAAGCAGAGTAAAACAAGTGTTACTTCTTTCGCTGTATAAAAATAGAGATTGTGCTGCTGATTACTTCTATAAACAAACAAACACATTTTTGGCCTTGCGTAAGATTGCAAACTCGTCTGAACCGTTTGCTAGAAATGAAGTGGTTGAGGCATTGGATCCTTTGCGTTGAACTTTTGCGTGTTTAAGAGAGATCTCTCTTTGCTAATTAGAAACAATCTCCTTTTTTCCAATTCATTATATTTTCTCTTTAACTTAGGCAGCTAGTCACTTGTCGCCCTTAAAACCCACTTGAAGTTTCCACTTGTTACTTACGCTATTCCATCCACAATGCCTTTAAGTGAATTACTTTCACTTCACCGACTGCGGTGAGACTGAGTAGACCAAGCTTTAGCTGTCATCAACTGATTGAACTTTGAATTAAAAGTTAACGTCGACCGAGTCATTACGAATTATAGCTGCTTTAGACAAGCATTACTCCCATTGCTCCCCAGCAAGGCATCGCAATCAGCCCACGAGATCGCAACTTGCCTGCCTTTAGCCTAGGTATATCAAAGATGGGAATACACGAATATTACGAGGCAGGTGTTTTTTTCGTTGTATGGACGAACAATCTGTTCGCATCTGCTATACTATTTACCTAAAAAAGGCAACTCCTCACCAAGCCTTGCTGTGGCGTCTTAAAAGTCACCGACAATGCGGCTATTTCTTCCAGCAAGAATTTTACACCTTGTCCAATCTTATAGGGCTCGTAGCTAAATTATCCGGTCCAGTATTCTGCAAAATTAGCATTTTAACTATTTATTTGCAAGTTCTGTCAATTAGCAAAGCGCGGCTTCAAAACATTCCTCTGAAGAACTTCGTTTATTTGTAAACAATATCTTTTATTTAATCAAATCAAACCGCTGAATTGTAAAAAAAACGTGGCCTATTGTCATTACTCTTGATAAAAGAAGATTGGCTGAAAAAAGAACTTTCTACTGTGTGGATGAAGCATAAACACGTAGCACGCTTCAGCACACTCGGTCATTATAAAATATTGTGCATTTTCTGCCTCAAGAATACGAGTTCTATCAAATCGCGGAAATCGCGCACTTTTAAGGCACGAGTTCGTCCAACTTTGGCATCGTGTAAAGCGGCAGTTGTCCGATTAAATCTTGGTTTTGGTATGAGCCACTGAGGAGGCCTTGTAATAGCATCTTCACCGCGATGATCTGGCCTTCGGGCCATGACAGTAACACCCAGGCCTGAGTGTTATGTTTTTTACCCTCATGGAAGCCCTTAGGCACTACAATTATCCTAATTAATCCTCCGTCGAATGTGGATGACGAAAATGACTCATAAGACCTTGACAAAAATCCTTTGTGCAATAAAAATATTGCTGCCTGCTTTTGCAGAGAGTATAACTGCAATAAAAGCGTGATGAGTTGATAAAAATAAGTTTTCCACCATTCGGGTAGGAATAAACCTTTCTCTTACTCATCAGACGACTCGTTTTAAATGCAATGACATAAATGTTTGAATGACTTCCCGTATTCAAGTTTTGTGCACCATTTGTGTCACTTTGTTTTGTATTTTTATTTATTTGGTCTCTTTTGAGATAGACTGGCTGTTTTCGAAATCTTTGACAAATCTCTTGCTAAGCAAAAATATGGACGCATCCTATTTTATTTGTATAACTGATGACCTCTTTCTCTTCCCTGAGGTAGTCCTTTTAATAAGTCGTTTATGTCAAGCGGCGTTATGCCCAAATGAATGAAAGTTTAATCACAATCGCTGCGAGAGTGTCAATGACTCCCACTGTGTTTTTATTCCACTTTTGTCATGCAATCCCTTCCAGTGAATCCGGAGGATTAAGCACAAACTCACAACTGGGAGGACAATTCGAATGAACAACTGTTCACCCTAGAATGGTCAAAACGCACTCCACCACCTGTCTCAGATGCGAATTAACCATCACAGTGCATAAAGTCATAGTTGCCACAATTAAGTTATTCTTTTCATATCAGGAGAATCTTGTTGTCCCAAGCATGGCCAATTTGGTTACGACGCAATTATGAACAATCTGCCACAAACTGATGGCAGGCAACACGTTTACGTGGCTCTGGTAGCAAAGAGCTTACTAGTGCAGACTCCAGTATCTGAAGAAAAGATATTTTGCAAATTCAACTTGAGTCAAATGAGCTCGGACTTTTAGCCACTTCTTCTGCTTTTACGATGCACATGCGAAAGAGAGAGGACTCAGATGGAATGATGTGTCCTTTTAGTTTTTTTTTGGCAGAAAACAAGAACTCTCTCCCTACCGAAGCCATAAGGACGGATTGTCAATTTGACTTAATTTGCATAAGTCCACCACCGATTGACACGTGACATAATTTTATTAACTTACGTAAATGGTAAGGGATGGTTGGCAGTGGTGATTTACTCACTTTTACGCCGCCCAAGACTTCTTGAGGAAAAGTGTAGAGCAAACGAATGGACAAATGGACATTTCCGTTTTCTCCGATTGTTTTTAAATTAGCGGTGCTATGCAAATTTCCCGAGGTGGTCTTGATGGGCTTTTAAGCATGGCCATTTCCACAAATCAGAGTTCTGCTTCTGCATGATACCGCTTCAAGTCCTTCAAAACTAGAATCCCTTTATGCAATTAAACAATGAAAAAACTGTAACCGCATTCCCTGCTCTGAATATCATGGAAAAACGCGATCTACTTCCAAGAAGCAGGTACCGATCTGAGGGAGGCGAAAAGCTAACCAAGGCGAGGGTCATACAATCCTTAAGTTGGTTGTTTAACTCTCAGATTCTGAGCAGTTAAGGCTCCGTGATTGTACTTCAGCTAAGCGGCATGACCTCTGGACCCTGTTGGCAGCTCCCAGACCCTTCTGTATGTCGAATCCACACACTCTGCTTGGTATTCCGGCTTCATCTGTCTTTAAGGAGGTCTCGCAGCGCTACCGAGCTGCAGATTTGAAATATAATAGCATAAAAAATGAAAATATGGTAGAGGATGTTTGAAACCGTTTTTACCTCGTTAACATTGAAACAATGTACATTTCTTTCAACTAGTAGAAGGGAATGCAAGCGATTTGATTGTGATCAACCCAAAAGTCATTAACTGCCTAAATGTGGAATGCAAAAGCACCAAGGGTCTGCAAACTAATCACGGTCCTTCTTGGTGCAATTACCACTCTAACTTATTGTCGGACAACTTCAACTTTTAGGAACGCGAATGCATAGCAGAAACAAGCTGTGAACTCGGGCTAAAAGGCAATATATTAATTTAGTCTAATAAATGTTATTTCCTACAAACCAAAATAGCTTTATTTCTTATTATTTGATTAAAGGTGCCTGTGAAACCACGAGCTTTTTGACAACCGGAGTACTAAATTATCGTCCACTTTCCTTCTGCAAAGTTGGAAAATATGTAGGTAGGCTACCATCAGCAAGATATAAACAGGGTTTTCAACTTAAAGCACTTGAATATGTCAGACTGGTTAGCGGTGGAAGGTAAATAGACGCACCTGTCCCTCCAAATGAACCCACATTTGATTGGTTGCCCAAGCAGCCTAGTTGAGCGTGGCAGCAACTGATACGCTCCTGCTGTTTTCGTAGGGATCCAATCAACCACTTGGCTTCCCATTTCTCTCCAACTTTTGATTACTCCTCCAGCTATTTTGATGGGCTTACATTCCATCTTCCTGTGTAAAAAAACAGTGGTACTGAATAGAGAAGTCTGTTTCGATATGCTGTGAGAAGTTCCTCCAATGGGGCAATATAAAGAACACATTGTTCCTGTAAGATTCCCTATTGATAAGGAATTTGGCAAGCAAAACTGGCTAGCTGCACTCAAAAATGCTCCCTCGGAAATTGTTTAACAGATTTCCCAAGCATGCCATTGTATTTTGAAGGTATACTGGAGTGTGTCAAATCGTTACACCGATCGCTACGTACCCCTTTTTGGTATCTCTAGAAGGCTGGTTCCATTTGAAAGTGAAGAATGTCTTTGGTCTGGGGCCAATTTTCCTACCCAGCTTTAGAATGACAGCTAACACTGTTAACCAGACCGTGCAGATTTCAGTCCATAAAAGGTTTAAGAGCTGTAGTGTTTACTTTTCCTTTGTGAACATTGTAACAGAAATGGTAATGGCTAGGTTTATTAAAGTGCTGCATCCACTTAAAACAAGCCCGCGATAAGGGCAACTGTGCTAACAAAGACATGAGCTTTTTGAACAGAAGACAGACACATGAAAAAAATGATCACTTTCCAGACAGATATACACAACCGAATTCGAGCATTTAAGCAGTTCAGTGACCCGTGCAATGGCTCTAGGCCGAATCCTTTCTCTGAGTTCTTGCATATGCGAGTGCGTGTTTACGTCATAATAGAAGAGGAGAAATAAAAGCTAGTACTTTGATGCCTAACATTTTGGACTCTAGTAGAGGAAAGAGAATGCACATGGTTACGCACGCATCCTGATGAGAAAATCAGTCTTGGCAGAAACAGAAGGTGTTTCAGTAAATACCATATTCTTGAGCTAGCTCACTAAAAATCATTAAGGAATTATCCAGGATGCCGATCTCGACGCGACTCTGGTGTAAGAGAGGTTTCTAACATCCTCTTGCAAGCCCACAATGAAAGAGGTTACCTCGTCGAGCAGGCCGGTAAGACGGTTGTGGCTCAAGTGATCAAACTGTCTTTAATCTCTGACTCACTAGTACAAATGGTTCTTCAAGAGTTACACAAACAACCAAGCCTTGAGGGCGAAAGACAAATATGAACGCCTGGAGCAAATAGTACTGACAATCTACGATCACCCCTGCTGCATGCGACTTTTGTCAAACCTGAGATACTTACAGATGCTTTAAAAGGCCCTGCCTCACAGCGGTCGTACCAGTCCATTCCATGCCCTTAGGATTCTCTGGGGAGAGAGAGTTGGCATTGACAAAACAGGTCCTCCAAGAGAGAACTATCAGATCCTAGCTAGAGTAGAGTAGTTCACAAAAGTGGCCGACGCAGAATTCGTAAAGATGCTAAACTATTAAAAACCTTTGGGAATTCCATGAAAGGCATGACACCCAAACACCCGCATGGTAACGGACTGATTGGACTCCCACAGGCTTTTGCTAAGTATGCATATGCAGTCTATACATCAACCGCAATTTCATCGTTCAGTCCATTTTGCAGATCATAGAATACAAGTGTCTCAGAGTGCGTACCAAAACAGAAAGAAGTGATTAGACAAAAAATAAACACGTACGACGGTCGAATAGCAGGTATGAGAGATGTTACAACAAGCACAGTCAGCTTAATGTTTACTAAGAAGCAGGTCTGTTGCAACTTTTATTGCTGTTCTCGAAACAGCGTAAAAATTCAGGTCCCTTCTTCCAGCACGATTGAAGTTAATGTCAATTACACAAGCTGCCCATGCTGTTAATGGCACATGTGTTCAAATGAATGCTGCATTCCAAAAACAACAATGCTGGTTCATTTTTAAGGTCTCGGCATCAACACCACCCATTAGCACAACAGATTGCAGAGGAAAGTAAGAGGCATAGGATGGTTATTTTTAAACCTCGGGTGGTGGTACAAGCAAGGAGCAAAATCGCCAGCCACGTGGAGTAGCAGAAGCAAGCGTTGAGAGGGCAGATTTTAAAGTCATAGCTATTTACACCATGCATGCAAATAAGTTTATGTATTTTCTACTTTGTGATAATTTCTTAGTAAATGAAACAACCGAAAAGTGGGATTAGGCATTTCAGCATCTCAAGTTTGGATGAGGTTTATGAACTCCAAGTCAATCGTCCTCAGGGAAATTGGTAACGATCCTGCATTACCTATTAATATAAATGCTTTCAATTTCACTAATTAATTTTAACGTCTTCCTCAAGCCTTCTGTATTAATTTACCACGTTATTCTGGTTGCGCCTGACTGCTAAGACTTCTCTCTTCTTTTAATTGTTTATCACATAAATCTTAATTTGAATATGCTACACTGTCCTCCTGTGAATGCTACTGCAACAAGTGTAGGAAGGTAGCATAGGGTGAGGGCAATTTATAAGAAATAACAGGAAGTTTACATCACCCCTTGACAGGAAACTTACATGGCTGTAAGGCTTCACGAGCGCACGGCAAGACGCTACAAAATGTGATGCTCCTATTTCTAGTTTATGTAGTAAGAACCAAAGTGTATTTGTCGCATTCAAGGGGTCATCAAGAGTCAGACTGCACTTGACATCAATGGGCGGAAATGAGTATCTCCTGCAGCTCATGCTTGTGCTATGTGCAATGCATACACTGCAATTGTCTCGATCAGTAGCTACTTCTCTACCGAGGCCCAGTGATTGTCATTTTGGCTTACATCTTCCTCCGTGGTGGATAACTCCAAAACTGGCTAAATTGCTCTTTATATCCAAACCAAACCCCAGTTTTCATACGTACTGTAAAAGCGAAACAGCATTTTCAATGCGTGGACTGCCATCAGTGATAGACAGCAGGCTGTGGTTGTCCGTTTGCGCCAAAGGGAGAATGAGTAAGCCTATTCGCTCATTGGATCACTTTTTGCCTGGCTTTTATGTTTCCCTTGTTTGCGCTCCTCTAAGTGTGTCAATGGCCGTCTAAAGCCAAAAGAAATGATTTACAACGGTACTGACAAATTTAGTTATGCCAAATAAATATTCCATGTAAATAGCTACGTCCATTTACTTTGAAAGGGTCTTGAACGGAGGTAACTCAGAGGACATGATGGAAGACGTCATCCCAATGTTCTCTTATACAATTTGGAGTGATTCAGTTTACGCACGGCATTTGGAATATTATGGCTTCTAGCCCGGACCAGCAAAGTCGCAAATGCCTTTTCTCACTGTTAGGTAATGACCAAGAATCGCATATTTGTAGACATACAAAAACCCCGTGGCAAATAGGAATCAACACGCATTCCGCATAATGGATTCTGTAAGAAAGTGGATTTGTAGGGAAAATGCTTAAAACAACTTGGCTTGCCAATTCGCTCCGTGTCATACTGATCGAGGGGATGGCATTTCCCACACTGCAAGTACAATTGCCTATCGCGAAGTCTACAAGACGGTTTCAAATCACTCGAACATTCCAAGCAGAATTGCCGTTGAATGTTGTCAATTAATGGAGCATGTTCTCATCGAAAGGCATTTGCCACAGACGTACAGAGGAGCTGGTAGGACATGTCGGCAAGCAAAGACGCTGCTTCCACAGAGTAAGGAGGCCAGGCCACCGTAATACAGGGCTGTCTGATTGTATCCTTTGGGCGCGAGGAGGTCGATTGGCATGAGCCTTGTGACTAAGCGGACGCCATTGACTGTCACAACAAAAATAAACTTCATGCTTATGCAATCGGAACCCATTTATTAGCGTCTTCAAATAAAAGCTGTGCGTTTAGTGGGTTCAAAGGCCTATTACACGCCTGTCGGTAGACAAACTACCAAATCACTACCGATTCAGCGGATCCCGCTCTTTCTTGATCGACTTGAAGTGCATTGTGTCGTAAGCATTATGCCTATTTAGTCAAATCTGCCAAAATTCATACCCATTTAGACTTTACGGGGTTAACATACAATGCATACAAGTGTTGTAAATGTAACAGTGCTTAGCATTTTGATAACTCGGCTTCTGGTTCCATGGGCTAAGTTTAGGCAAATCTGAAACTACCCTTGCATTCTTTGCGCCGCGAGTTAATTTTGCCGTCAACTCTGCTATCAGGCAACTTTTATCGCCTCCATTACTAACTTAAGACTTCCAGGCCACTGACACAACTTTGGATAACAAACAAGGCTAGTTATGATGTGGTGTACATTTGACAGGGAGTTGTTGTTACCCACAACGGTACTGGTTTAGTAACACCTTCACGACTATTGTCCCGTGTATACGAAATGCAATCCTTGACCGCCCTCCAATGACGTATGGCACCGTATAGTGTCTCAAACAAGTTGACTGGGCTTTTGAGCCATAAAAGGGGATGCAATATGGCCTTGGTCTGAGGGTGATCACTACTTTTGGCTTTTGAGCAGGAGTTAAATTTAGTCAAAATTGGCGACAAGTAGGGTTGTGCCAAAGCCATAAAGCATCACACTCCGACAGCCGATTCTACCCCGAAGCATGGCCGGCATGAGGGTTCATGGTTTGCATAGGCCGCTTACCAACATCTTCCACTACACTTTGATGATACAAAATGCAATCGTGAGTTTACCACAAATTTAAAATCTCTTTCCAGACGACTGCACCACTGTGCTAAAGTTAGCCATTTGCCTTTTCGTTTAAAAAAGTACTTTTAACCCTTCTATTATTTTTATGAGATGGTTGTTTCGGTTTCCAGCCTATACTGGCATTGCCGTCGAGTGGGGGATGTGGGTAACTGGCAATAGTTGCCTCCATTATTGCCTCGTCGCAATCGACAGCGATTAAACACTAAAAAAGAAGCCGTCCTTAACGCTTTCCACGTCACGTAGCCTTGCACCTTAAGTTGCTTTTGTTTTTATAACATTCGACATATTTAAACATGAACCGCACTTTAAACGCAGGCATGCAACTTAACGAATTACACTTCAATGCCTTTAACGTTACACGGATGCAAAATCCTGCATTTCACAAGCCGGCTATCGACTCCGTGGAGATTTGAATCAAATCCCCAAACTCCAGACCTCACTGTGCTCTTGCAACTACCGAAGTACAAAGTACATGCGCAGATTTTAAGTCTTTCAAGCACAAATTTGAATGAGCTTCAGTGCTTTGGCTGTTTTGTCGGCTCTTCGTAGCAATCTTGTGGGCTCTCAATGCTTCGCCTTTTTACTTCAGCTGGGCGGCACAGCCTTTGCACCGACCTCAGCCCTTCCGTACGCCGCCTATGCATATTCTGCCCTAGCATCGAAACTTTATTCGTCTTTAAAATAGACTCAGGACGCTACAGCATGTCTCAAATTCATCGACGCACCATGAAGATAGAGCCCTAAAACCATAATCTCTCACCTAATGACCGCATGGTTCTTCACAAGCATTAAAACAAAACAGTTTGCTCAGCTTCGGTGCTTTTGATAAGCTTTGAATCTACTATAAATAAATGTTGAAACTTGTTAATGGATAAAGTGGAAGCGCAAATCTACCCACAGCAATTGATGCATCTACTTGCAGAGGCGCCTGAGCATCTACTTCGGCTTAGCTCAGCTTTGAACAATGTGTAGGTCGGTGTTAGTAAAAGGTGGCTTTTAATGGCACATTGTGTCCAGAAATGAGATGCACTCATGTCAATTCGAATTTGACGCATTTGACAGACAGATTGATAGGGTGCGCAAAGTTAGCCCCCTGCAAAGTGGGCCTTTGTAACTGTCTTGTGGCCATATCAATCGGATTTGGAAGGTGGTTTAGGGTTCCTTCAACTGGAGAGTTGGCTGTCCACATCCTAGGCTATTTCGGTTCTGTCAATGTAAGTAAACCAAAAGCTCAAGGGAAGTGTCATGGAAAATCCAGCTTCACATAACTGAAAATTGGGGAAGTGAAATCATTTATGAGTCTCACTCGTGGAGTTTCGCCTCATTACTAGTTAAGTCGTACCCATTGCCCCGGCTCAGCTCAAACAATGCAACGGAAAATGTGAGCCACGCATAATTTTAACGCACTTTCTCCATTTTATTATCCAAACTGGTAAGGGAAGTGGCCTCCACGTAGCAGCAGTTACCCAGTTTACAACTTAGATTCTAAGTAGACCTTATCCCGTGCAACTATTATATTTACCAGTAGTCAAACGGCAGAGCATTTCTACCTCCTTTCATTGATGCTCAAAGCATTCTTAGTCCATTCGAAACACCTGTTCAGATTTTAAATGATGCAATAAAACATGGTAAGGTGCTTTTACTGCATATGGGCAAAAAGGCTTATCATACATGGAAAGCTAATGTAAACTTGAAACCACTCGCTCGATTCATTGGTAACCATTAAAATATGACTCCGTTGTTCGCAGCAATGGTTTGCTTAAAGCTGTCCCAAGCATAGGCACGCATAGAGATATGTAAGCCCCTCTCTAATATCTTGAAGCGAAGCGACGCCTTTGTGAGCGCGACGCGACGCGACGCGACGCAAACAGTCTCACCGCCCACCGTCCACCGTTTACCGTCCACCGCCCACCCCTTACGGACCACTTTTCGCCCAATGATGAGCATGGTGTCTGTGTGCTCACAGGTTAGTACGAAGGGTGCACGCGTTCATTGGTGATTGATGATTGATGATTGGGGCGTCAGTCTACTTGTCAGTCGGGTAGAGTTGGGGCAACGCTTCACTGTGCTGCATGCGGGCAATGATTCCAAGCACCTCGCTAAAGAAGGGTGTTCAAGAGAGCGGTTTGTTGGACTTCTCCGCTTTCAATAGTACCGGATTTTCGACAGGGCCCTGCACGAACAAGGCTACCAACGATGAGTGGTTGGCACCCCAAGCGAGTGAGTTAAGAGACTCTTTCACGTTCTCATTATAATTATGCCGGACGGGCTTGAATCCAATCCAGTTTTGGATTAGGATTCACTGTTTTCAGTTTTCCGATTTTCACAATAAAGATGCAACTATTAATCTAGAGAGCCTGTCGATAACTGACTTCTCAAAGTGTTAAGCAAAAGTTCCATTGCTAATTTTTGCTTTGCTACTAGTATCATTCTGAATTCAGTAAGACGTCTCGAAGCCTTGTAGACAAAATGCAATAATTTTGTACTTTCTTTTGAACGCAGTCACATACTTTTGTTGCTGCCACAGCAACAGCTACAAAATGTTGGTTAAGTATCAATCTCATTTTTTTTTACTCATTCATTCCTCTACCCGATATGCCTCACTTTTTTAACTTATCGATGTTGAGTGTGTGGGGGCGATTAACACGTTATCGCAGCTCCAAGAATGTAGACTAGTGCTTGTCAAAGCCTTGGCAACTATTTCCGTATCATTGCGATGCTCAGTTCAACGACGGGTAAACAAAGTCGTGTAAATCATACAGATGAAATACATAAACTTCTGCGTAGTTTCTGCATGTGCTTCGCTCCTTTTGCCTAAGCCATGCCTTCATTGCTGCTACCAAGTTTCTGCAGTGCCCATTCTAGAATTGTGTGGATGATGAGGGGCTGACAAGGCCGGTTGTGGTTACCCACGATTCCTCCTGCAGGCAAATTATGAAATACAATATGCGCTTTTCTGTGCTGGATAATCGCTTCGGTGAAACTCGACATACATTTTTATGGTAATATTTCACCTCTGGTACGGCGACAACAACTCATCGGTGACTTCTTCCTTAAATTCATTTTCGGTATTTGTCTGATATAAAGGCTGATGGGCAGCTTAATTTTGGCTCTACAAGGGAATGGATTAAGATCTGGTAGGTGAGTTTGCATTTCAGACGCAAGAGCTCTAAAACCCACTATGTTTACCACCTGGTGCTGGGTGGTTCTTTGTTTTCAAACCTGTCACATAATTATACTGACTTTCCACAGAAGACTCGCTTTTGCTTTACACGGCCTCAATCATCCTAAAGTTCCGATTAAGGCTCAAATGTTGGAAGCAGGAAATGACTACCCTTTGGTTCAAGCAAAAGGTGCATCACGGTGAGGCATGACATGGGCCGTTGCTGTCTGAGGCGAAGAAGAGCACTCATTTGGCAATTCAATTCTGTTGAAAATTCTCGACGTGAACATCAGTGGTAGCTAAATGCGTAGATACGTCCGTTTTGACGTGCTGTCATTTTATTTCCCTCTTAAGCATAAAGGCCTACGAGGATGTTTTCAATAGAAGCGCGAATCGCTAGTCACACAATCCGGACCCACATTACTACTACTACAGATGTTACTACCTTGTTGCTCTTGAAACGATGGTTACTGTCCTACTTTTGCTTATTTGTTTTCTGCTGCACGAAAAGCTCTTTGACATGCTGCTGCGTGGCAGCATGGGTGGCATGAGAGCTAGCTCCCTTGTCAAGAATAATCTTGTTGTAGGAGCAATGAGACATCCAACTTCTCCAAAGGCTTTGACTACTACGGTACTAGGAGAAATACTTTTCTGGCAAAACCTGTAAGTCTGTTTCCTCGTTTACCTCTTGTCTACGTAACAGGTGGCATTTTTGGTGCACAAATACACACGATCTGCACCTCACAAAGCAGAGCTACACCGATCCGAGATAAAATGCATGTAACAGATCAAAATCCATGCAAATCGGTAGTTCTGTTTAAATTGGTTCTCGAAATGGTTCTTTACTACAGATTAGAAGGAACGTATTTTGGCAGGTATTTTAAAGTTCCTCTCGCTCCTCCACCTCCCCATCCGACGCCTCGTTATTTAACTACCAATTCTGAACTTGAGAACGCAGTATTAATGCTCCTTCATTGAGCAAATGCTGGGCTTCCAAGTCCTGAATTCTTAATTTTGGACACTAACTTCCAAGATGTGGTAGGAGCAAGCCAAAGTGTGGACCAATTTTTGCCCGAACATGTCACACGCGGCAAAGTCTTGGGAGCTCACCACCCCAAAGGTGTTATTCCATTTGGTGGAGGCGCCGAGAGAATCGCAAGACCCGATGGTGACAAGCTCAATTCATATGCGTCATAGCAGGTCTTCGTTAGCTTACTTCTGCATTAAACTGCGCAGTCTTTAGTCTTCGGATGTTGGACCTTCGGACTTTCGTCTTGGCAACGTGGCTCTCCAGCCATCACGCGCAGCCTTTCTGTAAGGCACTCATCAAATATTTCATGGCTTCAGAAGCGACTCGGGGAACTACGATTTGGATGTGCATCGAGGATGTTTTGAGAATGGCGCATTTCACTCGTCCCAAGAGCATCGTGATTTGCTTCTGGCATGCTTCGAAATGCCTGTCACAATTATCCATTAGACAGAACGCACCGAATGACGAGCGAGTCGTCGTCAGCAGACTTGGCGGTCACATCTAGAGTAAGGAGTAAGGAGTAAGGAGGGTGAGAAAGTCTTCATGCTCTCACATTACTCTTCTCATAATTCTTAATCACGCTGACCACACCATAGTAGCGTTCACAGATGCTTTGGAGGTAAGTGCTGATGGTGGTGATTTGAAGGTGGCAGTGAAATCGTTTACTGAATAGGATTTTGAGCCTCACTTATTTTGGACCTGACGTCCTCTGACTGGTGTGGAGCAAAGAATGCTGCGTTGTGTAGGAGATTGGAAACGTTTTGAGAGTGGGAAAAGTGGACGCTCTTTGAGATTAGTCTACTATATCCAAATCCTAACCTTTGGTCTTGTAGGATGAAAGTGCAATTGACAGTCAAGAACTGAGGTTTTCCTTAACGACATTCTAGATTATTAGGCAGTCTACGACGTCGTTCACATTTGGATATGCATCGGACAGCTCAGCTGGCCGAGTTCTTCGGACACTTAGGAAGTGTGCTTCGTTATATGGGTGCTGCTAGCCGGCAGTTGTGCGTCTTCTGTCGTCACAACAACGAAACCTTCGAAGTTTACTCCAGCCACAAGGTAATCACCGTTTCGCCTTAAAGTCGGAGTCACATTCTTGGAATATTGGTCACGTAGACTCTTCATTATAAAATTGCCACTTTTTAAGTTGAAAGATGCTCTTGGAAGAGTGACATGCCCAGCTCTACGAGGAGTTGTGTGTCCCCTCTGCAAGGCTACGGGCGATGAGGCGCATACTCCCCGCTACTGTAAAGGAGGTGATTCTAAACTTCCAAATGAAGCATTGGCAAAGAAATGTCAGATGAATATCTTGGAGAATGACAGCTTTAATGAATTCAAGGCATCGAACGGATCACATCCGCGACTCCACAACACGGACTGGACTTCAGGAGAAATCGCCTTTCCGTCCTTGTATAACGCCTATTGCCCGGAGCATTAAATTTTTGTGTAAGCCTGACAAAATCGGATTTATTTGCAGAATCTGACCTTGAGTTGTCATGATGAGTTATACGAGTGCCGCAACCGGATTTCCAGTCGGGTGGAGTAGCAGAGGCAAGCGTTGAGAGGGCAGATTTTAAAGTCATAGCTATTTACACCATGCAAGCAAATAAGTTTATGTATTTTCTACTTGGTGATAATTTCTTAGTAAATGAAACAACCGAAAAGTGGAATTAGGCATTTCAGCATCTCAAGTTTGGATGAGGTTTATGAACTCCAAGTCAATCGTCCTCAGGGAAATTGGTAACGATCCTGCATTACCTATTAATATAAATGCTTTCAATTTCACTAATTAATTTTAACGTCTTCCTGAAGCCTTCTTTATAAATTCACTACGTTTTCTGGTTGCGCCTGACTGCTACGACTTCTCTCTTCTTTTAATTGTTTATCACATAAATCTTAATTTGAATATGCTACATTGTCTTCCTGTGAATGCTACTGCAACAAGTGTAGGAAGGTAGCATAGGGTGAGGGCAATTTATAAGAAATAACAGGAATTTCATATCACACCTTGACAGGAAACTTACATGGTTGTAAGGCTTCACGAGCGCACAGCAAGCCGCTATAAAATGTGATGCTCCTATTTCTAGTTTATGTAGTAAGAACCAAAGTGTATTTGTCGCATTCAAGGGGTCATCAAGAGTCAGACTGCACTTGACATCAATGGGCGGAAATGAGTATCTCCTGCAGCTCATGCTTGTGCTATGTGCAATGCATACACTGCAATTGTCTCGATCAGTAGCTACTTCTCTACCGAGGCCCAGTGATTGTCATTTTGGCTTACATCTTCCTCCGTGGTGGATAACTCCAAAACTGGCTAAATTGCTCTTTATATCCAAACCAAACCCCAGTTTTCATACGTACTGTAAAAGCGAAACAGCATTTTCAATGCGTGGACTGCCATCAGTGATAGACAGCAGGCTGTGGTTGTCCGTTTGCGCCAAAGGGAGAATGAGTAAGCCTATTCGCTCATTGGATCACTTTTTGCCTGGCTTTTATGTTTCCCTTGTTTGCGCTCCTCTAAGTGTGTCAATGGCCGTCTAAAGCCAAAAGAAATGATTTACAACGGTACTGACAAATTTAGTTATGCCAAATAAATATTCCATGTAAATAGCTACGTCCATTTACTTTGAAAGGGTCTTGAACGGAGGTAACTCAGAGGACATGATGGAAGACGTCATCCCAATGTTCTCTTATACAATTTGGAGTGATTCAGTTTACGCACGGCATTTGGAATATTATGGCTTCTAGCCCGGACCAGCAAAGTCGCAAATGCCTTTTCTCACTGTTAGGTAATGACCAAGAATCGCATATTTGTAGACATACAAAAACCCCGTGGCAAATAGGAATCAACACGCCTTCCGCATAATGGATTCTGTGAGGAAGTGGATTTGTAGGGAAAATGCTTAAAACAACTTGGCTTGCCAATTCGCTCCGTGTCATACTGATCGAGGGGATGGCATTTCCCACACTGCAAGTACAATTGCCTATCGCGAAGTCTACAAGACGGTTTCAAATCACTCGAACATTCCAAGCAGAATTGCCGTTGAATGTTGTCAATTAATGGAGCATGTTCTCATCGAAAGGCATTTGCCACAGACGTACAGAGGAGCTGGTAGGACATGTCGGCAAGCAAAGACGCTGCTTCCACAGAGTAAGGAGGCCAGGCCACCGTAATACAGGGCTGTCTGATTGTATCCTTTGGGCGCGAGGAGGTCGATTGGCATGAGCCTTGTGACTAAGCGGACGCCATTGACTGTCACAACAAAAATAAACTTCATGCTTATGCAATCGGAACCCATTTATTAGCGTCTTCAAATAAAAGCTGTGCGTTTAGTGGGTTCAAAGGCCTATTACACGCCTGTCGGTAGACAAACTACCAAATCACTACCGATTCAGCGGATCCCGCTCTTTCTTGATCGACTTGAAGTGCATTGTGTCGTAAGCATTATGCCTATTTAGTCAAATCTGCCAAAATTCATACCCATTTAGACTTTACGGGGTTAACATACAATGCATACAAGTGTTGTAAATGTAACAGTGCTTAGCATTTTGATAACTCGGCTTCTGGTTCCATGGGCTAAGTTTAGGCAAATCTGAAACTACCCTTGCATTCTTTGCGCCGCGAGTTAATTTTGCCGTCAACTCTGCTATCAGGCAACTTTTATCGCCTCCATTACTAACTTAAGACTTCCAGGCCACTGACACAACTTTGGATAACAAACAAGGCTAGTTATGATGTGGTGTACATTTGACAGGGAGTTGTTGTTACCCACAACGGTACTGGTTTAGTAACACCTTCACGACTATTGTCCCGTGTATACGAAATGCAATCCTTGACCGCCCTCCAATGACGTATGGCACCGTATAGTGTCTCAAACAAGTTGACTGGGCTTTTGAGCCATAAAAGGGGATGCAATATGGCCTTGGTCTGAGGGTGATCACTACTTTTGGCTTTTGAGCAGGAGTTAAATTTAGTCAAAATTGGCGACAAGTAGGGTTGTGCCAAAGCCATAAAGCATCACACTCCGACAGCCGATTCTACCCCGAAGCATGGCCGGCATGAGGGTTCATGGTTTGCATAGGCCGCTTACCAACATCTTCCACTACACTTTGATGATACAAAATGCAATCGTGAGTTTACCACAAATTTAAAATCTCTTTCCAGACGACTGCACCACTGTGCTAAAGTTAGCCATTTGCCTTTTCGTTTAAAAAAGTACTTTTAACCCTTCTATTATTTTTATGAGATGGTTGTTTCGGTTTCCAGCCTATACTGGCATTGCCGTCGAGTGGGGGATGTGGGCAACTGGCAATAGTTGCCTCCATTATTGCCTCGTCGCAATCGACAGCGATTAAACACTAAAAAAGAAGCCGTCCTTAACGCTTTCCACGTCACGTAACCTTGCACCTTAAGTTGCTTTTGTTTTTATAACATTCGACATATTTAAACATGAACCGCACTTTAAACGCAGGCATGCAACTTAACGAATTACACTTCAATGCCTTTAACGTTACACGGATGCAAAATCCTGCATTTCACAAGCCGGCTATCGACTCCGTGGAGATTTGAATCAAATCCCCAAACTCCAGACCTCACTGTGCTCTTGCAACTACCGAAGTACAAAGTACATGCGCAGATTTTAAGTCTTTCAAGCACAAATTTGAATGAGCTTCAGTGCTTTGGCTGTTTTGTCGGCTCTTCGTAGCAATCTTGTGGGCTCTCAATGCTTCGCCTTTTTACTTCAGCTGGGCGGCACAGCCTTTGCACCGACCTCAGCCCTTCCGTACGCCGCCTATGCATATTCTGCCCTAGCATCAAAACTTTATTCGTCTTTAAACTAGACTCAGGACGCTACAGCATGTCTCAAATTCATCGACGCACCATGAAGATAGAGCCCTAAAACCATAATCTCTCACCTAATGACCGCATGGTTCTTCACAAGCATTAAAACAAAACAGTTTGCTCAGCTTCGGTGCTTTTGATAAGCTTTGAATCTACTATAAATAAATGTTGAAACTTGTTAATGGATAAAGTGGAAGCGCAAATCTACCCACAGCAATTGATGCATCTACTTGCAGAGGCGCCTGAGCATCTACTTCGGCTTAGCTCAGCTTTGAACAATGTGTAGGTCGGTGTTAGTAAAAGGTGGCTTTTAATGGCACATTGTGTCCAGAAATGAGATGCACTCATGTCAATTCGAATTTGACGCATTTGACAGACAGATTGATAGGGTGCGCAAAGTTAGCCCCCTGCAAAGTGGGCCTTTGTAACTGTCTTGTGGCCATATCAATCGGATTTGGAAGGTGGTTTAGGGTTCCTTCAACTGGAGAGTTGGCTGTCCACATCCTAGGCTATTTCGGTTCTGTCAATGTAAGTAAACCAAAAGCTCAAGGGAAGTGTCATGGAAAATCCAGCTTCACATAACTGAAAATTGGGGAAGTGAAATCATTTATGAGTCTCACTCGTGGAGTTTCGCCTCATTACTAGTTAAGTCGTACCCATTGCCCCGGCTCAGCTCAAACAATGCAACGGAAAATGTGAGCCACGCATAATTTTAACGCACTTTCTCCATTTTATTATCCAAACTGGTAAGGGAAGTGGCCTCCACGTAGCAGCAGTTACCCAGTTTACAACTTAGATTCTAAGTAGACCTTATCCCGTGCAACTATTATATTTACCAGTAGTCAAACGGCAGAGCATTTCTACCTCCTTTCATTGATGCTCAAAGCATTCTTAGTCCATTCGAAACACCTGTTCAGATTTTAAATGATGCAATAAAACATGGTAAGGTGCTTTTACTGCATATGGGCAAAAAGGCTTATCATACATGGAAAGCTAATGTAAACTTGAAACCACTCGCTCGATTCATTGGTAACCATTAAAATATGACTCCGTTGTTCGCAGCAATGGTTTGCTTAAAGCTGTCCCAAGCATAGGCACGCATAGAGATATGTAAGCCCCTCTCTAATATCTTGAAGCGAAGCGACGCCTTTGTGAGCGCGACGCGACGCGACGCGACGCAAACAGTCTCACCGCCCACCGTCCACCGTTTACCGTCCACCGTCCACCGCCCACCCCTTACGGACCACTTTTCGCCCAATGATGAGCATGGTGTCTGTGTGCTCACAGGTTAGTACGAAGGGTGCACGCGTTCATTGGTGATTGATGATTGATGATTGGGGCGTCAGTCTACTTGTCAGTCGGGTAGAGTTGGGGCAACGCTTCACTGTGCTGCATGCGGGCAATGATTCCAAGCACCTCGCTAAAGAAGGGTGTTCAAGAGAGCGGTTTGTTGGACTTCTCCGCTTTCAATAGTACCGGATTTTCTTCCTTAAATTTATTTTCGGCTGATGGGCAGCTTAATTTTGGCTCTACAAGGGAATGGATTAAGATCTGGTAGGTGAGTTTGCATTTCAGACGCAAGAGCTCTAAAACCCACTATGTTTACCACCTGGTGCTGGGTGGTTCTTTGTTTTCAAACCTGTCACATAATTATACTGACTTTCCACAGAAGACTCGCTTTTGCTTTACACGGCCTCAATCATCCTAAAGTTCCGATTAAGGCTCAAATGTTGGAAGCAGGAAATGACTACCCTTTGGTTCAAGCAAAAGGTGCATCACGGTGAGGCATGACATGGGCCGTTGCTGTCTGAGGCGAAGAAGAGCACTCATTTGGCAATTCAATTCTGTTGAAAATTCTCGACGTGAACATCAGTGGTAGCTAAATGCGTAGATACGTCCGTTTTGACGTGCTGTCATTTTATTTCCCTCTTAAGCATAAAGGCCTACGAGGATGTTTTCAATAGAAGCGCGAATCGCTAGTCACACAATCCGGACCCACATTACTACTACTACAGATGTTACTACCTTGTTGCTCTTGAAACGATGGTTACTGTCCTACTTTTGCTTATTTGTTTTCTGCTGCACGAAAAGCTCTTTGACATGCTGCTGCGTGGCAAGCATGGGTGGCATGAGAGCTAGCTCCCTTGTCAAGAATAATCTTGTTGTAGGAGCAATGAGACATCCAACTTCTCCAAAGGCTTTGACTACTACGGTACTAGGAGAAATACTTTTCTGGCAAAACCTGTAAGTCTGTTTCCTCGTTTACCTCTTGTCTACGTAACAGGTGGCATTTTTGGTGCACAAATACACACGATCTGCACCTCACAAAGCAGAGCTACACCGATCCGAGATAAAATGCATGTAACAGATCAAAATCCATGCAAATCGGTAGTTCTGTTTAAATTGGTTCTCGAAATGGTTCTTTACTACAGATTAGAAGGAACGTATTTTGGCAGGTATTTTAAAGTTCCTCTCGCTCCTCCACCTCCCCATCCGACGCCTCGTTATTTAACTACCAATTCTGAACTTGAGAACGCAGTATTAATGCTCCTTCATTGAGCAAATGCTGGGCTTCCAAGTCCTGAATTCTTAATTTTGGACACTAACTTCCAAGATGTGGTAGGAGCAAGCCAAAGTGTGGACCAATTTTTGCCCGAACATGTCACACGCGGCAAAGTCTTGGGAGCTCACCACCCCAAAGGTGTTATTCCATTTGGTGGAGGCGCCGAGAGAATCGCAAGACCCGATGGTGACAAGCTCAATTCATATGCGTCATAGCAGGTCTTCGTTAGCTTACTTCTGCATTAAACTGCGCAGTCTTTAGTCTTCGGATGTTGGACCTTCGGACTTTCGTCTTGGCAACGTGGCTCTCCAGCCATCACGCGCAGCCTTTCTGTAAGGCACTCATCAAATATTTCATGGCTTCAGAAGCGACTCGGGGAACTACGATTTGGATGTGCATCGAGGATGTTTTGAGAATGGCGCATTTCACTCGTCCCAAGAGCATCGTGATTTGCTTCTGGCATGCTTCGAAATGCCTGTCACAATTATCCATTAGACAGAACGCACCGAATGACGAGCAAGTCGTCGTCAGCAGACTTGGTGGTCACATCTAGAGTAAGGAGTAAGGAGTAAGGAGGGTGAGAAAGTCTTCATGCTCTCACGTTACCCTTCTCATATTTCTTAATCACGCTGACCACACCATAGTAGCGTTCACAGATGCTTTGGAGGTAAGTGCTGATGGTGGAGATTTGAAGGTGGCAGTGAAATCGTTTACTGAATAGGATTTTGAGCCTCACTTATTTTGGACCTGACGTCCTCTGACTGGTGTGGAGCAAAGAATGCTGCGTTGTGTAGGAGATTGGAAACGTTTTGAGAGTGGGAAAAGTGGATGCTCTTTGAGATTAGTCTACTATATCCAAATCCTAACCTTTGGTCTTGTAGGATGAAAGTGCAATTGACAGTCAAGAACTGAGGTTTTCCTTAACGACATTCTAGATTATTAGGCAGTCTACGACGTCGTTCACATTTGGATATGCATCAGACAGCTCAGCTGGCCGAGTTCTTCGGACACTTAGGAAGTGTGCTTCGTTATATGGGTGCTGCTAGCCGGCAGTTGTGCGTCTTCTGTCGTCACAACAACGAAACCTTCGAAGTTTACTCCAGCCACAAGGTAATCACCGTTTCGCCTTAAAGTCGGAGTCACATTCTTGGAATATTGGTCACGTAGACTCTTCATTATAAAATTGCCACTTTTTAAGTTGAAAGATGCTCTTGGAAGAGTGACATGCCCAGCTCTACGAGGAGTTGTGTGTCCCCTCTGCAAGGCTACGGGCGATGAGGCGCATACTCCCCGCTACTGTAAAGGAGGTGATTCTAAACTTCCAAATGAAGCATTGGCAAAGAAATGTCAAATGAATATCTTGGAGAATGACAGCATTAATGAATTCAAGGCATCGAACGGATCACATCCGCGACTCCACAACACAAACTGGACTTCAGGAGAAATCGCCTTTCCGTCCTTGTATAACGCCTATTGCCCGGAGCATTAAATTTTTGTGTAAGCCTGACAAAATCGGATTTATTTGCAGAATCTGACCTTGAGTTGTCATGATGAGTTATACGAGTGCCGCAACCGGATTTCCAGTCGGGTTGAGCTGCCGCGGTGGTGACGGAAGCACTGCTTATTATTGCATCACTTAAGACTCTGGTCACTGCGGCGAAAGTATTTTTGCATTAAGAGGAACTTTTCCCTTCATGGATAGTTCTTCAATAACTGTCTCTTTCAGCACTTTTCCTGAAGCGTCCCTTGCGTAGAAATACGATTTGTTAGAAGGAAAAATGATTTGCTTTATACATGCTTACAATGTATACTTAGGTCCTTTTGTCGCTGGCGTTGAAATTGAGAAAGGTGATAAGAAGTAAAGGCACTTGAGGATGGCGCAAAGGAACTGAGAGCTGGTTAAGTCACACCTCTTTTTACAGTCAAGTCAAGAAAATATCCAGTGCAGCTGAAGGAAAGATTTGAAGAGATCTAATTACAAAAGGTGGAGGAGGGGTCTGGTGGTTGGGCGGCAGCACTACCACGGGTGCAGGTGCACCCCTAGATGGGGCTTATGAAATTGAGGTGGCGGTGCATTCAATCGACCGAGGAGGTGGCTGGAGGTGGCTGGCCGTTGAGGTTCACCGAAGGCGGTCGCTGAATGGTAGTCACGTCGGGTTTGGCAAGGCGGTAGATATTGTGCTGCGCTCCTCGCAGGGACTTTGACACCTCGAGAACATAGGCGATACCCAGCAGCACTTCGTCTTTTGCTGTGGAAAAAATAGAGATTGTGTTGCTGATTACTTCTATAAACAAACAAACAAACACATTTTTGACCTTGCGTAGGATTGCAAACTTGTCTGAAATGAAGCGGTTGAGGCATTAAGTCCTTTGCGTTGAACCTTTGCGTGTTTAAGGGAGATCCCTTTTTCCTTATTCTGTTCACTTTTTGGTAAGTCAATTTCGCTAACTAGAAACAATCTCCTTTTTTCAATTCATTGTGTTTTCTCTTTAACTTAGGCAGCTAGTCACTTGTCGCCCTTTAAACCCACATGAAGTTTCCACTTGCTGCTTACGCTATTCCATCCTCAATGCCTTTAAGTGAATTACTTTCACTTCACCGACTGCGATGAGACTGAGTAGACCAAGCTTTGGCTGTCATCAACTGATTGAACTTTGAATTAAAAGCTAACGTCGATCGAGTCATTACGAATTATAGCTGCTTTAGACAAGCATTACTCCCATTGCTCCCCAGCAAGGCATCGCAATCAGCCCACGAGATCTCAACTTGCCTGCCTTTAGCCTAGGTATATCAAAGATGGAAAAACTCGAATATTACGAGGCGGGTGTTTTTGCGATGTATGGGCGAACAATCTGTTCGCATCTGCTATACTATTTACCTAAAAAAAGGCAACTCCTCACCAAGCCTTGCTGTGGCGTCTTAAAAAGTCACCGACAATGCGGCTATTTCTTCCAGCAAAAATTTTACACCTTGTGCAATCTTATAGGGCCCGTAGCTAAATTATCCGGTCCAGTATTCTGCAAAATTAGCATTTTAACTATTTATTTGCAAGTTCTGTCAATTAGCAAAGCGCGGCTACAAAACATTCCTCTGAAGAACTTCGTTTATTTGTAAACGGTATCTTTTATTTCATCAAATCAAACCGCTGAATTGTAAAAAAAGGGCATTGGCTGAAAAAAAAAACTTTCTATTGTGTGGATGAAGCATAAACACGCAGCACGCTTCAATTCCTTCAAAACTAGAATCCCTTAATGCAATTAAACAAGCATGGCCAATTTGGTTACGACGCAATTATGAACAATCTGCCACAAACTGATGGCAGGCAACACGTTTACGTGGCTCTGGTAGCAAAGAGCTTACTAGTGCAGACTCCAGTATCTGAAGAAAAGATATTTTGCAAATTCAACTTGAGTCAAATGAGCTCGGACTTTTAGCCACTTCTTCTGCTTTTACGATGCACATGCGAAAGAGAGAGGACTCAGATGGAATGATGTGTCCTTTTAGTTTTTTTTTGGCAGAAAACAAGAACTCTCTCCCTACCGAAGCCATAAGGACGGATTGTCAATTTGACTTAATTTGCATAAGTCCACCACCGATTGACACGTGACATAATTTTATTAACTTACGTAAATCGTAAGGGATGGTTGGCAGTGGTGATTTACTCACTTTTACGCCGCCCAAGACTCCTTGAGAAAAAGTGTAGAGCAAACGAATGGACAAATGGACATTTCCGTTTTCTCCGATTGTTTTTAAATTAGCGGTGCTATGCAAATTTCCCGAGGTGGTCTTGATGGGCTTTTAAGCATGGCCATTTCCACAAATCAGAGTTCTGCTTCTGCATGATACCGCTTCAAGTCCTTCAAAACTAGAATCCCTTTATGCAATTAAACAATGAAAAAACTGTAACCGCATTCCCTGCTCTGAATATCATGGAAAAACGCGATCTACTTCCAAGAAGCAGGTACCGATCTGAGGGAGGCGAAAAGCTAACCAAGGCGAGGGTCATACAATCCTTAAGTTGGTTGTTTAACTCTCAGATTCTGAGCAGTTAAGGCTCCGTGATTGTACTTCAGCTAAGCGGCATGACCTCTGGACCATGTTGGCAGCTCCCAGACCCTTCTGTATGTCAAATCCACACACTCTGCTTGGTATTCCGGCTTCATCTGTCTTTAAGGAGGTCTCGCAGCGCTACCGAGCTGCAGATTTGAAATATAATAGCATAAAAAATGAAAATATGGTAGAGGATGTTTGAAACCGTTTTTACCTCGTTAACATTGAAACAATGTACATTTCTTTCAACTAGTAGAAGGGAATGCAAGCGATTTGATTGTGATCAACCCAAAAGTCATTAACTGCCTAAATGTGGAATGCAAAAGCACCAAGGGTCTGCAAACTAATCACGGTCCTTCTTGGTGCAATTACCACTCTAACTTATTGTCGGACAACTTCAACTTTTAGGAACGCGAATGCATAGCAGAAACAAGCTGTGAACTCGGGCTAAAAGGCAATATATTAATTTAGTCTAATAAATGTTATTTCCTACAAACCAAAATAGCTTTATTTCTTATTATTTGATTAAAGGTGCCTGTGAAACCACGAGCTTTTTGACAACCGGAGTACTAAATTATCGTCCACTTTCCTTCTGCAAAGTTGGAAAATATGTAGGTAGGCTACCATCAGCAAGATATAAACAGGGTTTTCAACTTAAAGCACTTGAATATGTCAGACTGGTTAGCGGTGGAAGGTAAATAGACGCACCTGTCCCTCCAAATGAACCCACATTTGATTGGTTGCCCAAGCAGCCTAGTTGAGCGTGGCAGCAACTGATACGCTCCTGCTGTTTTCGTAGGGATCCAATCAACCACTTGGCTTCCCATTTCTCTCCAACTTTGATTACTCCTCCAGCTATTTTGATGGGCTTACATTCCATCTTCCTGTGTAAAAAAACAGTGGTACTGAATAGAGAAGTCTGTTTCGATATGCTGTGAGAAGTTCCTCCAATGGGGCAATATAAAGAACACATTGTTCCTGTAAGATTCCCTATTGATAAGGAATTTGGCAAGCAAAACTGGCTAGCTGCACTCAAAAATGCTCCCTCGGAAATTGTTTAACAGATTTCCCAAGCATGCCATTGTATTTTGAAGGTATACTGGAGTGTGTCAAATCGTTACACCGATCGCTACGTACCCCTTTTTGGTATCTCTAGAAGGCTGGTTCCATTTGAAAGTGAAGAATGTCTTTGGTCTGGGGCCAATTTTCCTACCCAGCTTTAGAATGACAGCTAACACTGTTAACCAGACCGTGCAGATTTCAGTCCATAAAAGGTTTAAGAGCTGTAGTGTTTACTTTTCCTTTGTGAACATTGTAACAGAAATGGTAATGGCTAGGTTTATTAAAGTGCTGCATCCACTTAAAACAAGCCCGCGATAAGGGCAACTGTGCTAACAAAGACATGAGCTTTTTGAACAGAAGACAGACACATGAAAAAAATGATCACTTTCCAGACAGATATACACAACCGAATTCGAGCATTTAAGCAGTTCAGTGACCCGTGCAATGGCTCTAGGCCGAATCCTTTCTCTGAGTTCTTGCATATGCGAGTGCGTGTTTACGTCATAATAGAAGAGGAGAAATAAAAGCTAGTACTTTGATGCCTAACATTTTGGACTCTAGTAGAGGAAAGAGAATGCACATGGTTACGCACGCATCCTGATGAGAAAATCAGTCTTGGCAGAAACAGAAGGTGTTTCAGTAAATACCATATTCTTGAGCTAGCTCACTAAAAATCATTAAGGAATTATCCAGGATGCCGATCTCGACGCGACTCTGGTGTAAGAGAGGTTTCTAACATCCTCTTGCAAGCCCACAATGAAAGAGGTTACCTCGTCGAGCAGGCCGGTAAGACGGTTGTGGCTCAAGTGATCAAACTGTCTTTAATCTCTGACTCACTAGTACAAATGGTTCTTCAAGAGTTACACAAACAACCAAGCCTTGAGGGCGAAAGACAAATATGAACGCCTGGAGCAAATAGTACTGACAATCTACGATCACCCCTGCTGCATGCGACTTTTGTCAAACCTGAGATACTTACAGATGCTTTAAAAGGCCCTGCCTCACAGCGGTCGTACCAGTCCATTCCATGCCCTTAGGATTCTCTGGGGAGAGAGAGTTGGCATTGACAAAACAGGTCCTCCAAGAGAGAACTATCAGATCCTAGCTAGAGTAGAGTAGTTCACAAAAGTGGCCGACGCAGAATTCGTAAAGATGCTAAACTATTAAAAACCTTTGGGAATTCCATGAAAGGCATGACACCCAAACACCCGCATGGTAACGGACTGATTGGACTCCCACAGGCTTTTGCTAAGTATGCATATGCAGTCTATACATCAACCGCAATTTCATCGTTCAGTCCATTTTGCAGATCATAGAATACAAGTGTCTCAGAGTGCGTACCAAAACAGAAAGAAGTGATTAGACAAAAAATAAACACGTACGACGGTCGAATAGCAGGTATGAGAGATGTTACAACAAGCACAGTCAGCTTAATGTTTACTAAGAAGCAGGCCTGTTGCAACACTCATTGCTGTTCTCGAAACAGCGTAAAAATTCAGGTCCCTTCTTCCAGCACGATTGAAGTTAATGTCAATTACACAAGCTGCCCATGCTGTTAATGGCACATGTGTTCAAATGAATGCTGCATTCCAAAAACAACAATGCTGGTTCATTTTTAAGGTCTCGGCATCAACACCACCCATTAGCACAACAGATTGCAGAGGAAAGTAAGAGGCATAGGATGGTTATTTTTAAACCTCGGGTGGTGGTACAAGCAAGGAGCAAAATCGCCAGCCACGTGGAGTAGCAGAAGCAAGCGTTGAGAGGGCAGATTTTAAAGTCATAGCTATTTACACCATGCATGCAAATAAGTTTATGTATTTTCTACTTTGTGATAATTTCTTAGTAAATGAAACAACCGAAAAGTGGGATTAGGCATTTCAGCATCTCAAGTTTGGATGAGGTTTATGAACTCCAAGTCAATCGTCCTCAGGGAAATTGGTAACGATCCTGCATTACCTATTAATATAAATGCTTTCAATTTCACTAATTAATTTTAACGTCTTCCTCAAGCCTTCTGTATTAATTTACCACGTTATTCTGGTTGCGCCTGACTGCTAAGACTTCTCTCTTCTTTTAATTGTTTATCACATAAATCTTAATTTGAATATGCTACACTGTCCTCCTGTGAATGCTACTGCAACAAGTGTAGGAAGGTAGCATAGGGTGAGGGCAATTTATAAGAAATAACAGGAAGTTTACATCACCCCTTGACAGGAAACTTACATGGCTGTAAGGCTTCACGAGCGCACGCAAGACGCTACAAAATGTGATGCTCCTATTTCTAGTTTATGTAGTAAGAACCAAAGTGTATTTGTCGCATTCAAGGGGTCATCAAGAGTCAGACTGCACTTGACATCAATGGGCGGAAATGAGTATCTCCTGCAGCTCATGCTTGTGCTATGTGCAATGCATACACTGCAATTGTCTCGATCAGTAGCTACTTCTCTACCGAGGCCCAGTGATTGTCATTTTGGCTTACATCTTCCTCCGTGGTGGATAACTCCAAAACTGGCTAAATTGCTCTTTATATCCAAACCAAACCCCAGTTTTCATACGTACTGTAAAAGCGAAACAGCATTTTCAATGCGTGGACTGCCATCAGTGATAGACAGCAGGCTGTGGTTGTCCGTTTGCGCCAAAGGGAGAATGAGTAAGCCTATTCGCTCATTGGATCACTTTTTGCCTGGCTTTTATGTTTCCCTTGTTTGCGCTCCTCTAAGTGTGTCAATGGCCGTCTAAAGCCAAAAGAAATGATTTACAACGGTACTGACAAATTTAGTTATGCCAAATAAATATTCCATGTAAATAGCTACGTCCATTTACTTTGAAAGGGTCTTGAACGGAGGTAACTCAGAGGACATGATGGAAGACGTCATCCCAATGTTCTCTTATACAATTTGGAGTGATTCAGTTTACGCACGGCATTTGGAATATTATGGCTTCTAGCCCGGACCAGCAAAGTCGCAAATGCCTTTTCTCACTGTTAGGTAATGACCAAGAATCGCATATTTGTAGACATACAAAAACCCCGTGGCAAATAGGAATCAACACGCATTCCGCATAATGGATTCTGTAAGAAAGTGGATTTGTAGGGAAAATGCTTAAAACAACTTGGCTTGCCAATTCGCTCCGTGTCATACTGATCGAGGGGATGGCATTTCCCACACTGCAAGTACAATTGCCTATCGCGAAGTCTACAAGACGGTTTCAAATCACTCGAACATTCCAAGCAGAATTGCCGTTGAATGTTGTCAATTAATGGAGCATGTTCTCATCGAAAGGCATTTGCCACAGACGTACAGAGGAGCTGGTAGGACATGTCGGCAAGCAAAGACGCTGCTTCCACAGAGTAAGGAGGCCAGGCCACCGTAATACAGGGCTGTCTGATTGTATCCTTTGGGCGCGAGGAGGTCGATTGGCATGAGCCTTGTGACTAAGCGGACGCCATTGACTGTCACAACAAAAATAAACTTCATGCTTATGCAATCGGAACCCATTTATTAGCGTCTTCAAATAAAAGCTGTGCGTTTAGTGGGTTCAAAGGCCTATTACACGCCTGTCGGTAGACAAACTACCAAATCACTACCGATTCAGCGGATCCCGCTCTTTCTTGATCGACTTGAAGTGCATTGTGTCGTAAGCATTATGCCTATTTAGTCAAATCTGCCAAAATTCATACCCATTTAGACTTTACGGGGTTAACATACAATGCATACAAGTGTTGTAAATGTAACAGTGCTTAGCATTTTGATAACTCGGCTTCTGGTTCCATGGGCTAAGTTTAGGCAAATCTGAAACTACCCTTGCATTCTTTGCGCCGCGAGTTAATTTTGCCGTCAACTCTGCTATCAGGCAACTTTTATCGCCTCCATTACTAACTTAAGACTTCCAGGCCACTGACACAACTTTGGATAACAAACAAGGCTAGTTATGATGTGGTGTACATTTGACAGGGAGTTGTTGTTACCCACAACGGTACTGGTTTAGTAACACCTTCACGACTATTGTCCCGTGTATACGAAATGCAATCCTTGACCGCCCTCCAATGACGTATGGCACCGTATAGTGTCTCAAACAAGTTGACTGGGCTTTTGAGCCATAAAAGGGGATGCAATATGGCCTTGGTCTGAGGGTGATCACTACTTTTGGCTTTTGAGCAGGAGTTAAATTTAGTCAAAATTGGCGACAAGTAGGGTTGTGCCAAAGCCATAAAGCATCACACTCCGACAGCCGATTCTACCCCGAAGCATGGCCGGCATGAGGGTTCATGGTTTGCATAGGCCGCTTACCAACATCTTCCACTACACTTTGATGATACAAAATGCAATCGTGAGTTTACCACAAATTTAAAATCTCTTTCCAGACGACTGCACCACTGTGCTAAAGTTAGCCATTTGCCTTTTCGTTTAAAAAAGTACTTTTAACCCTTCTATTATTTTTATGAGATGGTTGTTTCGGTTTCCAGCCTATACTGGCATTGCCGTCGAGTGGGGGATGTGGGCAACTGGCAATAGTTGCCTCCATTATTGCCTCGTCGCAATCGACAGCGATTAAACACTAAAAAAGAAGCCGTCCTTAACGCTTTCCACGTCACGTACCTTGCACCTTAAGTTGCTTTTGTTTTTATAACATTCGACATATTTAAACATGAACCGCACTTTAAACGCAGGCATGCAACTTAACGAATTACACTTCAATGCCTTTAACGTTACACGGATGCAAAATCCTGCATTTCACAAGCCGGCTATCGACTCCGTGGAGATTTGAATCAAATCCCCAAACTCCAGACCTCACTGTGCTCTTGCAACTACCGAAGTACAAAGTACATGCGCAGATTTTAAGTCTTTCAAGCACAAATTTGAATGAGCTTCAGTGCTTTGGCTGTTTTGTCGGCTCTTCGTAGCAATCTTGTGGGCTCTCAATGCTTCGCCTTTTTACTTCAGCTGGGCGGCACAGCCTTTGCACCGACCTCAGCCCTTCCGTACGCCGCCTATGCATATTCTGCCCTAGCATCAAAACTTTATTCGTCTTTAAACTAGACTCAGGACGCTACAGCATGTCTCAAATTCATCGACGCACCATGAAGATAGAGCCCTAAAACCATAATCTCTCACCTAATGACCGCATGGTTCTTCACAAGCATTAAAACAAAACAGTTTGCTCAGCTTCGGTGCTTTTGATAAGCTTTGAATCTACTATAAATAAATGTTGAAACTTGTTAATGGATAAAGTGGAAGCGCAAATCTACCCACAGCAATTGATGCATCTACTTGCAGAGGCGCCTGAGCATCTACTTCGGCTTAGCTCAGCTTTGAACAATGTGTAGGTCGGTGTTAGTAAAAGGTGGCTTTTAATGGCACATTGTGTCCAGAAATGAGATGCACTCATGTCAATTCGAATTTGACGCATTTGACAGACAGATTGATAGGGTGCGCAAAGTTAGCCCCCTGCAAAGTGGGCCTTTGTAACTGTCTTGTGGCCATATCAATCGGATTTGGAAGGTGGTTTAGGGTTCCTTCAACTGGAGAGTTGGCTGTCCACATCCTAGGCTATTTCGGTTCTGTCAATGTAAGTAAACCAAAAGCTCAAGGGAAGTGTCATGGAAAATCCAGCTTCACATAACTGAAAATTGGGGAAGTGAAATCATTTATGAGTCTCACTCGTGGAGTTTCGCCTCATTACTAGTTAAGTCGTACCCATTGCCCCGGCTCAGCTCAAACAATGCAACGGAAAATGTGAGCCACGCATAATTTTAACGCACTTTCTCCATTTTATTATCCAAACTGGTAAGGGAAGTGGCCTCCACGTAGCAGCAGTTACCCAGTTTACAACTTAGATTCTAAGTAGACCTTATCCCGTGCAACTATTATATTTACCAGTAGTCAAACGGCAGAGCATTTCTACCTCCTTTCATTGATGCTCAAAGCATTCTTAGTCCATTCGAAACACCTGTTCAGATTTTAAATGATGCAATAAAACATGGTAAGGTGCTTTTACTGCATATGGGCAAAAAGGCTTATCATACATGGAAAGCTAATGTAAACTTGAAACCACTCGCTCGATTCATTGGTAACCATTAAAATATGACTCCGTTGTTCGCAGCAATGGTTTGCTTAAAGCTGTCCCAAGCATAGGCACGCATAGAGATATGTAAGCCCCTCTCTAATATCTTGAAGCGAAGCGACGCCTTTGTGAGCGCGACGCGACGCGACGCGACGCAAACAGTCTCACCGCCCACCGTCCACCGTTTACCGTCCACCGTCCACCGCCCACCCCTTACGGACCACTTTTCGCCCAATGATGAGCATGGTGTCTGTGTGCTCACAGGTTAGTACGAAGGGTGCACGCGTTCATTGGTGATTGATGATTGATGATTGGGGCGTCAGTCTACTTGTCAGTCGGGTAGAGTTGGGGCAACGCTTCACTGTGCTGCATGCGGGCAATGATTCCAAGCACCTCGCTAAAGAAGGGTGTTCAAGAGAGCGGTTTGTTGGACTTCTCCGCTTTCAATAGTACCGGATTTTCTTCCTTAAATTTATTTTCGGCTGATGGGCAGCTTAATTTTGGCTCTACAAGGGAATGGATTAAGATCTGGTAGGTGAGTTTGCATTTCAGACGCAAGAGCTCTAAAACCCACTATGTTTACCACCTGGTGCTGGGTGGTTCTTTGTTTTCAAACCTGTCACATAATTATACTGACTTTCCACAGAAGACTCGCTTTTGCTTTACACGGCCTCAATCATCCTAAAGTTCCGATTAAGGCTCAAATGTTGGAAGCAGGAAATGACTACCCTTTGGTTCAAGCAAAAGGTGCATCACGGTGAGGCATGACATCGGCCGTTGCTGTCTGAGGCGAAGAAGAGCACTCATTTGGCAATTCAATTCTGTTGAAAATTCTCGACGTGAACATCAGTGGTAGCTAAATGCGTAGATACGTCCGTTTTGACGTGCTGTCATTTTATTTCCCTCTTAAGCATAAAGGCCTACGAGGATGTTTTCAATAGAAGCGCGAATCGCTAGTCACACAATCCGGACCCACATTACTACTACTACAGATGTTACTACCTTGTTGCTCTTGAAACGATGGTTACTGTCCTACTTTTGCTTATTTGTTTTCTGCTGCACGAAAAGCTCTTTGACATGCTGCTGCGTGGCAAGCATGGGTGGCATGAGAGCTAGCTCCCTTGTCAAGAATAATCTTGTTGTAGGAGCAATGAGACATCCAACTTCTCCAAAGGCTTTGACTACTACGGTACTAGGAGAAATACTTTTCTGGCAAAACCTGTAAGTCTGTTTCCTCGTTTACCTCTTGTCTACGTAACAGGTGGCATTTTTGGTGCACAAATACACACGATCTGCACCTCACAAAGCAGAGCTACACCGATCCGAGATAAAATGCATGTAACAGATCAAAATCCATGCAAATCGGTAGTTCTGTTTAAATTGGTTCTCGAAATGGTTCTTTACTACAGATTAGAAGGAACGTATTTTGGCAGGTATTTTAAAGTTCCTCTCGCTCCTCCACCTCCCCATCCGACGCCTCGTTATTTAACTACCAATTCTGAACTTGAGAACGCAGTATTAATGCTCCTTCATTGAGCAAATGCTGGGCTTCCAAGTCCTGAATTCTTAATTTTGGACACTAACTTCCAAGATGTGGTAGGAGCAAGCCAAAGTGTGGACCAATTTTTGCCCGAACATGTCACACGCGGCAAAGTCTTGGGAGCTCACCACCCAAAGGTGTTATTCCATTTGGTGGAGGCGCCGAGAGAATCGCAAGACCCGATGGTGACAAGCTCAATTCATATGCGTCATAGCAGGTCTTCGTTAGCTTACTTCTGCATTAAACTGCGCAGTCTTTAGTCTTCGGATGTTGGACCTTCGGACTTTCGTCTTGGCAACGTGGCTCTCCAGCCATCACGCGCAGCCTTTCTGTAAGGCACTCATCAAATATTTCATGGCTTCAGAAGCGACTCGGGGAACTACGATTTGGATGTGCATCGAGGATGTTTTGAGAATGGCGCATTTCACTCGTCCCAAGAGCATCGTGATTTGCTTCTGGCATGCTTCGAAATGCCTGTCACAATTATCCATTAGACAGAACGCACCGAATGACGAGCAAGTCGTCGTCAGCAGACTTGGTGGTCACATCTAGAGTAAGGAGTAAGGAGTAAGGAGGGTGAGAAAGTCTTCATGCTCTCACGTTACCCTTCTCATATTTCTTAATCACGCTGACCACACCATAGTAGCGTTCACAGATGCTTTGGAGGTAAGTGCTGATGGTGGTGATTTGAAGGTGGCAGTGAAATCGTTTACTGAATAGGATTTTGAGCCTCACTTATTTTGGACCTGACGTCCTCTGACTGGTGTGGAGCAAAGAATGCTGCGTTGTGTAGGAGATTGGAAACGTTTTGAGAGTGGGAAAAGTGGATGCTCTTTGAGATTAGTCTACTATATCCAAATCCTAACCTTTGGTCTTGTAGGATGAAAGTGCAATTGACAGTCAAGAACTGAGGTTTTCCTTAACGACATTCTAGATTAATAGGCAGTCTACGACGTCGTTCACATTTGGATATGCATCAGACAGCTCAGCTGGCCGAGTTCTTCGGACACTTAGGAAGTGTGCTTCGTTATATGGGTGCTGCTAGCCGGCAGTTGTGCGTCTTCTGTCGTCACAACAACGAAACCTTCGAAGTTTACTCCAGCCACAAGGTAATCACCGTTTCGCCTTAAAGTCGGAGTCACATTCTTGGAATATTGGTCACGTAGACTCTTCATTATAAAATTGCCACTTTTTAAGTTGAAAGATGCTCTTGGAAGAGTGACATGCCCAGCTCTACGAGGAGTTGTGTGTCCCCTCTGCAAGGCTACGGGCGATGAGGCGCATACTCCCCGCTACTGTAAAGGAGGTGATTCTAAACTTCCAAATGAAGCATTGGCAAAGAAATGTCAAATGAATATCTTGGAGAATGACAGCATTAATGAATTCAAGGCATCGAACGGATCACATCCGCGACTCCACAACACAAACTGGACTTCAGGAGAAATCGCCTTTCCGTCCTTGTATAACGCCTATTGCCCGGAGCATTAAATTTTTGTGTAAGCCTGACAAAATCGGATTTATTTGCAGAATCTGACCTTGAGTTGTCATGATGAGTTATACGAGTGCCGCAACCGGATTTCCAGTCGGGTTGAGCTGCCGCGGTGGTGACGGAAGCACTGCTTATTATTGCATCACTTAAGACTCTGGTCACTGCGGCGAAAGTATTTTTGCATTAAGAGGAACTTTTCCCTTCATGGATAGTTCTTCAATAACTGTCTCTTTCAGCACTTTTCCTGAAGCGTCCCTTGCGTAGAAATACGATTTGTTAGAAGGAAAAATGATTTGCTTTATACATGCTTACAATGTATACTTAGGTCCTTTTGTCGCTGGCGTTGAAATTGAGAAAGGTGATAAGAAGTAAAGGCACTTGAGGATGGCGCAAAGGAACTGAGAGCTGGTTAAGTCACACCTCTTTTTACAGTCAAGTCAAGAAAATATCCAGTGCAGCTGAAGGAAAGATTTGAAGAGATCTAATTACAAAAGGTGGAGGAGGGGTCTGGTGGTTGGGCGGCAGCACTACCACGGGTGCAGGTGCACCCCTAGATGGGGCTTATGAAATTGAGGTGGCGGTGCATTCAATCGACCGAGGAGGTGGCTGGAGGTGGCTGGCCGTTGAGGTTCACCGAAGGCGGTCGCTGAATGGTAGTCACGTCGGGTTTGGCAAGGCGGTAGATATTGTGCTGCGCTCCTCGCAGGGACTTTGACACCTCGAGAACATAGGCGATACCCAGCAGCACTTCGTCTTTTGCTGTGGAAAAAATAGAGATTGTGTTGCTGATTACTTCTATAAACAAACAAACAAACACATTTTTGACCTTGCGTAGGATTGCAAACTTGTCTGAAATGAAGCGGTTGAGGCATTAAGTCCTTTGCGTTGAACCTTTGCGTGTTTAAGGGAGATCCCTTTTTCCTTATTCTGTTCACTTTTTGGTAAGTCAATTTCGCTAACTAGAAACAATCTCCTTTTTTCAATTCATTGTGTTTTCTCTTTAACTTAGGCAGCTAGTCACTTGTCGCCCTTTAAACCCACATGAAGTTTCCACTTGCTGCTTACGCTATTCCATCCTCAATGCCTTTAAGTGAATTACTTTCACTTCACCGACTGCGATGAGACTGAGTAGACCAAGCTTTGGCTGTCATCAACTGATTGAACTTTGAATTAAAAGCTAACGTCGATCGAGTCATTACGAATTATAGCTGCTTTAGACAAGCATTACTCCCATTGCTCCCCAGCAAGGCATCGCAATCAGCCCACGAGATCTCAACTTGCCTGCCTTTAGCCTAGGTATATCAAAGATGGAAAAACTCGAATATTACGAGGCGGGTGTTTTTGCGATGTATGGGCGAACAATCTGTTCGCATCTGCTATACTATTTACCTAAAAAAAGGCAACTCCTCACCAAGCCTTGCTGTGGCGTCTTAAAAAGTCACCGACAATGCGGCTATTTCTTCCAGCAAAAATTTTACACCTTGTGCAATCTTATAGGGCCCGTAGCTAAATTATCCGGTCCAGTATTCTGCAAAATTAGCATTTTAACTATTTATTTGCAAGTTCTGTCAATTAGCAAAGCGCGGCTACAAAACATTCCTCTGAAGAACTTCGTTTATTTGTAAACGGTATCTTTTATTTCATCAAATCAAACCGCTGAATTGTAAAAAAAGGGCATTGGCTGAAAAAAAAAACTTTCTATTGTGTGGATGAAGCATAAACACGCAGCACGCTTCAATTCCTTCAAAACTAGAATCCCTTAATGCAATTAAACAAGCATGGCCAATTTGGTTACGACGCAATTATGAACAATCTGCCACAAACTGATGGCAGGCAACACGTTTACGTGGCTCTGGTAGCAAAGAGCTTACTAGTGCAGACTCCAGTATCTGAAGAAAAGATATTTTGCAAATTCAACTTGAGTCAAATGAGCTCGGACTTTTAGCCACTTCTTCTGCTTTTACGATGCACATGCGAAAGAGAGAGGACTCAGATGGAATGATGTGTCCTTTTAGTTTTTTTTTGGCAGAAAACAAGAACTCTCTCCCTACCGAAGCCATAAGGACGGATTGTCAATTTGACTTAATTTGCATAAGTCCACCACCGATTGACACGTGACATAATTTTATTAACTTACGTAAATCGTAAGGGATGGTTGGCAGTGGTGATTTACTCACTTTTACGCCGCCCAAGACTCCTTGAGAAAAAGTGTAGAGCAAACGAATGGACAAATGGACATTTCCGTTTTCTCCGATTGTTTTTAAATTAGCGGTGCTATGCAAATTTCCCGAGGTGGTCTTGATGGGCTTTTAAGCATGGCCATTTCCACAAATCAGAGTTCTGCTTCTGCATGATACCGCTTCAAGTCCTTCAAAACTAGAATCCCTTTATGCAATTAAACAATGAAAAAACTGTAACCGCATTCCCTGCTCTGAATATCATGGAAAAACGCGATCTACTTCCAAGAAGCAGGTACCGATCTGAGGGAGGCGAAAAGCTAACCAAGGCGAGGGTCATACAATCCTTAAGTTGGTTGTTTAACTCTCAGATTCTGAGCAGTTAAGGCTCCGTGATTGTACTTCAGCTAAGCGGCATGACCTCTGGACCATGTTGGCAGCTCCCAGACCCTTCTGTATGTCAAATCCACACACTCTGCTTGGTATTCCGGCTTCATCTGTCTTTAAGGAGGTCTCGCAGCGCTACCGAGCTGCAGATTTGAAATATAATAGCATAAAAAATGAAAATATGGTAGAGGATGTTTGAAACCGTTTTTACCTCGTTAACATTGAAACAATGTACATTTCTTTCAACTAGTAGAAGGGAATGCAAGCGATTTGATTGTGATCAACCCAAAAGTCATTAACTGCCTAAATGTGGAATGCAAAAGCACCAAGGGTCTGCAAACTAATCACGGTCCTTCTTGGTGCAATTCCCACTCTAACTTATTGTCGGACAACTTCAACTTTTAGGAACGCGAATGCATAGCAGAAACAAGCTGTGAACTCGGGCTAAAAGGCAATATATTAATTTAGTCTAATAAATGTTATTTCCTACAAACCAAAATAGCTTTATTTCTTATTATTTGATTAAAGGTGCCTGTGAAACCACGAGCTTTTTGACAACCGGAGTACTAAATTATCGTCCACTTTCCTTCTGCAAAGTTGGAAAAAATGTAGATAGGCTACCATCAGCAAGATATAAACAGGGTTTTCAACTTAAAGCACTTGAATATGTCAGACTGGTTAGCGGTGGAAGGTAAATAGACGCACCTGTCCCTCCAAATGAACCCACATTTGATTGGTTGCCCAAGCAGCCTAGTTGAGCGTGGCAGCAACTGATACGCTCCTGCTGTTTTCGTAGGGATCCAATCAACCACTTGGCTTCCCATTTCTCTCCAACTTTGATTACTCCTCCAGCTATTTTGATGGGCTTACATTCCATCTTCCTGTGTAAAAAAACAGTGGTACTGAATAGAGAAGTCTGTTTCGATATGCTGTGAGAAGTTCCTCCAATGGGGCAATATAAAGAACACATTGTTCCTGTAAGATTCCCTATTGATAAGGAATTTGGCAACAAAACTGGCTAGCTGCACTCAAAAATGCTCCCTCGGAAATTGTTTAACAGATTTCCTAAGCATGCCATTGTATTTTGAAGGTAAACTGGAGTGTGTCAAATCGTTACACCGATCGCTACGTACCCCTTTTTGGTATCTCTAGAAGGCTGGTTCCATTTGAAAGTGAAGAATGTCTTTGGTCTGGGGCCAATTTTCCTACCCAGCTTTAGAATGACAGCTAACACTGTTAACCAGACCGTGCAGATTTCAGTCCATAAAAGGTTTAAGAGCTGTAGTGTTTACTTTTCCTTTGTGAACATTGTAACAGAAATGGTAATGGCTAGGTTTATTAAAGTGCTGCATCCACTTAAAACAAGCCCGCGATAAGGGCAACTGTGCTAACAAAGACATGAGCTTTTTGAACAGAAGACAGACACATGAAAAAAATGATCACTTTCCAGACAGATATACACAACCGAATTCGAGCATTTAAGCAGTTCAGTGACCCGTGCAATGGCTCTAGGCCGAATCCTTTCTCTGAGTTCTTGCATATGCGAGTGCGTGTTTACGTCATAATAGAAGAGGAGAAATAAAAGCTAGTACTTTGATGCCTAACATTTTGGACTCTAGTAGAGGAAAGAGAATGCACATGGTTACGCACGCATCCTGATGAGAAAATCAGTCTTGGCAGAAACAGAAGGTGTTTCAGTAAATACCATATTCTTGAGCTAGCTCACTAAAAATCATTAAGGAATTATCCAGGATGCCGATCTCGACGCGACTCTGGTGTAAGAGAGGTTTCTAACATCCTCTTGCAAGCCCACAATGAAAGAGGTTACCTCGTCGAGCAGGCCGGTAAGACGGTTGTGGCTCAAGTGATCAAACTGTCTTTAATCTCTGACTCACTAGTACAAATGGTTCTTCAAGAGTTACACAAACAACCAAGCCTTGAGGGCGAAAGACAAATATGAACGCCTGGAGCAAATAGTACTGACAATCTACGATCACCCCTGCTGCATGCGACTTTTGTCAAACCTGAGATACTTACAGATGCTTTAAAAGGCCCTGCCTCACAGCGGTCGTACCAGTCCATTCCATGCCCTTAGGATTCTCTGGGGAGAGAGAGTTGGCATTGACAAAACAGGTCCTCCAAGAGAGAACTATCAGATCCTAGCTAGAGTAGAGTAGTTCACAAAAGTGGCCGACGCAGAATTCGTAAAGATGCTAAACTATTAAAAACCTTTGGGAATTCCATGAAAGGCATGACACCCAAACACCCGCATGGTAACGGACTGATTGGACTCCCACAGACTTTTGCTAAGTATGCATATGCAGTCTATACATCAACCGCAATTTCATCGTTCAGTCCATTTCGCAGATCATAGAATGCAAGCGTCTCAGAGTGCGTACCAAAACAGAAAGAAGTGATTAGACAAAAAATAAACACGTACGACGGTCGAATAGCAGGTATGAGAGATGTTACAACAAGCACAGTCAGCTTAATGTTTACTAAGAAGCAGGCCTGTTGCAACACTCATTGCTGTTCTCGAAACAGCGTAAAAATTCAGGTCCCTTCTTCCAGCACGATTGAAGTTAATGTCAATTACACAAGCTGCCCATGCTGTTAATGGCACATGTGTTCAAATGAATGCTGCATTCCAAAAACAACAATGCTGGTTCATTTTTAAGGTCTCGGCATCAACACCACCCATTAGCACAACAGATTGCAGAGGAAAGTAAGAGGCATAGGATGGTTATTTTTATACCTCAGGTGGTGGTACATGCAAGGAGCAAAAGCGCCAGCCTCGTGGAGTAGCAGAGGCAAGCGTTGAGAGGGCAGATTTTAAAGTCATAGCTATTTACACCATGCATGCAAATAAGTTTATGTATTTTCTACTTGGTGATAATTTCTTAGTAAATGAAACAACCGAAAAGTGGAAATAGGCATTTCAGCATCTCAAGTTTGGATGAGGTTTATGAACTCCAAGTCAATCGTCCTCAGGGAAATTGGTAACGATCCTGCATTACCTATTAATATAAATGCTTTCAATTTCACTAATTAATTTTAACGTCTTCCTGAAGCCTTCTTTATAAATTCACTACGTTTTCTGGTTGCGCCTGACTGCTACGACTTCTCTCTTCTTTTAATTGTTTATCACATAAATCTTAATTTGAATATGCTACACTGTCCTCCTGTGAATGCTACTGCAACAAGTGTAGGAAGGTAGCATAGGGTGAGGGCAATTTATAAGAAATAACAGGAAGTTTACATCACCCCTTGACAGGAAACTTACATGGTTGTAAGGCTTCACGAGCGCACAGCAAGCCGCTATAAAATGTGATGCTCCTATTTCTAGTTTATGTAGTAAGAACCAAAGTGTATTTGTCGCATTCAAGGGGTCATCAAGAGTCAGACTGCACTTGACATCAATGGGCGGAAATGAGTATCCCCTGCAGCTCATGCTTGTGCTATGTGCAATGCATACACTGCAATTGTCTCGATCAGTAGCTACTTCTCCACCGAGGCCCAGTGATTGTCATTTTGGCTTACATCTTCCTCCGTGGTGGATAACTCCAAAACTGGCTAAATTGCTCTTTATATCCAAACCAAACCCCAGTTTTCATACGTACTGTAAAAGCGAAACAGCATTTTCAATGCGTGGACTGCCATCAGTGATAGACAGCAGGCTGTGGTTGTCCGTTTGCGCCAAAGGGAGAATGAGTAAGCCTATTCGCTCATTGGATCACTTTTTCCCTGGCTTTTATGTTTCCCCTGTTTGCGCTCCTCTAAGTGTGTCAATGGCCGTCTAAAGCCAAAAGAAATGATTTACAACGGTACTGGCTAATTTAGTCATGCCAAATAAATATTCCATGTAAATAGCTACGTCCATTTACTTTGAAATTGTCTTGAGCGAAGGTAGCTCAGAGGACATGATGGAAGATGTCATCCCAATGTTCTCTTATACAATTTGGAGTGATTCAGTTTACGCACGGCATTTGGAATATTATGGCTTCTAGTCCGGACCAGCAAAGTCGCAAATGCCTTTTCTCACTGTTAGGTAATGACCAAGAATCGCATATTTGTAGACATACAAAAACCCCGTGGCAAATAGGAATCAACACGCATTCCGCATAATGGATTCTGTAAGAAAGTGGATTTGTAGGGAAAATGCTTAAAACAACTTGGCTTGCCAATTCGCTCCGTGTCATACTGATCGAGGGGATGGCATTTCCCACACTGCAAGTACAATTGCCTATCGCGAAGTCTACAAGACGGTTTCAAATCACTCGAACATTCCAAGCAGAATTGCCGTTGAATGTTGTCAATTAATGGAGCATGTTCTCATTGAAAAGCATTTGCCACAGACGTACAGAGGAGCTGGTAGGACATGTCGGCAAGCAAAGACGCTGCTTCCACAGAATAAGGTGGCCAGGCCACCGTAATACAGGGCTGTCTGATTGTATCCTTTGGGCGCGAGGAGGTCGATTGGCATGAGCCTTGTGACTAAGCGGACGCCATTGACTGTCACAACAAAAATAAACTTCATACTTATGTAATCGGAACCCATTTATTAGCGTCTTCAAATAAAAGCTGTGCGTTTAGTGGGTTCAAAGGCCTATTACACGCCTGTCGGTAGACAAACTACCAAATCACTACCGATTCAGCGGATCCCACTCTTTCTTGATCGACTTGAAGTGCATTGTGTCGTAAGCATTATGCCTATTTAGTCAAATCTGCCAAAATTCATACCCACTTAGACTTTACGGGGTTAACATACAATGCATACAAGTGTTGTAAATGTAACAGTGCTTAGCATTTTGATAACTCGGCTTCTGGTTCCATGGGCTAAGTTTAGGCAAATCTGAAACTACCCTTGCATTCTTTGCGCCGCGAGTTAATTTTGCCGTCAACTCTGCTATCAGGCAACTTTTATCGCCTCCATTACTAATTACAGACTTCCAGGCCACTGACACAACTTTGGATAACAAACAAGGCTAGTTACGATGTGGTGTACATTTGACAGGGAGTTGTTGTTACCCACAACGGTACTGGTTTAGTAACACTTTCACGACTATTGTCCCGTGTATGCGAAATGCAATCCTTGACCGCCCTCCAATGACGTATGGCACCGTATAGTGTCTCAAACAAGTTGACTGGGCTTTTGAGCCATAAAAGGGGATGCAATATGGCCTTGGTCTGAGGGTGATCACTACTTTTGACTTTTGAGCAGGAGTTAAATTTAGTCAAAATTGGCGACAAGTAGGGTTGTGCCAAAGCCATAAAGCATCACACTCCGACAGCCGATTCTACCCCGAAGCATGGCCGGCATGAGGGTTCATGGTTTGCATAGGCCGCTTACCAACATCTTCCACTACACTTTGATGATACAAAATGCAATCGTGAGTTTACCACAAATTTAAAAACTCTTTCCAGACGACTGCATCACTGTGCTAAAGTTAGCCATTTGCCTTTTCGTTTAAAAAAGTAATTTTAACCCTTCTATTATTTTTATGAGATGGTTGTTTCGGTTTCCAGCCTATACTGGCATTGCCGTCGAGTGGGGGATGTGGGCAACTGGCAATAGTTGCCTCCATTATTGCCTCGTCGCAATCGACAGCGATTAAACACTAAAAAAGAAGCCGTCCTTAACGCTTTTCACGTCACGTAACCTTGCACCTTAAGTTGCTTTTGTTTTTATAACATTCGACATATTTAAACATGAACCGCACTTTAAACGCAGGCATGCAACTTAACGAATTACACTCCAATGCCTTTAACGTTACACGGATGCAAAATCCTGCATTTCACAAGCCGGCTATCGACTCCGTGGAGATTTGAATCAAATCCCCAAACTCCAGACCTCACTGTGCTCTTGCAACTACCGAAGTACAAAGTACATGCGCAGATTTTAAGTCTTTCAAGCACAAATTTGAATGAGCTTCGGTGCTTCGGCTGTTTTGTCGGCTCTTCGTAGCAATCTTGTGGGCTCTCAATGCTTCACCTTCTTACTTCAGCTGGGCGGCACAGCCTTTGCACCGACCTCAGCCCCTCCGTACGCCGCCTATGCATATTCTGCCCTAGCATCAAAACTTTATTCGTCTTTAAAATAGACTCAGGACGCTACAGCATGTCTCAAATTCATCGACGCACCATGAAGATAGAGCCCTAAAACCATAATCTCTCACCTAATGACCGCATGGTTCTTCACAAGCATTAAAACAAAACAGTTTGCTCAGCTTCGGTGCTTTTGATAAGCTTTGAATCTACTATAAATAAATGTTGAAACTTGTTAATGGATAAAGTGGAAGCGCAAATCTACCCACAGCAATTGATGCATCTACTTGCAGAGGCGCCTGAGCATCTACTTCGGCTTAGCTCAGCTTTGAACAATGTGTAGGTCGGTGTTAGTAAAAGGTGGCTTTTAATGGCACATTGTGTCCAGAAATGAGATGCACTCATGTCAATTCGAATTTGACGCATTTGACAGACAGATTGATAGGGTGCGCAAAGTTAGCCCCCTGCAAAGTGGGCCTTTGTAACTGTCTTGTGGCCATATCAATCGGATTTGGAAGGTGGTTTAGGGTTCCTTCAACTGGAGAGTTGGCTGTCCACATCCTAGGCTATTTCGGTTCTGTCAATGTAAGTAAACCAAAAGCTCAAGGGAAGTGTCATGGAAAATCCAGCTTCACATAACTGAAAATTGGGGAAGTGAAATCATTTATGAGTCTCACTCGTGGAGTTTCGCTTCATTACTAGTTAAGTCGTAGCCATTGCCCCGGCTCAGCTCAAACAATGCAACGGAAAATGTGAGCCACGCATAATTTTAACGCACTTTCTCTGTTTTAATTATCCAAACTGGTAAGGGAAGTGGCCTCCACGTAGCAGCAGTTACCCAGTTTACAACTTAGATTCTAAGTAGACCTTATCCCGTGCAACTATTATATTTACCAGTAGTCAAACGGCAGAGCATTTCTACCTCCTTTCATTGATGCTCAAAGCATTCTTAGTCCATTCGAAACACCTGTTCAGATTTTAAATGATGCAATAAAACATGGTAAGGTGCTTTTACTGCATATGGGCAAAAAGGCTTATCATACATGGAAAGCTAATGTAAACTTGAAACCACTCGCTCGATTCATTGGTAACCATTAAAATATGACTCCGTTGTTCGCAGCAATGTTTTGCTTAAAGCTGTCCCAAGCATAGGCACGCATAGAGATATGTAAGCCCCTCTCTAATATCTTGAAGCGAAGCGACGCCTTTGTGAGCGCGACGCGACGCGACGCGACGCAAACAGTCTCACCGCCCACCGTCCACCGTTTACCGTCCACCGTCCACCGCCCACCCCTTACGGACCACTTTTCGCCCAATGATGAGCATGGTGTCTGTGTGCTCACAGGTTAGTACGAAGGGTGCACGCGTCCATTGGTGATTGATGATTGATGATTGGGGCGTCAGTCTACTTGTCAGTCGGGTAGAGTTGGGGCAACGCTTCACTGTGCTGCATGCGGGCAATGATTCCAAGCACCTCGCTAAAGAAGGGTGTTCAAGAGAGCGGTTTGTTGGACTTCTCCGCTTTCAATAGTACCGGATTTTCGACAGGGCCCTGCACGAACAAGGCTACCAACGATGAGTGGTTGGCACCCGAAGCGAGTGAGTTAAGAGACTCTTTCACGTTCTCATTATAATTATGCCGGACGGGCTTGAATCCAATCCAGTTTTGGATTAGGATTCACTGTTTTCAGTTTTCCGATTTTCACAATAAAGATGCAACTATTAATCTAGAGAGCCTGTCGATAACTGACTTCTCAAAGTGTTAAGCAAAAGTTCCATTGCTAATTTTTGCTTTGCTACTAGTATCATTCTGAATTCAGTAAGACGTCCCGACGCCTTATAGACAAAGTGCAATAATTTTGTACTTTCTTTTGAACACAGTCACATACTTTTGTTGCTGCCACAGCAACAGCTACAAAATGTTGGTTAAGTATCAATCTCATTTTTTTTTACTCATTCATTCCTCTACCCGATGCGCCTCACTTTTTGAACTTATCGATGTTGAGTGTGTGGGGCGATTAACACGTTATCGCAGCTCCAAGAATGTAGACTAGTGCTTGTCAAAGCCTTGGCAACTATTTCCGTATCATTGCGATGCTCAGTTCAACGACGGGTAAACAAAGTCGTGTAAATCATACAGATGAAATACATAAACTTCTGCGTAGTTTCTGCATGTGCTTCGCTCCTTTTGCCTAAGTCATGCCTTCATAGCTGCTACCAAGTTTGTGCAGTGCCCATTCTAGAAATGTGTGGATGATGAGGGGCTGACAAGGCCGGTTGTGGTTACCCACGATTCCTCTTGCAGGCAAATTATGAAATGCAATATGCGCTTTTCTGTGCTGGATAATCGCTTCGGTGAAACTCGACATACATTTCTATGGTAATATTTCACCTCTGGTACGGCGACAACTCCCTCGGTGACTTCTTCCTTAAATTCATTTTCGGTATTTGTCTGATATAAAGGCTGATGGGCAGCTTAATTTTGGCTCTACAAGAGAATGGATTAAGATCAGGTGGATGAGTTTACATTTCAGACGCAAGAGCTCTAAAACCCACTATGTTTACCACCTGGTGCTGGGTGGTTCTTTGTTTTCAAACCTGTCACATAATTATACTGACTTTCCACAGAAGACTCGCTTTTGCTTTACACGGCCTCAATCATCCTAAAGTTCCGATTAAGGCTCAAATGTTGGAAGCAGGAAATGACTACCCTTTGGTTCAAGCAAAAGGTGCATCACGGTGAGGCATGACATGGGCCGTTGCTGTCTGAGGCGAAGAAGAGCACTCATTTGGCAATTCAATTCTGTTGAAAATTCTCGACGTGAACATCAGTGGTAGCTAAATGCGTAGATACGTCCGTTTTGACGTGCTGTCATTTTATTTCCCTCTTAAGCATAAAGGCCTACGAGGATGTTTTCAATAGAAGCGCGAATCGCTAGTCACACAATCCGGACCCACATTACTACTACTACAGATGTTACTACCTTGTTGCTCTTGAAACGATGGTTACTGTCCTACTTTTACTTATTTGTTTTCTGCTGCACGAAAAGCTCTTTGACATGCTGCTGCGTGGCAAGCATGGGTGGCATGAGAGCTAGCTCCCTTGTCAAGAATAATCTTGTTGTAGGAGCAATGAGACATCCAACTTCTCCAAAGGCTTTGACTACTACGGTACTAGGAGAAATACTTTTCTGGCAAAACCTGTAAGTCTGTTTCCTCGTTTACCTCTTGTCTACGTAACAGGTGGCATTTTTGGTGCACAAATACACAAGATCTGCACCTCACAAAGCAGAGCTACACCGATCCGAGATAAAATGCATGTAACAGATCAAAATCCATGCAAATCGGTAGTTCTGTTTAAATTGGTTCTCGAAATGGTTCTTTACTACAGATTAGAAGGAACGTATTTTGGCAGGTATTTTAAAGTTCCTCTCGCTCCTCCACCTCCCCATCCGACGCCTCGTTATTTAACTACCAATTCTGAACTTGAGAACGCAGTATTAATGCTCCTTCATTGAGCAAATGCTGGGCTTCCAAGTCCTAAATTCTTAATTTTGGACACTAACTTCCAAGATGTGGTAGGAGCAAGCCAAAGTGTGGACCAATTTTTGCCCGAACATGTCACACGCGGCAAAGTCTTGGGAGCTCACCATCCCAAAGGTGTTATTCCATTTGGTGGAGGCGCCGAGAGAATCGCAAGACCCGATGGTGACAAGCTCAATTCATATGCGTCATAGCAGGTCTTCGTTAGCTTACTTCTGCATTAAACTGCGCAGTCTTTAGTCTTCGGATGTTGGACCTTCGGACTTTCGTCTTGGCAACGTGGCTCTCCAGCCATCACGCGCAGCCTTTCTGTAAGGCACTCATCAAATATTTCATGGCTTCAGAAGCGACTCGAGGTACTACGATTTGGATGTGCATCGAGGATGTTTTGAGAATGGCACATTTCACTCGTCCCAAGAGCATCGTGATTAGCTTCTGGCATGCTTCGAAATGCCTGTCACAATTATCCATTAGACAGAACGCACCGAATGACGAGCAAGTCGTCGTCAGCAGACTTGGTGGTCACATCTAGAGTAAGGAGTAAGGAGTAAGGAGGGTGAGAAAGTCTTCATGCTTTCACATTACCCTTCTCATAATTCTTAATCACGGTGACAACACCATAGTAGCGTTCACAGATGCTTTGGAGGTAAGTGCTGATGGTGGAGATTTGAAGGTGGCAGTGAAATCGTTTACTGAATAGGATTTTGAGCCTCACTTATTTTGGACCTGACGTCCTCTGACTGGTGTGGAGCAAAGAATGCTGCGTTGTGTAGGAGATTGGAAACGTTTTGAGAGTGGGAAAAGTGGATGCTCTTTGAGATTAGTCTACTATATCCAAATCCTAACCTTTGGTCTTGTAGGATGAAAGTGCAATTGACAGTCAAGAACTGAGGTTTTCCTTAACGACATTCTAGATTATTAGGCAGTCTACGACGTCGTTCACATTTGGATATGCATCAGACAGCTCAGCTGGCCGAGTTCTTCGGACACTTAGGAAGTGTGCTTCGTTATATGGGTGCTGCTAGCCGGCAGTTGTGCGTCTTCTGTCGTCACAACAACGAAACCTTCGAAGTTTACTCCAGCCACAAGGTAATCACCGTTTCGCCTTAAAGTCGGAGTCACATTCTTGGAATATTGGTCACGTAGACTCTTCATTATAAAATTGCCACTTTTTAAGTTGAAAGATGCTCTTGGAAGAGTGACATGCCCAGCTCTACGAGGAGTTGTGTGTCCCCTCTGCAAGGCTACGGGCGATGAGGCGCATACTCCCCGCTACTGTAAAGGAGGTGATTCTAAACTTCCAAATGATGCATTGGCAAAGAAATGTCAAATGAATATCTTGGAGAATGACAGCATTAATGAATTCAAGGCATCGAACAGATCACATCCGCGACTCCACAACACGGACTGGACTTCAGGAGAAATCGCCTTTCCGTCCTTGTATAACGCCTATTGCCCGGAGCATTAAATTTTTGTGTAAGCCTGACAAAATCGGATTTATTTGCAGAATCTGACCTTGAGTTGTCATGATGAGTTATACGAGTACCGCAACCGGATTTCCAGTCGGGTTGAGCTGCCGCGGTGGTGACGGAAGCACTGCTTATTATTGCATCACTTAAGGCTCTGGGCACTGCGGCGAAAGTATTTTTGCATTAAGAGGGACTTTTCCCTTCATGGATAGTTCTTCAGTAACTGTCTCTTTCAGCACTTTTCCTGAAGCGTCCCTTGCGTAGAAATACGATTTGTTAGAAGGAAAAATGATTTGCTTTATACATGCTTACAATGTATACTTAGGTCCTTTTGTTGCTGACGTTGAAATTGAGAAAGGTGATAAGAAGTAAAGGCACTTGAGGATGGCGCAAAGGAACTGAGAGCTGGTTAAGTCACACCTCTTTTTACAGTCAAGTCAAGAAAATATCCAGTGCAGCTGAAGGAAAGATTTGAAGAGATCTAATTACAAAAGGTGGAGGAGGGGTCTGGTGGTTGGGCGGCGGCACTACCACGGGTGCAGGTGCACCCCTAGATGGGGCTTATGAAATTGAGGAGGCGGTGCATTTATTCGACCGAGGAGGTGGCCGGAGGTGGTTGGCCGTTGAGGTTCACCGAAGGCGGTCGCTGAGTGGTAGTCACGTCGGGTTTGGCAAGGCGGTAGATATTGTGCTGCGCTCCTCGCAGGGACTTTGACACCTCGAGAACATAGGCGATACCCAGCAGCACTTCGTCTTTTGCTGTGGAAAAAAAAGAGATTGTGCTGCTGATTACTTCTATAAACAAACAAACATATTTTTGGCCTTGCGTAAGATTGCAAACTCGTCTCAACCGTTTGCTAGAAATGAAGTGGTTGAGGCATTGGATCCTTTGCGTTGAACTTTTGCGTGTTTAAGAGAGATCTCTCTTTGCTAATTAGAAACAATCTCCTTTTTTTCAATTCATTATATTTTCTCTTTAACTTAGGCAGCTAGTCACTTGTCGCCCTTAAAACCCACTTGAAGTTTCCACTTATTGCTTACGCTATTCCATCCACAATGCCTTTAAGTGAATTACTTTCACTTCACCGACTGCGGTGAGACTGAGTAGACCAAGCTTTAGCTGTCATCAACTGATTGAACTTTGAATTAAAAGTTAACGTCGACCGAGTCATTACGAATTATAGCTGCTTTAGACAAGCATTACTCCCATTGCTCCCCAGCAAGGCATCGCAATCAGCCCACGAGATCGCAACTTGCCTGCCTTTAGCCTAGGTATATCAAAGATGGGAAAACTCGAATATTACGAGGCAGGTGTTTTTTTCGTTGTATGGGCGAACAATCTGTTCGCATCTGCTATACTATTTACCTAAAAAAGGCAACTCCTCACCAAGCCTTGCTGTGGCGTCTTAAAAGTCACCGACAATGCGGCTATTTCTTCCAGCAAGAATTTTACACCTTGTCCAATCTTATAGGGCTCGTAGCTAAATTATCCGGTCCAGTATTCTGCAAAATTAGCATTTTAACTATTTATTTGCAAGTCCTGTCAATTAGCAAAGCGCGGCTTCAAAACATTCCTCTGAAGAACTTCGTTTATTTGTAAACAATATCTTTTATTTAATCAAATCAAACCGCTGAATTGTAAAAAAAACGTGGCCTATTGTCATTACTCTTGATAAAAGAAGATTGGCTGAAAAAAGAACTTTCTACTGTGTGGATGAAGCATAAACACGCAGCACGCTTCAGCACACTCGGTCATTATAAAATATTGTGCATTTTCTGCCTCAAGAATACGAGTTCTATCAAATCGCGGAAATCGCGCACTTTTAAGGCACGAGTTCGTCCAACTTTGGCATCGTGTAAAGCGGCAGTTGTCCGATTACATCTTGGTTTTGGTATGAGCCACTGAGGAGGCCTTGTAATAGCATCTTCACCGCGATGATCTGGCCTTCGGGCCATGACAGTAACACCCAGGCCTGAGTGTTATGTTTTTTACCCTCATGGAAGCCCTTAGGCACTACAATTATCCTAATTAATCCTCCGTCGAATGTGGATGACGAAAATGACTCATAAGACCTTGACAAAAATCTTTTGTGCAATAAAAATATTGCTGCCTGCTTTTGCAGAGAGTATAACTGCAATAAAAGCGTGATGAGTTAATAAAAATAAGTTTTCCACCATTCGGGTAGGAATAAACCTTTCTCTTACTCATCAGACGACTCGTTTTAAATGCAATGACATAAATGTTCGAATGACTTCCCGTATTCAAGTTTTGTGCACCATTTGTGTCACTTTGTTTTGTATTTTTATTTATTTGGTCTCTTTTGAGATAGACTGGCTGTTTTCAAAATCTTTGACGAATCTCTTGCTAAGCAAAAATATGGACGCATCCCATTTTATTTGTATAACTGATGACCTCTTTCTCTTCCCTGAGGTAGTCCTTTTAATAAGTCGTTTATGTCAAGTGGCGTTATGCCCAAATGAATGAAAGTTTAATCACAATCGCTGCGAAGGTGTCAATGACTCCCACTGTGTTTTTATTCCACTTTTGTCATGCAATCCCTTCCAGTGAATCCGGAGGATTAAGCACAAACTCACAACTGGGAGGACAATTCGAATGAACAACTGTTCACCCTAGAATGGTCAAAACGCACTCCACCACCTGTCTCAGATGCGAATTAACCATCACAGTGCATAAAGTCATAGTTGCCACAATTAAGTTATTCTTTTCATATCAGGAGAATCTTGTTGTCCCAAGCATGGCCAATTTGGTTACGACGCAATTATGAACAATCTGCCACAAACTGATGGCAGGCAACACGTTTACGTGGCTCTGGTAGCAAAGAGCTTACTAGTGCAGACTCCAGTATCTGAAGAAAAGATATTTTGCAAATTCAACTTGAGTCAAATGAGCTCGGACTTTTAGCCACTTCTTCTGCTTTTACGATGCACATGCGAGAGAGGACTCAGATGGAATGATGTGTCCTTTTAGTTTTTTTTGGCAGAAAACAAGAACTCTCTCCCTACCGAAGCCATAAGGACGGATTGTCAATTTGACTTAATTTGCATAAGTCCACCACCGATTGACACGTGACATAATTTTATTAACTTACGTAAATCGTAAGGGATGGTTGGCAGTGGTGATTTACTCACTTTTACGCTGCCCAAGACTTCTTGAGGAAAAGTGTAGAGCAAACGAATGGACAAATGGACATTTCCGTTTTCTCCGATTGTTTTTAAATTAGCGGTGCTATGCAAATTTCCCGAGGTGGTCTTGATGGGCTTTTAAGCATGGCCATTTTCACAAATCAGAGTTCTGCTTCTGCATGATACCGCTTCAAGTCCTTCAAAACTAGAATCCCTTAATGCAATTAAACAATGAAGAAACTGTAACCGCATTCCCTGCTCTGAATATCATGGAAAAACGCGATCTACTTCCAAGAAGCAGGTACCGATCTGAGGGAGGCGAAAAGCTAACCAAGGCGAGGGTCATACAATCCTTAAGTTGGTTGTTTAACTCTCAGATTCTGAGCAGTTAAGGCTCCGTGATTGTACTTCAGCTAAGCGGCATGACCTCTGGACCATGTTGGCAGCTCCCAGACCCTTCTGTATGTCAAATCCACACACTCTGCTTGGTATTCCGGCTTCATCTGTCTTTAAGGAGGTCTCGCAGCGCTACCGAGCTGCAGATTTGAAATATAATAGCATAAAAAATGAAAATATGGTAGAGGATGTTTGAAACCGTTTTTACCTCGTTAACATTGAAACAATGTACATTTCTTTCAACTAGTAGAAGGGAATGCAAGCGATTTGATTGTGATCAACCCAAAAGTCATTAACTGCCTAAATGTGGAATGCAAAAGCACCAAGGGTCTGCAAACTAATCACGGTCCTTCTTGGTGCAATTCCACTCTAACTTATTGTCGGACAACTTCAACTTTTAGGAACGCGAATGCATAGCAGAAACAAGCTGTGAACTCGGGCTAAAAGGCAATATATTAATTTAGTCTAATAAATGTTATTTCCTACAAACCAAAATAGCTTTATTTCTTATTATTTGGTTAAAGGTGCCTGTGAAACCACGAGCTTTTTGACAACCGGAGTACTAAATTATCGTCCACTTTCCTTCTGCAAAGTTGGAAAAAATGTAGATAGGCTACCATCAGCAAGATATAAACAGGGTTTTCAACTTAAAGCACTTGAATATGTCAGACTGGTTAGCGGTGGAAGGTAAATAGACGCACCTGTCCCTCCAAATGAACCCACATTTGATTGGTTGCCCAAGCAGCCTAGTTGAGCGTGGCAGCAACTGATACGCTCCTGCTGTTTTCGTAGGGATCCAATCAACCACTTGGCTTCCCATTTCTCTCCAACTTCTGATTACTCCTCCAGCTATTTTGATGGGCTTACATTCCATCTTCCTGTGTAAAAAAACAGTGGTACTGAATAGAGAAGTCTGTTTCGATATGCTGTGAGAAGTTCCTCCAATGGGGCAATATAAAGAACACATTGTTCCTGTAAGATTCCCTATTGATAAGGAATTTGGCAAACAAAACTGGCTAGCTGCACTCAAAAATGCTCCCTCGGAAATTGTTTAACAGATTTCCTAAGCATGCCATTGTATTTTGAAGGTATACTGGAGTGTGTCAAATCGTTACACCGATCGCTACGTACCCCTTTTTGGTATCTCTAGAAGGCTGGTTCCATTTGAAAGTGAAGAATGTCTTTGGTCTGGGGCCAATTTTCCTACCCAGCTTTAGAATGACAGCTAACACTGTTAACCAGACCGTGCAGATTTCAGTCCATAAAAGGTTTAAGAGCTGTAGTGTTTACTTTTCCTTTGTGAACATTGTAACAGAAATGGTAATGGCTAGGTTTATTAAAGTGCTGCATCCACTTAAAACAAGCCCGCGATAAGGGCAACTGTGCTAACAAAGACATGAGTTTTTTGAACAGAAGACAGACACAACCGAATTCAAACATTTAAGCAGTTCAGTGACCCGTGCAATGGCTCTAGGCCGAATCCTTTCTCTGAGTTCTTGCATGTGCGAGTGCGTGTTTACGTCATAATAGAAGAGGAGAAATAAAAGCTAGTACTTTGATGTCTAACATTTTGGACTCTAGTAGAGGAAAGAGAATGCACATGGTTACGCACGCATCCTGATGAGAAAATCAGTCTTGGCAGAAACAGAAGGTGTTTCAGTAAATACCATATTCTTGAGCTAGCTCACTAAAAATCATTAAGGAATTATCCAGGATGCCGATCTCGACGCGACTCTGGTGTAAGAGAGGTTTCTAACATCCTCTTGCAAACCCACAATGAAAGAGGTTACCTCGTCGAGCAGGCCGGTAAGACGGTTGTGGCTCAAGTGATCAAACTGTCCTTAATCTCTGACTCACTAGTACAAATGGTTCTTCAAGAGTTACACAAACAACCAAGCCTTGTGGGCGAAAGACAAATATGAACGCCTGGAGCAAATAGTGCTGACAATCTACGATCACCCCTGCTGCATGCGACTTTTGTAAAATCTGAGATACTTACAGATGCTTTAAAAGGCCCTGCCTCACAGCGGTCGTACCAGTCCATTCCATGCCCTTAGGATTCTCTGGGGAGAGAGAGTTGGCATTGACAAAACAGGTCCTCCAAGAGAGAACTATCAGATCCCAGCTAGAGTAGAGTAGTTCACAAAAGTGGCCGACGCAGAATTCGTAAAGATGCTAAACTATTAAAAACCTTTGGGAATTCCATGAAAGGCATGACACCCAAACACCCGCATGGTAACGGACTGATTGGACTCCCACAGGCTTTTGCTAAGTATGCATATGCAGTCTATACATCAACCGCAATTTCATCGTCCAGTCCATTTCGCAGATCATAGAATGCAGGTGTCTCAGAGTGCGTACCAAAACAGAAAGAAGTGATTAGACAAAAAATAAACACGTACGACGGTCGAATAGCAGGTATGAGAGATGTTACAACAAGCACAGTCAGCTTAATGTTTACTAAGAAGCAGGTCTGTTGCAACTTTTATTGCTGTTCTCGAAACAGCGTAAAAATTCAGGTCCCTTCTTCCAGCACGATTGAAGTTAATGTCAATTACACAAGCTGCCCATGCTGTTAATGGCACATGTGTTCAAATGAATGCTGCATTCCAAAAACAACAATGCTGGTTCATTTTCAAGGTCTCGGCATCAACACCACCCATTAGAACAACAGATTGCAGAGGAAAGTAAGAGGCATAGGATTGTTATTTTTAAACCTCGGGTGGTGGTACATGCAAGGAGCAAAAGCGCCAGCCTCGTGGAGTAGCAGAAGCAAGCGTTGAGAGGGCAGATTTTTAATGTCATAGCTATTTACACCATGCAAACAAATAAGTTTATGTATTTTCTACTTTGTGATAATTTCTTAGTGGATGAAACAACCGAAAAGTGGAATTAGGCATTTCAGCATCTCAAGTTTGGATGAGGTTTATGAACTCCAAGTCAATCGTCCTCAGGGAAATTGGTAACGATCCTGCATTACCTATTAATATAAATGCTTTCAATTTCACTAATTAATTTTGACGTCTTCCTGAAGCCTTCTGTATTAATTTACCACGTTACTCTGGTCGCGCCTGACTGCTAAGACTTCTCTCTTCTTTTAATTGTTCATCACATAAATCTTAATTTGAATATGCTACATTGTCCTCCTGTGAATGCTACTGCAACAAGTGTAGGAAGGTAGCATAGGGTGAGGGCAATTTATAAGAAATAACAGGAATTTTACATCACACCTTGACAGGAAACTTACATGGTTGTAAGGCTTCACGAGCGCACAGCAAGACGCTATAAAATGTGATGCTCCTATTTCTAGTTTATGTAGTGGGAACCAAAGTGTATTAGTCGCATTCAAGGGGTCATCAAGAGTCAGACTGCACTTGACATCAATGGGCGGAAATGAGAATCTCCTGCAGCTCATGCTTGTGCTATGTGCAATGCATACACTGCAATTGTCTCGATCAGTAGCTACTTCTCTACCGAGGCCCAGTGATTGTCATTTTGGCTTACATCTTCCTCCGTGGTGGATAACTCCAAAACTGGCTAAATTGCTCTTTATATCCAAACCAAACCCCAGTTTTCATACGTACTGTAAAAGCGAAACAGCATTTTCAATGCGTGGACTGCCATCAGTGATAGACAGCAGGCTGTGGTTATCCGTTTGCGCCAAAGGTAAAATGAGTAAGCCTATTCGCTCATTGGATCACTTTTTGCCTGGCTTTTGTGTTTCACCTGTTTGCGCTCCTCTAAGTGTGTCAATGGCCGTCTAAAGCCAAAAGAAATGATTTACAACGGTACTGACTAATTTAGTCATGCCAAATAAATATTCCATGTAAATAGCTACGTCCATCTACTTTGAAATTGTCTTGAGCGAAGGTAGCTCAGAGGACATGATGGAAGATGTCATCCCAATGTTCTCTTATACAATTCGGAGTGATTCAGTTTACGCACGGCATTTGGAATATTATGGCTTCTAGTCCGGACCAGCAAAGTCGCAAATGCCTTTTCTCACTGTTAGGTAATGACCAAGAATCGCATATTTGTAGACATACAAAAACCCCGTGGCAAATAGGAATCAACACGCATTCCGCATAATGGATTCTGTGAGAAGTGGATTTGTAGGGAAAATGCTTAAAACAACTTGGCTTGCCAATTCGCTCCGTGTCATACTGATCGAGGGGATGGCATTTCCCACACTGCAAGTACAATTGCCTATCGCGAAGTCTACAAGACGGTTTCAAATCACTCGAACATTCCAAGCAGAATTGCCGTTGAATGTTGTCAATTAATGGAGAATGTTCTCATTGAAAACCATTTGCCACAGACGTACAGAGGAGCTGGTAGGACATGTCGGCAAGCAAAGACGCTGCTTCCACAGAGTAAGGAGGCCAGGCCACCGTAATACAGGGCTGTCTGATTGTATCCTTTGGGCGCGAGGAGGTCGATTGGCATGAGCCTTGTGACTAAGCGGACGCCATTGACTGTCACAACAAAAATAAACTTCATACTTATGTAATCGGAACCCATTTATTAGCGTCTTCAAATAAAAGCTGTGCGTTTAGTGGGTTCAAATGCCTATTACGCGCCTGTCGGTAGACAAACTACCAAATCACTACCGATTCAGCGGATCCCGCTCTTTCTTGATCGACTTGAAGTGCATTGTGTCGTAAGCATTATGCCTATTTAGTCAAATCTGCCAAAATTCCCTCCCATTTAGACTTTACGGGGTTAACATACAATGCATACAAGTGCTGTAAATGTAACAGTGCTTAGCATTTTGATAACTCGGCTTCTGGTTCCATGGGCTAAGTTTAGGCAAATCTGAAACTACCCTTGCATTCTTTGCGCCGCGAGTTAATTTTGCCGTCAACTCTACTATCAGGCAACTTTTATCGCCTCTATTACTAATTTAAGACTTCCAGGCCACTGACACAACTTAGGATAACAAACAAGGCTAGTTACGATGTGGTGTACATTTGACAGGGAGTTGTTGTTACCGACAACGGTACTGGTTTAGTAACACTTTCACGACTATTGTCCCGTGTATGCAAAATGCAATCCTTGACCGCCCTCCAATGACGTATGGCACCGTATAGTGTCTCAAACAAGTTGACTGGGCTTTTGAGTCATAAAAGGGGATGCAATATGGCCTTGGTCTGAGGGTGATCACTACTTTTGACTTTTGAGCAGGAGTTAAATTTAGTCAAAATTGGCGACAAGTAGGGTTGTGCCAAAGCCATAAAGCATCACACTCCGACAGCCGATTCTACCCCGAAGCATGGCCGGCATGAGGGTTCATGGTTTGCATAGGCCGCTTACCAACATCTTCCACTACACTTTGATGATGCAAAATGCAATCGTGAGTTTACCACAAAGTGAAAAACTCTTTCCAGACGACTGCACCACTGTGCTAAAGTTAGCCATTTGCCTTTTCGTTTAAAAAAGTAATTTTAACCCTTCTATTATTTTTATGAGATGGTTGTTTCGGTTTCCAGCCTATACTGGCATTGCCGTCGAGTGGGGGATGTGGGCAACTGGCAATAGTTGCCTCCATTATTGCCTCGTCGCAATCGACAGCGATTAAACACTAAAAAAGAAGCCGTCCTTAACGCTTTTCACGTCACGTAACCTTGCACCTTAAGTTGCTTTTGTTTTTATAACATTCGACATATTTAAACATGAACCGCACTTTAAACGCAGGCATGCAACTTAACGAATTACACTCCAATGCCTTTAACGTTACACGGATGCAAAATCCTGCATTTCACAAGCCGGCTATCGACTCCGTGGAGATTTGAATCAAATTCCCAAACTCCAGGCCTCACTGTGCTCTTGCAGCTACCGAAGTACAAAGTACATGCGCAGATTTTAAGTCTTTCAAGCACAAATTTGAATGAGCTTCAGTGCTTTGGCTGTTTTGTCGGCTCTTCGTAGCAATCTTGTGGGCTCTCAATGCTTCGCCTTTTTACTTCAGCCGGGCGGCACAGCCTTTGCACCGACCTCAGCCCCTCCGTACGTCGGCTAGGCATATTCTGCCCTAGCATCAAAACTTTATTCGTCTTTAAACTAGACTCAGGACGCTACAGCATGTCTCAAATTCATCGAAGCACCATGGAGATAGAGCCCTAAAACCATAATCTCTCACCTAATGACCGCGTGGTTCTTCACAGGCATTAAAACAAAACAGTTTGCTCAGATTCGGTGCTTTTGATAAGCTTTGAATCTACTATAAATAAATGTTGAAACTTGTTAATGGATAAAGTGGAAGCGCAAATCTACCCACAGCAATTGATGCATCTACTTGCAGAGGCGCCTGAGCATCTACTTCGGCTTAGCTCAGCTTTGAACAATGTGTAGGTCGGTGTTAGTAAAAGGTGGCTCTTAATGGCACATTGTGTCCAGAAATGAGATGCACTCATGCCAATTCGAATTTGACGCATTTGACAGACAGATTGATAGGGTGCGCAAAGTTAGCCCCCTGCAAAGTGGGCCTTTGTAACTGTCTTGTGGCCATATCAATCGGATTTGGAAGGTGGTTTAGGGTTCCTTCAACTGGAGAGTTGGCTGTCCACATCCTAGGCTGTTTCGGTTCTGTCAATGTAAGCAAACTAAAAGCTCAAGGGAAGTGTCGTGGAAATCCCAGCTTCACATAACTGAAAATTGGGGAAGTGAAATCATTTATGAGTCTCACTCGTGGAGTTTCGCTTCATTACTAGTTAAGTCGTAGCCATTGCCCCGGCTCTGCTCAAACAATGCATCCGAAAATGTGAGCCACGCATAATTTTAACACAGATTCTCTGTTTTAATTATCCAAACTGGTAAGGGGAGTGGCCTCCACGTAGCAGCAGTTACCCAGTTTACAACTTAGATTCTAAGTAGACCTTATCCCGTGCAACTATTATATTTACCAGTAGTCAAACGGCAGAGCATTTCTACCTCCTTTCATTGATGCTCAAAGCATTCTTAGTCCATTCGAAACACCTGTTCAGATTTTAAATGATGCAATAAAACATGGTAAGGTGCTTTTACTGCATATGGGCAAAAAGGCTCATCATACATGGAAAGCTAATGTAAACTTGAAACCACTCGCTCGATTCATTGGTAACCAGTAAAGCATGACTCCGTTGTTCGCAGCAATGTTTTGCTTAAAGCTGTCCCAAGCATAGGCACGCATAGAGATATGTAAGCCCCTCTCTAATATCTTGAAGCGAAGCGACGCCTTTGTGAGCGCGACGCGACGCGACGCGACGCAAACAGTCTCACCGCCCACCGTCCACCGTTTACCGTCCACCGTCCACCGCCCACCCCTTACGGACCACTTTTCGCCCAATGATGAGCATGGTGTCTGTGTGCTCACAGGTTAGTACGAAGGGTGCACGCGTTCATTGGTGATTGATGACTGATGATTGGGGCGTCAGTCTACTTGTCAGTCGGGTAGAGTTGGGGCAACGCTTCACTGTGCTGCATGCGGGCAATGATTCCAAGCACCTCGCTAAAGAAGGGTGTTCAAGAGAGCGGTTTGTTGGACTTCTCCGCTTTCAATAGTACCGGATTTTCGACAGGGCCCTGCACGAACAAGGCTACCAACGATGAGTGGTTGGCACCCCAAGCGAGTGAGTTAAGAGACTCTTTCACGTTCTCATTATAATTATGCCGGACGGGCTTGAATCCAATCCAGTTTTGGATTAGGATTCACTGTTTTCAGTTTTCCGATTTTCACAATAAAGATGCAACTATTAATCTAGAGAGCCTGTCGATAACTGACTTCTCAAAGTGTTAAGCAAAAGTTCCATTGCTAATTTTTGCTTTGCTACTAGTATCATTCTGAATTCAGTAAGACGTCCCGACGCCTTATAGACAAAGTGCAATAATTTTGTACTTTCTTTTGAACACAGTCACATACTTTTGTTGCTGCCACAGCAACAGCTACAAAATGTTGGTTAAGTATCAATCTCATTTTTTTTTACTCATTCATTCCTCTACCCGATGCGCCTCACTTTTTGAACTTATCGATGTTGAGTGTGTGGGGCGATTAACACGTTATCGCAGCTCCAAGCCGGTAGACTAGTGCTTGTCAAAGCCTTGGCAACTATTTCCGTATCATTGCGATGCTCAGTTCAACGACGGGTAAACAAAGTCGTGTAAATCATACAGATGAAATACATAAACTTCTGCGTAGTTTCTGCATGTGTTTCGCTCCTTTTGCCTAAGTCATGCCTTCATTGCTGCTACCAAGTTTCTGCAGTGCCCATTCTAGAAATGTGTGGATGATGAGGGGCTGACAAGGCCGGTTGTGGTCACCCACGATCCCTCTTGCAGGCAAATTATGAAATACAATATGCGCTTTTCTGTGCTGGATAATCGCTTCGGTGAAACTCGACATACATTTTTATGGTCCGGCGGCGACAACTCCCTCGGTGACTTCTTCCTTAAATTCATTTTCGGTATTTGTCTGATATAAAGGCTGATGGGCTGCTTAATTTTGGCTCTACAAGAGAATGGATTAAGATCAGGTGGATGAGTTTGTGTTTCAGACGCAAGAGCTCTAAAACCAATTTTTTTTACCACCTGGTGCTGGGTGGTTCCTTGTTTTCAAACCTGTCACATAATTATACTGACTTTCCACAGAAGACTCGCTTTTGCTTTACACGGCCTCAATCATCCTAAAGTTTGGATTAAGGCTCAAATGTTCGAAGCAGGAAATGACTGCCCTTTGGTTCAAGCAAAAGGTGCATCACGGTGAGGCATGACATGGGCCGTTGCTGTCTGAGGCGAAGAAAAGCACTCATTTGGCAATTCAATTCTGTTGAAAATTCTCGACGTGAACATCAGTGGTAGCTAAATGCGTAGATACGTCCGTTTTGACGTGCTGTCATTTTATTTCCCTCTTAAGCATAAAGGCCTACGAGGATGTTTTCAATAGAAGCGCGAATCGCTAGTCACACAATCCGGACCCACATTACTACTACTACAGATGTTACTACCTTGTTGCTCTTGAAACGATGGTTACTGTCCTACTTTTACTTATTTGTTTTCTGCTGCACGAAAAGCTCTTTGACATGCTGCTGCGTGGCAAGCATGGGTGGCATGAGAGCTAGCTCCCTTGTCAAGAATAATCTTGTTGTAGGAGCAATGAGACATCCAACTTCTCCAAAGGCTTTGACTACTACGGTAGTAGGAGAAATACTTTTCTGGCAAAACCTGTAAGTCTGTTTCCTCGTTTACCTCTTGTCTACGTAACAGGTGGCATTTTTGGTGCACAAATACACACGATCTGCACCTCACAAAGCAGAGCTACACCGATCCGAGATAAAATGCATGTAACAGATCAAAATCCATGCAAATCGGTAGTTCTGTTTAAATTGGTTCTCGAAATGGTTCTTTACTACAGATTAGAAGGAACGTATTTTGGCAGGTATTTTAAAGTTCCTCTCGCTCCTCCACCTCCCCATCCGACGCCTCGTTATTTAACTACCAATTCTGAACTTGAGAACGCAGTATTAATGCTCCTTCATTGAGCAAATGCTGGGCTTCCAAGTCCTGAATTCTTAATTTTGGACACTAACTTCCAAGATGTGGTAGGAGCAAGCCAAAGTGTGGACCAATTTTTGCCCGAACATGTCACACGCGGCAAAGTCTTGGGAGCTCACCATCCCAAAGGTGTTATTCCATTTGGTGGAGGCGCCGAGAGAATCGCAAGACCCGATGGTGACAAGCTCAATTCATATGCGTCATAGCAGGTCTTCGTTAGCTTACTTCTGCATTAAACTGCGCAGTCTTTAGTCTTCGGATGTTGGACCTTCGGACTTTCGTCTTGGCAACGTGGCTCTCCAGCCATCACGCGCAGCCTTTCTGTAAGGCACTCATCAAATATTTCATGGCTTCAGAAGCGACTCGAGGTACTACGATTTGGATGTGCATCGAGGATGTTTTGAGAATGGCGCATTTCACTCGTCCCAAGAGCATCGTGATTAGCTTCTGGCATGCTTCGAAATGCCTGTCACAATTATCCATTAGACAGAACGCACCGAATGACGAGCGAGTCGTCGTCAGCAGACTTGGCGGTCACATCTAGAGTAAGGAGTAAGGAGTAAGGAGGGTGAGAAAGTCTTCATGCTCTCACATTACTCTTCTCATAATTCTTAATCACGCTGACCACACCATAGTAGCGTTCACAGATGCTTTGGAGGTAAGTGCTGATGGTGGTGATTTGAAGGTGGCAGTGAAATCGTTTACTGAATAGGATTTTGAGCCCCACTTATTTTGGACCTGACGTCCTCTGACTGGTGTGGAGCAAAGAATGCTGCGTTGTGTAGGAGATTGGAAACGTTTTGAGAGTGGGAAAAGTGGATGCTCTTTGAGATTAGTCTACTATATCCAAATCCTAACCTTTGGTCTTGTAGGATGAAAGTGCAATTGACAGTCAAGAACTGAGGTTTTCCTTAACGACATTCTAGATTAATAGGCAGTCTACGACGTCGTTCACATTTGGATATGCATCAGACAGCTCAGCTGGCCGAGTTCTTCGGACACTTAGGAAGTGTGCTTCGTTATATGGGTGCTGCTAGCCGGCAGTTGTGCGTCTTCTGTCGTCACAACAACGAAACCTTCGAAGTTTACTCCAGCCACAAGGTAATCACCGTTTCGCCTTAAAATCGGAGTCACATTCTTGGAATATTGGTCACTAAGACTCTTCATTATAAAATTGCCACTTTTTAAGTTGAAAGATGCTCTTGGAAGAGTGACATGCCCAGCTCTACGAGGAGTTGTGTGTCCCCTCTGCAAGGCTACGGGCGATGAGGCGCATACTCTCCGCTACTGTAAAGGAGGTGATTCTAAACTTCCAAATGATGCATTGGCAAAGAAATGTCAAATGAATATCTTGGAGAATGACAGCATTAATGAATTCAAGGCATCGAACGGATCACATCCGCGACTCCACAACACGGACTGGACTTCAGGAGAAATCGCCTTTCCGTCCTTGTATAACGCCTATTGCCCGGAGCATTAAATTTTTGTGTAAGCCTGACAAAATCGGATTTATTTGCAGAATCTGACCTTGAGTTGTCATGATGAGTTATACGAGTACCGCAACCGGATTTCCAGTCGGGTTGAGCTGTCGCGGTGGTGACGGAAGCACTGCTTATTATTGCATCACTTAAGGCTCTTGGCACTGCGGCGAAAGTGTTTTTGCATTAAGAGGAACTTTTCCCTTCATGGATAGTTCTTCAGTAACTGTCTCTTTCAGCACTTTTCCTCAAGCGTCCCTTGCGTAGAAATACGATTTGTTAGAAGGAAAAATGATTTGCTTTATACATGCTTACAATGTATACTTAGGTTCTTTTGTCGCTGGCGTTGAAATTGAGAAAAGAGATAAGAAGTAAAGGCACTTGAGGATGGCGCAAAGGAAATGAGAGCTGGTTATGTCACACCTCTTTTTACAGTCAAGTCAAGAAAATATCCAGTGCAGCTGAAGGAAAGATTTGAAGAGATCTAATTACAAAAGGTGGAGGAGGGGTCTGGTGGTTGGGCGGCGGCACTACCACGGGTGCAGGTGCACCCCTAGATGGCGCTTATGAAATTGAGGAGGCGGTGCATTTAATCGACCGAGGAGGTGGCTGGAGGTGGTTGGCCGTTGAGGTTCACCGAAGGCGGTCGCTGAGTGGTAGTCACGTCGGGTTTGGCAAGGCGGTAGATATTGTGCTGCGCTCCTCGCAGGGACTTTGACACCTCGAGAACATAGGCGATACCCAGCAGCACTTCGTTAGTATTCTTATTCGTCACGATCTGAAGTGGGGTATTCATACCTTGATAAGTGATCTGTCTCCACATTGCCATGAGTGGCTCTTAAACTAAGAAAACTTTCCGAGATTTACTTGGAGGATTGTAAAGTTTTCGAGTACTTGGTTCATTTCAGCAAAAGACGATAGTTTGAGCAACTTGGCAATGAACTTCTTCATGCATGCGCACATTGGGCTTCGCAGTTGTTTGTACACATATCGGCCATTTTCCAGCACCGGACTCTCGTACTACAATGCACCATAGAAAAGTTTCTACTTATGTCGTGTTAGTAAAAATACTTTTTGAGTTAGTAGAATATGGTTTGGGTAGAGCAGGGGTAAATGCAATTTGCCTACCTCTAGTTTTTCCACAAACGGGGAACTATAGGAGCAAAGTCGGGTGGATACGAGTAGAGGCACGTCCTCTGTTCCTTCAAATCTGTAAAAGATTGGAAGCCAGATTGAGGTCCTATCGCCAAACATTTTGACGCATTTAGATAGCGCAGGTTTTGACTGGGCTATGCTCATAATAATTTTAAAAAACGACAAAATCAGCCTTTTAGGACAATTAATTGCATCAAGCAGGTAAAAGTAATTTTACTGCAATCTCTTGTTACACACATTTCCTTTAAATAGGATCAAAAAAGTGCCCTCAGAAGCACGTTTGCGTCCATATGGCCAAATAAAAGGGCATGGATGGGTATCTTCATAAATTTATGCTGAGAATAGCCTCCTACTTATTTGCATTATCGGTAGTGCAGTCAGATGGCAGTTGGTACTTGCTGGCATTAGGAGAGCATTCCACTTCCCTGATGAATTGTTTAAGCCAAACAATAACGCTGAAATACTGAATACTCGAGATTATAGTGGACGGAACTTACATAGAGGAAACGGCATAATTAGCGTCCTCAGGAAGTTCGGTGTTGATGTCGGCCTGTAATATGAAGGAAGGCATTTTGTGGGACAAAAAGGGAAACATGCGAGGAGTGTGTGTGTGTGTTTGTGCAAATCTCCACTTTGGTTCAGAGGTGTGTGTGTGTGCACTGACAGCAATTGAATACAAAACTAAGGCTATACACAAACACAACACAAAAGTGCGCGTGAACCACGACAGACAAATAATAGGGGCAAGGAAACGGTCAGGAAGCAAATATCCTTACATTACGCCTCCTTATAAGAAATATGCTGTATGGACGGTGGCTAACTGAAATGCAAAGTTAGGAAAATGGCATTTGATAAGAACTGCCCGGATTTGAAACGAGCATTGATAAGCAAGGAACCAGTACTTGGTTGCCTTCTTTGGCTACCAATCTACCAGTTTTGTAATCAAAGAAACCGTACGTTGGGAATGCTATGACCAGTTGTATAGTCAAGGTCGAATGCCAGTCATACAGGGATCATCGCGAAAAAGGTTTAAAACGTCCCACCTTTGCGCATTTTCAATGTGTAGAAATAAATTTGTTCCACGCATAAAAAAGGATCGAGCACACAAAACTTCATTGCATGGATTTTACTCACTACACAACTAATTTCAATGAAATGTCAAATGAGAGATGTCGAGTGGGTTTAATGCACCGTAAGGCACTACATCAGAGGTGGGGAAAAGTATTTTGCTAAATTATTTTTAAATCTACAGCATCCTGTCAAGACGCAGCTCTAACAAGTATCCTCTGGAAATGAAAACAGTTGTTTTCCAGATTTACCCACTGATATACAAGACGTTTGCCAAGCATCGAAGTACCCCAACATTTGGTCAGTATTAACAAACAAGAATTCCTATTGAAAAAAGGTAATTATGTACACAACAATAGGCGAAAACTTTGTTACTCAAGGGATCCACCTTGTTGTTGAACAAACCATGTGGGTCAATGATCGGATTTTGATGAGAAATCGACGATAGGAGAACACTTTTGCCCTTTTAGGCTTTCGAATTATGTGACGCTGCCACCAGAGCACGCCTTGAAGGCGTGGAGGATCCCAAACGGGTCAGTGTTGCCACCATATCAAAAATATAGCTGTTCTGTGGTAGCGCATATAAACTCCAGTATAGTGTAGTTAAAAGTTGCAAACACTTTCCACATCTATGATTCAGCTGTGGTAGTAATAAGGCAAAAACGTATTTTTAATAGTTCGGAAGCTGAAGAAAGGGTGAAAGGACCTCTTGATGAGAAATAAAACTAATTCTGGATTCAGACATCTCCTGATCGAGCAAGTCAATACCAATCGAGGAGATTTTGAAACTTACCCAAAGCTTAACGAGGAAGAAGACATTGGGTGAGTCCTCTTCAATGCGCTGCTTGAGTCCATCGGTGGGAAATTTGTCCCAAATTTGGCTGGCATCCACCTCCTCCAGTATGGGATCTGATGACCGCAGGCCGTTTGTCGTTATGTGCGCAAAATTGTGCTGCTTCATGGGTGCCGACTCCGGATTGAGGGTCTTTGAAAGGAGTTAAGAAAAAACCGTGCGTACATTTCTGTAGCTTATCTGAAGATACATCAAAGACTAACTTTTGTTGCATTTCTCAAAATCTACTGAAGTGGTAATTTCGTTTTATTCAGTTGTTTATCCATCTATTTATGTGAAGGAAGGCTTTTCCAAATACCGGAATGGGCAACTTGTCTCCGCCACATTTGTTTAAATAATGAAGTAAACAGACATAGAGCTTGGAATTACGGAAAGAGGGATGCCATTATAACTTGGTATGTGCAAACATCAATCCCAGAATGGTATTGGAAAACTTTTTTTGGATCTAAAATTAGCCTTAATAGGGAGGCTCCTCACGGCCTCCCCAATTGTCTATCTAGGGAAGTCGAACGCCACAAAAACGGCCAATCAGGCAATAAGAGCTCACCCAAAGAGGCTTTCACTGTTCTTTTGAATACAAATAGTTCAAGATTTAAATGAACAGAGCGGAGTATGGTCATCGACTATTATTCATTTGGACTTATCAAGGCGGTCACGAATGCTTTCGTACGGATGCCCTCGATGCCCCATGAATCGTATCATCGAAGTGTTACCATCCGGCAGCATTTATGGACACATCTGAATGTCATTATTGTAGGTGAGGGTTCATCCGCGAATAAAGCGGTGTCAGAATGGTTAATTAGATAATTTCACATTGTTAATTGTGATCACTGACCTTTAAATGGCATAATTTGAAGGAATAAAAGCTATCATTTTTTCCTAACATGGGATCAGTATAATTAGTGTAATTATTAAATGCCACTGAGTTCATTGCGCTGTATAAGTCCCATTTACCAACTCCACATGCTGTAAGATACTTTTGGGCCCCAAATTTCTACTTCAGATCCACGGTAAATTACGTGGACTTGAATCGCCAATTTTGATTGGCGCTTGTGACTCAGTTGGTCTAATCAATTAAAAACCAGTGCTGAATAAAAATGCTTATTAATATAATGCTCTGGATCTTGGGTTAACTCATCGTTTTGGCCGTTTCGGGAATAATATTGCCTTCGAGTCTAGTTGATGACCCCTCAGCCCTTCTGCAAGTCAGCAATACATCTTCTGCCCTGGCATGATGACTTCATCTCCAGGTAAGGCTCATTTTTATACAAGCTGCCTACCCTCACTTTCTAAGTTGTTTGTTTATTTTCGATATACTCCAAACTTCTTGCAGTTTTATTTCAATCTGGCAATATTTTTACTCATTCAGGGATTTTTTATTTAATTTTTAACAAGGCATCTGAAATGAGCAATCCGTTGGTCGGTCAGAGACAGAAGTCGAAGGAGGACGCTAAAAAAGCACGACGTAAACACCTTGGTGGTATAAGTACCAGAATTAAGGAAAATAAATTCTTCTACTCGTTCCCTTGTTTTACCATCGGATAAAAGCAAATTCATTCCTTGGGCCAGTGAGCACTCTCGCCAACTGGCCCCATGATTGGGTTGTGCGAGTCAAGCTAGTCGGCGATTCCTCACCATGGCGGAGGAAGCTGCAGACAATGGCACAAAATAATTAACCAAGTAAAAAGCACGAAGAAAATCACGATTAAATAGGGACTGTTTACCGCGTCAAAAAGACTTAATTTATTAATGATGCTGTAAACACAACTAAATGCAATAATTTTATCTTAAATTCTCCGAAATGACGGATATGCAAGCATGTAATGCTCAGCACTTCCTTTTTCCAAAGCACTGAAAGCCGTAGGTCTAGTCACGTATAGACTGATGTTCGTTGTCATCCCAAATCAAATGGAAAGACCAATAAACTAAATTTCTAAGGAGAGCAAGGAGGATTTTTCCGTGAAACGAGCCTTTAACAGGACATTAGCATTTTCGTGAGTCATCGGCTGTATTTGCGGATCCCTTCTGTGCCTAAATTTCGAGCACTTTGTAGGTGATGCACAATCACACTCCTCGAGTTAGTTCCCTCATTTCCACAGATAAAGGTGTCATCAAGACGCTTTCCACCTTATTCATGATCTTAAGGGCAAGCTTAGCAATGGTAGTCAAAGGCAATAAGATTATTTTGAAAGTGGTGAAATAAGAATAGAATGAGGCTATAGGAATGAAGACCGAGGTCTCGTGGCCAATGATTTCTTGTAAACCGACTGTGAACTTTTGAAGTGTAGCATAGCAAACTGTCAGTAGACTTTGTTGCCAAATGGCCGCAACGGGAGTTTTGCAAATTGCCATTTGCAGAATAGGCAGAGGGATTAAAATGAGAGTTTTACCTGCGTTAGTTTATTTAAAAGTTAGTGAACAGATGAACCGCAATGTTGAAGCCAAGCATACGTTTGTTGACTCTGGATCCATAAAAGCCATTTCTCTGAATACAAATGAGGAGGTAATAATTTTCCCTACTTAAAAGTGCGATCACACCCATTTGACAAAACTATGGGCCTGTGGTTTACTGAGCCCCGTGGAAGGCGTGGCAGCGGCGATGGCGGCAGTGGTGGTGGTAGTGGCGATGGAGCCAAACAGCATCCCCATGGGAAGCAAAGCGTGGGCGCGGGGACGCGAGCGCGCACAACCATCAGCACAACATCACCACCACCACCACATCACACACAGTACAAACACACTGCAGCCTTGTCAGCTGTGCAAGCTTGGCTTACACACGCACCCACGCACGCAAATGAGGGTGGAGGGGAACGAAGCAGGAGAGAGGCGGGGAACAGTTGCTCTGTCCGATCATTTACACATGTACGCATAGTCTTACAACACACTTTGAAGGTGAATGCGAGTGCACACAAGCAGAAACGCACCCGCGGATGGAGCCGGGCGCACCATCAATCTTGCTGAGAGTTGGCATCCTCCGAAAGAGGGAAAGAGCAATACAAGGGAAGTGATTCCCCTTCCCCCCAGCAATGATATCTTGGGGTTGAGGGGAGGAGTGGAGATCGCGAATGTTGCCACAGAGGCCGCAAGTCATGACATAGAGACGTAAATAAACTAGGTGTACACACATGAATCACTACCTCAACTGTAGCCTGATTTGTGACAAGAGCTACGAATAAAATTCCCCACTTTTCTGATGTAACACGCTAAAAAGGATTTATGCCATCCTTTGTATGGTGATCCTCATTCGCCACTCAATGTATTGTCGCTAAAAATGTCCAGTTCAGTTTACTGATGACGTTTCCCAGTCTCGCATTCCAAGTAATCTCTACGCTATGTTACCGAGTTGGTGGAATTCACTTCATCAGAAAGGGTACTTTATTGAGAAGATTTGATGAGCTTATTCTGTCGCAGTGCCGTGAGACATTTGGCCCATTTACGTTCTGAGTGCTATTTTTCATTAAATTCTCGTCAATTTGGATTGATTCCATAGCGAAACAGCGGGCGCGCACTTTGACTAGTTTCACTGACTACATGGGAACTGGAGCGAAATGGCAAATAGAGAAGGATATAAAAGTTATTCAACTTCATCACTCATAATTACCAAAATTGATCATGTCGGAAGAGTCAAACTGCAGAGAATAAAAAACAGTTTTATGACAAATAATAAATAACGAGGGAAGTTCATGGGCCTTGTTATCAATCAACGTTTTATTGATGCACTTAGAATTAGCGAAGGTGCTAATTCTCCAGAGCTAAAATGATCTCGTAATTCAAATGAAGAAACAGGGAGTAATGCAACTCTAAGCGAATGTTGTAGACGAAATTCTCCGCATGCACTTTCGATGCGGACTCCTTGTATGGTCATCGACAGAGAAGAAGTGTGATAGACATCACTTACCGGTTCCACTGTTCTACATGGAAGTTGTAGTGAATCAATCACCACTTGAAGGGATAGGTGTGCCCAAAAACACCACTACACTCATCCAAATAGGGGTACACAACACAAACAAATCCATATCGTGACTCAATCATTTTCGGCGGGAAAATGTCAGTGAAGTGTATGATAGGTACAAACATCATGTAAATGCCACACCGCAAGTATCGCCTCCTCCTCTTCGCAGGGCGTGAATGGACTTTCGCGATGTGCGTAAGGGAGGCAAGGGAGGCATAGGCCTCTCTCTACTATTGGGTCACGTGCACAGACGCATTACATGTGGGAAGGTCAAAAAGCTCCAACAGACCCACGTGTTTTCTGGTGTCTGCATTGCTTTGGCGCGTCAGCTCCCCAATACACGAAAATTCAACACACATTTATTAATCAACTCTTTCTCAAAAACTACTGAAGAATTGGGCAAAGTGATTTAGCCTAAGCAAGTATTTTACCTTAATGTGACTACAAGACAAAAAGCCCTTTCTGAGCGGAGATTACCTCGAACAGCTGAGTGCCGTCTGAATATGTTATGGCTCAGCTACTCTAGTGTTCACAATGACACTCAGATTAGCTAATTATGAGAAACATTGTGGAAAAGGAACACGGTAAATACCGCGTGGAATATATAAAAAGTGAAATGACATCCTTCTGTCCCAGATTAATACTTGAAACCTGCCTTGAAATAGGTCCTAGATACTGTTGTATTCAAAATTTAGATAGTGGTAAGTTAGGAGCCCAATTTGGATCTGAGGAGCAGCCCCAAAAACGTGCATATTTCAAGCATGCATGCGTTTCACCGCAAAACCTGAATGCTTCCTAACTTCGCTTTATCGATCCCCATGAAAAGGGCAGGTCAAGAGACGGGATGAGAGGACCAAGAGAGCTGGAAAGAGGGCCAAGGTGAAGAGAAAATGTTGGAAACACCGCCAAACAGGGTTGTGGGTGTGTGTGCCTGTGTGTGTACGTGTGCAGGTCCCTGACTTCTTCCCTCCAGGCGTTGTTGCCTATGGTCAGGCATCAAACACCGCCGTGTTCACTAGTGGGCACCCTCGTGCCTGCGTGCGTGCGTGCACCCACACAGCCTGGCAGGCAAATTTCGCTCCCGTAAATCTCGGAATCATCAAGATGGGCAATGGGCAATGGGCGATGGGCGAGGTGAGCGGAGGCGGACATGCACGTACGCACACTTTCCCGTACAAGAACGCGCATACACACAAACCGCCCCGCATGACAACTGTTGTTACATCGCACAGCAAGCTAAATCACTTCATGCGCGTAAGCATACACACGCTTGAACGACAAAAAGAGCTGGCTTGTATAAATAAGCCACTTGTGGTGTAGAGGATGATTATCCAAAGAAGCTAAAAATACGTATTTATTATCCATTCCAATTTTTATTTAGGTTAGGCTACGTTCTAACGGATCTCGGTTCACTTTTAGCTGTGGAGTTGTTTAATCGTTAGGCATCTGCAAACTGATTGATATTTGTCCCACAACTTAAAATAAGTGGAACTAGATTTGGTAGCCTAAGGCGAAGAAGATGAAAAGCAACTGGAAAATCCTCAAAATCTTCTTGATTCCAAATCAATGGCTGAATTCCAATGTTGGATTGATAGAAAAAGGTATCAAACGAATAGTCTCAGGTAATCACTGTTTGGTGGAAGACAGCTAGGAAGAAGCAGTCTATGATCACATAAACTCGAAGACAGATTATTTAAAATGGAAAATAACTTGAAAAACTGTTTTGCAATCAGTTCAGGAGCATTAGAATGATAAGCAACTCATGTCTATGCATTCCAATCTTAAATTAGACGCTGATTATAAGAAATCAAACACTATATTCTACTTTTCAACTGTAAATACCGGTAGACTTGCTTACCGGATCTTGAGCAACGCACTCTGAGATTTGGCAGGGGTATTCGACAAAAGCGCACAGCTCAACAAGACGCAGCTTCTCCGAGGCAATGGATCTATTAATCCACCGCTGCATGCCAAGATTGGAAGGTGAGTGGTCAGGCTCAAGGATCTGTGGCAGCTGCACTGGAAGCGATGCAGCGGTTGGTGTGACCGATTGTGTGGACGATGGCGGTGGTGGGGGAGGTGGAGGCGGAGGTGGAGGTGGCGGTGGTTGAAAGGCGTTCGGATAAAGACACGTTTCGATGGAAGACGATCGACCGGTAGAAAAGTAGTGCTCCAGACCTGCTGCTGCTGCTAGTTGCATGGCGCTGAAGTCGGGTGGTGGTGGAGGCGGTGGCGGATGTTGCGGTAGTGGTGGGGCTGTTGAGGACACGCATCTATCGCTGCCGCAATCGCTCATCTCGAGTAGTGGCGGCAGCGGAGTGGTGTGCTGTGCAAGGTGAGGATTGTGGTGCGGGTTTGGGTTGTGCGGACGGACGTAGAGGCTGGAGTAGTGGGTGTCGGAGGGAAATGCATTTGGTGGAGGTCCGGACATAACCACGCGCTGTGAGATTGAGGTGGGACAGAGCTTCAGATCTCCACCTCGTGCCGTGTGTACGGCAGGATGCTGGCCATTGAGGGAGAGGAAACTATCCGTTGTGTCGTATATTTCTGGATCTATTGAGAGAGAATACACGCATGCACCGACAATTCCAATATTCTATAAAGAAAACGCTATTGGTTTCAGCAATTTCAAATCAGCCGCAAGCTCAGCCAGACGTTCATAATTCTGGCACAATTATATTAGCAAGACTGATTAAACTCAATTTTTACCAGCAACCACAAGAATGTTCTAACTATGGGTAGTGATGCATGTGTAACAAACTATTTTTAACCAGTATCTTATAATTTGGCATCGCAATTAAGCAAATTTTAGCCATAAACAATCGACAACAGTAAGCAATTAATTGAACAAAATAATCATATCTATAGTCTTCACACCAACATGCCAGGAAATGTCAGCTGCTTCGTCAGCCAGCGATGAGAGTAGGTTCCCTTATGAAGGGGTTCAAAGGGAAGAAAGACCCATCCAAGGAAAGCAAATTTTTCGCAGATGAGGCATGCTAGCGTTTTGAAGGTTATACCTTTTTTTAAGGGCACCGCACTTTGTCCCAAACTCTGAGTGTCAAATTTCAGCACCCGTAAACAATGGGGTCTTGGATGCACTACCCGACCCAAATACATCCAGGCAGGCCTTAGTTCTATTCTACTTTGGTGCATTTTTTATGTCATCAGACTGAGTCATATGAAGTGGGTGCTTAGGTAGAAGAAAATGTGTATGTGAAAATAACTAACCATTCTACCTTTATCTGTCAGGTCACATGACATCTTACGCTCATGAAAGGGATGATGCGTATGACTACACAGAGCTGTTGGTCTCCTACAGATCTTGACTACTCTGGCACAGCATCATTTAATTAATAAATCCAATGTGTGTGGTAGCCCAACAGAAATGCGGCGTCCCTCATCTTTGAAATTTAGTGAATAGCGCCTGAGTATTTGACGTATCATACATTCCTGTTGAAGTGGATGGTTGACTCAATGAAATGGAATAAATTGAGCGATTGTAGAAATTGAGATACGTATAATTGTCTCGCATTTAACATTGTTGAGCCTATTTTTTGTGAGTTGCAGCATTTCAGTTTAAGAGCAGAGCTTTTCAAAAAGTTTCAACAGGAGTAAATTGGGGTCCCTGTAAGCCGTTCTGTCTACTGTATCCAAAAGTCGTAAGATTAATTGGACATTTCCACCCAGTAATTACTGCCAGTTAAACAGCATTTGAAGCTTAGACGATGCACACGCGCAAATGCGTAGAGGGATGGCAGTGCTTCCTTCGTGGGCGCTTGTGCAGTGGGAAAATGAAAGCTCTTCAAGGAGGTACGGCAGAATCACCTCCTTTCGTTCACACAAACGGGGAAATTTAAGTATTAGAGTAAATACTTACTGCGCACAAGCTGGCGGGCAAGAAAGTTGCGAACAAATACATTAAGATTTAAATTTTAGGACTCATAAAATGTCGCGCAACCTAAACCTTGTGATAATAGCTGCGATTACTTAACTGAAGAGTGTTGACGGACAGAAATTGGTAGTATGCAACAAATTTTGAAGAGTGAAAAGGAACGTAGTATCTTTACAACGTTCCATCTCTTAACGTCGAATCCGAAACTTATTCGATGGATTTTTTAAATTCCTATTAAGCGATGCGTCATTCCTGAGGATAGCTTCCCAGCATCCATGGAATGTGCACATTCCATGACAAATGACACCCGGGAACCTAAGTAATCACACTCTGAGGATAGAAAATGCGCCACATAATCAGTGAACCTTCGAGCGCCTGCCAGAGGATCACATTAGATGCCTTTTGGCCTCACACCAAAAATGACGGTGGCAGTAAGCGAGATGAGAAGCAGTTGACTGAGTCGTCAGCTAGGTATTGAACCATTTGTATCTCCCTAGATCACGGGATGTTAATAGGCATGCCATTGTTCTGACACCTTTTGCCTTATATATTTAATATCGATGGGCCTAATCATTTTCCATTCTGACAATTGAAAAGAACTGCTCTTGCATTTTTACTTTTTGGAGAGATGGTGAAAGGCTTGAGTCGTCTAATGCAACTACAAGTATCTGCATAAGTAATCTAATGAATTAAAAGGCAAGAAAGTACACAGGTGAGGCGGTATGCACATCAGACAACCGCTTTGACAACGATCCATTAGACGAGTAATTAATCCATTTTGGGGTGAAAGCGCAATGCAATGAGTCCTCTGCACTCTATTCCGTGCCAGTACTTTCACACACTGAGGCATTTCCAACTGTCAGAGGTGGCACTTGAATGCATTAGCCTTGGTTTGACATTAACACGCGCTCTGGGAAAAGAGTGCAGCAATATCGATGAGAACGTAGCATGAAGAAGCGTCTCTTGCCTTATAGAAGAATTTTCACTGATACCGAAATGCTAAAGTCGTAGTATAAGCATTTCGACTCCACCAATGTAGTTCCAAAGCCCCTTTGTAAAATCAGTTGAATGGTAGAACAAGAGGAGTTGTAACTTAAACACTTAAACCGAAAGTAATTCATGAATGAGATTAGACGGAGAACAGAAAAGTTACCTATGCACTGTAAGCAAGGAATCACTCCTGTTCCACACAAATGGCGATGATGAAAAAAGGATGTGTTTAGGCCTGGGTCTTTTGACCCCATCATGAGCAACTGCAAGGTACATGATTCAAATCCATCGAAATCTGACGCCAACTAAGTCTTTTTGGCAAAATTTATGCAAGCTGAACTGAGTAAATCTGATGTCAAACTTGTATTGGTCGTAACAGCACAGGAATCTAAGTAATTTTCAGCCGTACACAAAATACGCCCATGGTTAGGGCAAAGCCAACCTCGTTAAAGTGCTATGATTCCCATGAATCCACCATCACAAAGCAGCAATTTGAAAGTCAAACCACAGTGGGGCCATTGTTATTGTCAAGACTGGTATTCGGCAAGCATCAGTATCTCACGGAGGCATCAAAAATAAAAGTTATTCGAAGTGAATATCTGAAAGAACTTACAGTTTATTGTGCTTTACTTAATTATAGCTTAATTGATTTGGTTTTACGCAAGAGCCTACTTTAGCCTATCAACATCATGGTTTTTCAATCTCAAATCACAAAATTCAGCATTTATCCACCGATTCCAATGGTAACTCACGCACCCGCGAGCCGCATAATCTTTCGCTGCGAAGCTCCCTCCCCAATCGACGATTTCCTTGTCGTATGCGCCTGCCGATAGGGAACCTGTTGGCGCTGATGTTGATGGTGATGCTGTTGTTGACCGTGGAAGGCATGATGGAGTTGATTGGAGGCAGCGACGGCCGCAGCGGCAGCAGCAGCAGCGGAGGAGGAGCAGGAGGAGGTGGGTGAAGGCAGAGGCTGCTGTGGGTGGAATTTCACATCTCCTTTTGCTACGTCTCGTGAGACGATCTGTGCCGACGAGAGCTTAGCTAACTGGTTAATTGTCTCCTTTTTTATCTCAGGATCGCGAATCTTTGCTTGCAATTCCTTCGACTTGCGACGCGCTAGAACCTGGATATGACTGGAGACCTGTTTTCTTGTCCGTACCTTGCCTGTTCGTTGCTGAATGTAGCGGGCAATTAATTCATTTCGGCCTATATTGCCAAAATGCGAAATAGTTATTAAATTACCTTTGAAAATATAGCATAAAAATAAGTGTTGTGCTTGCTCGGGTGTGAAAGGTGCATGTGCTTGATATTGTCTAGTTTCCGGCGAATTACTAGGGAACCTTTGAGAATACTCGACAATCTATGAATTTCGGAACCTAACTATACCACTGCCTCGCTTTCTATCTTCTCCACTAAGATTTACGCATAACACATTGACGTTGAGTTCGTTTGGTATCCATATGGAGAAATGGGGAAGCAAAAGGAAGTTTTAAGTAAAAGACCGAAAAGAAGAGCTGTTAATGCAGTCACTTTTCGTTTCGCTTAAGTCACTTGAATAAGTCAGTTGTCTGTGTTCAAACAAGGTGCCTTCATGTAGCCGTCCGTCCGTCATCATTCTGAGTCTACCTAATGAATGCAGCCATGCAGCATACAAATAAATAGAAAACTAGTTACCATGTGCTCAGCAAAACCGTTTTAAAGTGTTTACTCTTCTTTACAAAGGATTTAACTTTACTGCTAGGAGGTGGAGTGCTGAAACAAAAATTTTGGTTAACACTATCCACTGAGGCATTCCGAAAGGAATCGGCGATGGAAGCAAGTAAGCCTCAAATATTGCATCAATAAAAAAGTGGCCCTGGATTCTGATGATAAAGTCTTCAAACTCGCCTTTGCAGTCCAAAATAAATTTACTGGTGTGAGTTTGCAGTTTTGAGAGGCATGAAAATTATCGTAGACAAAGCTACAGAATTGCAAATCTTTAAGATTCTAAGCACGATAAAAAACTTGGCACTTGACTTTTGTATCAGTCCCTCAGCTGACTCATTTATCCCATTGACCCCTATGAAAACCCTCTAAGAAAGTAATCAAATGTCATGTGTTGCTGTCGCCGCCGCTATCACAAATCGGTCTTCCGGTGAACTTACACCAGTGCTTCGGTAATACAAACATAAAAAATGGAAATAACATTCCTGGCGGATAATTTATTATGTGAATCGTTGGCATGGTATTTGTGAGTCACTCGCATAACGCAATAAGGAATGTTTTTATCCCTGGCACAGCCCAAACTCCTTATTTATCCTTTTGGCAATCACTGTAATTCCCCAAAAACCGCAGCAAAGATATTCTTTTCATCCTTACCATATCATTCATTCCATTTGGACTTAAATAACCAGCTAGTCATTTCAATTCGGGCTTACTTGAAATTCGAAATATGCAAGATTACTCCACATGACATAAAGTACGCGATGATGATGCCTGATGATGACAGCATCAATAAAGAGGAACCAATTTTATTCACCCACACTGCAATACACAATTTTGGTAAAAATCGTAACCAGGAAATCTGGTGCCATTCATTCAATCCCTTCTAAATGGCAAAAATTATTCAGCCAAATAGTGAAGCAGTACATTTGCTTGCCTACCACCACCATCACCACCACTCAATCGCAGAAGTACAACAAGGGCAGAACGTCATTTATTATGCTCCCCTCCGCTACTCGGTGCCCCAGATAATGTGTGAATTGCTGCCTTCAGATAAACAGCTGCACCACCTGAACTGAAAGTCAGTGGCATTTAAAAACCACTTCAAATGATCTTGGAAGATGATGGAAGCAATTATTCCGGTAAGGCACTTCGGAGGATTCAGTGCAACATTTACGAAAACCCGGTCTTGTAAGGAGATTCAAAGGCACTGTTAAGGCATTTAAATTCCTTTTACCGACTAACTGCCCTTGCGTTTATGCACATGCATGTGACTCCTAAATGTCAAAATCCTACAGCCACCATCATTCACAATTGTAACCACATCGTGAAAAAGAAGGTGAGATAGGCGTGTACGTGCCTGCTTGCCTACTTCGTGTGTGATTGAGCAGGTAAGAGGGCACGCACACGCACACATACAGAGGTGGTGAAAGAGTACACTCACAATCGGATCACACCACAGCATTCCTCCGTGGGGTGTGCTTTACTGTTGACTTGGTGCAGTCGCTGCGTGAGAAGAGTCAAATTCCTGTGTGGCACATGCCGACAGCAATGGGAATGCTTCTAATGGGTGGTAATTAGGGGGCGAAAAATGGAGTGAAGAGCTCAGAACTCACTAAGTCAAACATGCTAGCTTGTTTTGGCATTCGCCATCGCTAACTCTAAGCCTCCTCCTCCTCCTCCTCCTCCTCCTCCTCCTCCTCCTCCTACGTGGTGAAACTCCTGCTCCATTTTAAAAATGCCACTTGAACACAAAAGTAGGCCCATTAACTCCGCACATCTGAGTTTCTACCTCAAATAGATGATGTTCCAGCAGCCCCCGGTAGGGACGATTTTAGTGATTGCCTGGAAGCATTTGACAGTTACTCAATTATTACTAAATTCGTTGCATCATAGAGCCAGCCTAAAACTATTGCCTGGATTGGGGCTGGGATGTGAAGTGCTTACTTAGTCACAAGAATTTTATTTCCCATGAACAAAGCGTAATATCAAATGCAGCACACTTTGAGAGCAACAAATCAGATAATAGTCGCAATCTCATGAAAAATTTTACAGCGGGATCTTAATTAAACAAAGTTTCTGCAGTCTTTTTCCTTTTTGATTTGTGCAAGGAAATAGCATTTCGTTTTGCGTGCATAGACTTTGTGAGGGCTTTCTTGTGCTGGACGTGTTCCTGTCGCAAATTGCTACCAACTGCGCACTAGGTCAAGCGTAGGCAGCATTAACATCCCCCCAATTGTCATATAACACTTAAATTCAGTGTAAAAATAATCACGATCTTGTCAAAGACGCTTCAGTACAAAGCGTACAGATTTCTGCAGCCATACGAAAAGTTCCAAAGTAAACCTGCCTCGCGTGGTGTCCGTGCGATCCCGACATATGTCCTAGACCGCCCAAATAATTCCGTTCCATAAGTTTCTATGATAAGTTCTCTGTAAAATCCATGATTTATGGTACATGGGAACTTGGCTAGACGGACTGCAAAATAATTACAATTTGTTGTGTTCGTTTAAATGCTAGTTCAGATTATGCTGTTTATGCTTGGGAATCGGATGAAGATTTACACGTCAACATTGACAAGGATAAGGCATGAATTGGCTCAGGAAAACGTCAAATACACAACAAAACGTGTTAATAAATTGATTACTTATAATACATAGCGGTTCTTTTCCAAGCTGTCCAGTCTATTCCGGGTACCAAGAAATGCTGACAGTTAATTAGTAGATTACCACCCGAAGCCTGTGCAGACAATGAAGACGGGGAAAGGGTGGTATCTCAATCACCACCTTTCATCATAATGTGTGGTGTGAGGCCTTCTCACGAGTAAGTTATGAGGAATGTGATGTGTGGGATGAGGTGTCACATCTTTTTATTCTTCGAGGAAACGAAGATGAGGAAAGGAAAGAAATTAAAAAGAAAAAGGAATAGCGAGGGAAGATGTTTTCTGGACGTCTTCAAATTTATTATATCGAGTGGATGGACCACAACCGTAGATGTTCGACCTGAACCAATACATTCAAAGTGAACAGCAGTGCCTCCAGTTCATCCAACACACAATACATGCGTAGCTTCATAATCGTGAAGTGACGCTTTAGAAGTGTGGCGTGGTTGATAATCGAATTGTTGGGATGTAACCAATGATTTGTTTGCTCCCTCAGTGAATATTGAAATGGAATCCAGAAATCAGCCAGTCATCAAACAGTGCGAGGTGAAAAGTTCATTCTTATCACGTACGGGAAAGAAGTGAAGGACGAAGTGGCAGGATTTGAAGCTTATTGCCATTTGTTAAAGCACTAACTTAGTCTCTGAGACCATCCCATTCAATGTAACTGAAAACGAGTTGTTTCATCGCGCATAAAAACGGTGCCGGAAGGTTGCCCCTAACACGGTGTGTTAATCCCCAATACATTTTTCTGCAGCAACGGTTAAGTAAACATTTTCCCGGATTTAATTGAATTCATGCCAAAACTTAATTTCTTGAGCCACTCACGACCGATACAAAACACTCGAAAAACCTCTGCGGCTTTGGAATTGAGTCAAACTCGGTTCCCAAAGCGGACAACTGGTTCCACGCGCTATTCAACGGATACTGCAATCAAAAGGAAAGTAGTACAGAGTCGAGACAAGGGTGTCTTCCCGATATACACGTAAAGGAGCACAGTTTGCGAGTATTTACGAGTTATTACAAGTCGATGGTAGATTGTATCTCCAAAACTGCAAAAATTTCTTTAAAGCAAACTCATTTGCCCCATTTTATTTGCCAAGCACGCTAAAAAAACACCTTAATCGGACTCGCCTGGTCGCTACATACCCAACTAGAAAATAATCGACGGCTTCAAACATTGAACCAAATATAACCCTTCTTTTTCCCAAAGCAGCTTGACTACACAAATTACCGTCAGAAAGTCAAAATTTCGAGAATCGCCTATCTCCCAAGCAAGAATTAATGCTTTCTATTAAAGTGACTAAATTTTGCAATAAAAACGACAATATTCTTCACTCTGCGCTCGCAATTTTGTTCCTGCATATAAATCTTGAGAGCGATTGAATTTGCGTAAGGAGGAGGAGGAGGGAAAGGGTGGTTGACATTTACCGTGCCTTTTCTGTTTTAATTACCAAATGACCGTGGCATTTCCCAAAGAAACTTGCTGGTCATGCTGCTTCAAATAGCCGTCCGCGTTAGCCTTACAGCCAGCTTCACCTTTGTACAAGGTGAGCATTTGCCTATTAAAAAATCGGACGGCTCTTTGAGGAATGGAAATGAAATTCACCATTTTTGTTACGAGACTAAGATCAGGAGAATATGGAATCACGTGGAAACTTAACGTACTCTAATCGGGAGAAGAGTACCCATCTTTCGCTCAACTGCCTCCACAGACAGGTAACCTTAAGTGTTCATGCATAGAGGATCGTGATACATCTCTCTAGATGCGATGAGTTAACTTTGCAGTAGTGTGCGCTTCAAATTGTAAGATGTCAAGTACACAGCCTCTAATCAACTGATTAATAAAGGAGTGGAACGACACGTGCCTCACACTGACGGTGATTGAGACTGGAAACACCAGCGATAGCTTTAGGCTTCCAAGACCCGATAATTAGCGTGTGGAGAGTAAGGTCAATTTGAAGGGCAAACCGGGTCTCCAAACATTGGCGCACCGAGATACACCAGAAGGAGAGAGTGAGAGGGAGGAAGTTCAAATCTTGAAGCCACAAGAAATAACTCACTAGCGCAAGCAGTGACGATTCGTCAAGAGTGAACCACTCAACCAGACACACCTTGGGCGGTTGGGTGGAATACGAAGCAGCAAGCAGCATTCTGCCCTTTCAGATAAGTCAAGTGCCATCGAAGCTGCCAACGAGCAGCGTTGGCGTCGCTAGTTCTGGGGTGCGTGTGCGTGTGTGTGGGTGTACCGAGGACGTGAGCGCTAAACACACAGGAACATTCAATTATCTCGTGTACTAGCGAGGCAAAAAGTCTGCTGATTGGATTATGCTTATAGCACTATGTTTAGAGCTTGATTCTTTGGCCTTTGAGATTTCATAGTCTACTCCACAGACGAAATAATGTAAATGGAAAGCCTTCGCAATTTGGCTCAAAGACTTTCAGAAGTGGGTAGTTGGTTTGGATCACTGACTGCGTATAACTTGTGTACCCATCCTTTCATAAGAACTTTTATCTGTCAACTACATTTTTTGATGACTTTGGCAAGGGCTTTGTTCAATTTTTTTAAGATCCTTGTTCTAGTCGATCTGACTTTCAAGTTAAAAATCATGCCGTAACTCGTTTAATGGGTTTAATGGCGTCCGAAACAGCGTATGCTCTTGTAAGCATCCTTTTGTAATGGCAGTAACACATGATGCATCTATGTGGTCCTTCTGCTACAGCCAGCCGCCTATTCAATCATCACCCTTCGCCCCCTTAGCAGGAAAGAGGCGCGTAGACAACAGATGTCCAAGGCCGCCTCCTGGGTGGTAGGTGGTCAAATTAAAGCGGTGCTAATGACAGTCGCCACAGAGGAAGAGGAGGAAGCAAAATAGGTCCCGAAGAGAGACGGGAAGGAGGGTGAGTCACGCTCGCGCATTACCCATCCTTCTGCCGGTTTGCCCTTATTCCCACGTTTGGACGCCCTCTTATGCAATACACCTTTGCCTAGAGTTCAAATATTTTGTTTCTCTTGCCCCAACTTCACGCGATAAATAAACGCACATACACGTACTTACAGGTCAAAGCTCTAACCGCAGATTGCGATAATTCCACTCGCCTACCCGGCCAAAAAATGTCAACCGTTCAATTCACAAGATGACCGATTGACATTTGCAATTGGAACTCCACAATCAGAGCTGTTTTGGTTAAATATTTCTCATAATAAGTATTGCAACCCAAAAACATGACCGTAAATGACCAAACAGACGAAAGTAGAGCCAAAAATTTCACTGAGGCTGGTCTGATTCAAACAACTTTCTTCTCTCTTCTCTCTTAAGTAGAAGGCGATGCATAGATGAGGAGTCCACTGCACGCCCAAAATGCACACCAGAGAGGAGCCATTTAGGTGGCATTAGTTAGTGGTGCATAACGGCCTGTGCCGAATTTCGGGCGAAATATTTCTTTCAGCCTGACAGTTGGTTTCCACTTCAGCCCGATTCATGGATTAACTGCTGTTATTAACAAAAGCCGAGAGACGCTGCACTGGTCAAAAAATAATGAATGGCAATTTTGACATTTGCAGAGCTTCAATCCCTGGGGCTTGGGATAAGGCGCAAACCAGGCGAATTCATTATCCAGAAGGTGAAATAACAGAACTTTCCGGAATAATTACAAAAGAAATGGTCATTATTTGTAAGAAATCAGGGCAATGTATAGGAGGAATATGATTTTATCAAGTCATTATTAAACGAATAACAAAAGTGGTTCAGGATTGAGTATACCCCTTGGGGTTTACAATCAGAGTGAAGAACTGACAACGTTTATCATTCCTATTCGTGGAAACGAGGAGTCAAAATAAAAAACAACTTAATCTGATGTCCGGATTCCTAAAAATATCACTATGGAACCTAATAATACAATCATTTTGCTGAATAAATTAAATGGAATGTGCTTATTGTAGCGTAAATTAGTACTCACGAGCTTAAGGGCATTCTTATGTCACTGCGCCAAAATCCTGTAGATAATCAAATTCACATTTATTTGGAGGAGGTTTTGTGTTCATTCCGTTCCGACTAAAGTGTGTTTTTATATCAAGCTGTAGGAAGTGTAAGCGATAGCCCTTATCATTTGTAGGACGTGACCGTATGACGGATTGAGAGGATTCAGAGTTGGCAATTGGTGTACTAAATTTACGTTAGAAGCTTTTCTTACAGGCGATACGTACGCCATCTAAAAAGTCTTTTTAAATAAATGGAATTTTGATTCTTAACCTATTGGCAGGCTGTCAACACTACTCTTGATCACTTGGTCTCACTCAACTGCCCAGCAAAAGAATGTGGTGTTGACAAGATGAATTGAGCGAATTCCTCTTGAAGAACAATATATCGATAGGTGAGATTTAAAAAAAACCGTAGCCAAGTGACAAATACATTTTCCGAAGGGGAGCCAAATTCCTTTTTTCCCATTTTGACACGCACATATCACTCACGAGTAAAGCCAGTAAAAGATAGTTATTGATATTAATGAGCATTTTGTCAATCAATCCCATTTGACCAGTATGACGTGACCTAATCACCGACAGTTATGCTACAATTAGAAAAATACAATGGTGAAAACAAGTCTGGGAGACACTTTGGACTTGCGTACACAATACCCACAATATTAATCCAAAACATCCAAAATAACGAACTGGTATTGAATAGGCATTGAAGACGAATGCTGCTATGAAGCTGCCCAGAGGTAGTGGCCCTCGAATGGGGCGAAGTACTTGAAACGTGCCCATTTTACAAAGGAAAGCCATGAGTCTCACGTAAAGTATACTCTAGTTGGTCTTGCGAAAAATCATGCAATAAGCACTACAAATGAAGTTTAAGGGCATCAGAACTTTTTTTACGTAGCAAATGAAATTTGATGCCGGTGATTGAAGGACAGGCTTTGTTACAACCACAAACAACTGTACCTTTAATGCATGACGTGCTTCACCAACTACATTGATATATATGATGTATCGATTAATTCCACACAAAACACTATTATTTACGTAAACCACTATACAATTCAATCAGGTCTAATGACGGCCGCCCTATGTTTTCATTTACATTATTTGGAGAAGTTGAACTACGCACTGACGTTTAGCAGGCACATTATGAGAAGAGTAGGTACCTAAGTTATCAAAACTCTAAATTAACGCTTTGTCTTCTCTCCGTGCACACTTATAAGCTTGGACCTACAATGACCAGTCCACCAACCAGAAAGGACTGCGACTTCCACAAGAAATAACATTAGCACCCCTTCTCTTCGGCCATTTTAGAGTTGACATTGTCCCATAATCTTTGGTTAAGCCTTCAAGGTCCTAACGCAGACTATTCGCTGCAAAGCAGTAGACCTAGAAAGCTTTGTTTGACTATTGCATTCACAAACCCAATGTCGCAAGCACACTTGAATTTGAAAGACACTGGTAGTAACTTAGATAACTTCCACTACAAAATTGGATAAGCCAGACAAAGTACTAATTACAAAATCAAGCTGAAATGAATATAATGCATGCACATTTTTAACAAAAAGTCCCATTGACTTCAGCAAAGTTAGAAAGCAATTACAAACTGTGTAGGCTAAGAATGCTTCCAGCTCTAGTGGCAACACGTCACTTTACCTAACATTTGAAAGATCATACTGAGAAGTATAAGAATTTAAAATTTGAGGCTAAATGAATTGAAGCTTCAATAGTAGTTTTGAGGAATATGCTTTCCAGTGACAAATGAAACACAGGTTATACAAAGATCATTCATGTATTGTTCGCTAATATTCAATCCAATTAGGGGTTCCTTTGTAAAGATAACTGCTCTACTTTGACAGACATTAACTAAACTCTCAAGGAATGAATATTAATCAGGCTTCTATCTAAATACGCCACTTTTTTGCAATTTTAGGAAAAAATTGAAAACATGTGCAAGTATGCTACAAATATTATAGCATAGGGATACTTAAAAAGATCCCTTTATTATCTTATTTAGAAGAAAAATGATCACCAATGAATAGATTAGGTGGGTGACTAAGCGAACGGATAGATGAGATGACAAAATGACATCGCAGTCTTATCAATTCACGCCGCTTTGAAAAATGCATGAATAATGAGAAAACTATTGAAGGAGATCATGCACATATCTTAAAACTTAATGTCACCACTCACCATACATCTTGCCTTCTTCTGCTAAAATGATTTTTCGTCTGCCACATGGTGGATAGAGTTCCAGTGCTTCTTGAAAATACTGTTCAATCTCCGTAGACCAGACGCCGTCGGCTTCATTGCCACCGCCACCCCCACCAGCCCCACCATCCACCTCCGCATCGTCCGACTGCGAGGCAGTGGTAGCATCGCACTCGCTGCCTCCCGTGATCACAGGGCTACCACCTCCACCTCCACCTCCACCAGGACCAAGAGCCAGTGGTGATATGGCAGCGGGTCGCTTTTGAGCAGACGGACCAAAGGGACGCAGCGAAGCAGCGGAAGCAGCAGCAGCAGCAGCGGCGGCAGCAGAGGAGGGAGTGGAAATGAAAACTGCGGCCATGTCATAAGCAGAAGGTAAGGCGGCTGCTGGCGAAGCGGCCTCTTTCAGTGGTGGCTGCTGAGGGCTTCGGAAGCCGTGAACCATACTGTGCATCGGAGGGTAGTCAAATGGTGAAGTAAGACCACAGTGAGCGGAGGTCGATGAAGAGAGAGGAGCACGTGCGGAGGGATTTGATTGTCCTGGTGGAGGCAAGCGAGATCCCGAGGAGGCTGGAGGTTGCATTCTGGATCTGATTCAAACATGTGGTTATCTACTCAGTATAAGCTAATTTCATCAAAGAATATGGAACGAAGATGTATCGCCCGTAAAATGTAAACATGGTGATAGTCTTTAGTGAAAATATCATTGGTTCCAATTTACTTTGTATGTTAATAAAAATGAATGCTGACATCTGACTTCAAAGAACTACGCTATTGTTGATAACATATTTTACGTTCACAAGTCTTTCGTTGTACATTACCATCTTTTGCCACGAAAAAATGAAATTTGGACCGGGAGTCTTATCCCTTTAAATAGCGAAAAAGTAGAACAAAATTCTTTATGCTCGTAGGAACAAGCAATATCTCTTTACCAGCCGTAGAGACATTTGTAAAGATCACATTAGTAAAAATAAAGCAATAATACACGATTGTAAAATATGGACAATATATCCAACGCAAAAAACTTGTATATAAGCTGAGATCAAAGTATACAAAGGATTGTAAAGCATTCAAATAAAAAATGAGTTTGCCTTTAAAAAGACAAAAAGGGAGTAACGAGATGCATTCCCAATTAAAATACTTACTATCTTTACTGATTTCCAAAAATATTATCATCCAAAAAAGTTACTAGAGCCAAAATAAGTGTAAGATAGCGCAATTACGCTAAAATTTCATATTTTGATCATAGCATAGATAGAATCACAAATTAATGAAGAAGGCTAGGCTTCTCCTTCAGCCATTGTTCAACTAAAACATAAACGTAGTGAGGCACTGATGACACATATTACCAACATCAAAGCGAAAATTGCAAAGTATCGTATAAACCACGCATTTAAGCTGTAGTTCAACTCATGAACTATCTTAACTATACATTTTCATTGTTTTCAAAAGTTCACTAAATGAACGGACCCAACTGTTACCTAATATTGTCCGGGATTCAAGAAGCTGTGTGGTTCCATAATGCAGGTTGGAATTTCGGTACAACTATTTCCCCTAATACATTAATTAATCCAGTTAACTTTGAAATTCTCACGCATTTCATTGCATGAGACACCAACAGCATGCGCCAATCATCACGGTAGATTTCTAGGTCGACGATAAAAGTGAAATAATAAAACTTAGCACTTGAAACGTTTGATTTGGGTTGATAAAATATTATGTTTGTACAAAAGCGAGTTTCCTACTGGCTACCTAAGTTTTTTGTTATTGTTGTGCAGAAGGGCATTGATTTACTTTTAAGAAGTAATACATTTGTGGTTTAACCACTCCTCCCCAGGTGAACTAGATTCTAAGTAAACCAAGTAAATCCAGCCCTACCACACGCTAAATACATATATTCTCTCCATGCATTACGTTTCACTTTGCCTTTAAACAAGCGCATGAGCAACGAAATATCACCAAAACCATGTTGTAAGTCGTGCAACTTGTACCGTGATTTCATTCACCTATAAAATTGCCAATTTTTAAACTCTCCAGGAAAACTTTAAATAGTGGTTTAATTTTGCTGCGAGGATTTTTGTACCTACTTTTCAAAGTTAATCCGTGCATGTTTCAACTATTGTTAGGGCTTCTCTAATTTGGCGCATCTTGCCTGATTTTGATTTATTTTGCAAGATTATTTTCGACTAAATGCCTTATATGATTTGTAAGATCGGAAATACCGAAAGTTACCTCTTGCGTTTCGATCAACTGAAGGTCTGATAATAACCTTGGATAGTGACAACAGATAAATCCATTTGGATATGCGTCTGCCTATCCGGAATTCCGCTTCACAACGTCCACTCTCTGGAACGATTTTATTTGATCAATCGAAAAAGGAAGCTTCAACATTAGGTCAACATTTTAAGGAGTTGAATAGACGCCTAAAGTCCTCCTGGAAAGTTTTAGTGTATGCTCGAAAGAATATCTAATCTAATTTATATTATAGTAACACAGATGAAATAACAAATGAAAGAATTGAATCTGCCAAGGTCTTTGTCATCACAGGACCGACGGAAAAATTTAGTGTTGACGAAGTAGATGCAAAATATTATGTATTTCACAAATTACCAGTTTGAAGTTATTAACAACTTTTTAAGTAAAGGTGGGTCGGTTCTGGTTTTACTTGGCGAAAACGGTGAGAGCAAATATCCAACAAACATTAACTACCTGTTGGAACAATATGGTATCCTGGTTAATAATGGTAAAGCCCTAGTAACATGATTGCCTTTTTAGATTCGGTGGTCAGGACATCTTACTATAAATACTTTCACCCAAAAGAGGCGCTCATACCCAACGGAATAATAAATAGGTGCGTTTTGAGATGGCATATGTAGTGGTTGCGATCTAACATTTTACCATTACTTATTCCAGTAAGATGTTTTAATTTGCACTGTGGAATTCGCGTTTATTTTTGTACATGTGTAAGATATCTTTGAGACTACTAATCATTTTGATCATTAGTAGAACTTTCTCAAAAACCTGGCTAAATGTTGTTGCGCAAAATGCATCATAGATCCTCCCGCTTGTACACTGTGCTGCATGGATTAGTCTAGTAATTTAGGAAGGCCAGCTTGTCTCTTAGTTTTTTCCAAATGGCTCCATGCATTTGTGTAGGTTATAACTTTTCTTAGCATGCGCTTTCATTTGGCTACTTAAGTTTTGAGTTTACCTGCGTCCATTTGGTGATATAACAAGCATGCTCGAGTCGCTTACTAGTAATGACCAAGACTGAACCATCTTAAAGAGATGGATCCTAGACATACCCAAGACGATAGCCGAGGTGTTTTGCTCTAGCTATTCATTTACGCTTTTTTAGAGCCATCGGCGAAGCCGCTGGGAAAGTACCCGCCCAACCTTGTGGCGATGAATCATGTCCTAAACAGGCTCTTCAATTTCTCTACGCCTTTGGAGCGACACTGAATGTCATCAAACCAGCAAACGTTTTGCTTTCTACTGGCAGTGTCGCTTTTCCTCTCAATCGGCCAGTTTGTGCTGTGTGTGAAATTGAGGTTGGCCCCATATTTTATTGTTATCTTTAGTTGGATTCCATTCATAAGGATGAAAATCCAAGTGTGTTTACGTCAGCTTTTAATATTAAAACAACTCTATTTTTTTAAAAGGCGTATCTTTTTCAAAAGCACTACGATAATAGATTGAAATGCTTAAATAGTTATTATCTCAAAAGCAAAGTTATCCGACTAATCGTATTTGTGACTTAAGCAGAATTCCAACAGCGTGCCTGGAAAATTGGCTGTTGTTGGGAGCATAGCAATGTTTACAGATGTCTACATAAACAAGGAAGACAATGCAAAGATCTTCGATGTCATCATATCCTTCCTAACCTCAGAGACATTCAAGCTGAACGCCATTGACGCTCAGGATCCAGAGATTGAGACGTACTTCCAGATTCCTGATATCTCTACCCTGGCAAACAACCTAAAAGCCTGCCTTCAGGAGAGTGATGAGATCCCACGCAACCTAGATGCTGCTTTCGATCAGAAGCTCTTTGCAATGGATACTTCCATGGTGCCAAAAGCTCTTGCGTGAGTGCTTATCTTAATAAGCACGAGTTTTAATTTGCCTCTGAATGCATGCACAAGTTTTTGTGGTAGGGTCTACTGCTTTATTGTTATGAAGATATTTGGCAATTATTTTATGTATTTTATTTGTGTGACAGAGCCTACGAGAAATTACGAGTCAAGCACGAACCACTCACCCTGATTACACCTGAATTTGAAACACCTCTGCCTCCATTGCAGCCCGCGGTGAGTTATACTGTCTTGCATAAACTAACAACTTTTAATGCTTTAAAAATTTTTGTGCCTTAAATTCACTTGCCGGTAATCTGTTTATAATTTATTAAAGTTTTGTACATTAAGTTGCTGTAGGCCGCATTCCTTTATTTCTTTAAAGTGGATTCGTAGAAAGTAAATGTGTGATGCAGCCCTGATAATCTGTGTCTTTACTAGGTGTTTCCTCCTAACTTTCGTGAATTAGGACCCCCACCTCTCGAACTATTCGATCTTGACGAACACTTTTCTTCAGAGAAAACACGCTTAGCTCAAGAGGCTAATAAATGTAAGAGCACTACATCCTTACTCTATCCTCAACATATCCACCATTAAAATGCCCCATTTGATAGTGTGCAAAATCTTGGATTTGTAGATCACATTAATCAAAGACGAGATGATGGGTTTGGGGACAAATTTGTTGAATATTTCTCATTGTTAGGCACAGAAGATGATCTGGAATACTTCATTCTGCACTGTGGAGAGGTTTGTGGGCTCGCTCAAAAGCTTCCACAATCGCAACGAACGGCTCGAAATATTCTTGAACTCACTCTGATGGAGCTTATTGAGTTTAAGAAGATGAATTTGGTGAGTCTAAAACAGTCCGATCACGGGGTGAATTTTTACCGATTTTTTTTAAATGTTAAACCTAAATGTGCCATCTATTTATTTAAAAGAGGTCGCGTATTATTGGCAAGGAACTGTTCTTACCCCTGTAACCTCTGGTAACATCTATTTTCCTTCCTGCTTAGGAAAACGACGAAACCTCATCATGGTGATTGCATTCCGAGGGATCGGTAATTCGTTTGATGTTCAATGCGTTATACAATGCCGTTAATGTTTTAACCAGATGTAAAGCACGAGAATAAAAAAGTTCTTATATTGTGTTCTTTTATTGTCCGCACTGTCCAGGCAGTACTGAAGAGGAAGCTAGCTTAATTAAATTCAAAAAAAAATTGAGATATGCTTAAGTTTGCTTGAGCCAGTTTGATAATAGCTGTCACAAAAACTTTGAATGTTTTTTTTTTCCAATTTCACTCTGTCACTTGAATGCATAGCATCGCGTATGAGCGACTAAGCCGCGAACTACTCACTGCATCGTGAGTAGCGTTGAAGCTGAGTTTTGCCTCGTCTCTGGACATTTTTGAAGGGTACTTGCTCTGGAAGTGGTGTAATAAACTCAAGCTTAGTGCAGTGAAATTCCTTAAGAAATAACGCTTAAAATACCATCAAAGCCCATGGCGTTGTTCAGTGTTAACTGGTAATAGAACACTTGTATCATTGATATTTCGAGCCTAATGAATTAGCATTTCGACAATCAACCATCCACTCACGATTTTTAGTCGAATTGAGGAAAGTAGCTTAATCACTTTGGTTGGAAACCACCTGAAATCGTTTGCAAAAGTTGTTAGGACTCCACTCTGGCTGTGAGTAGTTCAATGAAGAAGAAAAAGCCACTTTTGAGATGAAAATAGCAAAGCAAACTGCTCTTCAGAAGGAAGCATGAACTTGCTTTGGCAGCAGAACAAATAACCATTTTCTTACCCAGTATCCAAAATTTAAATTTGCAAACCACTATGACGCTTAAACATTAAAATGTGCCTTTGTCTCACCTAACATCATCCTTAGGGAGCCAATACATCTCATACCAGTGTATGCTCATTCCATTATCTGTCATTAAAAAATCACCAAGTAGTAGCTCTTGAAATACTCAAAGGCCTATGAATGGAACTGACCGACATCTATTAAATTTCGTTGGCAAAATCGTTTTTTAGCCTAAAAATTTTGCTCTACATCTTAGATAAGTCCCTCAATAAAAGTAAAGGCATGTATACACAGCAAATGCAGCACTAAATTAAGAATGAGAAACATCAACAGCTCAAAAATCGTCAGAATCGTCTTCTTTGTCGCCCACTCCATCTTCCTCCTCCCCCTCCTCCTCAGGAATTCGAGTAATTCGGGAGGTAGCAATGTGACTCCGGTAAGTACCAATATTGCCTTCTTCTGCCACTGTGTGTGCCAAATCAACGCCTTCTGTCAATGCGTTCGTCTCTGCCAGTACCTCCGCAAGGGCCCTGTCCACTCCTTCCCTTCGCAAACCCACCTCACCACTCTGCAATGTAGGAACACACAAGTTGTTGATCAACGTCTCCTTTGCGCTGACCAAACAACCAATGAACCAACCAACTCAACATTAAAGTTTAAACGCCTTTGGTCAACAAAATTTTCTGTGCAGCCAGCTCACTGCTTTCAAAGCAGAGGAATTATTAAAGACGGTCATCCTGAAGGGATCAGCACTAATGCCACCGCCAGCTACCTCGCCATGGACTCTAGCTCGCGCACGACCAGGTGACCATGTGCCAGACATTCGATAACCAGTACCAACAATGCTGAGGCCCTTGATGACGTCTTCGTTGTCATTTGCATCGTGTTCGTGATCGCCGGCAATTACACTCTCTGTTTCACTGTCACTGGTGACTGAGTCAGAAGAGGTGGGAGGTTCCTCTTGATCGTCCATTTCTTCCTCATCGTCACCGTCTGAAGTCGACTTGTCGGACCCAGTGCCCTCAGAATCCTCACTCAACCCGAGACCAGGCTGCGCGTTTGCATTGCTAAACTCCACTGTACCGTTTTTCTTGCCATGAGTGGACTTGCCCTTCATCGTAAATATTTTCTCGCCAATGCCACCATCGGAGATGTGGAGAAGGCTCTCTGCACCCTAGTAGACGTGTGCATCTCAGGACTCATTTAGGCACCAGTACTCGGGATTTTTATAAAATTTTCAGTACGAATCCCAGACGGTTTTAAAAAGCACAAACTTGTCAAGTAAAAACACTGATTTTGTTTACAGCAATGTAACAGAATATTTATGTACTGCTACTTCTGTAGCCAGCTGTATGACTAAAGTGCGACAGTTGAAAATTAATAATAAAAGAAAGCTCCGAAAAATTAATCACGAGATCTTAGGATGATTTTACCTACTTTGGAGGAAATTGCTGACAGTGTGATGGAAATAATTGCAGAAACCAACGCTGAGCTTAAATGTCCAGCTCAAACATTGGAATGTGAAAGGATTGGATATGATGAGGTAAGAATGCCTTGGTTTTCAAATCTTTTCATTTTACCACCTCTATTAGTTCATAGATTTATTGCTGAAGATGAATAATTATAGCACGCTTAATTATAAAAACGCCTATTTTTTGAACTTTAGTGTATACCGTTTAAAAAGTCTTAAAGAATGAACCGTAGTGACGTAGATTCTGACCAAAATTAACGTGAACACATGTAGATACCAAACTAGCAATTTGGGAATTACATCGGTTATTTTTCGTAGTTCTTCAACAGCAGACTTGATAGCTGCGTCATCCTCCTGGATCTTGGTATCTTCGGAATGCATAAATTCTTCCTTTAAACTTTCCAAATAGGACAGGTTCCGAAAATGTGTGAGATACGTTTCATAGTATACATTTAGTTCTTCCTCAAGCTGTTCATATTCTTCCATATACGCAGGGCGAACGGACTATAGATAAATACTACAATTAGTTTTATCGAACAATAGATTATTCCTTCATTTTGCAATTGCAGCACCTGTAAAGTCAGAAGCCTCTTCTGATTTCTTTCCAATTCGCCACGCTTTTTTTCGATTTTCCCATCTAGGTTATTTTCGTCTGTTTTAAGGTTAGCTAGAGCTAATTCCGTCCTTTTAATTTCGTCTCGAACTGCATCACAGGCACCAGAAAGGCATTTTTCAACAAATTCAATGTCGAACTGACGACTAGTTGCATCATTTCGAATTTGACGAAAGTCAACCTCGCGAGACATATATGAATACAGGGACGCACCTGACGATGTCAGCTGACTGGCCAAGAAACGAGTATGTTGAAGTTGCTTCAGCTAAAAGACGACTCAGCCTACTTGAAGCACCAACCTACTCTTTCAACACTTAAAACTTCAGCCAAATTCAAATCGAACTGATCATCATCTCCCGTTTGCTTATCAAATTTCAAAGAGGAGTGCAAAAGGTTGACTATTTTCAACATCTCTTTAACAGCGTAGCCATCCGCCTTGTAAAGTCTCTTAGCATTTATCTTGATGAATGCCTTTGCTGCCATAAATTGAACAATCACTTTAATAAAAATGACACGATCTTGCTCTGTGTCCAAAAATTTCGGTATGTCAGCGTTAGGATCGAAACGCAGGGCTAACCACCCCAGGATTTCCGCTACCAATGGGAAATTCGGCGCACGAAAACTTTCCAAAGATATAAGGCGAGTATATCCAAGCGTCCTCATCATTTCTGAGAAGTTACGTATTTCTCTCCAAGACATGATAACACCCAAACGTCAGTTAGCAGCAGTAATTGCGCCGTTTCTAAAGGTTCCAAGGTCACAAAAACGACTCCCAACAATGAAGAAGAAACAAAATTAAAAGCAGGATTGCTGGTAGTCATTTGAAAAGGCAATTAGTAAAATCGGTCTAAAAATGAAATCATTAAAGCACGAAAGTCCTGTCAATTGTTTTTGACCAAAAAGCTGAAACTATTAGGTAATCAAACGAGTTTTTAACAATTAAAAAGCGTCTTTGTATCGTACCGGGACTACCTTTAAGGCGAAAGAGGGCATAGTACTAGGGCAGAATATATATATCCTGAACCAGAGGGCTTGAGGACTGTTGGCACGGCCCAGAGTCCAGTCAGCCGGCTGGTACAATATGGTCACCCGAGTGGCCAAAACCGGCATTTCGAACAAGCAAAGTATTACAGTCTTTAATAACTGCGTACCGATGCAGAGTTGAACAGTTAAATATTTGGTAATACACCTGTAATACACTTCCGATTTCGGTAAGGGTCTACTTGGTTGCTCATTATGCTGTAGCGTCCCAAGGCTCCCTTTAAGGTAAAAGGAGGTGCAGTACAAATGCAGAATACACATATTCTGAAAACAGAGGGCTTGAGGGCCGTTGGCACGGCCCGGAGGCCAATCAGCCGACTAGAATAATATGGCCACCCAAGTGACCGAAACCGGCAGTTCGAACAAACAAAGTATTACAATACTTTTGCAGAATGTGTCTATAGGTCAAGCAACTTTTTCAATGCTGAACATGCTTTTTGCCAGAGAATTATGCCTTCTCTCGTCTTCAAGGAAGTTTAGGGACGTGAGCCAAAGGTTTGGCTGCAAAGCAGTGTAATACTTTGTTTGTTCGAACTGCCGATTTTCGCCACTTGGGTGGCCATATTGCACTGAGCCGGTTGGTCGGCCTCCGGGCCGTGCCAACAGCCCCCAAGTCCTCTGTTTCCAGAATACATGTATTCTACTCCCAGTACTATGCCTTCTTCTGCCTTAAAGGGAGCCTCGGGACGCTACAAGCAGGAACACAAAATACAGAGCGTGGTATTTTGTTTGTTCGAACTGCCAGTTTCGGTCGCTTGGAAGACCAGACCTCGGGTCTATCAACTGCCACCAGGCCCTCTATTTCCAGAATATGTATTATGTCTAAGCACTATGCCTTCTTTTACCTTTAAGGAAGTCTCGGGTTGCAACACAGAGTTCAGGGTATATTGCATTTAAAAATAAATGCCAAAAAATATGCGATTGATGGAAAACACGATTGTATGGACATGGATAGTTTTTGTCTGCATATAAAGGGCTGTAAAAACAGTGGTGTGATACTTTGTTTGTTCGAACTACCGGTTTAGGTCACTTGGGTTGCCATCCTGTTCTAGCCGGTTGGTCGGCCTCCGGGCCGTGCCAACAGCCCCCAAATCCTCTGTTCTCAGAACATATGTATTCTGCCCTAGTACTGCGCCTTCTTTTACCTTAAGGGGAGCCTTGGGACGCTACAAGTGGATTATCTACAGCCAAAAATTCTGTCAAAACTAAATAAAACCTACTGCGTAAAATAACGAAACAGCATGCAACAAATTGCTAAACCATTAATTGTTATTTAGTAATAATTTTAAAACAGAACATTTTCTATCACTTACATACATCTATTGGATTTCGGCTACATTGCCAGGAAATTCCTTTCGACTGGCTAACACATTAACTTCGCGTCGCGTAGTGAGTCCGCATTTCGAAACAATTAAACCAATTTATAAGTTTATTAGTCACTTTTTCGTTCTTGGTACATTTTTCGGCATTGAGGAACAGCGTTTGAATGCTTCAAAAAAATGACCTTGGCTGATATTTGCTTTATGCACTTATTCGTCTTCACTGCCCAGAATTTTAGGAAAAATGTTGTTATTATTTCTCCTTACTGTTTTGGTACATTCTAGCGTCGATTGTGAAACGATCACTTCGAATTCCTATGACATTATATCACTCCCTGAAGCCTACAGTAGTTTACAAAATATTTTCGATGAGGATTTGGATTCTTCATCACATATATATATTCAAACTAACCGATCATTTGCATTGGCCATCGAGCTTCAACAGGAGTGTCTGATACAGTCCGTCTCTGTTTTTAGTAAGCATAAGTTTTTGGAAGTCTCACTTATTAGAATCAGCTAATTTCAGTCAAAAATTTTGATTTCATAATGCCACTGCTTTTCGCATGCTCCTTTTGCTAGGCCTTTGCTCGATTTTACATGTACTAAGTCGGATATGTTTTGGCGCCTTTGTAGCCGAACCGAGCAATGACACATTGCAAGAAATTGAAGTGGGTTTTAAAAGCGCAAATGGGAGACAGTCTATGCAATATGACTGCAGACCTTCGAGTGTTGGCTACATTTGCCAATTTCCTTGCACAGCCGAAAATGCTGCTGTTTCTTTTGCTGGAAAACACATTTTTTGGACAATACGGCAAGTTGGTAAAAGTGCATGGACTCGCGTAAACGGCATTTCAATTCAAGGATCTTATGTAAAATATGAAAATACTGATAAAAACAAAGGTTAGCTTGGATATTCTTATGCAGCCTAATTAATAATGTCTTTTTGCGATTCGCATTTACAATCAATTATGCTTTTAGTTGAAGTAGTTCTTGGAAAGCCATTCTCCATCGAGGGCATTTTGCCGAACGATGAAAGATTTTGTCAAGCATTTTACTGGAAACTTTTGGATGAATCTCCCCCTAGGCATGTATATGAAGAACCAAAAAACATTACGGTATACTTTGGTCGAAAATTTATCCTAAGGGAATTGAAACTCGTACTTTCCTTAAAACATAAAGAAGAGTTTGGTAAGAATATTTGAAATATTGTTTTTCCTTGTTATTTTTATCGCTTGAACGTACCTAAACAGTAGTTCTTAGCCAAGTTAACCTAATCGGTCCATATTTTAGTTAATATTTATTAATAGTATGCATAAGAATTTGTTTATACTTTTCCAATGCATACGGCAAAATTTTTTACCTATTTGCTGTTAGAGCACTTTCATTTTAACCAGAATTGAGGTGACTACTACTGAATGCAGAGATGTTGTTTGTGAAAAGTAATTACAATCCTAAATGATCCAGCATATTGCAAGCTTTTAGGAATTAAGTGTTAATCGGTGGATGTTAATTGTGGCTTCATCCATTCTGAGGATTTGTGTTAAGCTATGTGCATATGCCTCTACAATTTTATGATTGAGCACCTTATTTTGGCGCTCCTCCTTTTACCATAAATGACATGTGTACATATACTTGTTAGATTTTTATTTTGGATCCACCGACATCCGTAAAGTAAAAGTTAACGTGAAGAACGACTGTGATCAAGGGGATAGCTTCGAAGGATTCAAACAATTCGTCTGTAGCATTCCTTCCCTCGGGAGTCCGGCAGTCGATCAAGTAAAATTTTTTACTGAAAACATCAGCAAACTGGCAATCTCTGGGATTCCAGGTAAGCTAACTTGTACAACTCTCTCAACCCTAAACCATGGCAGTTGCACAACTTACTATTCTTGGATATTCAGCTAAGTTCTGCCTTGTAGCAAGATTTAGGTGAAAAAAAGGGGTAAATGAGGGATAAGGAGTGTATTATGTGTGCAAGTTTAAATGCTAAACAATGGTACGCCAAATTTGTCGTTCCAATTGTAATTAAAAGGCGGTAGGCGCTGACATTCACGCCGTTCGTGCTACTATGATTTACAAGATGGATTAAATCGCAACACATTCATCCTTTTTTCCCGCTGTGTTACAGTTTTCTGGTGATGACTATACCCTTCAAACATTCGCACAATCTAGAAGGCACGAACTTGGACAAGTTAAATCAAATAAAGGCATTGTTTAAGTTGTAGAACTTGCTTCGTATGTGTTACATTAGTTGGTAAATAGTGTGTCCATTTACGTTGCGCAACTCATAATATTTCACAAATTAATCTGTTAAAATTGCTCATAGTTCTTAAACGCTTTGAAGGTCCTGCGTAGGCAACTTGGATGGCTGACTGATGTGCTTTTACTAGGCGGCTTAACTAACACATTTAGAAAAAGTTCCATAAATAGAGGAAAGAATATGATTAGTAAATGTCTAGTTGTTAGGACTCATGGACTTATTGTAAAGCTTGGTTGCACGAGGAGAGTTGAAGGTGCTAGCTAAGACAGTCTCTTCTGGAACCCATATGTAGATGTGTGGACGAATATTAATCAGACCTTGGTCAGTGGTATTATGAGCACTCAATGAAGAGTCGCATTATGGGGAACAATCAATGGAATGGATGTTTTATAGCATGTCCAATGCGCGTAGGTGGTGTGGATGAGTGTAAAGTTAGCAAAGGCTTTAATTGATGTTTAAGTAGAAATGGGCAGGGGATTCGGTGTCAATGACGGCTACTATAAGAACAGACGGAAGATGTTATTCATCGCAGGTGCAGTTGGCTCTGACAGTGCTGTTTAAAGGTGTGTATTATAAACTACTCAAAGTTAACCTGACACCAGTATAGAAATTATTCAATCGGTATGATCAAGAGCCAGTTGAATCGTTGAATTGTGCGGACCATAATAGCGCTGACAAAGTTAGTCGATTCTTGCGTAGACCAATTGGAACGCCTTAGCGACTACTTTGAAGCATTACAGGGTGAGGGAATGCAGTGACGATGCAAGTTTGCAGGATACCTCTGCACTCCCATTTTGAATACTGAATTCAAGTTTACCTTTTGTTGAAAAGAAACGAAAGACGGGATACCATATTTCGACCACTTATTTATCCCTATGCAGACGTGGATGAGTTCTGATTTTCTCGAAGGCGCATTTAGATGCCTCCAAAACTACTTTATAATGGAGTCTAGTAACTAAAGAGATTGGGCACGATATCTGAACCATTAATGAATGCGCTGTGATAGAGTACCTTTGCTTTCTCTACGAGCTGCTGAGGAGAACCTCCAGCAATGTAGGATATGTAGAATTGCAAGGCTTTAGAATTCTCATGTGTAGCAAGTTTTGGATCGGTTATGTACACTTCTCAATCGTTGCTGTTTGTAAATTCGTCCAGAGAGATACAATGATAGTGGTTGCATTGACGCAGGAACAAACTTAAAAGGAGTTACAATTTCGTTGTTTGAGGATTTTTGCCCTGTGGAACTCACAATGTAACTGTTATCCACGCAGTGTGGAACCATCTACTCATTCATTCATGCATTTCTGTTCAAAACATTAAGGAGGCCTTTTTTGAAATCTACCTCACAGTTTTGAATGCAAACAATAATTTCGCAAAAATTATGTTAAGTTTTGGAAAGTTACTTGGCAGCAATTTGTGTAAAATTGCACGCATTCAAGAAGACTTGGAAGTCCTCCAATGCGGAATGTGTAGGCTCACTCGATGGTGCATTTTAATGCCGTGAACCTATTCATCGGAATTCAAGACCTTCAGTTTGTGCATGGTAACACCAACTTCCCATCTGCATCTAATTTACCACGGTGGTGAACATTTTGCATAAGTAGCTATAGTTCACACGAGTCGGTAAATTCACCCATGTAACATTATGTCATGCTTCCTCATAGCCTTCGGACCACTTTTAGCGCTCCTGCTTTAGCACACTTGCTACCAGTGCTTTAATTTCCTTATTTGGGCTCGGCGTCACAGATGCGTGACATTTGTTTGCTATCAGTTTATTGCAAATTTTGCCACACCTAATTGTGCAACCAGCTGATTTTCACATTTAAACAGCAAATCGAGTACAGAGTATGCGTTTTTCTGTTACCGGGCAAGAGTTGAATGGATCAGAATGCTAGTAATACCAGTTGCCACCTGAGAACAATTTGCTCTTTGTCCGAGGTCCCAGTAGCTCCTCATATGCAGCCTATGTCTTGTCACTTTTCTTTCCATCATATATGAAATCACTATTGATGAGTTTTGGGATTCGAGTGCCCCCCCAAAGAACAAATCCACCTATGGGAAACATGAAACAAATTTGTGAGATGTACTTTTAAAGGGCTTCATCGTTGTGGTTGGGTCTCATCAAAACACGCTATAAACAGTGTGATTGTAACAACATCATGAGTAAACCGCGTTTGTTTTCATAAAAAGTTTCGGTTTTCATAACTCTCATCGCAAGTGAGTGCCAAACTTTTAATAATTTGCCTCGGTTAAGTCCGATCACCCCTTGAAAGCGAACACCATCATGACTAAAGCATTTTACATGCAGCCTCGTGATTTAATGCGGACGTTTTGCCATAAATACGGTGACTATATATTCACGTTGCTACACATGCGAAGTCTGGGTATGTCTGCAAGGTATTAAATTCTCTGCCTCTGCCAAAAGCCACAAGTAGTGAAAGTGTGCAGCCTTATTTTAATAAACGGAGCGGGTGTAGGATGAAGTCTTACAGTTTTGCCCCTTTCGATTGGGTGCAAGTGAAGCACTATTTACAATCCTCCAAATAATGCCATTTTATGACAGTAAAAAAGAATTCGTCTATGACTCTTTTTCCTCTTGTCTCAGAGGTCACACTTCACCCACTTGCAAAACGAAGCAAAACAGAAAAGTTATTCAATACTTTTTGCTATCTTTCACAAAAGTTGCCATTTAATGCAATAGTACTGAACAACTTTGGGGTAAGGTAGGGCTAGAATTGCCAAAGCTGGAGCATGTTGATGTGGGTTGTGACTGTGATTCAAGCACAGATATTACTACTAATGCTGTGTGAATTGTCCTCTCCCACAATAAGGTGACATCAAATTATGAACTTGTCTCATGATATGTGGAGCATGATACAGCTTTTGAGAACTGAGGTATCCATTAGTGTTCATGCGGTTGAAGCCCACAGATTTAAAACAGAGTGTCAATGGGGTTTTCAGTAGGCGTAAAGTACTTGACCTTACAAATAAACAGGAGCTTGCTTTCACGGTAGCCTTGTTTTTTAAACTACAACGGTGAAATGAATGGACATTCACTATAAATGCCTCGATCTATCTTGAACTGCTGCCTCGCCTTTCATCCTCACGTCGAGTTAATTAATCTACTTCCTCTCTATCAATGGACAATGCTCTGAATAATTAGGTTGGTACTTATGCGAAAGGCGAACATATTTTTCACTTTCCCAGGTTAAGTTTTATGTCAAGCGTTGCTGCAGAAAATGCACGTCTATCTAGTGACTGTGTGAAGGAAATAAAATTTAGGCTGTAATTACTAATCTCGTCAACTTCTCCCTCATTTTTAGTTTACTATCCCACTTTGAGCCTGTCAACCAGCGAGGTCACTGTAGCCGGTGGAAAGAGGGAGTTTGAGATCACATGTACGTCGGCCACCTGCGCGGGATCGTGCGAGCCTCCGGGCGAAGTAGCGACATGTCAGAATTTGATGCTTTTCCGTAAACAAATCGATGGCATTTCGACGACTCTCGTGGTCCAGCGGGGTCACCTAGAACCTCTGTGGGCAGACGTCCTCCCTGATCTCAAGGTCCTTGTGGATGAGGAGTCCAAAATGGTCGTGAGGCTACCGAGAAGTAGGTTCTTTCTTGTCTGGAAATCACTTGTAACTCCCTAAATTTACCACAACAAGCACAGTTTGACAACTTTGAATTTATAAAAGGAGAATTCTCGTTTTATGCATTAAAGGAAATTATGGCTAAAGAGAATCGCAAAACAAGCGCTTTCTTTGTAAAGGATAAATTGCAATTTGAATATACTATTTGGTGGAAATTTCGATAAAAAACTATTAATCTAGTCGGAAATTTCCCTTGTCAACAGTTATTTATGGACAGCACTATGAGGTTTCAAGCAGATGTTATTTTAACAACGGAAGCTTCGGAAACACCTCTAAGGGGATGGTACAGACGTTTGAGATTCCAGTCGTAATTGCTAAAGCTGCTACACATCAAAATACGAACCACCAACTTACAGGATGCGTTTCCCACAAAATTTCCACTCTTTCACCTTACTTTGCTTAAGAAGTGAAAAAAGTGTTGCAATTTGGCATGCCTGACACGGTCATACTAATCAGGTAATCACACGAACATCGCGAACGGCTTGAGTTCAATATTAATCCCTAAAAATATTATTTTTATAGGTAGTACCAACAATGCTTCTTATAACGGCAGACAAAGAGTACTTCTCTGTTACTAAAATTGTCAAAATTTGACGAGTCTTTTGTTGTGCAGCACACACGTATGTGGGTCAGTACCAGTGCGGCTGCGAATCCACAGACGCCACCAAAACAATCGTTCTTTCGGCTCCGACGGCCTTCGAGAGTACCGACTTTCTCACAGGTGGGTCCAAAACACATTCATATCAGGTGTGACTCGTAAAAGGCTAGCGTAAATAAACCTTCAGTTGAGGTGGTTATCAATACCACAGTTTAAACAAAAGCAGACCAATTTCATGTGAACACCTTTTAAATAAATATCATATAAAAGCTTAGACAGGACCTAAATTCTCGTAAATTGTTTGTCGGTTTCTTTTTCTTCGGAAAAAAGTGGAGGGACTATTTTATTTGGGCATGCAGCATATTCCCTTCCAAAGTCGCATGTATGCGATACATGTTCACTATCAGGTGCAACAGCAGGTGTCGCGGGTGGACTGGTCGGATTTTAGCATAATAAAATACACATGGAACGTATCTGGTTCAAAGGCAGTTACGTGTTGATTTTTTAATGTCATAAGTTTAAGAGAGACTGCTTTGTGATATGTGGCTCCGATTTTACCGTAGAGCTTTAGTACCAAATGATCGTGCATTCTACACTCTCCTGTCAATGAAATTGCTTTACCTACTCTAGCCCTTCAAAAGACGGTAAAGCTGGTTTTCGGTTGTGATATGGGAGCTTATTGATATAGGACAGTGAAAATGCAAAAAAAAGTTGCAGCAGTCTAAAATGTGGTCGCTAACCTTAGACTTGCCTAAATACAATAGACGACATTGCACCAGGGCTTGAGGCTACTAGAATGGTTCGGAGATCGGCCCATCGCTATAAAACAAGAGTTGCTGTCAGAAAGTCAACTTGGAAAGAAAATTGCGTGGTGATTGCAGTAAATCTTTCCAGTTGTGTTACAAATCAGGGAGAATTTTTGAAGCATTAATGACTCATCAAAGAGGGCCTCTAGCCGAATGCAAACTTGGGGGAGGAGGAGGAACGGAAAAGCGCTTGAAGGTGATTATATCCCACGGATTGCCCTTGATTACGTCTGTTTGGCAAAACGATAAATCACTCCTTTTATTTCAGGCAAATTTGAAAAGGTTACATAAATTACACCGGTCCAAAGGTTATTTTAGCATATGAAAGAAAACTCCAACAAATTCACTTGGGAAAGCTCTCCCAAATTGGACAAATTTGGTGCCTAATTGACGAATGTTCTTCGGACGAATGAGGATATTTTGCAAGCAATAAGATTATGAGCTGCAACCTACTTTCAAGGACAGCCTAAATTAATGCCTAGAATGAGTTTGCAATTGAAATTTAACACTATTATATTCTTTCTTCTTTTGCTCGATATACTTTTTAATGAAAATGCTCGCCTTCTGGTTGTCCAGCATGTCAACTTTTTGTCAGCAGCATTAATTTATCTGACAGGTTGATCGATTGCTTAAGGCATTTTTGGGAAGGGAGTCCTACGAGTCCCTACAGATGCTTAGACCGTCCGGATACTTTAAGTTTACAGGAAGCTTTAAGGCATAATGGCTCACTTTTGCAATTGCTGACGGTGAAACCGCCTTCATGGCTCCATTTTTCTGCTATTCAGAGGCAATTTTTCTACGCAACTACACAGTTCTGTACGAGAAAAAGCAGCAATATCAGGGAGACGGTGCTAGTGGGGTGATAGAGCTGGCTACCAAGGACAAGGGCGAATTCTTCCACATGATGGCGAATGGAGTCACCTTCGCGCCCAACCTAAGGGGCAAGTTTGAATGGATTGAAGAGGGTAAACGAAGGACCTATGAGTTCGTGGTAAACATTTTGAAATTTTCATATTCGAGTTACCTGAAGATGTCAACTTGTTGCGATTGAGAAGTGGTACAGTGTGAAGAATAGGAAATAAGGCAGAAAAGCGTTGTTTTTTTCTATCACGCTTTGGATAACTACTCGAGGCTTCCATTGGGGTGAAAATACTCGCACAATTAAAAGATGCGGTTTTCCTTCTCCTACTGATTAATTGCCCCGTCAAATGTATAATGTTTTTAGCTTCTCATTAAAAAGCAAAGGCCTTTTAGGAGTAGTTTTTAGGGCATCCGTTTGGGATTTGCAATTGAATTTCTTAGTAATTGCTTGTTTCATCTTAGCAATATCCGCCCTTGCTTTTTACAAATCATTTTACATCCACACCTAGATCCGACGCGTAATTCTCACATTAAAACTGTTATCTACACTGTTCCTAAATACGATGTTAGCAAGAAACCTAATTAAACTTGCCAACCCATGTCTGCTGCCTCGCTAAATGAGAAATCTCTTTCTTTAGTACTCGGAGCAGCAAAGAGTACGAATTTATCCCAACGTCGAAGCTCTTGCCAACTGGACAGAATTGGCATTTCATGCGCGAGCGCTGACCCTCTATCCGGATGCAAAGGACAATGACGCAGTGATTTATCGGTGGTATCTGCCTAATCAAGCGCCTGGCTTTAATATCACTGATGTGTTTCATGTTGTTGGTAAGTTGTTGGCGAAAATAACGGCATGATATGATAGAATACCAGAGACATGAAAACACAAGAGCAGGGGAGGAAGTAGCTCTCACTAAGGCATACTGCATTTACTTCATCCACAGTGTTTACTCAATACCTATCCTGAGAATCTTGATCATTGAAGAATTTCTCGGTTCGGTCGCATCGCCCTGGGCGAGCTGACTTCACTGCGTCATTAATGGTGGAATGTTAAATGTTGGCACTTTGCTCAGTGCATGTGCCCCCTTTTCCACATCGCAACTACTCGACTTCGGAGACGATGACTGTGTTCAATTCAACACTCCCACAGGCTACACGTTGATCAGGCATGTAGAATGAAACCTTCCATGGGGTGTTTGGCTGTTCAGTGGACTGCGGAACATGAATGACTTGAGTGTGCTAGAAAAACTGCCGTAAAAACAACCACGGTAGAGATTGTCACCAAAACACCGCTTTTTATACCCTTCTTCGAAGCCTTTGCATCACTCAAATGCCCCGTCGTTATGCAGCCGCTGAGCATCCCGACGCTGTAATGAACTGTAGAGTTAAATAGATGCAGCTACCCACATTCTTGGATTTTATGGCTTCGTATAAACTTTATTTCGTTTAACATATCATGCGACAGTAGATATAAACTCTCCATAACCATTGTTCGGCACTTCACTTAATGGTACATAGACTAGACCGGGCCGCGATATGCAATTCAGAAATTTCTGCTCGGTTGGACATACTTATCAGTTGCTACTGCCTATGGTACCCGTTTGGTGACATTCCCTTCTCTAAAGTTTCGTATTATTTGATGCAATGGTTTGATGTGAAAAGTTTGGATGCTCGTTTCTGTACCTTTATCACATTTCTTTCGGTCTTTGTGAATGAATGTGGATAGCGAGTGGTATGAAATGCCTTTTGACAAATTATACCTGAACCTAATTCTGAGTTGGCCTTGTCACCAAGCTGATCAAATAAGTCATATGTAGGATTTCACTTAGGCTGTCATGCTTGATAGAGCGATTGGAAGAAAAGTGTTTTCGAGTTTAAGTAGGATTCACACGCAAAATGCAAATTGAATTGCAATTTTTTAGCCTTCCGTTAAAATTCACGGCATTCACTTCCTCTATTAATGACTTCTTAGGGTGTAAACAACTGGGATTGTGAAGGGCTTCCGGTAATTGAAATTAACCACTCAGGCGTTTATCTCAGTTATCACTCAAGGGTTCACATCTATTTCATTCATCAATCATTTTGTACATTAAAACTTGGCACGCGGCAGCGTGAATGTGAAATTATATCCCACTTTCCGAATCATGTTGAAATAAATGGGGCTACTTAGATCCTTTCCGACCTCCCTTGTACATTTTTCTCTTTCTTGCTCCACAGTGGAGCAAAGGTGCAACCTATGTTTATGTCCACCTTTCAGCCGAGCATTGAAAGTACTCGCCATTCCTGGCTTTCTGCCGGTACCACGTAAGCACCCACGTTTCAAATAGAAAAGTAGGCAATTAATTTCCCCATTATCGAGGAACAATTAGAAACCTCGGAACACGCCTTTGAGTGAGTAGGATCAAGTAGGTTAATTGCACGCAAGTTAATTTTCACCTGAGCTCTACTTCTTACCACCTTACAGTCGCCCCTATCTTCTCGGGATTGTTAAGTTCCTAAAATACTGCCCAGCAAACACCTCTTCTTCTCCAAAATTTGTGACTATACACTCTTGTCACTGCTGTTGCAGGAGAGCTTAAACGCCAAAAAAAAGTTGTCTTTAAGTAACATTTTTCTTATGGCAGGTCGTGTTCTTATCTTCTGTTTAGTTTGCATCCATTATTTTCTGTACGGCTGAATCGTGCTAAGGAATGTCTTTGATCCCGTGGTTATCTCTCCATTCAATTACGTACCTACTGGCTTAAGTAAGATTTTATTTAAGTAAAAACAATACTTTAATACGTTTTTTCGTTCTCACATTGCTAGTAACGCCATAAAACGATCTCATCAAATCTCTCCATTTCTCCGGCAAGCAAACCCGTGTCCGTCTTTTCCAGGTAGGCATAGCATTATTCCCACGGATCCCACCCTTCGCATCTGATGTGTTCGGATATTTTTCAGGGGAAGAATAGACCAAAAGGAGAAAGGCTAAACCACATTCATCGCAGGTGTAACTTTTAGACTTGTGTTTTTCCATCTACAAATGAAAAATCACTGCTCTTGTCTTGAGGCTGTCCTTGAGCCAAATCCACATTCTCCTCAGTCTTATTTAGCCACCGAAAAACCCGTCTCGTATTTCTTCCGCCACTGTGGGGGAGACTTACTGACTCTAGAAAAGATTATTCGCTGTGAGGTTATGGAAGTTTTGATTTGCACATTTAAAGCCACCCTATTCGCGCCTCGTTTTAGAGCATTCTTGAAATGCACACATTCCACGCCACGCATTTTTTATTTCCGGTCTGTCGATATCGCACCACTCAAGAGGGTGTGGTTGGGACCTTTTGTGGGCAACTTGAGGGTGTCAGCGGCTCCGAGACTTTAAGATAACATGAGCACTCACCGGGGCCGCTTCCTTCTATTGGTCATCTAGGTAAAGGGGCTCTTCAGTTCCCATCTTGACCATATTGCTTTTCAATAATACCCACCATCAGGCGCACAGTGCTTCAAATAATTTCTACAGGTGTTCTCCAAGGAAAGAATAGATTTGAGAGGGAAAGATTGACCCCTGTTGTCTGATAATACAATTTTCTAGGGACTGTGGTTTTTATAGACAAACATGGAGCTGCAGGCAAACTCAGTGCAACTCTGACACAATTAACCTGACTGCGTCAGAAGGAGCTCTTGAACCTCAGGCAGAATTGTCTTGTCACTCCTTATTAGTCCAGCTTCGATTGAATTATTCAAGATTATTTTTCGGGTCAAAGAGGAGGAAATTTTATCTTCTGAATGAGGAGTTTCGAATGTTCTCCATCCAAAGGAATTAATTTAGCATAACTGCGCCAGAACTAGTAGTATTTAGGCAAACAAAATGCGTATAGTAACCTGCTTTTTCCAAAAAAAACATTAAACAATGCATCAAACTGTGCAAAAGTCTTCCTCTTTTAAAAATATCTACTCTAGTAAATTGAGAGTTTATCTTTAGAAACAGGAGTTGTACAATGTCGCCAGGGTATTTGTGTAGAAGCATAAAAATCTTTCGGAAAATGTCAAGAGTTTGTGCTGGCCGATTAAATTCTTCACACACCTCGGTCCATTTAACAAGTGTTTGCTTCACATTTACCTTGAAGGATAATATTGTTGATATTGCTAACGACTGCTAATTAAAATTTTTTACCGTGAATATCCAAGGTACAAATGCGACACAAATGTCTTGACTACATGGGAAATTATCAAAGAATGCCATCAATTTGTAACTTCATGGCAAAGCACTCGTAGATCATTTTTTTCAACACACTTTTAGAAATTATAGGCCCATGGTCTTAAACTAATTCCATTTGAATTGTCAAGTGAAGTCACACTTTTCGTGTACCTATGTGTATGGCCCTACAATCCGGTGGAAGTCTCGACATCTGACCTATGGTGCATGCTTTACCCACACCAACTAGCCGCACCCAGTTCGAACCCACAATTCATGAATCACAGGTCCCAGAGCCAAGAATCACATAACTTTATCGAAGTAAAAACATGTCATTATTACCTGCTAAGATAGAACCCAACACACCTTGGTTTCTAAATTTTTCAGAGTCATCTGATACCGCTCGGTGGAATGTGTCTTGATCATTCATAATCCATCAGCATACAGACGGTGGTTTAGCAAAATTCCGTGTGTAGTGCAAATGTGAAGCTCGTTACCCTTGGTGACCTTGACAATGCTTTAATCAAGAAATTTAAGGAGCGTTTAAAAAATCTGTAGCCTGTGGTTTATTGGCACTTAATTAGCAATTCGGAACTTGGTTTTGTATAATTTCAACTGGTCGTGGCAATTCCAGTGGCCTTCCAACGATCTGACTTCATGTCCATTTGTCATATGTCAAGGCCCGCACTCAATTGAGCCATATCTTTGAGATATAATTGACTTCAGTGCCTTTATTTCCTAGGCAACCTCATGAGGGAGTAGGAAGAACTTTATCACCATTGTGATAAAGTTCCAGTTAGTCAAGAAAATCTCAGTTTAAATTCACTTGATTTAAAAAATGAACCTATTCCTAACATTTTGTGGTTACTTTTGGAAAGCTTTCAATGATTTATTCTTTTTTTGTCGCAAATCGTGTCGTTGATTGATGGTGCAAAACTGTCGTCACCAACTCTGTACGTAAGGGAAACTACAATTTTCTTGATTGAACCGGACGTCACGAATGAATGACATTCACTTCATAAATTGATGATAACAGGTTGCACCGGATAGTGTCACAGACTCCGTGAATGGGTTTGAGACAATTAGATAGATGTGGGACCTTTTGCAGCCTTAGAACAACAGTTGGCTCGGCCTGTTCAGTAGTGCAGGTTTTGGCGTCATGCTTTGGAAAAAGAAAACGGTTGAGCTGTGTTGATCGATCCTCTTCCGAGATCCTGGTAGTCAACATTTTGAAATGCCTTATACAATTTGGTGGAAGCTAAGCTTATGCAAAGGCGCTAGGAAATAATTTAAGAGTAGCTTCAAGTGTAGAATTTTAAGGTTCTTCTGGATCACTGCCTTGGTGCCAAGAAATTTGCTTTGTTCTAGCACTGTACTTTGTAGTACTTATCATGGGAAATGGTATGGAGGTCCATTTTCCCTCTGCTAGTGAGCTTTATCTGCACTAAAAACTAACTTGTGCATTTCGCCCAACGTCAACTAATTACTAAATCTTCCAAGTATCCTCGTAACAGTGTACAGTTGCTACCGTCTAAGAAACTTTCTAATTGTTTCACCGTTTTCTACTTTTTAAGCTACAAAATTATTTTTAAGTACACTTCTGACATACTTATTGTGAAACCACTCACAAAGCCTTTCCAGTCCCGAATGGTAATAGTCTCCTTACCAAAGTTCCAGACAGCAAGGGACAGGCTTCTCGTGTATTAATAGGCCCCAATTTGTAAATAAAGTGATACTGGCTTATAAATCTCGGTATACAAAGTACATACAACCACAAAGCATGCAACAAAACACACACCAGCAACAGTTGTACAAAAAATGCAAAATACGGTTGTAGGGTGATTGCGGAATGCATCAGTTCGGGGAACTGCTTTGACCTTACCATATTGGTCGGTACCACACCACTCCCAAAATTTGATGACGCCTCCGTGGGCTTAAGTGATGAGAGTGCAAATGCTTCTTAAAAGGGATCTAAAAATTTCGGAATTTTCCCTTTTTCTTTACGATATAGTATGCACTTTATGGTAATGTGCATGCTTATAGCACCATAAAGCTGTGAAGGAAATAATGCTTCAAATCATTTATCTTAAAAAAAACATGTTTGCTTCAGGTGGGATAGGGCGCAATCTTGCTCACGGGAACAAGCTTCCCATCCCATTAAAAGTGGAGCAAATTCTCATGCCTTAGAGAGTGACCGTAACAGTTATTGGACAGTTTTTTTGCAATCAAAACATTCCTGACCGGTGATGACGCGACCTCCAGATTTAATGGTGCTGCAAACCCTGTGGTTATCTTTTAAGGATAATCTACCCATGGCTATTTGTTCCACCCAACCAACTCTACACCGCCTACCAGCTAAGACTCCTGGCCTCATGTGGAACCTACCACCACTTTCAAGCTTCATTCATATTGCGTCTTTTCTGTGGTATTTCGAAGGGCAGTCTTGGTTACCAGAGTATGATGCCTTTTTTATTGCATTAAACAATCAAATACATAAAAAAGTGTACATTGTTTGACAAACACCGCATTCCAAGTACTTACCCAAACATTTGTTGCGAACAGCTGTCGGTTCTGCCTTACTTACTAATTCTGCTTTGGTTCCATTGAATCGTACTGACTCCGGATTGTGCAATTGCACATGCAAGCGCAGTCATTAAATTTTGAAATGGTAATCGCTTTATTTAGACTAACAACTTGGAGATAGAAGAGTGCTTCTTTTCAAGTACAACGCGTGCAGTTATTTAAAAATTTTCTTCCCGATCAAACTCTAGGTTTCGTTATCATGACACTCCTCTTAGTCGATTCTCACGTGTCCTGCAGTAATTTCTTTTTTTTTGTAGATGTGAACAAGAAACCCTTTGATGCAGTGCGTGCCTGGGTTGTGTCCAAGACGGACGGTGTTCTCCACATTCGCATTTACTGTCAACATTCAGACAGTGCTAAGTCAATCAGTAAAGACAAGATCAGGGTGGAGTTGCTTAATCATGGATGCGATCCTAATGCAGCGCCCAACCTCGTAGCCGCATTTGGACTAAGCAGTTAGTCTGTTTGGAATAACGCTTCTTATGGGGAACTCTGTAACAGCTGCACCTATTCAGCACATTTGTAACTCGAACATTTAACTGGACATTGACCCATAACTCCATTGTTCCACCATTTGACATTGCTATTTCGCGACTTTCACCATAAATAGGTGTTTTATTCATTTATCCAAATTTCATTAAATCCGCCCGTTTTCAATTGCACCTTAGGCACATTTAATGAGATTGCCACTAATCCTTTTATGGTTTTGTAACCTCCTAATGGTATTTTTTGTGACTTGGTTTTTGCAGACTTAGTTAACACAAAATGTTCCACAGGACCTCATGATTTCAATCAAACTTCTTGATGCTTATTCTTTTCTGTATATTCGTTATTAAGATTTCAACAGAACTGCCTATAAATAGCACAGTTTCCACTACTAATTACAGCTTGTTACCATTAACCTCGTAATGGAGTAACAGTCGCAAGGAACAAATGTCTCTAGGCATTGGCTTGACTTTCTAGATAAAAAGACTGAAGCATGCCTTAGGCAGAAAATAATCACTTTAATGGGAAGTACTACGCACATTCAAATTCTTTAGTCAAAACTAATTACTGTTGCTTGAATTCTTAGAAAGAATTATGCGAAGTCTACCATACTGCCAAGCAATAAACAGGCGTGTGGGAGTTTAAAATCTGAGCCTGTAAATTTGAATGCACAAATGTTTATTTTGCAGAAAACGGAACAATCATCGGCACGTTCCCTAACCACATCAGAATAGATAAGCTGACTTACGGACAGACTGTAAATCTCTTCCTGGAAGACTACTCCATCTTCCACCGCTATGAATTGCAAGTTACCGTGGGGAAAAATCGTACCACCTTACTGAATGTTAATCCCTCCGGGATACTGCGTCTGAAGGATGAGTTAAAGGGTAAGACATTTGATAGCTACAATCCACCAAGTCAACTTCGTAATCAATGAATGTATTTAAAAAAGCACAGAAATTAACTTAGGAATGGTTATGGGCCATGTATCGAATCTGGTCCGCTACCTATCATCGACAGTTATCTGGTGGGAAAAATGAAAGCAGGGATTTCATAGTCAGTATTTCGATAGTAGTTGGTTTACTTTTGGTCTCATAATGATTTGGGTCTTGGGAGGCAACGCTACGATGTAGAAGACAGTAACTGTAAACATTAACAATAAGAAAGGTTTTAGCCTCCTCCCGACCTGTCCATTCATGACTTATCTTTATTTGTGTGTAAAGCCGCCAAATTTGACGTTTCGGTGACGAAGTTCTTCACTACTCCTGAATCTGACAAGATACGTGTGGAAATTCAGGTCAACCTACTTTCTCCTGTAAGTTGCGCAGGTTCCTGCCATATCTGCACCATTGGGTAATGTAGACAGAACTTGTAGTCATTAAAGATCCACGACACACAGGTCCCTCTTCCGGGGACTTTCTCAAGTAAATTAAGTCAATGCAAGCTTTGCTAGAATCCTCAGCCACTCTAGACAGTGGTATTTTGAATTTTTATCCAAACGTAGGAAGTCGGTGATGTGTTCTTGATGGACGAAGGGACTGTGGAAGTTCAACAGAACCTCTGCTATCGATAAGACGTATAGTATATAGTTCTGTTAACTGCACAAAACGCCTTTGTCAGATTGTGGACCCAGGTTTCTTGCCTTTATTAACTTTGAGTTAGATGCATTGAAGGCGAACGTCTATTTTTAAACCTACCCACCACATTAAATTTATTGTTATGTTGTCAAACAAGAAACGGTTTTGAAGGTAGTTTCAGGTTTTTTGGTTCTCGTGATGACTAAGAAAGCCTTTTTACTTCTTGCATCAAAAAACCCATCCCTGCCTGAGTAAATAGCACGTCTATTTTGAGCTCTGTACGAGACTGAAGGTTGAAGGCGAAAGTATTTAAGTAGTAAATTTATATCCTAAACTAGCATCTATCAACTGCGTAGGGTGAACCCATGCTTTGCTGGGATTTGCGTCCAAATACTCCGCAATCAATGCATTTATGCCAAGTAGGAATGCAATTGCATACTTTATTAGAGCCTTTAAAGAATTGTCAGTTTGTGTAGCCTGATCGTCCGACATACCAGTAACAGCACACCGCTTGGAATACCCACATCACCTCGTAGCTACGTGGTGCTTGGAGCGTTCAACGGCAGGTGATTTTGGGAATTTAAAACAACCTGTTTGTGGAGAATTGGGACAGTGTCTCAGCTATTTGAATGCAAACATATTTGTCACTGTTGGCAAACGGATGTTTATCGTTGTTCAGATGCTTCAGACGTCATGAACAGCCATGACAATAAATTTTTTGCAATTATTAGGTATGCTTAGAAGTTTTATGTTATTTTGCGATTTGACCTATAATCTGTGGTGCAAAAATGCAACTATCATTAATTCGCTTCAAAAGCATTCCTTTGAACCGCCATCATTTCCTACATGTAGGTCCTTCTGGATCACCTCAATTGCACTAGAGGCAGTCTTGAACTAATACCGACTTGGAATCCTGCGAACAAGAAAACCTTCTCTCAACGACGTTATCCAGCCCTATTTGACTTCACTGCACCAAAAGCGCTGAAAAGCCTAGATTTCAAGACCACTTTGGTGGTTGGTGAGAATATGCGGCCCACCATAATGCGCACTCCGAATCCACGTGAGTTTGGCTTTGGCAACCACTATACAGTTAATTCAGAACTTTCTCATTGACAAAGACTTGGAAAGGAACAGCTTCGAAAAGTGCAAAGAAACTCAGGTCCTCATGTGCCTTCCGTCCCATTGCAATTAGCGTTTAACAATATCCTGCCAAAAGCCTTCGGCACAGAATTTCTTTGTGATTTGGCTGAACCACCCTGTAGCAGCTCCCTCCATTTCGTTGTAGGCGGTAGACTTGTGCATTTTGATTCCAGCATTGCAAGACATACACTCTTTGCAGCACAGTTAATGATGGCATCCAGTACGTGGTTTCATTCCTTGTTAAAGCACTCCCTCAAGTCCGTTCAACATTTGTACCTCCTACGTGTTGTACTCACCATTCTCACCGAACAGCGCCACTGATGACGTGTTGATTAGGTATTCAGAACCTGCCTTCCATGAGGTATCTAGCTGCTAGATGGACTGCAGGGCGTAATAGATTGGTGTGTGCTGGAAACTCTCATAAAAATAACCACGGACGTAATGGTCGCAAAGACTGCTTTTGATGACCGACTTTGGAACGTTATTTTGGTTGGTCTACTGTTGTGCAGATACACGTAGATGCAGGTATCCACCTCTTTGAGTTTTATTACTTCCTTCACTTACTGATTCGTCCATCGCATCGCTTTGCCATGGGCTTCCATCCTGCCGTTTCTAGTGCAGTTTCATATCTCATTGTATGTAGGCATAGAAGCAGAAACCGGATTTCAATTTCGAAACCTTTATTATTATTTCAAGGTGTACCTGCTGGCATCCTTCCCTGCCCATCTACAGCAAACGCTGGGAATTTTGTTTGAAGTAATTGCATTTGTCTTCTCGTGGCTCACTTTGCACTGTCATTGAATGCCTCGCATTAATCTATCCCGAGATTCTTCTACGAGTGTGTACTATCCTACTTGGCAATTCACCTGTGCGCAGAGAATGCACAGTTAAAGATCATGCGAGAGAGGGAGAGTTGTCCCATTACCTATGTACTTATAGTTCTGGATTTCAGAAGTTCGAAGAAAACACCAGCCCTAATATTAACTTATTTTTAATGCAAATTTTTGTTTATTCCGCCTTGAAGCTGCTAATGAGAAAGCATTAAACCTAGGTCACATTATGTCTTCGTGATGACCCGAATGGCGCGTCTAATCATTTATTTGCCTCAATTCTTTCGAGTTTAGCTATCAATTTGTCTTAAAAAACATAAGTTTTGGCAATATGTTAAATTTTAAAACAAGTTACTCCTACTGCATTTCCCTGACTTTATCTTTCTGCTTTCCTGTGTGTGATTGGTCACTGAGCTTCAAGGCACTGGAGTGATGGCAACATCCTCTTCCACCTGAGACTGAATTATTGAATGAATGTCAAATTATTCGTACAATCTTTCCTTCGGCTGAATTAAACTTGCACCGATTTTCCCCAAACCCTCATGTCTGTTTGTCTTGTAGTCCGTGCTACTCTTTTTGCAACGTATCTTCGGTTTTATTCTATTTTTAGTCTCCGAGTTAATGCCACTTTCTCTGCCTATTTGTATCCATCATGCGCTTAAATAATGTCCACTGTCTAGATTTGCATTTTCGCCGGTCACATGGATCCTTTTCGCACAAATTTTAGAGATTCTTTTCTATTTTAAGCAACTTGAATAGGGCATAATCAAGGATCAAATTTTATGCTAGAACACTTCGGTTGCTTCGGCCTCCATTTTTTCCACAAAAGTGAAATGTTAAAACGTTAAATGCGGAGGGTATTCAGTAAGTCAGAGGACATGGTTATGCCCGCGATACTGCTTGCTAATCTCTACAACAATTTTCTTTACTCTCCCGCTCACCACTTCAACATCAGGAAGATAATACACGTTTCGTTATTCAGTTGGCAGTGCGAGGTAGGTAAGTGGTTCGGTAAGGTCGGCTGCAACAGCATGTGTTCATATGGGGTTGGTTTTCCTCCGAAATACCAAATGTAGGAGGGCTTAATTTGCGCTACTGTTCCTCATTTTGTGTGTAAACTCACTGCACCAAAGTTTGCTAAAGTGATTTATTTGAAATATGCTTTTCATTGGTCTGATTTCAATCAAAATTGCGATTTTGACTCTTTTGATGTTAGTTTTACCGGAGAATAACCGATTCATGACCTGTGGTGGCATACTTTAAGGAAGCAGTACCAAGTTTCATCCAAACATCAACCATGGTCTTTCACACTTGAGGTCCGAGAGTAATGAATGAAATCCGCCACCGATTAATTATCAAATGTCTGTTTGCACGGTTGCTTCTGTGATGTGTGTATTTTCCAAATTCACAATTTTAGGCTATTTATGTAACCATGTGTCTCGTAGATGACGGTCAAAAGTTGATTTCCAACTTTAATGTGGGCATCACTTGGGCGGACTTCCAATCATAAGATTGAATTCGTAGTACATTAGATATTAATGACAGGTGCCTTTAATTCGGTTCCGCTACCCTTAGGCCGGTGACCGAACGATTTAATGGACTTATAATTTTTCCCTTGACGTCCGAGACTACTGGCATAAAATGAGATTCTTTAGTACTTTAAAATCTTTCTCTTTTTTCTAATTTATAACGGAGAAAGCTGAAATGTGACGTCCTTTTTTTCTCATTTTGAAGTCGTCACTCTGGTGATATTTATGAAGGAATGTCATGTCAGTCAACGCATATGTCAGTCGTTGAGCCTCTGCTGTGAAGTGGACTAGAGGAAAAATAACAATTAAGGTTCAAGACTTTTACGTTTAACTACAGCTTTGTTTCATGCGTCTGACACACCCTTTAAAGGTATGGACAGATACGCAGGATAACTAGATCCATTCATGTGATTGGAGCCTGTGTGAATTGGGATCCTTTAAGAATCAAAATTTCTCTCTGGATTTCTAGATTTCTCAGTAATAAAACGCACCATAAAGTGTACTAAGAACTGTCTTTGCCTACAGCAGATACGCGGCAGGGCTTCAAGCTGTTAAATCGCAATTTGGGTGGAGTTTTTGAAGGATCATTCTTTGCGGCCACTTCTCCGATCCGCCTGAAAAATGGGTGCTACATATAAGACCTTGCTTACCGGATCATGGAGTACTAATGCTGTTCAATTTTTCCACCACCTCTTTCATTCATAACCGAAAAGGCGACTCAAAGAAATAAGCCAGTTTTCTCTTTTTTATCTATGGCAAAATACCTTAACGTTTGTTTACCCTGTTTCTCTTCGTAGATTTTGAAAAAATTGTCATTGAGTTTGACAATGCCACTGGTATGGTGTCTTGGGACTTTGTCTCAGCCGAGTTGAGACCAGCTGTCAAGGAGTACGTGGTGCTGGTTTCCGTTGAAGACATTGGCTGTGGAACGACGGAGAATCTCACGCTGAACTACCTAGCTGCCCTTAACTGTAGGTAGAGAAGTTTTCTCACGTGTGGTTTTGGCATTTGAAAACCTGCGTGCTTGTATTGCTTTAGCACCTTGTCAAGTAGACTAATTTGATGTTTAATCACAATCGCAGTTACCAAACCGTGGAGGAGTAATCACAGTTTCACTGTCAATACAGGTACAAAGACGGGAGGTTGTACTACCCACTTGTGGAGCGTGGAACAGCTTCTCAACAAGCGAGACATTTTGGCGAAGTACACAATAACAATCATTCCTAAGCATTTCTCTTTTGATGATAATCAGCCGGTGTTCGGTACCCCTTCCCAACTGATGTTCACCTACGGAGTTCAAGGTAACGCCGCCGATCGACGTCACTTCTACTTTTTCTATTTCTACTGATACATTTTAAGTAAATAATTTGTTTTACTTTAAGGGCATTCGACCATTGCTCTGACCACCCAGAGCTCCGACCCCAGGTCTCAAATCGTCAACCTTCAGCCCTTCAGAAAGGCTCCCTGTGAAAATGTGAAGGCTGAAGAAATGGATGCAACTTTTAAACTGACAGCATATGCCATATTGGCTCAAGGGAAGGTAGAAATGCCTTTGGAAGGGGTTGAATATAAAAAGCTCATCCCAAACAACTATGGCATAGGCGGGACCTACAAAGTGTGTAACCTGCAACCCGGACGCGAATATAAAATAAAGGTGGGATCAACAACCTCGCATTTTATTTTTTTACGCTATAATAGTTAAAATAATGCTTTTGCATCTTCTATTAGGGCTTTCTCAATTATTCTGGGCCTCTTTCCGATTTGGAGTCGGCGGAGATGACATTCACAACTCCTGATGGTATATCATTTAGCTTGTGAAATGCTATTAGCCATTCGGAACACAAAAAAATCTTCCAAATTTCAACTAACCACTGCTCCTATCCTGTCTCAGGCCTCTCGATTGGATCTTTTTGATACTTTAAGTTTCTGTGATAGTAGGTTGACCGTTGTGAGAAGATCTGCATAATACGTGCGGAACCTTTCCCACCAAACTACCACAATGTCAACAATAAAAGACATTCATTGTTACATTAGCGTGGATGATATAAAGAGAATCATTTGTCGCGGGAAACTCGAATATTATTGTTCATTAACTGTTAAGATTTGTGTGGCATTCTTCAAGAAGTACACTTTGATTGCGAACTGCTTTTCTTGAGGTCAGTTATTTAAAAGCAGAAGTAAAACAATAAAAAGCATTTTTGCAGTTATGTGTCGAAGTCACTTGTCCTTACCTTTTTATATTTATTAATGGTTACGATTTAAGACTTCTATTTAAATCTTTTAAGTAGATTTGAAGGTACTATCTATTACCTTGAACATAGTCTCGTTCGACTTTTGTCGGTTTTACAGAACTTGAGATTGGGGTCAAGTAGAAGACTTGAAACTGTTTTGATGATCCATCTGTTAAAGTTCTCTACAGGTCCAAAAAACTTGGTCTTTCCTGAAATACTCCTAAAAATAGGTCCATTTGAGCGTTCCGAGGTGCTGAGAGACGGGCAGGACAGCTGATAGCTAAAGTTTTTCATTCAGCTTTAATATTGTGCTCGTCTCAGTAATTTATCAGCATGACACTGTAAGGAGTGGGAATCGCACCCGAATTAAAGCCATGTTCTCTCTCATCAGAGATCCTAGTGGCGGAGGAGTATGCTCACAAGGACATTGGAAGTAGTCTGTTAGTCAACTGCTCAGCGGCGGCAGGCACAGATCCGAAATTTCAGAAAGACGTGCGATGGCTACGAGCGGAAGGTGAACCAATGCCGGAGGGCGTCTTCTCACGCACCGCAGCGAGCCCCGACGCCAACGGCTTCCTCACTGCCTCCCTCAGTATTCCTCACGTCGAAGACATCCACGCTGGCGTCTACTGCTGCTCGCCCGAGCCCCCTGTCGAACACTTCTACGGCAAACCATCCCACTGCGCCGAGTTTCGGCTCATTGTGAATGGTAGGAAGGCTTAGAAATAATCAGGTTTAAACGAAGGATTAATGTAAACGTAGTGGCTTAGGCGCTATAAATAGCACAGCTTAGATTACATAACTAGCACTAAAATAGCCCAGAAGTCGAATCGTGGGAGACTGGATGTACCTAGGCAGTCAGTTATAAAAAAAATCAAGTAACCTTTCATTGTAACACTATCCTTAAGTGATGCCCAGAGTTCGGGCATCGGATGGGCAGCTTTATTTCCTTTATCGGTTATACTTTCGGTCACATTTTCCCTACTGCGATTTCGATCGAGGATGGCGCGCTTGGATTTGTTTGTGGGCTAATACAAAAAGCAAGAATCTGTCTAGTCAGTTTTTTGCTTGCCTCACTCTGCACTAAAATTTGGAGTATGGTAGATGGTGTTTTGATTCACTGCGTGAGAGTAAATTTTGTGTTTATTTTGTCAGTGAAAATGCTACTTAATCAGACAGTCCATGTATTAATACGAAAGAGCAACACCGTATAACTTAAAATAAACATCGACTGGCGGAAATTCTTGAAAAATAAACGGAAAATTCGTAGATACCATGAAAAGCCTTCAAATTAGTATTATGTCGCATAAGAAGTAGTTGTTAGTTCTGATTTGGTTCTGACAAGTTTTCGCTGTCAGTGGTGATCAAGTGGACACCAACGTAAAATCACTGTTTTCTGCATTGCAGATATAGGAGCTTTTGCAGTTATTAACTTCGTTGACGATTTTGGTTGATATTCTATAAGATAATAATACTCAAGCTCTCGTTCACTTTCTTTTGATTTTCAATTTACAGCTTCAACACACTTTTGCTCTGAGTTGGCTCATATTCAACCAAACCAGTGCTTGTAAATTTAAACTCTCTGAGTCTGAATCCAACAAGAGTCACCTATTTTTCCCCACAGACCTCAAGCTTGACCGCTACGAGCTAGAGGCGAACCCCGGCATGGCAGTGTCGGTCACCTGTTCCACGAAGCGCGATGGCAACCTTCAGTGGCGCGGACCCGATGGCAAGGCGGTAGCAGAGACGCACCACACTGCGGCATCCAACGAGACGGGTGGAGTGCAAAGCCTGAATCTTCTGCTGCCCGAAGTAACTAAAAAGAATATCGGTGACTACCAGTGCTGGCTCCAGCCAACTGAGGGGGAAGGACATGAGCCCAAGACATTCACCCTGCATCTTAAGGAGTGTAAGTCGTGAAGAGCCCTCTCACTGCTTTCATCAGTTCTGAATGTGGGTATTGATGTCTTTCCACCTGTTTTTTTTTATTAAATGTATTTCTTTGGATTCAAACATTTCGATCTGTTTGCTACAAATTGAGCAGACTGCTATTTGGGTAAAGGGCTTTCGTTTACAAATCTGTGATTGTATCATCCAGCCTCTAGTCACCATTCCTTATTCCTTTTGTTATTTTGGTAGGCGAATTGGAAATCATTTTGGAATGTGGGTAACCATCTCTCAACCCGACCTTACATTTTGCTTTTCAAAAGATTCCTTATTGGATACGGTCATTTCTTCTCCAAGCGTTTTCCTCCTCTTACACTCCTTTTCGGTCTTCTAGATATGCTTGAATAGATATGTTTGAATGCTGCATTTAAGAAATCTCTTTGAGGTGAGTAATAATTGCCCCTGCAATGTTTTGATTGAACAGTAAATTCAATATGTTGGCCAATCTGATTTTCTGGAAGAATGCGTTACGAACGATTAATCTTAGCAATGAGTTCTGATAAACAGTCGTCAACAGTTGTTAACTTCGCTTAAATACAGTCTCGAGTTGCTTACTTCTGCGACCAAAGTGTGTCACTTTGTAGTTGCCATCCTAATTGTTTAGTTACAATTACAACCCATTTGGCACATTTTATCGTTCTACCACGTCAAAGAGACTGCTGAGGCAGCACAGTCCCCTTTCCTTTCCGGCTATAGCACTAACTGTAAAGCAACCAGCAATATCAGCGGACACACTGCGCTTCGGTGAGATCGCTACCTTGACCTGCGCATCCCTAATCGCGGGTACGGGCACAAAGCGATTGAGGTGGTACCGTTACGCACCAGAGGAGTCGTCGGAGATTGTGTTGGAGGCGGTTACCACGACAGCGGATGGGCTTCAAGAGGTGGTTGAGGATACGAACGCCTCAAATGAGATGACCCTCCGAGTCCATCTTACGCCCGCCTCAAAGGGACGCTATGTGTGTGCCGCGTTCCCCGAGGAATTGTCTCACTTGGCCAACGAAGAACAGCTACCTCGGAAGATTCTACTGCAGCACGCTCTTCAGCACACTTCAGCCGACATTAGCTATCACAGCGGTGAGTGCTTCAATATTGCTGTTACTATGTGCCCAAAATTGCAGCGATGCATGAAATCATCGAACTTTACTAGCACAGTTTTGACTAACTTATTCAGTAAAAATAGACTTCCTATTAGAATCCGGCATGACTGTGGTCGTGGTCTAGCTTTCAAAGCTAAGATGTACAATTGTAGCCGTCGAAATCTCGGGCCCAAGCCAACTTGGCGATGGTGGAGAACTAAGTCTACGATGCATAGGCTATCCCTCGTTTCCTGATGAACGTCTAGAGTGGGCCTTCAAGGAATCCGCCAAGGAACCTGCCTACGTCTTTGATGATGTTGCGCAGAACTCATTCCCGCTCGCTGATAAGGAGGTAGTCATACCAACTCACTTCATTCTTATGCTTCGTTTAGCGCACGATTTTGCCATTATAAATAAACTTTTTTGTCAACGAACAATTTTTTTATTCTTTTCCGAAAAAGACCATCAACCTACGAGTTGATGTGAGATTTTAAGCCTCTATCTGCATTCAGCATCATCGTTAACAACATTGCGGACAAACTGAGTCTTCCCAAGGCAATTATTGCGCCACGCTTTTAATATTCCGTTCTTCTAAGGGCAATTCTATCATCAAGCATCGAGATCTGCTAGCTTAATTTTCCTGAAACTTCTGTTTGGAAGTTTAATTTTCCTTTTACTATTTGCTTCTTCGATATCATCCTATTTGCATTTTCGTTGCACTCTCCTGATTGGTCAATGTAACGCGGCTACATACGATGTACTATTAATCATTTTAAGGTCAGGGTCATCCGCAAAAGCAAATGTAGAAACGCAAGAACAGTGATTACCACCGCATGTCAGTACTTCAGCATAGCAGGAACGAGTGCAAACAATAACAGTGTACTCACCTTGTCATTGTGCTTTTGATTTGCTATTTGATAGGGTCCGTGCCCCACACCCATTGGCAGTTCATGGCACAAGTTTTATTGCTGTTTTCTTTTGATTGAACTGCAAAAACTATGGTGAGCATCTTTACTGCTTAGTATCCAATCAACCACGTAAAAGTTAAATCGGCCAGCTACGAGCTATGGTTATTTTACTTGGCTTTGAAAAACCTTGTTACTCAAAGGGTGTTTTTCGGGATAACAAATAAGCTATTACTCAAAACAGACTACCAAAGACATCCACTCAATCTGTATTTTAAAACATCCAGCGAATATTGCATATAATGAGCTGCTTTCGGCTCAATCTCACCAAAACCGTTGCCACCTTGCCCGGCGCCGAGGGACAAAGTCCACAGCCGACAAGTCATGGGCTGTACTCACCGGATGAGATAGAAATCGGCATAACGGAGAAGTTTATGAAGGATCCAGTGTGTCAGGGAACAGTGGGACAACTCGTTTGCCAGTACCGAAGACGAAATATACCTCTGCCCTCCTCCTCCTCTGCCTCCGCCGTGGCTATGCTGCCAGAATTCGGACCTCAGCTTAGGGCACGGCAATCATCCTTCCCTACTGCTGAGAAAATGATTCCACTGGATGTAATTCGTGGTAAGAAAACATTACAGCTATTACGGCAGCCCAGAAAAAAGTAAATATCTTACAGAGATTCATCCTAACCCGATGTTTGTAAATCACGGTTTTTGGAGTCCAGAATCATCCTCAAAGAAAATTAGAGACTCGTAGGTTCATTTTAAACTTGCTACTAATAAGAACTGGGATGGAAAAAAATTAATGACTAAAGCCTGGTGGAAATCTCGATAAAAACAGTCACTGTAATTATTGCTGCAAAGGCACTGTTTTCGATCATTGTCTTCAAAGACTTTGCACCATTTAAGTGGTCTACCGTTGTGCGGTTGTTGAACCTTCCATGAAAGCACTGTATTGTGTTTAAGGTCTTCCTTAGGCACGAGTAGCCATGGGTACCCGTGTTTCAAGTTGCACGACTTCATTCACGTGCCATTCTGTTCATCGCCCGCCTGCTACTTTCACTGATGTCTGCATTTTTAACTGATGGTGCCTGAACTACAATGCTCTACAACTTAATACGCCACATCATTTACCACCTTTTATAGCGACGGTAAAATGATGCTCATTTTATACATGCAGCATTAAATTTTATAGGCTGGCTTGACGTCGCGACTTAATGTTACTTAAGTAGCCCAATGTTTGCCTTCGTCCTTCCTTCAGATGCTTTCAGTGACCACGATATTCAAGGAAGCTCTTTGAAACAAACCACGGAAGATAACGGATCAGTTTTATTCTACCGCCACCAGACAGTCGCTTACGTCCTCTTTCTGGTCATCTCAGCAGCCTTCCACTTCGTCTGATCGGAGTGATGCCCAATCCTCCTCACGACTGTTTATCTTTCGTTTGTGTAAAAAGAAGAACAAAGACACCTGCCCCGCCATACTGTTGAGCTTCCCGCATCCATACCTCGTGTGTGCGAAGCGTGTAGTAGCTCTTTGCCTCTTATGTTAATTATTTTCTTTTGTGCACAGCTTTCCATCACCTCCTCTCTGCACCTAGGAAACTGCTTTTCAAATGAGAATATATACTGAAGCTTGATGAAACTGTTATTCACTATTCTCTCTCGAAGGTCAAATGGCTTTTAAATTGATACCACCGTAGAACCTTGTCTGTTAGGATTGGTACGAATGGAGTAACTAGTCCAACTTCCACGAATGGAGATTCCTCACAAACATAATGCAGCATAATTATGCTCTTGATGCTAAGTTATTAGACTTGGGTCGTTTATGTACACATGTAGTAAAGCCACTTCTTAAACACTGGCCTTATAATGTGTGTAAGGGTTGCGCCGTTGCTACAACGTAACACATAGTGATTACATACTTACCACTTATAAACATGATTGGCTTGGAGGAGTTTCAAACTGATAGTTGGATTTGAAAGACAACAGTGCAAGCTTTCCATATTTCCACCAGGCCTTCTTTGTGTACTTTTAACTACTATTAATTCCAACTCGCTCTCCAACCACTGCACAAATATGTTATGGTTGACATCTTGGAACTCTTCTGTGCCCCTCGGAGAACTAGCTTATTGAGATCGACAAAAACGAAGATGAAACAAGCATTTCGTACCCTTCAGAGGTGCAATTGAACGTCTATACTTATCCTCAAGGCATGTGGATATTTAGTTTAGCTGGGGCTTGCGATAGTGATAAAACCTCGTGACTTAGCTTTTGCGATGGCAGCCGAAGCATTGCAGATGAACAAGAATTTTCCGACAAAGGGTGCCATGACGCATCGCCTTGGCTATTCAGACTGTTTTTTGCATACTTTAGCTCCTCTTTGTACTTGATTTCGGCTTGCTATCAGCTCGTTCACTCGCACTCGCAAGCATTCGAGGTTAGCGAGTGGCTATGCTTGGTGCTACGTGCGTGTCTGTGTCTCTCGCATGTACAAAACGGTCTCCACTCCCTCCTGTTAACGTTCACCCCTCGCCCACCGCCTTTTAATCTTAATGGACCTATCTTCAACATTTCAGTCAGTGTTGTAGAGGGTACTCAAGTGTCTCCACTGTGAGTACTTCCTCCAATCACATCCCAACTTCGATTCTACAATGTTAATATGCTTTGTGGAGGTTAGCTTGATCAATGCAGAAGTTGCGGCGGCTGGATCCACTCAATTCCAGTTCCCTGGTAAGTGATTAATATAAGCTTCAATACTGCTCTGTTCTAAGTGAGAGTGTGAAAGTGGAGACGTTATGTCACAAATCAGAAAAGTTAGGACTTCTGATAACAGCAAATTCTTACAACGCTAGGACCTCCCAACATAATAGCCCTATAGACTGCTACATAGATTAAATAATTTTGAATCACGTCAACGCCTAAACGTGGTTATCTCTTTCCAGTGGTTGTTATTTCGATTGCTAAGGAAAATTAAGCGACAGCTTCTCGAGACGCTTGGGCTTGATGGCTAGGGGCATTTCCAACAACATACCAACGCCGCATATAACTATGTTCTTTCTAGAAAACAATTTACGCACCATCGATGAGAGAGGTCAAGAGTGTGTTTTTCATATAAAAGTCTCCTGTGTCTTCGGAGCATGTGGCTTTGTACAGTTGTCAAATGATTCTCATCAATGCAGCCTCCACCGAAGGGTGGACGCCAACAAACGGATGTACCTGGGCCACAGTTTTTTTAAGTTGATTAGTTGAAAAGGATCTTTACGGTAGTGATTTTATGAGCTCGATTGCATGCATTGCTCGCTACCGCCCCTAACTTTGTTTCGGTTCGCTTAAGATGCCATTCGCAGCCCCTAGATTCTCCAGGAGGGAACACGGATTCAACCGATGTTGATGTTTTTCTATTTCACCGAGGTATAAAGAGAATCATTATACCATTAAGCATGAGTTGTCTTAATTCCTTATGAATTTGCCATTTTTAACGTGTTATTTGTTGTCGTTTGTAGTCTATTTGGCTGATGTTTGTCAATGTTTTGTTTTGGCCTGTTTCAATCTGTGTAGCTTTCTCTGTAGGGTTGATTTTTCAAAACTGCAAAAACTTAGAGCCTCGTCGCTCAAAAAAATGTTTTGAGGCTGTATCCAATCCGCAATATTCTGTCCCAAAAGGTTAAATCCCAAGGACAAGTCACGTAAGAGGTTTGCTCGAGTACGTACTCTGCCACAAACATTTAAACTGAACCAGCTGAACTTGAAATACTTTAGCATTTCATTCGACACACATTGCATTGGCTGTAAGCCACATTTTTGTATTTATTAGGATACCTCTTGAGAGCTACAGAAAGTAATGAAATCTCAATTAGTTATGAAGTCGTCTTTTTTAGATTCATAAAATTCAATCCTCCATTCTCCATTGGTTAGAGATGTTTATTTTGAATCATTTGAGTGTCTCCTGCTTGAGATATGGTATAACAGCAACCTTCAAAACAAACTCTAGTTTTATAAGCCTTTAGATGGCAGCTTTACATAGTAAAACATCAAAAGTTGGTGGGGTGATTCCCCTTTTAGGTCCTGAGTTTCTCTGACCCTTGTTTGCGTGTCGGGCTGTTGATCTGCCTCTTTCATCCACTTCTGGGCGAGTCGACTCCAACGCATGATTTTCAAGTGTGTGTGTGTGTTGTTGCAAAGTTGCCGCCTCACGCCCCAAGAGCGCCTATACCATCTGAGGAGCACTGTGTTCCCAAGATTACGCTGATGTGTGAGCAGCGTCCTTCCTTAGAAGTCGAACCAACAGAGTTAGATCACTTTTCTGAGCTACATGGGATTTCGGAGAGTAGGGCTTGCCTCAAAAATTCCCCTGCAATTTTTCGTCCTAAAAATGCTTTTTAAACATTGACTTTGAAAGCATTTTAATTTTAACTGGACATGCAGAAGTTAGTGGTTTCGGTGGCATATTAGCAGCGAATTCTTTTTAATTTTACTTCTAGTCGGAACTATAGCGTTTGAGACCAACGAAACATTAGGTCAATCGGTTTATAAACGCGTTGCTGGAGAATTTGTCTCAAACTATGAACAAGCTATAGTCGCTCCATTTTTTCCACCCAATTTGATGACGCTTGCATTTTTAGATGTCCTTTGATCCCCTCTACGAGGTGCCTTTCGGTCGGGTGCAGGTTGAAAGGTGTCTTGGTCAGGATGCCTTAGGCCATGTCTTCCACGGGTCCGCCATGCACCTGCCCGGATTCGGGTCCCTCTTTAAACCTCTACTCTTGATTCACTCCTAAACACTTATGCAATAAGCATAAAGACAAAGGGTAGAATTCTGAATAGTTTAACCTAAACTACCTATACCCTGTTTCACACACCAATCATGTATCATAAACTTGTCCAAAATTTAAAGTCAATTCATTGGTTTGGTAGCGAGCTGTGCAATTTTGACTCCTTATAAACGTATGTGTAAGATTCTCAGCAGTTGTGTATAGTTTATTCGATTTCTTCGGTGATGCCATTGAGTTGCTTGCCAGTGAGTGCGGTTCGTTTCATTAATCCCTCGACGAGGACCAGGTTTAAAGTGGATAATCACTTAGTTCTTTATTTAAAGTTCAGAAGGTTTATATCCCTCCACTTGGGTGTCTCTTGCTCTTCATCAACTTCGTCCAAGTACCGCCAAAGTGACACCGAATTGGTGAGACTGAAAATATTTTGACCCTACTGAACTTTTCGCAAGGGTACAGAGGGGTCCCAAATCTCTCAGGCAGACAGTATGCCCAGAATGTAACCGCATCTAGGGAGGCATTAATTTTAACAGCGTAGTTAGTGACCTCGCAAGACCTTACGTTACCCGAATGACGGTTAGCACTACACCAACACTTCCTCTAGAGGCAGGGGTCTTGCTATCCACTTTGCGGTCTTGATTTAATGCATTCACTAAGCAAAATTTAACCACTATTAGAAGAGAATCAGTAGATGCCGAGAAAAGGGAGCTTCTTCACTCTTGGGCCCACCATTGGTATCTTTGTGACCTAGCCAGGGCAAATTACCAGTGTGGATAACATTTCATGCTTTCAATCTCATTACACAGCTGCGAATCGTGCGTCTATTTTAATCTTTTCTCCAAATTTAAGTCATTACAGGAGTCATTTTTAGAAGAGACTCTTTTTACTGAAAGTCTAAGGCCATATTCTTAATAGTTCTTATTTAATTTACTCCATGCACTTATCCTATTCATTCACGGTGACTACAATTTCCCCATCCTCCAATGCACTACAACCGGTTCATCCCAGGTGGACATCGTCATCTTTAACTAGGAGATATAAATGAATAAATTCATCGGCAAACACAAAAATGTGGTTCAGTTCTACACAACCATCAACCACAATAGTATTTTTGTTTTTCTTTTCACCATCAAATGATTTAAGATACTAGGCGTTCTGTTCCACCTGCAGGTATTTTGGTATTGTTCTTGTTTGATGTAACTGTAGAAGCCGTTTTAAAATTCGTTAACATTAGTTCGTTGAGACATAAAACTAGATTTCTTTTCAAATCGTTCACGACAAGATCATTTATTAACGACCAAAGTCACCGTTTTCTGTTCTGTATCGATATTGCTAACCCTTTAAATGGGTAAGGTAATAGCATTGGGTTATCTTGTGCATGACTTATGAATAGGCGGATAATTATCCATGTTTTATTAATGGTTGGGTCGTTTGGGTCTAGAAAGGAAAAGTCTGCAAAGTCATGCTAGCCTAGGACAAAAACATTAGGATGAAATATCTTCCAGTTATAGTGCCTTGGAGGAATGAAAATGCATGACCATTATAGCCCTAGGCTGTCCGGTGGTGATAATGGGGTGCACTGCCGAAAGCTGTTTGGTTAACCAAAAAAACGTTTTTGACTCGCCACTTGACCACGCCCAGTAAAAGAGTCGGTCCTCCCATACTTGCTCTTCAGGTGTCTCCTTCTTCAACCTTTAGCCCATTATTGTTCAAAGAATGAAAACAACACGCTTTAAAATGGTGCACAAACAGAGCTATCTAGGGTTTTGCTTGAGATTCTTCCATGCAATTCATTTCGATCATCCATTGGGAGTTAGTGGCCAGGAAAGTAGTAGTGACAAAAGATCCAGTCGCCAGACGAGAGGAACGGCACGTCCTTCCTAACCATGTTTTAATTGCCAAAGCTTTATTAATTGCTGCAAAACTGCAAGACTTGTACTTATAATTATACTCCACCCGGGCAAGCGGTAGATCCTTTGGCCTGTTCTGCTCAATTTACTCCTGTCATTTATTATGCAAGTAATTACTAATTTATCCCGTGCATATGTAAGATCGAATACAGGAATATTGCTTCGTATAGACGTTCGCCTATTCACCCATCTTCCTTTTTCCTTTTCAGGCTTGTGTTAGTCTAAAGTGGATGCCACCGGCGTCCGTCTTTCAAAAGACCTTCACAAAATCCAATGTGTATTTCTCAATCAATTCACTGCCCTTCTCCTAAGAGAAAGGTCAAAGTCTACTTTCGCACCCGTTCCCAGTCTCGGCAACTTGTCACCTGCCCAAGTTTTAAGTAAAGAGTTCCTTGAGGACATGTATGCAGGCAGCTCACTCTACATTAATTCCAAGTATGCCGATGCGAAACACTTAACCGGGATCATACTACACTCCTGGAAGCGCCTTACCGAGTGACGACCCACATTTACCAACTTTCTTACCACAGTACTGAAGCTCTCCCAAGAGTGCCGATATGGTCCTGTCTTCCCGTAAAGGTATCAACTCACAAAGCTGCAATTCGCTTACCACCCTACTTAGTACAGAAGGAGCAATCGTATCTCAAGTAGTGCATTCTACTTATGGACTTGGCAATGTTTGAGATCTAGGAAACGAAATTTGGTGGGTGATTACCTAGCTTAAAGTAACCTGAGGAGCGCTGGGCGTTTTATGAGCTCCAAAATTTTCCGTCATTACAGCATTACCTGTTACATTGGCACATCTAGATGAACCACTTTTGGGATACTGCATCTGTTGCCGCCGTTTTGATACTCTCGGTTGACGGTAATTCATCAAACAGTCCATAATATGCGGGATGTACAGTTGCATTCTGGCCTTTACGAAATAATTTCGTTTGTAGTTTACGTTGCCTCTCAGGTGGATGAAATAAAGGACAGCAAATTTTTTAGCATAAATGAATGGATAGCTACGAGTGATTGCCTTTGTTGGAGTGTTCACTGATCCCAGTCCATATTGGTTGCCCTCTCCGTCGTATTTACGTTATCAAGACCCCAAATGATTCCTGCACAGAGCTCCAGTCATACTAGGGCGCTTGAAAGGAGTCATGGGTGATGAATAACCAACCATGCTTATTCATGGACAACTTGCAATGTGACATCTGTAAGGCACCAATCTCCCATTAACATGTCCTTAGGTCTTGGATGGTAGGTGGGACTGCCACGTGTTCAGCAATTTTAATCGCCTGCTATTACTGTCGTCGTGACTTGCAGCTGACTCACTCTTCCGCCATCATCGCTAACCTTTTTGGGCAAACTCCCAACTATCAATGAGGTGGCAATAACACGGAGAACTGGGAACAGCTAATCTAAAAATTGTAAGATTTTAGGGTTTCATACAGCTAAAAGCCAAATTGCAGACAAATTTGCCAGCTCTGACGATTGATTTGCACACCCGATTTGCCACTTTCTTAAAATTCCAGCTTCTTACTTACTCATCTGTCGGTCAGTCTTTTACACTTGTAGAAATGTCTCACATGACCTCATGAACTCATCTTAAGCTGCAGGGAGAAGGATATATTCACGCTGATGACTTAAGTCAATAGGCAACTTTTTTTTCCAATCTGACTGAAAGCATCAGTTGTCCGAGCACTTGCTGAGATTTTGGAGACTAACTTGTGTGCAAGAATGCCTTGCACAAGTTGGTGATACTCCCGTAAATTATCAGGTAATGGAGCGAGGGATACTCATGAAAGGGGAGGAACGGTTGCCTCCTCATGCCACTTTAATTATTGAATAAAACCAACTCTAACGACGCTGACCTTTATATCGCCAAAGGGAAAACGGAAGGATCAACTTCTTGGCTCTGACCCAGGGCGCTATGGCAGAAATGACGATTCTGATGGAGTCAGGTTTTACATTTTCAGCGGTTTTTCTGTATTGAATGTGTGGAAGAGGCTTATTTGACATTTTTTCCACAAAGAGAAGCAAAGTTGAACGGGGCGCTGGGGCTGATTAGTCCTCCCGTCGTCCCAGGTGCTATCTTCAGCTCCTTGGGACGCTGCATCTGAAACGGGAACAACGAGAGGTAGACTTTAAACCAGTGGCGCCTTCGTCCGTGTGCTTCTTCGTTTTACCTTTCTTCCCATTCCTTTCTCCGTCAGAGTCTTGCCTCATTGCTACTCTATGAACTTTTCAACCTTGTAAATTTAACTTAATCAAATTGTACCTCCCCTCATTTTGCTCACCCAACTGCAAGTGTGGCTCCAAACTCATTCCAGAGGAGCTCATGGTGCTCCGTGTCGATTTTGTCCCACAATTGACAGCCGCAAAGCTGTGATTGATTGGTTCTGCATCGGTTTGGCAGCTCAGGTGTCCGGGTAAAGCATTGAGGAGGCGTATTTAAGGCTGAGTTACTAAAATAAACGGATGCTTCGAATAAATATCCACATTTTGATATGCGATTTCAGCCTTTTTAACATCGCTTGTTTATTTTTAATCCCCCTTTTCAATCTAACACCAAAGCACTTAATTTAGGTGTTAGGTCGGTCTCAACACGACACGGTCAGAGCATGCAAAATCCATACCTAATTTAAAAGACGAAACAAACTGGGAAGTAGTTTTAGTTGGCAAGGCGTCGGTTAAGCAACTGTTCCACCAAAAGTCGTAACTCTTGCTCAAATTCACTATTTGTAGCCTCTAAGTGGAGTTATCTACTTTAGAAAGACACTATGTCTTAACATAGCATCACATTAGTCCTTGCTCCTGTTCACTGTAGGAAGGAATTGCGCAGATCTGTTTGATGCCGTTTGAGGAGATCTTTTGGCGGTTGGTTGCGGATACAATGCAAGTAATAGTAGAAAAAATGTTTGTAGGTTTAGAAACAATGCATTTTTTTGGAGAGAACCGTGAATACTAGTGCAGTCAAAAGATCCTATTCATCTCCCACAAATTATTTTAGCATATAGGTTTAGATTCAACGATTTTTCGGCCTCAAAACTTAAAGCGATTAGCGTGATGACTGCTGTTGCAGCGCCCTAACGCCTCCCTCAAGATGGACGAAGGTACATATTTGGCATACAGAAGGGCTTGAGTCTACTGACTTGACCCGGAGGCTAGCATCCCCGGTAAAAGTACGATACCGGAGTCCCAAAGTGGCCCTTTACCGAAATTAAAAGCTAAATGAGCAACCAACGTATTGTTGCCACCTTAGCGAAAATCAAGGTGTTTTAACGAGTGGTGATATCTAATCCCATGATGTAGTTATCTAGCATCACCGAAGACTCCGTCAATAGGTAAGACCAACCACCTACTAATGAAGCTGGACATGTTTTAAGCAAAAATACGAATAGGCCAATGCGTTGGGGCTGGGTGTTTTTTTTGGCAATCCTGCCTGTGTTGGAGGCATCATTATTCACCGCGCTACTTCCTCAGCGGATGCACTAGCCAAGCATGCCATCGATGGTGTTGTCTCCTGCTCTTCTTAATTTGATTTCTTAATCCAACTTCGCCCTCATTTCTGTTATCCAACCGACAATCCCAATTCATTAATGGATAACACCCATCCACTAAACAGATATGTTGGTATAAAGACGCACAAAGTAGCATAAGAAAGTGCTTTTGAGTGAATATAAGCGACGATTCTACGAGATGAGGGTGTGAGTGGCATTATGCTCGACATTTACAGTTTCCGACAACTCTTGGTTTTGGTAAATTATTATCCGTCGGACTTAAGTTATTTCGCCGTTCAACACCACATGCGAATGACTGGATACGTAGCTAGTGTTATGTAACAACCTCATTATCCAAGGCATTATCAAAAAGATCTGGGACGTTATATTGCCAACTCATTGCTTCTCCTCTAGTCTCAAAAGTAAATAACAATGCTCAAATGTATGAAATAAGCCACCTTGAGGTTTGATTTGTTCCATTGGAGAGCGAGTGATGAATCAAAATTTTTTAGGGACTCCAATTTTTCCCACATCGTGGTAAGGTATTTCAATCTGACTTTTTATTATCATGCAGAAGAGCCGGTAGTACATTTTGCAAGACCAAAATACGAATAGCATGGGCTGAGGAGCCCGTAAAGCTAGGTGTGCGTTTGAATATTTAGAGGGGCTGCTACAGCTGTGAGTTAGAGTTAATGGGCACACCAATGCACTCGACTCGACAAGGCTGCCTCAGAGCGCGCAAGGAACCGACGATTTTCAAAGTACGGTGATTATAGCTCCTCGTTCTCCACGGTACCATTTCCACATGAAAAGACTCTAGCTGTAAGCACTTCATCCTGTTAAATTTAAAATAAAATAAGCTAAAACAAGAAAGTGCTCCGGTTTATCACGCTTTCAATGGTTGCGTACCAAACAGTGGTCTTGACCGATCACTTACTCCGAGCAAGTTCGTTAGGCAAAGCTAAAGAACTTAAATGATGGTAGGCTTACTAAAGAAGGGGCCGGCTGGATGAAAGGGCAGGGTTGAAGAGAATGATGGAAAGGGCAAGAAGAAGGAGGAGACAGGCGGAGGCGCCATCGGTCTCAAGTCTAGCTCTTGTTACTCCAGCCAAGGATGCAGCATCGCGAGACTTGCCGAATGATAGCACACCAGTGTCCTTTATTTTACCCCAACTACCAACTTGCTCAAGGCGTGGAAACTTCGAAAGGCTTTGGTATTCTAAACTTGGTACAGTAGAGTAACCTTTTAGAACGTCAGATAGTGTACCACCAGGCTGAATCACTATGTGGAAGTTGGAAATTGAGAATGATCGAATGGGAGAACATAGTCGATGGTTTCTGCTTGCAACGAGGAATTGTGGTAGTCGATTTCATTCATTGACTCCAAGAATGAACTGGAGAATACTACTACACACCCCAACGTATGAACTGACGAACTGCGAGCCGGTAGCCCGAGTCACTTGTGAACCACAAAAAAAACTCTTAAATAACCCTACAACCGGTCCTTCTGAGTTTACGGGACTATTACCCGTTTCCAGTGCACAAAATCAGGACAAGTCGAGTCCTGAATCCCATAAACGAGAAACAGAAATTGGAATCGATTTGCATGCCTCAGCTTAACCTAATCTGTGGCGTTGAGCTTCGGCTATCCCATTTCAAGAACCACACCCCGTCGATAAATTAAAAAGGTGCACAATTCATTTGTTAGCACATCAGTACTGCTGCATAATTAGGGTCGAAATTATCCACAAAAACCACATATCGTAGCACCAATTTTCTCCACACAGACTTGGAGAGATCAACGAGCCAAAATGTGACGAATACGAACGTACAGAGGAGTTGGTGAACTAATGGTGGAGGTGCCATGGTCAGAACACTACGGCGCCGCGGGAGCGACCTAGGCGATGGGGGTTAAAACACGCATGAGAGTGCACGTAATAATTAACACAAAGTATTTAAATTAAAATAGCTATTTTCATAATAACAATAAGACAGCGAAAATTGTTCTAGAATTCAAGATAAGGCCAGATAGTTGCTTAAGTAAAATGTTGATGCCGCTAAAGTATTTACAGCCTGACTCTTATTACTGTGTTAAAGTACATTTTGTTTGGTATAAAATAATATTTTGCCCCAAGCAATTAAAAAGAATCCAAAACCATCAAATATTTAATATCGTTTGAGTACCTTATTACCCATTGGTTACATTCGAGGTCGTGGTCCGATTGGTCAGATGGGAGCTGATAACGCTAAATGGTCTACGACTAGTCGCCACACCACTTGTCAAATTCATTGCTTGATGCGCTATTATGAGTTCTTCCGAAGTTTCGGATGTTTCATTAAATGATATGGGCAGTGATGGTGAAATGTCTACTTACTCTTCAGGTAGCGAGTTGAATATGGACTTGCTGACCCGTACTGACAACGGCACTGTTTTCGATCCTTCTTGTGAGAAAACAAGTATGTTTCCCATTTCTGTATGTTCACCTGAGTTTCACGAATATTTACTTGTACATGTTGTCTGTTTTAACGCCACCCTCATCGGACCGCATTTGAGTTATTTGGCCTGGTTGACCATAATTAATCTACTTGTTTCAGAATCCCAACCCACTGGACCGGATTCTTTGCTCAAAATAGGAGCAAAGGTTTTCGCGGAGCACATCCCATTTGAGGCCATTTACTGTAGTCATTTCATCGTTCCAGAGGAGGTGCAGAAACTTATAGCATTTTGCAGCTTCCCCTCTAATGAGGAAAACATTCGGCTGTATTCGTGCCTAAGTGTTGGCGGTTCGCATTCTTTCAACGATGGCGTTGCATTACTAGCCAAAGATGCCGTTCGTGACTGTGTACAGATCGGTGGGTTTTCACTTTAGTTGGTCCACTCAGAATCATCAGCATCAAGTCATTGTTTCCACTTCGACTACATGGTGTATCGTTTTTATAGGTTTCTTTCTTAGTGCAAGTGTCTTGGCTGAGGCATCCATTCAATCCACTCCTTCTAATTTCACCCCTATTCATCGTGTTTCGCTAATGTTTGATCGCACCTGCATTACTTCTTGCTCTTGTACATGCACTGTGGAGGTGGAGGGTATTTCACAACAACAGCAATCATTAAACCAAAGGAGCGACCTTCAAAACGACTCTTATTTGCATACAACCTCTGCCTCTCTCCCCAAACAGCAAGTGGCCGACAGTGGTGTCTGGTGTGCTCACGTTGTCGCCACCTGTCTCAAGCGAATCCGCTCACCCGGATCTGTAATCTATCGTCCACCCATATCAGAATCACTCTCGAAGCTAAACAAGAACGAGCTGCAACTGTTTGCCCAACAGCTTATCTGCCATGTTGGTGCGAGGAAGGTAGCACTCTGCTCCGTGCCTTATTACCCTTTTAGATTCACCGTGCTATTTGTACTGATGCTACCTTTTAATGTCTTTTCTCTCAGATTCTTCCGGCCGCTCAAAGCATATTAGATGACATTCTTTTGCCACACACTTCACCAGTGAAGGGTTTCGTGGAGGGACAAGGTTACGATTTTTCTATTCAATTGTCTTTTTTATGATAATTGGATGGACGTAAACCCATTGACTTGTGCAAATGAGAATTCATCTGTTCTTTCAGATCCCACAGCCGGCGGCCTAATAGGGGAGTCATCATCTTGGCGATTTGATATTTCAACGCTGGAAGAAAAGTTACGAAACACTCTGGTTCGCTTCTCCAAAACCAAATCTCCTTTCCATGGTGATCTCTCCTCCATCAACTCCTGCCTCTCACATCACTCCGAAGAGATGATATGCATTTTACGCTCCCTGCGCACCTATGAGCCTCGTGGGGTCTGGGCTCTCCTTGCAGTCATTGTCGGAATGCTCCGCAAGAAGGACTTGAATGCTCTCCCCATTCTCCAAATGTTCACCCGATGCATTCTCGATGTGGATGAGGCATGAAGCTTCGATTTCTCTTTCCTTTTTATGAATTTACGATGTAGATGATGGCTTTTCTTACAATATCTCATGCTAATCATGACTTCTATTGCATTGAAAATGCTGATTAAGCTAGTAGGAGATACGTGCTCTGCCCTTATCTTAAGGGCCATGTGAAATAATTTACAACTACGATTTGATTTTTTGGTTTTTTTTTCTCCACCAATTTAGTCAAATCCACAAAAGCATCTTTGCCTATCTTAACCAGGATCGAGATCTGATCCATAAATGTAAACATACTGGTTTGTAGTGATTTTTGGTGTCTTTTTAGTACGTTATTGCCACAATCGCAACTAAAATAGCGTATTTAAGAGCTACTTCATCGAAGTATCCAGAGACGTGTACGGTGTGGTCAAAAGAAAACATGTAATTTGGACACCGTTGGTGTTTTTTCTTAATTCTGCCTCTCACAAAATGTTTAGATTATGTTCTGGTGGTACGTGGTGCAGTTGAATGTGGACATGCAGGTTCGACTCTCGCGAGTGGGCAAGCGGAAGCAGTCCTGCTATGGAGCGGCATGGCTGTGCGAGGCCCTGGTTGACGTCTGGCGCCTCGTGTGCCTTGACCCGAAGCTCCGCGAAAAAGGCTCCCCTCGGAAGCGGTTCATCTCGAAGCTCTCTAACTGGCACCAGGCAGCAATCATAAAAGCGCAGAGAGGCATGCGAGTTGCGCAGTTCTCCACTTCTGCTGGTTCGGCACTTTTGGTCGGTTCGCCGGAAAATCTGAGAAATCTCTTTTCAGAGAACAGCCAGAAATTATTCGTTGGTTTCAAACCTGCTATCCAAGCCTGCCAGTAAGTTCCCATTTTCGTTTTAATCTAAACTTAATAATTGACTGTTTTTTCATGAATTTCCTGTCTTTAATTAACGTGCCGATATTTTTGAGCGTATCTGCAACATAAAATTGGGCTTGCCATTTACGTCAATTTTAACAATAAAATCACACTTCCAAAAGAAATCTTCTCGTTGACTTGCACTTTTCGCCCCTAATTTCGCCTTTGTTTTCCTTTTTATGGTTCAGGTAATGATGCTTGCCTGAACTTTTTTGACTTGTTAATTTCACTTCAAGGGTGCTATGGGGATTTCATTGCAGCAAAGCTATTATTCCTTCAGTCGGATTGGTTACTCGTCCATCAGGTCATGCATATTTTTTCTTCCAGGACACGTGATGGCGCGAGTTTTGGGCTGACGAAAAGCACATGCTTAAAATGCTCAAGAACCGCTCTTTTAACCCTTTCAGAATTTCGTGGTCAACAGAGATGCCGCCCACCCATGCTCTGACAAAGGAACAATTCATACAGGGTAACATTCCTATTGTGTTATTCATTTTTCTTCGTAGTAGGAAGATATTAGTGTGGGGCAGCACCCTTCATAGGCTTTAGGCATCGCAGTATGTAGAATCTATTGATTCTCCCACAGTACCCTTTTGTGATATGAGTAAACCAGATGAATTACTGCATATTTCATTTACAGCCCTTCCCCATTTTGACGGAGCCTTTGTCGCCGAATATTCTACTGGCGTGGAAATGTGGAACGAGTCCTTTGATTCACATGACACTACAGGCTGTCAGAGCTATCCATCAATGCGAGGTCAATTTGGGGTAGGACTACGTACAATCATTTCACTTCATAACCTTATCCATCATGGATTTCCCAACATCCCTCTCCTGTAGACCAACTTTGCCCGTTGTCAGAGCCTGGTTATGCACGATGACACGGATGCATCTCTGGCCTGGGTTCGCCATCTGGCCCTTGAGATGCTCCTTTCAGCCCCATCCTTCGTGGCCGCAGCGAGGAGTGCGGCTTTGCAGAATCTCGAGACGGCAGCCCAGATAGACCCGCTGACTGAATCTCTTAAACATGTAGAGAGAATTACATGCCTCAACTCCTCCACTGGCTCTGCTCGTCGTTATCGCCGCACTGTTACTGCCACTGCCATGAACACTTCGGTGGGTGCATCGTCTGTGATGACGACAGCGACGACTTCCAGACGAGGCGGTGGTGGAGGTAATAGCTTGAGAAGAACCACTTCCAACGTTGCTCCACAAAGATCTTCAGAAGTGGAACAGTTGGCCAAACTGTGGGCAGATTTTTATGTTTCAGAAGTAGCTGAATTCAGCATCACTGTGAGTGGCTTTATCTGCTTATGCCTTCCTTCACTTTAACGTTTTCTGCCCTTTGAGATATCGAGGAAACGGCGTTATGAGTGATTTATATTTTTTAAACGTAACGAACCCCAAAAGCATGTAAGTCCCTATGGTATGTTGGCAATCGGTAGTGCTTTACTATATTAATCTTATTGTCTTTTGGGGCAACTTGTACAGTTATGCGCATCCAGCCTTCATTCTATTGCTGCACTGTCTGGTTTGAACTTGGGTGCATGGATAAGAATATTGGGCTTTAATAACTTGATAAAGATGCCGCAGATGGAAATGGCTGATGCGTTCTCATTTAAGAACAAGGATATTGGATAATCGAATATCTTTGATCGCATTCGTTTATTCTAATCCCTACCCTAGTTCACGGAGTGGGTGTACTGCGTTGAGTACTTGATGGATTGTTTATACAGTCTCCACTACAATGAGGGCTTGGTGTATCCTCCCGCACTGTCCAATCAGCATTTGACACACCCGTCTGCACAAGGCGGTGATTCAAGCGTTGGCGTCTACCATTCACCCTCTTCCGCCACCTCTTTGCCCTCTGGCACTGGAGCCTCCTCTGGTACCACCGCTGATAGCGCTGCGGAGTGGTTCTCCCTCGACATTGAGCTGGGCTTTCGTCTGGGTCTGCTGACGCTGGCTCTACCACGACCTCAACACACCGTGGCGGCCATGGAGGTGCGTCTCTTCGATCACGAGGCCTCGCTGCTCTCTCGTCTCTACCGTCTTCCTCTCGAATTCGCCTGTCCTTGGGTCATCGAGAGTGTTCGACGTGAGGCACAGCTTTTGGGTGATGGGGTGAACCGCTTTGGTGATTGCTCAGGTGGGTTGGAACGTTGAAACAAAAGTATCAATTTCTTTTAAGCGCATGAACGTCTGTTTTACCTTCATCAACAAGCATAGGCATATCAAATACGTAATTGATATTATGGGTAAATAAGTCGCTTAGCATCGTATAAAATTAAAGCATTTTTTAAGTACTTAGTGCTTTAAAGTTATATCTGAACACAGAACGCACGTAGGATCAGAAGTCGTGTCACTTTTTTTGGAGTCTGAAGAAATATTCACTACAAGGATATGGCATCGTGGTAGTTCCAACTTTCACATCACTTAGTCTTATCCTACCATTGTGAGGGGAGGTTAGTTCTTCTCTTTGCTTTCTTGCAATTTGTTTGATCCGGAAACTTGACTCACTCACTTCTGAAACTGTAACTAAACGGTAGTTTTTTTCCACCTGAGTCGAATTTTATTTATCCAGAGGTGTTTTGCAAAATGCCAGTGGTGCGCTTAAAAGCATGCTAATTAATGTAAGTTTTGCACTTGTGAACTTTTCTGCGGGCTTTTTTAGTGATCTTGGCCTTGCAGGAATCTTCTCCAGTTAGCCTTTTTTAAGATGATGTTTCGAATTTGGACTTTGCTTTTATGCATTTAACGTAGAGGCATCTCATTGAGCTTGCAATCGGAGCAATAATTATGGACAAGTAAAAATCGTTGAATTCGTCGCCTACACTGCATACATTCATAGCAAGCTAGAAATAATTGACCCTGCAATTGGAGCAGTCCCTATTGCTCTGATCTTTCATCTTCTATCCTACCTACACTCCTTAACGAAACACTTTTTGGTAATCTATTCAAGCCGCCTATGTACCCTATTCCCTGAGTGAATTCCTCTTCCAAATGTTGGCCGGTTCGGATCCACTGCCACCTTCAAACACTCTGCCTCCACCACCACCTCCACCGCCAATATCAGTTGCGGAGGACGGTGGGGAGGGCGAGAATTCCAGCAGTCGCTCGGCTTACGCAGTCTCGGATAATGCCACAGCGGGTGGATCGAACGTGACACCCTCAACCACTCAGACTCCCACTGCAGTAGTTTGTCTTCCGCTGGCTTTGCGTATTCAACAACACGGTGGAAATTTCGATCCAGATCCGAGTGCCTCCACTTCTCGTACTCATGAAACAAGGTAGGTGGGAAGGAGAGAGTGTAGTTTAACTGCATTTCTCATTCATTTGCAGTGGAACTATGATCTGAATTCATTCTGAGCTTGTATAAGACTGTGTGCATGTTTCTGTTACAGAGACGACAGTGAGTTGGCCTTTGGTCTAGCGCGGCACATTTTTGGCCAACGTACTCGCATCCCAGAGAAAGTGGCACCCATGTTTGTGGAGTGCCAGCGCTCGCAGATGCAATCATTTGTTCTTCGCATCCTTCGCTACTACAAGGATGATCCTCGTCGCATCTCAGACTTGGCCGAAAGTCTATTAGATCCGAGCTTGAACAGTTCCTTCAAGCCACCACCTCTTTGGTTCTGTCTCTCCGCTAGTCTCGAGGAGATGATGCAGTTTCGCTTTGAAAATGAGGAGCAATCAGTAATTGGGAATGGGACAGGCTATTCAGACTCTACTTTAATCGACACAGAAATCACTGCAGCAGCGGGAGGAGCCCCAGAACCAGTAGTGCTATCGTCACTTTTAGAAGAGGTTGTAGGAATTGATAAACAAAACTGCAATAGTGGTGTCTATAGTGGTGACACAGCTATCGCAAACTCTTCTTCCCCTCTTCAAGGTATTTTTTCGACGATGAAGTTCAAGTCAGTGTAGACAAAATCGCTCATCTCATTTTCATCCAACCCTTAGATACCTCGGTGTCATTCAGTTGCGTGGAGAACAAGAATCACCAGGCATCATCTGAACGGGCTGCTACATCGACTGGTGAGGATACTGATACACTCTCTGACTCAAAAGTGGGTTGATTAGCTGGACTGTACCACACCAACGTAAGGGCGAGCGCTCAATTTCTTCCATTGACCTTCAGGCCTGGGATAAGCGTTTACGTTGCGCGACCCTGCGCGATCCGAGGAGGATCAACCGTCACTCTGTTGGTATGGCAGCCGTGGACAGTAGTGCGCCGGAGACTACTAGCAGCGACAATTCACCCACCACCAGTCGTGGCACTTTTCTCTTTCGTTTACCGAAAGGGATGACGTCTGGTGCTGCTTTTGTCACTTCAGGAGGTAGTACTTCTGTCGCTAGACGCCGAAATGGAGATTCCTCCTCGGATTGCCTCTCCTCTTCTACCGGAGAAGAGTCCAGATCCACCGCCGGCGCATCGTCTTCCAACAGGGCTGCCGGTTACTCGGTAAATATTTAGTGCCTAGTTGCATCAAAGGACGTCATGATGCATACAAATCAAGAACTAGGCCTCATTACAAACGTGCTGAAGGACTGGGGGACTGGTAACAAAGCTTCTTGCTATCATTGTGATAGTCCATGTGTGGAAGTCTTCTAATGCACACGCCGTTCTATTAGAGTGCAATTAAAAGCCATCAATGTCCTAACTGACCGATTGGTGTAATGCTCAGACTTGACTTAAAGGAAACAAATAATTATGGGTTTGATGCCGATAGGACTCCTTGGGCGATCCTCTATTTTCACGCTTTAAACTATCCCACGAGCAGAATTTACTCGTGATTCACTGAGTAACGTCAAATTTGATCGCATATTCCATTAAAGCCATCGACCTAAAACTAAACAAGATTTAAATGTTTCTTCTTCAAAACGCCTCGATACTCTTTTGTTTAGCTTTTAGAAATCGGATAACTGATAATTATTGGAACTCGGGTGATTTCTGAAGGCGTGATAATATATAGAATTGATTGGCGAAGTGGAATAACCGCAGGATTAGGGCATAGGTAACAGCGTAGTTCGTTCGATTGCTCGCCACTGACGATCCGATTTTTCGCCTGATAGCGAGGCACAATCAGTGACGACATGAGGTGTACGATTCCGCGTCAACGTCCCACCGAATCCTACGCACAGCATATTTTTCAATTGGCCAAGAGCATCCGCATCGCGGCCGGTGGACCTAACGCCAGCGTGTCCGTTTTCAACCCTGAGGCGGTGACACACGGGCCAACAAATCGAAATCTCCACTTTGCTGCCGTCCTGGTAAACATCAGATTACTGCATGCTTTTCTACTTTTTGTCATGTTGACCTCTGGTTTAGTTGCTTTCTTGGTCAACAGCCCTTAATACATCCAGAAATACAACAAAGGTGAATAAAATATCGTAAAAAACCAGTAAGTGCTTTCCTCGTTTTCTCCCTTTTTTATAGGTGGGTCTCTACGCCTTGGGGCTTGTTAATCAGCAGCAGCCTTCATGGAAGAGCAGAACGTACTCACGCCACGTGGCATGGATAAGTCAACAAATATTCGAGATTGAGCTGCCGGCAGCCTTTATGCTTCTGCACTCCTGGCGTAATCACTTTACTACTGAAGAGGTGACAGCCGTAGCGTATCAGCTCTTCGAAAAGGGCAACCAGCGAGTAAACGTCCACCCAAATTTGAACTGAACGCTTATCTATCCTTTAATGATATTATGTATTCGTTTCTTTGTAAGTGATCAAATCACCTGTTGAAAATATTGCCTTGCAGCTTTCAAAGATGGCGGGCGAGTTGTGTCTGGCAAGTCTGACAGACTGCACTACGCTGAATTCGGATGCCATCAAGTGTGCACTCTCTCAACTCTCCGCCATGCCAGAGATGCTGGAGCGTGGTCTTTTGTGCATCGAGGAGGGTGTGAAATCTGCACCCTTCGGAGTCGTGTCCGAACTTCATTTCCAACTGGCTAGCTACTGGTTCCGACTTTACGAAATCACCAAAGGTAAACTCTCTAGGAGGTCTGCGTCAGCGGAAGCAGCTTCTGGAACAGCAATGGTGCCTGCTGTAGAGAACCAGCCTTCCAATACCGACGGTGCTGTGTGGTCTAGCGGCTTTCAGGAGCCTGTTCATCCCTTCATCCCTGAACTTGTATACATCCCCACGAACAATATCAATCCCATTGCTGCCACTGCCACACCAGCCGGTTCTGCGTTTGTTCCATCTTTCGCACAGCCCTTCTCTCTCCCTTTTTATCCAGTCTTTCCTGTACAGCCATCCCAACAGGTATGAAATGTCAGCTCTTTTAATTTCGCGCATGCTTAACTTTCCGAAACTCGACTGTTTCCATCGTGTTTGATTTGAAGGTGAGTGTCTCGCTTCCGCCGATGCAGCAGTTGACTATGCAATCTGTGGCTCCCTCTATCTACGAATTCTACCCTGGGCATCCACATCTCTACCCAACTGCAACACCGACTCCCCTTCCACAAATCACTGCTCCCATTAATCAGGGTAGGTTGTACTCTTGGTCGACGTTATCACTTGATTCGCATGAAATGACTCCGTGACAACGTTGAAACCAGAATGTGCAAACCGTCAGATCATTTTGCCAAGTACTTGCGATGTGGTACTCAGTCATTGCCATTTTGGAAGCCAGTTTATTTTTGACTTGCAGAGGGGCTGGGAGACCGGTAGCTTGGAGGGTATGAGCACAATTCAATGCAATCGTACTTCAACCTGCAATTATAATAAATCTCTACTACACTACGCTTTTGTATTCCAGATGATATCGAGGATTATCTCCGTCGAGCATTGTTTTCTGAGAGTGCTATGACGTCGGAGCCCTCAGCGTCTGTTCCTGCAGCAACGGACGCTAATGCGGAAGTCGCAAACACCGCCAATGTGGATGCTCCACCGCTTGGCCAAGAAAATGAAACGGTTGAGCATAATGTGGTTGAAACACAGGTAGAGCCCTCAGCAGTGGTAGAATCTCTCATCGACCCGATTATCGTCAAGCGTGCGGAAGGGTCAGTCGTTCGAGAGTTGGAGGGAAAAGCACGCCACTTCTTGCTTCGAAGTTTCCGTTCATTTCTGTGCGGAATCGAGAAACTCTTTTCCTTACAGGTGAGGGATCGTCTTCACATTGATCCGACTGTCTGCTCTTTCCTGTAACTGATAAAGATTTAATCATTTTGACATTGAATAAAATACCACAGATACCATTTTCCACCCTCAAACATCAACGTTTTTCTGCTTGTCTCCCGAGTGTAGAGTGTCGTTTTGCAACTTTTTTACTCAGAAAACGCATTTGCAATGCTGTTCAGTCATCTCTATCTGATATCTCTACATTGGTACATACCTGAAACTTAAAATGAACTTTGATGAGCTTTGTGAACCTACCTTACTGTTCGCATATTCACAGACGCCACATCTTGGTTCCACGCCGCTGCAGTCACGGGACTGGAGTGGCAAGTTTTGCCACTGCCAACACCGTCACCATCACCTGGACGGTGAGAATGTCTCGACTTTGTTTCAAAACGAGTCTCTCAGCAACCGCGTTTCGTTGACCAACACTAGAGGAGACGACTACGCCCCTTGGAACGTGGATGGTCGTCCATGGGCAGGTTGCACTGAATCTCCAAGCTCCTCCGAGGAAAACATTCTTCGCGCTCTGGAGGTGGCAGAGATGCTGGGTGATGAAGCTGTTTCTATCTACTGCAGGCGCATGATTAAATGCATCCCCTGTCCCCTCATTATGTCGGCAATCACAGTGAAGGTACTGGACAAGTATTTCCCCAATCGCCTTTCCTCCTCCACTGCGTCGTCGTCATCGGTCTACTCGCAGTGCTCACCGGGCAGGGGGTATCCCTTCGCCTCTTCCGGCACCCCCTACCATATGGCACATCAGAGACCCTTGGTTTGGAGTTACCCACAATGGGAAGCGAAGTATATGTTACAACAGCAGCAACAGCAGACGGTCGCCATTCCAGCGGTGGTTGGAAATCCTACCAACAACGAGATCGCGTCCAACGCTCTGAACAAAGAACTCCTCGAACAGATGGTCAATAGGATACACTATCTGTAAGGACTTTAGAGAATATAATTCACTTTGTTTTTTTATGTTCGGAAGAGGACAATACAGAGATATGCGTGTTTGCCACAACATACACAAAGCTCGGTAATTTGGATTATTACTTGAACTTAGTAAGGGCAATCACAGCTAGAACTGCCACTGATTGACCGTTTCCGACAACCATCCTTGAAAGACTTGAACCGTTCAAATGCCTTAATGGTGCGCGTCCGAGCGTTCTATTGCCTTACCCCAATGCCTTCGTAGGTACGAGTAGGTGTCCATTTGTTCACGGGAGAATTCTTTCATCACTCATTGCTACATTCATACACTTACTTCCGTCACCGCCGCCTGCCTTGATTAACTGTATCTATTCTGGACTGGTCAGGGACCTGTTTTTGCTATGATAGCATCTCATTCTATGCATAACTGTGGAAGCACGTCTCGACTTCATTCGAATGCTCCTTTCACATGCTGAACAAACTTAAATAAAACTAATGGGTTCATACTCGAGCCTATTTATTAAATTAATCGTTCTAACCTTCTTGAGAATCCGTTAATTTTGCGTGATACTAGGAAGCAGTCGAGTAATTATTTGGCGAAAATTTGTAGTATACGCGCGTAAATTTGTGCTTTGCACAGATTCCATGTCCAGATCAATCTGCATCTCCGCAGCCTGGGCCGTTCACAGGAGGGTTGGGGAGAGTTCGTCGATATGGTGTTGAGCGCTTATCTGGCCAATCAACGCATGCCACCGACGAATCAGACGCTGACTTGGGAGTGCCTGTTCAGGCGAATCGAGCAATACTCGCGAAATACGCCCGCCCTACTAGAGCGAGTTGTCACATGTATTGAGACGATAAATATGCGATTCCCACCTCCTTCCATTACCGCTGCTTTTGCTGCGGCTACAGGATTCAACGGTGTCCATGTCGCCATTTCAATACCCTCTAGTGGAGCACCACCGCCGCCCCCGCCACCACCCCATTCCTCATCGTGATCACGACAGCACTTCTGTCCTTTCTTTCATGTTTTCTTCTTTTGTCGTAATTTAGCTTTTTATTCATTCAGTATCTTTTAAATTATGCGAAAAAGTTGACTATGTATGCGTACACTTCCGCTTCTCGATCGATTGGTTAGGAGAAAAATTGTTCATGGGAGGTAAACACTAGCTCACTGTGGACGAAACATTCAAGTGCTCGAGATCACAGCGTCGAGCAGAAGACTAAAGTCACCGCAGTACTTGTGACGAAAATACCGTGGTGCAGCCCCGGATTATTGTTGTACATCTCAACATAGATGCCAGCGTGCGTGGTTCAGCGGTTTTCGCGAAATGCGTGAGAATGATGCTCAAGTAGGTGTCTGCCTGAAACGTGTGCAATCAAATTTCGGTAAACAAAACGACAAAGATACACGTGAGGCTAACGAGTAGGTGGAAGTGAAAGATATACATTGGAGTTAGTGTTCAAACCGGGGCAAGAGAGGGGACGGATAAAAACAGGAAAAATTAGTTGCATCACGAAACGACGGGGGTTCCACGCTGACAAACAAGCAAGGAATGCGAGGTTACACGACATAGAGGATGATAGTAGATTAGGCAGTTGGCTTTCTCAAAATCTAGTGGCATACCCTGGGAGGATTGTTCTTGAGAGAGAGAAGGAGGGAGCGGAATCGTGTAACGTCCTTGCTAGACGAGGCACCTACTGTGGATTTCAAGAAGATAGAGTCACCAGACGATGTGGAGACCGTGAGATCACAGAGCTGACATACACGCTCCCAGATAGCAGAGTCAGATGAGTTAACTTTGGAGACGGATTGGGAAAGGAGCATCGTCTTGTCTCTCTGAGCCTGAAGTTCCTCTTCGTGAGCTAGGTTTTGTTTATGCGCTTCGATTAAGTTTTTTTTGTGCCAAGCTTGCCACTCAGCTAATTCCTAAAATAATCAGAAAAGAATCAAGCTACAATTTTAAGATGAGTTAACAAAGCCTACAACAGCCAGCCTAACGACTCAGCGCAACCAACTGCGAACAAAAGCACGATATTCTGACAAACACTTAACATGATGGACCATTTTAAGGCTAGTTTAGCAAGCAGGAATCTCGCACAAAATAACCCTAATTGACAGATGAGCATAAAGTAATTCGCTCCTTAAATGAAAATCGCTTGTCAAATCTGGGAAAGCCGCAACCACTTGAGAATTCGTTGCATAATTGAGTAAATCAGTTTTGGATGGTTTGCAATACATACCTTAGCAGCACTCTCCTTCATTGCTTTATCTTTTGCGGCTTCGTTAGCGTCTTTTTTCTCAATGTTTGCATGATACTCACGCCTCCACTGCTTAACAGTCTCCGGTTCAATATCTGAAGGGTGGTGCCGGACGAATTCAGCATTATTAGACTCCTCCGAGTTCTGTAAATCGACGCCAAAAGGGATGTAAGAAATACTAGCCTCTACGTCTTTCAATTCATCCTTTCCTCTGGAAAGGAATAGGGACGTAAGTTCGTCCATCGAAAAATAACTCGTATTATGCGGTGAATGGGGGTTCTCATGAGGTCAGGGAAAGTTGGCCAATAAAACAAATAATAAATATTTAAATTACACAAGGCTGCCAGATGCGCTTGGAAAATAATGCTATGCAATAAATTGTGCCACAATCTGTGTAACATATAAGTCAGCAGCTTTCATGACAAAAAGTCATTATTTAAAGCTAATTTCAAATTCTAAACACTATTCTAAAGGACTGTTTAATAATTTAGCAAAAATCCTACCTGCTAATTTAGCCATCCGCCTCTTTTGTTCCTCTTCGACCCCAGTGCACATCGATGGAACGCATTCCGAACTAGTATGCACATTCTTTTGACCCTGGAAAGACGCCAGAGTAACTGACAAAACGACGAACCAGACAATGTTTAAAAAATTGAAAAAAACACTGATCGATAACAGCTCTTCTCCACTATACACTCGTATCAAAAAATGCTTGCTTTCGTGCCCTGTGTAGAGGAATATTCCCTTTTCTCCTCTCCTTCTACCACCCTAGCTATTGGGAGGTTGGATGTTTCTAGACATCTTCCTTATAAGCACAGGAGGAATGTGTGCTAGCGGTGCCAAAGCATTTACGGCGAGGGCGCCTTGGACCCAGGAGAGCAACCAAGTTCGCCTACGACCAGGTTAAAATTGGCCTCCCGCCTCACATAAGAGTTACAACCTAAGTCTAAGTCATCTTCGGGGGCGAAAAAATTTCTTAAAACTAGGGTGAAGAATAATTTGGCGATTCGTAGCTAGTCAAAAGGCTGTATCACCTATTAAATTACAACAATTGTACTCTCCATTGTTTGCACAACAAACACTTTAAACGTCACACTGTTTACATGAGAAAATAGGACTATTAAAGTCTGATAAGTAGTTTAATTTTAGTTTACCCAGCAGGTGTGTTTGGCACCTCACACGAAAAATCTTAACCGCTATGCGGTTTTAGTTTGTCCTATTTGTGTATGCAGTAATCGCAGCTTGAAATGGCTGATGTCGTGTGCGCTTTAGCGGCCGGGTACGGCTACCCTGTTCCATTGGTGAGTATCTCCTTTTATTCGTTGATGAGTCTACGAGGCCATTAATAATACCTCGTTGTGTACTGCATCATGAGTTGGCTCACTTCGCTTTTTTTATTTCATTGTATGTACACGGACCTCACCCGTGCCAACATTATTTTTTGTGACCTGTGATTATTTACTTATGATTGTTCATATTCTAGATATTGCTTTTGGTTCTACAGTGCCACTTTGTTAGAGCAGGGGCGCATAATGTGAATCCCATCTATTCACATAAACTTTCTTGATAGTAATTTGCCTATTTACTGCATACATTCTGACAAATCTTCCGTATTTTCACGTGCTGACCTTGCTTGTAAACATTAATCCTATATTCTCATGTTTAAATGGAAACTGGACTTTCAATTGCTCATGTAATATGCCTTAAGACCACCAAAAAGGAAGAAGTCCTAAGCAAAGCATCAGACACAATCTTTGGAATTCAAGCACAGGCATCTCTTACAGAATCGGCAGAGACTGAAACGTGCATGACCTTCGCTTCAGACTTACGGACTGTTCGAGAAAGTCTCAACAAGATCATTAAATGCGCTGAAGAGCGTGGGAAATGTTCCCACTATCTTGCCATTCCGATTGCAGAACAAGAGTAAGTCACCTCGTTTCCCTATTCTTATCAAAGGCAAACTAAAAATACACTTTCAGATTTGAGCAAAATTGTCCTAGACTCTTCCATCATAGCTTTGACTGAGCAAAGACGCAGTCGGCTACGCGAGCTTATCCTAAAGACGGTAAATCACATTCTATCCTCTCAGTCTTACCATTTACCAGACAAAAAACCTGGAGAACATTGCCAACTTAAACTACGATTTCTGCCAGCAATTGGAGGACATTTCCTTTTCCCTCACACAGTAGTCTCCTTTTGTAAGAGCATAAAAGTGCGTTGTCTCTTAAAAAATGTCAGCTTTTTTTCCAAATGAGGGTAACCAATAAAAGCAATGCAGACACAAATCCAGGGGGGATGCTGATTGACTCATCGTTTGGAGGCACCGCGATCCCTGGCAAAGGCTGAAGGACCGGAGAGGTTCTGCACAAGAGGGGACTCGTTGGGTGCAGCCAGCTGGAGGCGAGGAAGGATGCGCATGCACATGAGCTCTTGCAGCAGCAACTTGCATGCATAAGGCATGCGTACAGTGGCAATGCGTTGACTGCTGCTGCGGCAGTACTGGCACCAGTTGGGCGAGGAGGCCAGGAGGCCACAGGTCTCGCACACCACCGCGTCGTAGGCATCGCTGGAGGTGAGCAGGCGCTCCAGTAGCAGCTGGGAGGCTCCATAGGCGATGAAACAGTCCCTTTCCATCTCACCCACTCGCAAGCCGCCCTCCCGGCTTCGACCCTCTGTTGGTTGTCGCGTCAACGCTGTTACTGGACCGCGGGAACGCGCATGGACCTGTCAGTGCATATGTGAGACTTGTAGCAGTTATTTCGGTTGCAAAGCCAATCCAGGGGGTGGAAAGAGAACGCTGACCTTGTCCATAACCATATGTTTGAGGCGTTGGTAGTAGATGGGGCCGAAGTAGATGTAGGCCTCCATGGGTTGACCTGTGACGCCAGAGATGAGGATCTCCTTGCCCAGGTAGTGGTGGCCGTGCTCGGTGAGCACTTTGGCCAGTGATTCGACCGGGTCGCCAGAGAAGGCTGAGCCATCCCGCAGGCGACCGTCGATGGCGGCGGCCTTGCTGCCCAGCAGTTCCATCAGTTTTCCTACCTGTTTAAAGTGCTCTCACTCAGCACAATTACGGAGTTTCATTGCTGTCACCAAGACTTCCTTTGTGCCACCCTAGTTATGTCCTTATGTAAATTGGCTCTATTTAAGGAATGAAACTTGAGTGCCTACTATTTCCTGTTAGGACCTGAATAGTTATCAATACTAATCCGGAAAGAAACTCCAGAGGAATTGGTACTGAATGACAATGCCAACTAATGGGACCACGGCAACTCAATTCAACTACTCCTCTTCCCTTTCTCTTTAGGTAGCTATGTTTGATTGCAAGCATATCATGCGAACTGATCAGAGACTACTAGGAATATCGGGACATCCACGTCCATACTGGGTGACTCGAGAATGTAAATCACCGTCCGTTTGGCCTGTTGCTGTTATTTTACAGTATCGATTCGAAGTAGCGTAGGGATAATTCTTGACGCTGACGTAATGTCCAGATCTTGGAGCATACGGAAGGGGTGGGCCTATTTTATAAGACATTCCTACCTGGGTCGCGTGGTAGAGACTTCAAACACAGTCAATCGAGCGGAAGCCTATTGTTAGATTGAAGAGAACGAGCACGTGGTCTAAGAAGAAAGCACCTCTCGGAAAGTTAAATCACCGTAAGAGTTAGCAAACAGAATTTCAGTTTAGGAAAATCTTATTCAGAAACAAAAAAGGCTGATCATAGAAGGAAAGTGGAATACAGGTACCGCTCATTGTGATTCAAGTTCCACATTGTTACGTAGTACGAAGCTTTGTTGTAGGGAAAAAGTAAAAGAGAATTCCTAACAGAATCGGGTGCAACCATTTGTAGTTGTAGAATGCGTTTTGTAAAGAAATGGCGATATTAGAGCGCGACCAAATTAAACAATACATTAATTCACGGAAGAGATATCAAGCAACCGGCAATCGGTAAAGGTACGCAAAGCAGGGATGCCGATAACAACAGCTCTCATTGTGCTTTATGAGTTTTAACGGGCTGGAAGGTTCAGTTGATCTGTTTGCTTTATAAAAGCACGATAAGAGCGAAAATTGTGCTTGAAAAGCAACTGCTCGCTCTCTTAGGTCTTTTAAGTATGAACAGACGGTTGGCAAATTTGACCACTTTAGTGCTTCAAATGAGGTGATGAAATTATACTTGCAATGCACTTCGGTAGACGCCGAGTGGTAAGTCACTTCATCAAAAACCTTTAAAGTACCAAATACGACAGAGCACCAGCAACATCCGGTTCACTGAGTGGTGGCAGTGACCACTTCACGGTCAGCCATACGCGATCACCACTTCTATCCACACTCCATTTCATCTCGCTGATGGCTCATTGGCAACGTTAACAGACCCATCACTTGACCACACCTCCACTCCATACGCCTCAACCATCCCTTCCCACTGTCCGCATAACATGGGGCCCTGGCCACAAGACTCACGCTGATCCTGTCAAAGCACTGGCAAAGGGTGGTGCGTGGTCAACTGCCCTTCATGCCACTCACCACCGACGGCGTTGACACCTGTGCTCCACTCACTCCTCTCTCACCACTAGTGTCAAATCACCGATGCTAAAACTGTATCCAGTACTCCACTTCCTCAATCCAACGCGACACTTGGACGGATTCGGAAGCAGTTGTTTCGCCACTCCCACTCCCACTCCCACCTTCACTCCCACTCTCACCTACTTTGCCTTCAACTTCCATTCTGGCGCGCTTATTCACAGTTACTGCCACTTCTACTACTACCACTACTGCTACAAGTTCTACAATGCACACGAGTGAGATGTCGTTGCTCCCTTCATCACGTGGGTATCTACTTTCTACCCCAAATGACGCCTTGACACTGCTTGTTTGTACAAGTAATTTCCTGTGTCTGTAAGACTTATGCTGGCACATCATTAGTACTACTGTGTGGACGTCAACAACAAAATCAACCTCGTTGTACATGACCTCGCCATTAAGTACTTATCCCTCATCCATCTTGGTCAACCTGACTGCATTCATGTAGTTTAATAAAAAAATTTTGGATACTAGTTAACAGAGGACAGAAAATACCGAAGTCAGAAGAAGGAGATAGAACTTACGGTCATGCGACTGGGAAAGCCGTGGGGATTCATGATGATGTCGGGACAGATACCCTCGGAGGAGACTGGCATATCAGCCTGAGGAACAATGAGGCCCACAACTCCCTTCTGGCCGTGACGCGAGGAGAACTTGTCACCCATCTCCGGCCGACGTGTCTGACGCAAAAGCACCTTTACTACGGATTGAGTGCCCTCAGTAGCTGAGAACATCACCTTGTCTACGTACGACGGCTCGATACCGCGGTAGTCTGCCGGAACTCGCTTGAACTCAATCTGAAGGCACGCATCCACGTACATGTTTAGTCAGCCGGCCAGCTGTGGGCGTTACATCCTCCCAACCTCGTCAATAACTCGATTTAAGCTACTTATAATCATTTGTTATTCTACCAAAAATATGCATTTCTGTGATCAGAAAGAACCTCAGTGGCCTAGTCAAGCAGCCCTATCGAAGTCACAGTGCTCTTGTCAGTTGCACTGACAAGGAAAGACTGATGTTGACGGTGAGAGCACTTGCTTCCCTTTGACATCAATTGGTTCAGTGGGGTTTGCCTCACGAGATCGTTGGTCAAACTACTGACCTGATAGATAGCGCATGCGATTTTTTCACATCAAAGCTGTGTAACTGAAAGTTTTCAGGGTGTCAAAATCTTGAAACGAAGATGTCGCACAGAAAGAACTAAGACACCACAGGGTAAGTTGTTTAAAATTGTTCACTTTATCCGGCAGGTGACTTGATCCCACTATTTTTAATGAAAAATAAAGGCTTATCCTGCAGGAGAAATGGTTATCAATAATTTTTTTCTCCTTCAATAGCATTAAGTACAAAAACGACACCACTCATATTGCTAAGTCATTTTTATTTGCATCGTATAGGCGTCGCCTAGAGGTGTTCATCTACATGATTTCAAGAGGATAATGAAGTGTAAGTGAAGTAGATTGGTGTAAAAACTTACTGCTTTGGCCGGTGTAGCAGGATTTATGCTCAGTGAACCAGCATTTTCAGCAGCCACCGAGGAGAGCCTTACCACCGGCATCTCTTTGTTGATGAGGATGCGCTGATTTTGCACCTTCGCGCCCACAGCCGCTGTGCCATCAGCCTCAAGAATCTCGTCTTCTCGCCGCGGCTTCCCCGTCTCTGTGCAGCAACAAAAGAAAGTCAGCTACTGAATCCCCTCCTCAACAAAATCAGTAGCTTTTGTCGCACCTACCTACCTCGATCGATCACAGGTCCCATAAGCCGATCGTGGACACAGTTGTCGTGAATCTTGACGTGCACCCCGGTGCGCCGGTAGACGCAGGCCCGCGCAAAACCCCGATCAATAGAGGCCTTGTTGACAATGAGCGCGTCTTCGACATCGTAGCCGGTAAAGGACATGATCGCCACGATGGCATTCTGACCTGCTGGCAGCTGATCGAAGTGGAGCATCTGAATAGTCTTCGTCTGGACCAATGGACGTTGCGGATACACCATCTGCAGTTGTAGCGTATCGAACCTGGAAGTAACATCCAGACTTCTCGTCACCACATTCATGCAATAGCAAGATTCAAACACCGGTCTCTGTTGGCTCTTAGAATGTCACTTTCCTTTTTGATTATTTCGCACAGCTAGATGCTCCCCTCATCCACATAAGTAGAACCGCTCATCATGCAAAGATTTCATCAATTTCTACAGAGTTTCGGATTGTGTAATCACATCCAAGTCCCGTGGTTCAGTGTGTGCCGTCTACACAGCCATTTTTTTTGTCCTCATGATAGCGTTTCTTTAGATGACGAATAGTGACGTGGTGATACAAACGACGTTGCTTTAAAACAAGGCGAGTTTGTGACAGTCCAGAACTTGACAGTCGCTCATGCGAAAGGGATACTACCGTGGCAAAACCATACCCAATAGCAAACAACAATTGCGTCTCATCAGCCACAAATAGCCAGTTTAGCGTGAACACAGTTAATTATGAAGACGAGCAACCCTAACACTGTAGCAATGAGTTTTCTTGTGAACAAGCAGACGTCCACTCGTACCCACAGAGACATTCAAGCACAGCACGGTAAGGCGATAGAACGGTCAGCCGCACACCAGTAAGGCATTCAGGTGTTTGAAAGGTTTCAAGAACGGCTGTCAGCAACGACTCCGGCTGTGGTTGTCTTTATCGGCGTTCTCGGCACACAGTAGTCAACCCCATGTCGCTGTGAAAATTCAATCAACGTGCGGAGCGTTCAGTTCTAGACGTCAGATCGATTGAGCGAGAAAAGACAAACATTCGCATCACCGAGAGGTGAGTGCAGGCTGACCCAAACTAGGTTAGCTGTGCTTAAAATAAGTGTGCCAAGGCTTCCAAATCCGGATAATAGATGAACACGGTGATAAGCGGTGTACAAACGCAGTAGTGGAGACTTAAGTAGAAAAAGAGAATGTAATTTTAAATCGCTAAAATTCTTTCCTTCTGTTAGCAACAAAAAGTTCGGCGTTTGAATGCAATAAAACTCGTCTTAAAGTGGGAATGACAGTTCTACTTTCAAGTCACTGGAACAAGACTAATGCAAAATGTGCGCACTAAGGGTAACGCAGTGTGGCACAAAGTTGTGAACGCCTACAAAGGATGTGCCAATGTGCGGCACATCGGAATGGTCAAGTGCCGTTCTGCAGAGTAGAGAATTTACTGAAGTAAACAACAGACGAAGTAAAACAAAACTGTGCTGATTCCTCATAATAACTACTTTCACACAATGGTTAGAGGTCGGTAGAGAGGCAGAGTAAGTAACCCCTGGAATAATCCTGCATTTTACAGAGATCCATTGCAGAGACCAAAGGACATCTTACGAAGCAAGAGACAGGACTACATACCTAATCTGTTGGTTGAGCGCAATGGTTCCCATGGCCTGTTTACCCATAGCACATTGATATGTATTGCGAGGCGATTGATTGTGATCCGGGTAGGGAATGAGACCGGCAACGACGCCTAGAATGGTAGCTGGATCAATTTCCATGTGTGTGGTGTTAGGCGTAATGTCATTCTCGTCCAACGCAACCAGGCAGTCATTGAGTTCGTTTGAATCAAGGTACTCTATCACACCCTTCTTTAAAAAGTCTTCCCAGCTTAGAACCTTCGCTGTAAGATCCTACAATCAGCCAAACATCGCAGACCTCATGAAAACGATATAAACGATGATAGAGTAAGTAAATAGGCCCTTACGTCAAGCATGCTCTGAGTGACTAATGGTTTTCCTTTGCAGACGATAATATAAGGTCTGCATAGACGTCCACCATCACTAACCACGTGAACACAGCGAAGCACTGGTTTGCAGTGCACCGAGACGAATTCGTTCAGATAGCGCGAACGTCGCAGCCCGCGGATTACGGCCGCCAGCTCATTCGGCTCCTTTGTGAAGCCAATTGGTTTACCGTTGACATAAACTATGTACCTATGGTCAAGAATGAACGAAGCAGAAATAAGTCACTGACAGCGAAAGCTTACTCATCAGGGGCATAACTGAAGTCGCGGAGAGAGTAAACATAGTAGGTCTGAAGAAGTTCGATGAGATTAGTGTCATCGACCTCCACGGTAATGTGGCAAATGAGGGAGACATTTTTCACCAGACCACAGGCCTCTCCTTCAGGCGTATCCGAGGGACACACCAAACCCCATTGGCTTGAGTGAATGGCGCGGGGACCGGCGATCTGAAAAACAAATTGAACGACTTTACGTAACTACGCCTGAAATGTCTCAAATGAAACCAGTATAGAGCTTTGCTCCACGTGAATTTAAGGTGCAAAGCGTGTGGACTAAAATTAATATTGGGAAAAGGGATAGAAAAAATATGAAAAACAAGTTTCAATAAATCTATGTTAAATCCCTCACAAAAATCAAGTAGATCAAAGAATGGCTTAATTGACTCTACTACTCAAAATACACCGTCTACCAAGAGGTGCGTGTGGTGTGGCTATCAAATCATGAATGTCAATATAAGGTTTGCCTTACTATTCCAATCTGATCTTTGGGACTGACAGCACCCGTCGCATACCCACCTTTCGAGTTTTCTCGAACTGACTGGTCAAACGCGTCATGTGTCCGAGAACGGCGACATAAGAGAGCCGACTGACCAATTGGGTAACACCCTGTCTCATCATGCGGAAACGTTTGATAACCCAATTACCCGTAGAGATGGCTCGGTTCAGCTGCTCTGTGATAAGCCAGGTTTTGATGTGCCGCGTAATATCGAAAGGAGCGACCCTCCGCTTCGTATCCATCCTTGAAACCGTCAACCATAAGTCTTCATTAAAGGTCTTAAAAACATCTTCGAAGAGGAGCGCAATCAAGGAACCAGCCAGATCAATTCGTTTATTGCCATAAAAGTCACGATCATCAGGCTAAGGCAGGAAAAGGTACAATGAAGAATCGAGACGTAGAGCAACGATTATCAAGATACAGCTGAAACTCACAGGTATTTGACCGTCAGCAAGGAGAACGAGATAGCGGATCATTTGCCCAAGGAAGAGAACACGATCCTGAAAGTTCATCCTCTTCATTGGGACGTGTGTAACGATGATGTCTCGAAGCATTCTCTGAATGTCCGCCTGGACATCACGATCGGTTATATCGGTGCCGGATTTACCACCGATGGAAATAATTTTTGCGGAGCGAAAACGGGGAGCGCGCAGTTTCGATTGGAGCCATTTACATGCCTCCAGCGTTGTGTGTACCTGTGCAGTAGAATAGCTTAATACGGAGACAAGGCCAAGTCTCCTACCTTTGCTTCAATACATTGTTTCAGTGAAGGGACCATTTTCGTCCATATTGCCTCTTCGCAGCCGACGCACTGTAGAATCTCCCTATCCGAGGTTATACCCATAGCTTTGATTAGAATGACTATGGGAACATCAACAGTGAAGGAATTGTGTTGCAGAAAAAAACGACCATCCTTCAGTATTATATTTGTCTTCGATTTTGTTTGCGCGGAAGAAGAAGTGACAGAACAGACCATTCCCTTTTTTGTATCACCCTCCACAATGATCCTATTCTTGGACAACTGCTCCTGCATGAGAACCACCTTCTCACTGCCGTTAATAATAAAATAACCTCCTGGGTCCAGTGGACATTCTTTCATCTTCATTAGCTCAAATGCTGATTTTCCTAAAAAAAGTTAGGATATGCTAGAACAAGTTGTTAAAAATTGGTTGTAAATACAACATTATCAAGCAACCCACCATTCAAAACACAAGCTGAGCTTTTGAGCATGATTGGCATCCGTCCAATGAAGACGCCCTTCTTAGAAACGATCTCGTGTTGGCGTGTGAAGGTAATATCGACTAGAATTTCACCAGCGTAAGTGAGATCACGAAGACGACAATCATGTGGCGTAACACGGCTAGCAACAACACTTCCATCATTAACAGTGGGTGTTTTAATGTAGACATTGTTATATTCCAGCCACCAATTAAAAGATGGGACACTCACACGGCTATTCGCCTGGACTATGTTCCGTATTTCGGTCTCAATGAAATGGTTAAATGAGTCGATGTGCAACTTCACGAGACCCTTGACACTGAGGAAAGCTGGAACTAGGCTCTCTTTGTGCCGTAAAATCTTTGTAGATGCTTCCTCCTCTGCAGACTTCGACATCCCCAGGCTCATGTGAAAAATGTCAAACCAGATTACCGACAACGACTAAGCGAAATGGTCAAAAGATACTAGCCAATGAAAATTTTGCAGCTCACAGAGATAAACGTCTAGTTTTAAAGAAAATGTATCATGTGTGTAAATTTAGGTAGGTAAACTTTTGATGCAAAAATGCAAATTTTTTAAAGGTAAGAGCATCTGTTCGGCTTGTAACCATTCTTTACCCAGGTGTGATTAAATCGATTTAAGGTTTGTATCCAGCGGCCACTCAACAAGTCTAGGAAATTCAAAAATACGGAGTTTAAACCATTGCTCGAACCCCCTTTTCATCTTTGATGGAGCACGAGAAATCTCCCAAAACTCCTCTCTCATACCCTTTTGATTTCGTTTATGCAATGTGAATTGTTTTAGAATTAATGTTTGTAATGCAACGAACAGTTTAATAAAACGGTTATTTGTAGAATTTTTAAAAATTAGACGCATTTCGGAGTGCAGCTTCTCATCACAAAAACATTTTGTAAGAATAGCGCTGTTTTTTACCAAATCTTTCCTAAGGTTAAAGGAAGGCATAATTGTAGCGCTGTAGCGTTCCGAGGCTCCCCTTAAGGTAAAAGAAGGCGCAGTACTAGGGCAGAATATATATATTCCGGGAACAGAGGACTTGGGGGCTGTTGGCACGGCTCGGAGGCCGACTAACCGGCTAGAACAAGATGGCCACCCAAGTGACCTGTACCGGTAGTTCGAACAAACAAAGTATTGCGCAGCCCCTCTCTTGTTTCTAGCGTCGTCCCCGACGCTCCCCTTCGTCCGCCTCCCGTGTCAGCCATCACAACGTAATCAGTGCTGCGAGAAGCACTTACGAGGTTCGCACGCATGTGTTCCTGTAGTGCCATCAATTCCGCGTAGCACTCAGTGCAGCAAATGCGCGTCTCTTGGCCCTCCTCTGGGCTTGGAGTCCACGGCTAGTGTCGCTTCTGCTGTTAATAGCTTTCCTGTCGACCACTAGGGCGAGGGAGATGTCGAAGATGAACGTCGATCTCGACCCTTCCGTTACGAGATATTAAAGGTTCTCCCCTCCGTAGCACATGTACTTCTTTCACAACGCCGACGTTTGCCAGAAACGGCATGGAGCAGGGTAAAATCCATCAAAGTCGGGTCCGCTTTCCGCTGCCACCAATGTAGCGTCCCGAGACTCCCTTTAATGTAAGAGAAGGCATAGTACTGGGGGCAGAATACATGTATTCTGGAAACAGAGAGCTTGGGGGCTGTTGGCACGGCCCAAAGGCCGACCAACCGTTTCAGTACAATATGGCCACTTAAGTGACCGAAACCGGCCGTTCAAACAAACAAAGTATTACAGCGCCTCAATGCTTTTTTGATTGCTAAATGTAATACTTTGTTTGTTCGAACTACCGGTTTAGGTCACTTGGGTGGCCATCAAGTTCTAGCCGGTTGGTCGACCTCCGGGCCGTGCCAACAGCCCCCAAGCCCTCTGTTCCCGGAATACATATATTCTGCCCTAGTACTGCGCCTTCTTTTACCCTAAACAATGCACAATACTAGAGCAGATTGTATGTATTCAGAAAACGGAGGGAACGAGGCTGTTGGCATGGTCTGGAGGCCAGCCCACCCGGCTAGGGCGATATTACCACCTAAGTAATCGGCGCCTAAACCGCCAGTCAGAACAAACAAAGCATTGCAATAATAGTGTGGTCGAAGATACATTATCTACACAACGAAGAGCTGAGGCCATACGAATGGGCATAATCAAAATCTGTGGAGGCTTGTATCCGGGTGATCAAATTATGAACTAAACATCCTATCAATTTATTGCCTGATCTTTTATATTTTCTTCATTTCCTTTCTCCTTTGTTAATCCTCTGCTAAAAACACCTTCTAATTCGCCACACCTGTCATCAAATTTGCGTGTAACTGAGATGACATTTGATCCAAACTGCATTGATTCACCTTGACAGTTCCATTCATTCTGAATTTTGTCCTGTTTGAGGAGTGTATTTGGAGTGAGAAAATGCTCTGTTTTCATAATGCTGGACGCTAGATGATGGTCTACAGCAAAGCTATCTTGTAGCTCCATCGCCAATTGTAAAGGCACTGGCCTAAAAGTGAGGTCGTTTATTAAAGGCAGGTGTTTAACATAGTGAAGTTGGGATGAGTTTTCAAGCTTGTTTCATTTTCCCACTTTATTCTCAGTACAGTGCTGCCCAGCCATATCTATCTGGTTTATACCCTGCCAGTATAGGAATGAATGAGGTATTGCATTTTCACTTGAGTGCCAGCATGCAGGTACCGTAGACAGCTCCTTAACGGACTTCATCAGATGTTGATAGCGTTTCTGCAGGCCACCCTTCTTTTAGGAGTGGTCACAGCTTCTTCCATTCGCAGCCTCTAACCTCCTCTCCTCACGCTAAGATTTAGCAATTCAGCAATAAATATCAGGGTAGATGCTCTTTAAGATCGGGTCTGTTAATCATTACCGCCAATACAGCGCCTCAAATCCTTCTTGAAGTGGCAAGAAGTCATTGTAGTAGGACAGAAGATACTTTACAGGGATACGGAAGAGCTGATGTTACTTCCTGCATAGTGACCATTCATCCTATTAACCATTCTACGCTATAATGTTTGCGAAAACTTTTTCTCCAATTTCATGTCACTTACTTCAATTGAACTTCAAAGGGCGGTATGCATTCATTATTACTTCGAATAAATTATGTTTCACAAGCTACAAAAACATGCTTTTAGTGCTTCCCATAGTAGATGCATGACAAATCGCGTCAACACCCATCAGCGTTTTGGTTACCATTATGATAGTACAAATTTAGTGGCACATGATTAACCAAACATTCATCAAACCTTGCTATCAATTTACGGTACCTGATTCATTGAAGTCAAACTTGGAATTGCACTTTTAACAATAACCATGACAACAGTCTTAGTCCAACCACTGAGGGATTCACCGTGAGCATCAAATCATGCTTCGCATTACGTTCGTGTCCCTCGACTCCACTTTAGAAGTTGCACCCTTGGGATGCAAAGACCGGGTGGAAGAGGACATTTTTTATTTGAGGATCATGATAAAGGCCTACGGATTATCAATGGCTAAGTGGAATCGGAGGTCGTTTCCGCCTCGGGAGTCATGTGGTTGGCGTAAATCGACTGCTTGGTAGAGGCCAACAAACACAACTACATACTGCTTCATACTGCTCTAGCAAAATGTCAAAATCCTTTTCATCGTGCATGAAGGTGATTAAAAAATAACTAATTGTATTTCCCCTAGACTTGGCTCAGAACAGAGAAGGGTACGATACTAGGACAGAGTTTGTAGACGCACAGAAGAGCTGGACGAGACTACTGGCATGGACCGCAAAACCGAAATGAAGAGTTGCACAAACAGCCAAAGCATTGCTTGATATTAGACTACCTTTTGCTTATTACTGCATTTGTAATGGTCCACTGGCAATCTACTGTTATTCCATGGACTTTGATGACATTCGTGAAAATGCAAACAGTGTTTGCGAGGGTTGAGCACTTCCAGCGACCATTTAATCCTTCTGATGCAAATGAGTGGGATAAAACTTATTTATTTTGCTTTGTCGCATTCACCTCTCTTCAAAAAAGAGCAAATCTTAGTGACTAAGTGAGTATATGACTGTGGGGACCAGTAAATCACTTTCACCCATCAAATTAACTAACTTAAATCAGTTCTCAATTCAAACAGAAGATGTAAATGTTGATCTGCTTTTAGTTACACCCGTCACTGCGAATGGAGACACTTTCTGTGATCCATAATTCATTATGTAATGTCACCCCACTTCTTATTACCCAGGTTTTGGGTAGCCATGTAAGGCACTGCCGAATGCCATGGGGCATTAATATTTCCTTTCTTCAGAAGTACCCTTGAACCAGTCTCAATCGAGCGTGTTTGACAAGCTCTTCTATAAATTATGTAATAGTGGTTAGTCCCGAAGGAATCAGTTTGCATTTCTTAATTGCGTTTGAGGGAATGGCACATGTGCCTGACAGGCTGCAGCGACACCCAATTTTACGGGGCTTGCTGCCAAATGATGTGAGGAAGTACTGGTTTATTCTATCCTCTTTGGTCAAACAAAAGTGCGATCAGTGGAAAGTGAGCTAACGATAGCTGAGAACCTAATCATAGTTAATGCCGTCAAAACGAAGTGTATTAAGAGAGAATCACCTTGACACTGCTGTTGCTTGTCTAAGGTGAGAAGACTGGTTAATGTAAGCCCCTTTGTGGTTACCTAGACATAGTTTTAATAAAGACTGCATAACACTTGAAACCATATTCTTAAATGCTTGCATCGTTCCGATTGCAATAATATCGTTGCAATCTTTGTGCCACCAAACCTTATATGTAAACGAAATTTTGAACGTGTATGCAATAGGCCTGGTGTCTATCTCTTCCACTTCTTATTGCATATCCCTGAAACGAGTTGATGAATTGGACGTGGACGTGCTTCATTGGGTAGCGATGACTGAAGGGATAACGGAGGGTAGACAGTAAAGTATGTTCGAGCTACACTTTCTCCTTCTCCTCTGCCAATTCCTCACGCGATTCGAAGTTAGTGATTTTAATGCTTCTGCCGGTTCTGTAACTCCTGATCTTGATTACAGGCTACTTGGACTCCACCACAATATCTCTACCAGAGCGGCCTGGTCTCCGGGTCATTAGAGTAGCCCGGAAGCCCCACTGTACGTCGGGAATGCACATTCTGTTCAAACATTATGTCTTCCGTCGGCTCCAGGAAAGTCGTGCGACCTTTCATTATATACCCACTGAAAAGAAGTTATAGTTCTGCTACATGTCTGTTGCGAAGCCGATTTCTTATTAGCAATGAAACAAAACAAAAATCAGTTCACATTCATGAAGGAAACATTGTGCACCGCGAAGTATCCGAAAAGTAAAACAATGTGTTCTCACCCCTATGCAATACTTTCATCACTTGTTTAAATCTTCACTCTAATTTCGCGGGCACTAAAGGCCCCGCCATCGTTCTTTCAACCGGCGGCGTGACCTCCGTGCCGTGCCAGTAGTACTCCATCCCTTCTGTACGTTGGCAATACACATCCCGTCCCAAGATTATATCTTCTTTAGTCTTCAGAAAAGACTGAGGATGCCACGCTAACTCACTGAACTTATCACAACTAAGTTGGATCTCCAAACTTTACCCTAGGATCTTCATCTAACGCTGCTCTAATCCATCATTTGGACAGCTTTTACGTGCAGATAACTAGCAATAAGTTGAACATTTTCGCCTTTACTAACACAAATAAGCTTGGAATATTCGCAGTGAGAAATATTTGGTTATAGATATGATAGCTGAATGCATTGGTACATTGCAATGAATTCGTATTAATCGGATCGCGACACATTTTTACAACGTTGGGTTATAAAACTGTCCAAAAAACCTCAGTAATTTGATTGCACTCAAAGATGACATGCGGAGTGGGGATGGGCAACATCTAATTGAGGGACGATCACAGGTTATGAAGAGATTAGTGATGAATGCAAGAGTGAGTGAATGGATGAATAAACATGGCTTCTGTGGGCAGACATTCATCGGGACTGTGTACTCTAAGCAGTCAGGAAAGGAGGAGACGGAAGTTCTCAGTATGCCTCTCCCTTATTTGTAGGTTTTTCCTCCACCCCTTGATTGTCCCCTCAACGTCTCGTAAAAAGACTGTTCTGCAAGAATAATTGTAGAAAGAGTTGAAATTAATTCATCTCCGACTCAAGTGTCGATTTAGTTGCTATGCCTCCTCCTTACTCACAACATCGAGTAAATTATCTTTAGACATAGATTTTTGTTTGAGTTTATGCAATAGTTTAACAAAAATCACTTTAGTGGAGAATTTCAGCGCCAATTCAAGTTGCCAACAGACATACATGTGGGTTCGCATTAATGGTGGCGAATTAATTCAAAAGCTGAGGTGTATAATGTACTGTCTAATCGACCAAAAAATACCTCCAAATTCGTAGGTAGATTCAGACCCTAATAAGGCATTGCTTGAATGTTCTCCATTTCGCCCTTTCCCCCTAAACAAAGCATCTCAATCGAAGGGCTCTTCCATTCATCGGTGATATAAGTAACTCCAAAATAGATACAAATTTCTTTTCTTACGAATGGGAACGAGTGGAAATACCATCGAGCAACCTGCCTCTCTCTCCGACACTAATGACAATTAATCACCACCCGATTTGTGGACGTGAGTAGTGGCTATTCATTAAAGGGCACCCAAGAGATCGTATGTTTCTATGGAAAAAATTTAGCTAAATAAGCCTTATAACATAGACAGTAGACAAGGGGAAAGATGGTATGAAGTTTAATACTATAAGTAGGTGCTTAACTCTCCACTTCGGTTTCATGGGATGCAATGACCTCCAGTAGCCCTTCTCTACGCTGTCCTAGTACCATGCATTCATTCGACTTCTGGGAAGTCTGGCGGTGATGCAGAAAAGACCTACTTAACTAACTTACTACAATCTTGCTGAAGACGTTCTCCAGAGGCTGCCCAGTGGGAGGTGATTGCCCTGTTTGCACTAAAGCATAGTAAAGGAATGATTAAATTCAGAAAAAAAAAGCGCAATTAGCAAACGTTTAGACTGTGCATATATGTTTGTGATTGACGGTTTTAACATTAAACTCAAACTTATCAGAGGTACGCCAAGACAATACACAGGCGGAACATGTTATCAAAGAATGGTTGATGCTCTTTGGTCTTCAAACCTAGCAGGTTTCGGTCACTATCTTAATGGCATGGTGTGTTACTAACTCATCAGGACTTCTTGATCCCTACCAGTTGGCCTTATGTGTCTTCGGAGATGACCCAGACCGATACGAGAGTCTAACATTGCCTATGGTGGGCCTACCCTCTGATCACTTTGAATCATCGTTCGAAATATCATAGTAAATCAAAGGCAATTATCATGCAAACCAGCCCTTCAACCAATCCGGAATTACGGCAGAATGATTCAAAAAGTGTAAAAATCCTGCTAATATCGTAATGGGATTTCAATTGCTTCTCACGAGGCGTTTACAAACGTTAATTAAGCGATATGGTCTTGTGAATTGCATTGAAAGGCAAAAGACTCGACATGCCGGTGAGATTCTAATTAAGGGCCTCAAAATTAAGAAAGTTCTGTGAGTGTAAGAATACCAGTTAATGATGGTGAAACGCTCCGCTCGTATGGTTAACGCCTCATTTTATTTCCACGGACTCTTGAGGCTCCTTCTTTGTGCTTCCGCCTCCAGGTCATGCCAACAGTCCGCTCAGCTCTTCTTTGCCTCGGTACTGCCCTAACACTATACCTTCCTTCGCAAAAAAGCATCAATTTACCACAATCAAGGAAAAGACGCATCTGTGGGTGGGTTAAAAGCTCCGATTCATATATACAACAAGGTTTTGGGAAAATTTTGACATTTGAAGGGTAAAGCATAGACTGCGCGTTTTGAGGCAAGGATTTACTTTGATCCTATCTTATTGCTAAAGTTCTGGGAATAACTACTCAGTGCCCAAAATATTCCTGACTAAAAGCGGTGTGATTATTTCTTTCCAAGCAAGTGCGAAAGCAAATGAGTTCTAATAAATTGGCGGCATTGCTTCGTATAGGTATCACTAAGCAGAATATACGGTTCAACGGTGAATCATGCTGCCACATTAAAAAAGTTATTGGAAAGCTGAAGAAATGGAAAGTGTAAACCTTCTTTATCTATAGTGCTCATCTCATCTGTTAGATAATCACGCTCAGAGCCCTTGCCACTTAAACTAGTCACACAGCCTATCAAGTGTAGGAGCGACACATTGTGCTCAACATGTTTGATCCACGCTACTTCATCGGCCACTAACTGCTGCACTGTGTTAGTTTCACCAAAACCAGCCCCTTTATGTGTAAATTTATTAAAATTCTCGAAGAAAGTGCAGTGTCTGGTTAGTAGCCTGGGTCCTGCTCAGCGAAGTTGCTGGACTACTTGGACGTTTTTGTAATCATATTCACTGCAACAGCATATACCAGCCCAACTTGAGCAACTGACTGTTGATGACTCATTTTTAAAGCTTAAAGGACATTTAACTCCCATATTTTGCCCCGAAATGGATCCATGAGTGACGATGCACTTCATTTTGCCGAAACCAAAACCTCGTGCTAAAATAAGCCCATTCCTGCTCAACAACATCACTAGAAACCCAAATGCAATGGTACATTACGACTAACGCTAACCTGTAACTTAAGGCAAAGCCAATTTTAGTACAGTCATGGCATTTTAAAAGGGGAATTCCTACAGTGATTGGCTGATCCCACATTCCGGTCGAAGATGGGAGCGGAAGGACGTCGGCTAATTTGGCCAGAATGAAAGGGACTGGAGGAAAAGGGACCCTCGCAGACTCCGCCGGTGAGTAATGAGTTGGCTGAGGAGGTGCCCGAGCACCCGTAGCTGTGGCGTCGTGGATCCAAAAAGCCTGTGCCCGTCCGACTGCCCACGCCCAGGTAATCATAGTGCTCATTCTGCCCGTCAAACGGGAGCAAAAGGAACATTGGTTGGTGGAAAAAAAATGCATACATCCAGTTTGACGTAAAAATTCTGCATCATTCTCCACTTGACAGTGAAGCGAAATAAAAACCGCGAGCTATGGGTAGAGAAGAATATCACAATTACCCATTCGGATAGGCTATAACTTGGGTAAGAGGAAATATTTTCATATTGAGTACATGCTGTGGTCGCGGCATTTTCTAATCAGACTGTATTAAATCAAAAAGTTCAATTGCGTTCAATTTCGCTGTACTAGCAGCCCATAATAAATGGTGCCAAGTAAAAAAAAAACATCCCAAGACCGAAGAGTCATAGAGGACAAAAATGATTGATTTGCTTCACATGTAACTGCGAAATGTTGCTTACGAGTTAATGATCTAACTTTCAGCATTATTATAAACCCGCTGGAATTTTTTGTGTGAACTTTTCTGATAATTCTGCTCATCCAGTTATTTGTAGTGAAGCCTATTATAGAAGAATCCCATCGCGCACTATTAAGGAATCCTACTTTTAGAACAGTTGGAACCGTCACCCTGATGCATTTTCCCTTTCCGTGTCAACATTTTACAACTTTCAATGACAATGAGGGCAGTGGTCATGATTTGTGTCTGGTTTAAAGGAGATGGAAAAGTAGAAGAGCAGACCAGACGCCATCAAATAGCTGACTTCACGCCCACAAACACGCCATTCCTTTGGTCCATCCAAAAATAGTCACATATGAAGCCATGAAAGGGAGCTAATGAAGAGCATTCTAGTGTAACACTATTATTTGTGTACTATACAAACGTTTATCTTCAAATCGTACATCACTGGGCTTGTGAAAAGGAATCAAAATCGCCAAAATTATCCTGTGGAAATGCACACAGTGAAACTGTGATTGCCGTTTGAAGGTATGCAGTGCTAATAATGTGGTTTATACAGCCCCAGACTCTATTTTACCGTCGAAATAAGATTATTTTTCTGCTTTTATTGTTAGCCTAGTTGCCGTATGGATGAATGAATTCGACGCTCTTTACCCATTAACTTTTGAACTCCATAAAAATGTTACTTCAAACACCGAAATAGTCCATTTGATCACAAATAGAAATAAGGTGACCATCATAAGGACTGAAGCATTGGAAATACACAGCCCAAGACTGAAGTGGGCGGTTTGTGCAAGTCATGTTATCATGGTCAGTAATGAGCCACTGTTCAAAAGGCATTATCTTTCACAGCACTGATTACTTTTTATAGCAATGTTGGGAGAAGGAAGGAGGAGAGAGGACGAGGATAACGATGCTGAAATCGCCAATTCGTTAACTAGACTAAGTCACTTGATTAGACTTGCACCAAGAAATTTTTATAATCTCTAATAAGCTTTTAAAATGAACTTCTAATTAGAGTCTACCTACACTTCACCTCGAATTTCTATAAGGAGTCTCGTTGATGCTCTTCATAAAAGCACACACAAATATTATGGCTACATAAGCGTTACTATGGGCTGTGACAACGAGCAATATCTTTTGATGCCACCAGACAACCAAATTACAGCCCTTATGCAACCGAATTACATGGTTTCAATGATATTGCCAGTTTTTCCAGTCTTTGACCCCCTTAAAAAGGTCACAATCACTCTCTTCTCCATCAATGGGATGCAGTATGGTGGTTGGAAAAAAAGGCGCATCTCACCGAGAGACGTGCAGAGGCGCCGCCGGAGGATCGACGTCGTTTTAGTGCCGCGAGTGCCGTAGCCGAGTTATTCCAGGAGGCAGCTTGCGAGGCCTTAGGCAAGAAGCTCAGTGAAAGACGCTGGCCGAAGCTGGGATTGCTACGTGTCTTGTCCTGCGGCCTGAGATACTGCAGACCAGCTAGAGCACAGCAGCAAAGATGCTTGTGGTTATTTTTTTTGAATTAATAATTCATATATACAGTCTAAGCCTAATGGGACACACATTCTGTGAGGAAAGAAACTGCTTTGGGTCAGTTGTGGCTATAGAAAAGTCGTGTGAATGTAATATGGTATGGCAACTTGGCAGTAATTTGAAGCTTCTTTATTAGGAAGGTTTACGATACCGGATTCGGAGCAGCAGTTCACTATGCTTTTGGGGCTTCGATATCAAAGGAAGTTTTGAATAGAATCCATGAATAAACACACCTTTTATGCTTGTGTATCTGTGGGCAGTACTTAAGACCAACAGAACCAATTCATTCATAGAACACCACGCCATGTTTGTTTTAAGGAGAGCGCAACCCAAATTGTTTTCCATTTTTAGTCTAATTTGAGTTTAATATTATTTGCTGTTGCGTAGTGTTTGAATGAGATTTTACAGCTTTGCATCGTACAGGAAGACTCATTCACAACTTAGTATACATTTGATGGCATCAGGTTTTGTGCTAAAACTACTTTATTGACGGAAACGCAATTACCGAAAGGGGTGGAGCCCCTTTGGAGCATAGTCTCCGAGCACTGACTCGAGGCTCGAAGCCGACTTAGAAACTGTCGACTAGAGCTCCAAGGGGACGTGCTGGACTGGTTACCAATCGAGAAAGCATTCGAATCTGCAAGGGAAGTGGTAGAGAAATCTCCATCCTTGATCTCTTGTAAACGCAATTTTCCAGTGTCCATAAAGTCACTTTTGTGACACTGCCCTTTGTCTAATAATTGTATTTTTTCAAAAATAAAAATGCTCAAAATTAACATTAAGCCGACAAGTTGACAACATGAAACACTAGAATGGTGAATGTGAAAGAAATAAACTAGCCAGAGGAATGGGACCGCGGGCGCGACGGGTTGGCATGGATGAGATTGGGAGGACTTCGAGAAAAGTCAAGTGTGGGTTGCTGCATGGAAATGAGAGGAAGGTTCCTGTAGTAACCGGTGTTTGCTCTGACGCTAAAAGTTACAGTTGGAGAAGTTTAGCCTACAGTTACGTATCAATGTTTACGAATTCGCCCACCACTCCCATATTAACCGAATTCGGACAACAAGGTTTAGTACCATTAGTATGGATAATAAAATCACTCATCATTTGACGAGAAAAAATTGCATTTCTATAATTTTTGGGTTCTTGAAGCGAAAAAAAAGTTTAAAGGTAGCCTGATCTGTGTGTCGCAATTATGTCTTCTTAATTCGATGGACACCCTTAGCATGAGCCATGACGTTGTAGACAGTTACATAAGCCTTTTATTCACCAAAGGAAAATACGGCTGCGATTTTTACCTATTCTCAATGGGAAAGTAGTTTGCACTGACTCCACTTTACAAAGTGTCTTACCCTTGGGGGCGAAAAACCCACCTGCTGCTATGCTTATGCTTTAGGCTCACTCCCCTATAGTAATGCCAAGAAAAGGAGACATCTCTCTCCCTCCCTACCTTAAAGTGTACATATTATCCAGATAGTTTCCGTGGCGTCTTATCTTAAAAAACTAGCACATCCTATTGCCTGATTGAATGCTTGCATCATTTTCTGAAAATAGCATTTGTTTCTTGGGCATCTTTAAATTGCAATGAAAGAATGTATCTTAACTGCAGATGTTTAATTTTTAGCAGGAAATGTGCGGTAAAAATGGTATTCGCAGTCTACCACACGCAAGAAAAAAAAGTATTATTGTAGGAATGAAGTGGTGCATTAGAAGGTAGGGATAAAGAGAGGGTAGATTGTTGGAGGATAATCGGTGAGGTTAAAATGAAATGCAAAACCTTTTCCTCATCACTGATAATTCATCAAGCAATCCAAAACAGTGGATTCTGGAATGTAATCTCTAAAGTTGCCCAACAAATGGGTGGGATGGCTGTCTTCGTGGCACGTAGTCTCAAGCAGTTTACTGCCGGAAGCAAGCAAATGTTAACCACTTCTGGGTGTACGAGAGGTTTCTCTAGCCTCGGAACTGGGTTGTAAAATGTCATAAAGACAAAAAGGTTTTAATTGTATCCACAGCATCAATTCGAACAGTATTTGTGGACTGAGAAGTCCATCTGGCATACTAGAGTATGTTGATGTTACACAGTGTAGGCCTGGAGGAAGTTGCACGGACCTCAGAAGTAATTGCAGCATGCTTATTCGAAAAGTGGACAGACTTATTTGTATGCCTGGTGGAGACAATAATGTAGATTTATATTTTACACAATATTGCCTGATTACTGAAAAGAAAAACAGGCAAACTTTCTGCCTAGCACTGCCTTCTCATTGTTATTGGCGCTTTCGCAATCGCGATAAGGACTGTGGAGAACGAACTGACCAATGAAGCTCAGTAAGGTCCTAATTATAAGCTCTCCACACAAGCGAAGTTAGACTGGACTTATACAGTTTTTTTCGGCAAAAAGTGACTTGTTTTGTAAGCCGGTCAATGAGACTAAAACACTCGTCGCACATGGTTACATCGAGCTGCAGCTACATCAACAAGACTTTTCATCCTTCCGATGGCCGCTCGTTGAAACTTGTCCTGCGTTTTATGACGCTCTTGCAACTTGGATTACCGAGTTGAAGAAAGGCGAACTTAGCAGTAGAAATTTTTCGAATCACACTAGGAGTTTGAGCGTTTACTCAAGTATGAAAAGGGTGTTTATAATGCATTCTCCATTTCAATTGAGAAGACACAAAAATGAAATCACCCATGCACAGTAAGGCAGAATTGGCAGTGCTGAAGCCCAATGGATTTTCTGGTTTACAAAAGGGATAAACCTGAAAATTCTAAACTCACTTTGAATGTTGGTTTGTAAAATCATCAATGTTCTCTCATGGTATAAAGTGTGCACCAGGTGAAGTTGTTTAATTTCTTCCTAAACATCAGACAAAGGGACTCCAAGCAAATGACTTTGCTACGAGGGCGCAGTTAAGAGGAGGCAGTTTTACACTTTCTTGCAAGCCTAATGGTAGTACGTCTGGCTAAGTAGTCATTAGGCGAAATCCAAGCCAATGGGATGGACAGTTGCGCGAATGGAGAAGCAGAAAAGTATTTAGCCTTACTTGTAATCCATGATGCCCTCATCAGCACTGAGGCTCTTCTTCCGCGAGTACTCGATGGTCCTACCCCGGTCAATTTGCTCCAGCATCAAACGAACTACTCCCATGAGGGCACGAAACTGCAACAAAAGTCGTGAAGTAAAGAGAACACAGATGACACTGTGCAATAAGACCTTGGCAAACATGACCCTACTGATATAAAACAGCCGATTATAAGGATTAGTACGTTTGATAAGTGGTATTGCAAGGTCAGAAGTCACCTCGGATCTAATTAAGGTGAGAAGTTCAATTAACTCAAAAGGATGATCATGGAGTGAGCCAACCCATTTAAAACACAATAAATATACGCAAGACAAGATTAAAAGTTAATAAAATTTATGGATGTTGTCAAGGTGTCAAGCTGACTAAGATGGATGAGGGATAAGTACTTAATGACGAGGTCATGTACAACGAGGTTGATTTTGTTGTTGACGTCCACACAGTAGTACTAATGATGTGCCAGCATAAGTCTTACAGACACAGGAAATTACTTGTACAAACAAGCAGTGTCAAGGCGTCATTTGGGGTAGAAAGTAAATACCCACGTGATGAAGGGAGCAACGACATCTCACTCGTGTGCATTGTAGAACTTGTAGTAGTAGTGGTAGTAGTAGAAGTGGCAGTAACTGTGAATAAGCGCGACAGAATGGAAGTTGAAGGCAAAGTAGGTGAGAGTGGGAGTGAAGGTGGGAGTGGGAGTGGGAGTGGGAGTGGCGAAACAACTGCTCCCGAATCCGTCCAAGTGTCGCGTTGGATTGAGGAAGTGGAGTACTGGATACAGTTTTAGCATCGGTGATTTGACACTAGTGGTGAGAGAGGAGTGAGTGGAGCACAGGTGTCAACGCCGTCGGTGGTGAGTGGCATGAAGGGCAGTTGACCACGCACCACCCTTTGCCAGTGCTTTGACAGGATCAGCGTGAGTCTTGTGGCCAGGGCCCCATGTTATGCGGACAGTGGGAAGGGATGGTTGAGGCGTATGGAGTGGAGGTGTGGTCAAGTGATGGGTCTGTTAACGTTGCCAATGAGCCATCAGCGAGATGAAATGGAGTGTGGATAGAAGTGGTGATCGCGTATGGCTGACCGTGAAGTGGTCACTGCCACCACTCAGTGAACCGGATGTTGCTGGTGCTCTGTCGTATTTGGTACTTTAAAGGTTTTTGATGAAGTGACTTACCACTCGGCGTCTACCGAAGTGCATTGCAAGTATAATTTCATCACCTCATTTGAAGCACTAAAATACTGGACTTTTCTGACCATCTAATCAAACTCAAGATAATCAAGTGAATAAGTGTTTTTCTTCGAGCCCATTGACATTTGTAGACATTGTACCTATCCATCGAAGTCGAGTATGTGCATTAAAATGACAATACTACTTTGTCGCCTTCATTATTCCTCCTTGAAGCAACTGATAAGTCAAGTGTTCAAGAAAAACAGGTACATTTAAGTGCTGTTTTTTGTGAGTGCCTTTGTTTGTTTATTTTTGACTTTCTGGAATTGGAGTGGATAGTTTGTTCTAATGGTTGCGGTTAGCTTGGCATATGTATGTTGATTTACTAATCAAACTTCTTAAACGAAAGGCTGACAGATGCATGTTAACATAAAGAAGTTAAAACTTGTAAGTGAACTTCAGTCTGCATGATGAATGATTGGTCTGTTCTGCTTACTGGAGCTGAAATACACAATAGTGAATAAATTCCACCTCCATTTATGTTGCTTATTGGGTCGTATTTCCATCAACTTTTGCTTCCAACTGAACTTGGGAGGGTCTCTGGAATCAATGACCAAATTGACCGGTTGGTGGACATTTGTTATTATCATTGAGAAGATGTAGGGTCTGCGGTGAGGTTTTGTGCTCGCGGAGTTTAGTGTTGCGGAGCAATGTCAAGTGGCCATCATAAAATTAACTATTTAAATTAAGAGAGGTAGTGTTAGTAAGAACATACGAAAATGGGAGGAAATGCCATACGAAGCGTAGGCCTCCTAGTCAGATCTGTACCAACTACAATGCTCACAATACAGTACAAACACTTTCGGTTACCACCAAATTTGAATGTTGTTTTTGGAGGTTAAAAAACTTCAAATTTCTTATGAAATTTTGCTGGTGGAACTCCTCTACTCATTTGTGAGATGCATGTCACTGCAAATCCTCGACCTCGATACGTATAGCAATGGGAATCCAGGTGGCCATTGTGACACGTTGGGCTCTACTATCTACCCTTTGCGAGTAGTATACTCTCTGGTTGTCGTTTCATTTGACAGTAGTCAGCATGAGAGAGGGATGTGTAACAACCTGGTTTTGATTTGTAAAATGCAGACAAATTCCAAGTCTATCAGAATAATATGAATGGCAATGCCATAAATGTGGGAAATTAAAGTTGTAACTTAGGAGAAAGCATGCTTTACTTGGGGAACTTCTCCTCTTTACTCCATAAGAGGATATTTCATAAATTAACATTAAATTTTGTGGTTGAAATCTTCCCCTAAATTTACATCATCACCGAAACACCATCAAGCAATAAGGATAGTTAAAAAAGAGATTTTCCTGATACAGAAAGCGTCCAACTCTAGGGCTGCAGTAAAAGGAGGGCAAACATTTGATAGCTCCTTGGGTTCCTCATTAGCTTGGTTTAAATTTAATCACTCATTCGGAGTTTGAAATAAATTATTGCTTCAATCCAGTTAAATGAGACACAAAACCTTCTACAAAAAACGTTCTTGGCACTGAGTACAACATACTCTTGGTATAACTCAATCAAGCATTTGTGACGCTTAAAAGTCTCAGGCACCAACTTGATCTTACCTCCGTAAGACTCAATTTCTTTGAAATGAGCAAGGGTATCAGTGGAGGAAGGAGCTTTGTCGCGATGAGCGAGTAGGGGACATGGAACTTGCAGTTGCAAAGCACCTTCCGAAAGATACCTACAAGCGAGGGATGAAATTGCCAAATACCTTGATGTCTTGCTAAGCAGTTGTATAACTTTATAGAAATTAAATTGACTGGAAAAAAAAGTTGGCTTAGCTAAAAAATACTATAAAAGGTATACTTGAAGTGAGTAGAAGTGATACCGTGAAAAAGAGTACATTTGAAACAATCGCCGCGTTCTTGTCATAACCTGTCACTTTAGACATACTAAGACGCAGTAGTTTTTGGACAAAGGTGAAAGCAATTTTTTCTGCATAAGATGTACCACTGCAATTCTTTGCTTTACACTCAATAATATTTACCTACGCCTCTGCTTTTGTACTTCCGCCGGATGGCGTGGCGTTTGGACCGTGCCAGTAGCCTCCCAGTCCTTCTGTACGTCGGCGGTGCATGTTCTACCCTATTATTATAAATTCTTTTGTGCTTTGGAAAAGCCTTGGAGCGCTTTAGCACTTTTTACTGCTTGATGTCCGCTGTTTACTAGTCTGCTGGACTTGCATTTTAAAGGTTGAAGCTCTTTATGTACCTGTTTTAAGTCAACTACCAGTTCAACGCATTTTTGCATTGCTAGAAAAGGCGGACCTCAAAAAAAAGCCCTAAAAGAAAAGTTTAGGTGAGAATTATGCTATAAGCATTAGTGAGAACTTGTAATGAAACATGTAATTTTATCAGCTCTTCAAGCGTTACTCCATTGTGTAATCAAGATGTATATAATGCTTCTCGATCACATGCTTGTATATTTTAGGGCTTTATAGAAAAGCATAGATCATTGATATCGCAAGACGCTGAATTGCATCGGTGTTAGATATTTATAGCCACAGTCGAATACCAAGTATTCGGAGGTACACAAAGTGTCCCACATTTCAAATGGCCAGTTCCGACGATGCTGCTCCAGTTGTAAATCCTCCAAACACTTACTTTACTCACAAAATCACGCATTAATCTACCCTATTTTCAAGCCTAAAATTCCATAAATAATGGCCTGAAAGTTCACCTAATTTCATTACTTGATTGGGATTTCCCTTATAAGTGCTATTTTAGGGAGCAGTTAAAGTGAGGATAACGAGCGCGTTCGCAATCAGGAGCAGGGAAAAATCGGCCACCGAAACTGAGGCACCTTATGAAGTCAGTTACCTTTTACCTTTTGGCCGATTCATGCTTAAAGGCCGAAATTTGAAAGCTGGAAACTTAATTATCGAATTGCTCCTAGTCTTTCTTGGAGGCGGAAGAAGACTCCTACTAGGGCAGGACATGTGCTGGCAGCGTAGGGAAGGGTTTTAGGGAGCAGAGGGGAAGAGAGCTACTTGCATGGCACGAAGACCATGCCGCCGGGCGGAAGTACAGAAGTGGGACCTCAAGTGACAGTAAAGTCAAAACGAAAAGTTAAATAAATAATCAAAGAAGCAAAAGTACCAAGCGAAAACACTATCAGATAATAAATTTTATGCGTTTGATTTATTGCCTACAATATGATTTGGTACTCCTTGATCGAATGGCAATGCTTGTTATGCATCTGTGGTGCTAGCCCTAGATGCGAAAACTGACGTTTCAGTTTAATTTAGTCAGTGTAGGGCTTGATTATCATACAATTCAGGTGAATATTTGAAACTTGGTAATTATTTTAGTGGTATGTCTTTCTGAGTCACGCTGCCTAATGTAGAACAACGTACTTGTTAAACGCAAGAACATTACCTGCAACATTAAACACAATTTCGACGTTGGCAGTGGGCATGGAGGCCAGGAAGATAAGTAGGTCCTTGCTCACAAACACTGGCCTGCAGTGAGAAACGAGATTCTCTATGCATTCCAGCATCACGTTCTGAATCTGTGGTTCAGACAAGAGGGCACAAGATTACATGCTGAGAGGGCCCACTTAGTTGCCTTACTGAAAACAGCAAAAGATAGTCTACTCAAAGTTCACACATGGCAGGTAGACAGAAGGTGTAGCTTTACAGCAGCAGTTACTATTCCCTTCATCTCTTGTTACTTTGCGCTGCAGGTGCTATTATCCGCCGGTAATGCCCAAGCTGGCTCGTCCCTGTCAAAACCTAATTCAATGACATTGCTACGGGGGTGAGGTGGCCCACGTGAAGAGAAGTTCCCGTAGTTGTAAAAGGTGGCGGTTTCAAGGTATTGGCTTGCATTGGGTTGTTTAGAACGGTTTTATGGATAGGTGGTCAGTAAAATTGCTGTAGAAAAGCACAGATTAACTCACTTTATTCTCTTAAACCAAGCTATGATTAGTGAATATTTAGGGTGTGTTAAGTAGCACAGACATATTACAATTTGTTGATGGGAAATGGGTGCACTCGCCCCTCCCTGATCAAATGCAACTTGGTCCGCATTTTAAGGGCTGTCCATAGAATGAATGAATTTTATTCATAAATGGATAAAACACGGAACCATTTATGGGCGATGTGTAGGGAGTTAAAACTAACAACTACGATTTCGAGTGAGATTTGCTTCTAGTTCACCCTCAAAAGTGACTACACAGAGGTTTATTTTGTCGGTTATTGACTTATTTTTAGATATTTAGTACACATGGTAAAATATAAAAAATGTGAACAATCTCGCCCTAAGATACCAAAGAACAAAATGACTTATCAACAGGAACTATGGAAGACTGCTTATATTTTACTCCAGTATCCGGCCTGCTTCAGCTTAAATAGTTTTGAGGGATCCTATTAACCTACAACTGGACTTAAAACCGCAAAATGTTTTAAAGACAACCTCACTTACTGAGCCAGATGAATTATTTTCCTCAATAGCGTCTTTTAGCAGTGGGAAGACGTATTTTTCTAGCTCCTCTGGTCCAAGGTAGTCGTGCAAAACGAAGAAAGCATTCCTCACCGTGTCCTAAGACGTCAAAATCCGCATTGACGTACTCCAAATTCAGCACTTCCAATGCTGCACTGGGATATCTCGATACAAATGGTTTTTTTTGTAATGGTAACCTATTAGCCATTGGTGTTATTATTAATGAGGATAAAACACTCCCTTGAAAGGTTGTTAAGATGAGCACCTCCGGTGCTGTTTATCTCAATCACTAGTAACAAATTAAATAATAAATCAGCCAATAACCTACTTCCTGTTTTATTACTGCTCATTCGGAAAAAGAAAGGCAAAATAAAATTTTAATGCTCCGTTTGGGAATGGAAAAGGCATCATGTCACCCCTGGCTCAACATAAAATTTGTGCAACTCAAAAACGTTCATAGGTGTCCTTTCTCCGTAGCGACTGTCCTCTGCTAAAGCAGCGTAAGTCAAATTCACCATTCAAATGAATAGTTCAGCGTAAGACTGAGGCAGGCTTACCAGGGACTTGCGACCGCCAATCCTGATACAGCTGGTGATGTCGGGTAGAACTATTTCAACGATTTCCTCGGTTGTGAGGTATTTAATGAAGAACTCCACCAAATCCAGTGTAACAAGCGTCGTCTGAAAGGCATATTAGAGTCTAAAATCTGTGGACTCATAGCAGCAGAATCTCCTGGGCACAACTGAGTCCTCAAAGTAGTGAAATGGGTGTTTCGAGGGACAAAGTGATGACTTGTCTGGCTAAGAAAAATAAAACATGTAATCCAGTGGCTGTATAGACAGAACCAGTTTCAGAGGGCGAAAACATTTGTCAAAAGAATTCTTGCGAGTCTATAATTAATATGTGTTATTAGAAAGTGCTTCATTCGTCGACTAGTCTTTTAGTAGTAGCATCCTCGATCGGCAGTGTCAAGGCCCGCAACCTACTAATAACCACTGCCTTGTAGAATGCGCTATTCCCCTGAGGTCTGTCAAGAAAATACCCTTGTGTCTAATTAAGTTTGCTCTCTCTGGTTGAACTTTACTGACAACAAGTTGCTGAACTGTTCCTGCCACAACTGGGGTAAGCATATTAACCATTTATCAGTCAGTTGTTGGTGGCTTCGCTTCAAAGGATGCAAATCTTTGCATGCTTCACTTCTTGTAGAAAAAAGTGCGCCACCTCACTGCTCATTAAAGTGTTTACTGCGATCCCAACAGGTATGCTTTCCACCTTGCCACGTCATTTAAAAACTACAATTGTTTATTGTTTTTTTGGCAGTACTTACAATCTGTCCCTGACCTCGCCTTGGCACCTGCAAGGTAAGCTAAAGTCTTATATTTTTTAAATGAATTAGAGGCTCCTTGCCAGTATGCTATTTTTTTAATCCTAACTATGCAGAACTTTTTTGAGGCAAGAAAATGACTCATGGTAGAGGAAGAATAAAGGGTGGGTGAACAATTTCTGCCCATAAGACTTATTGACGGTAGAGACAGAAGTGGCTATTGAAATTAAGCAAACTCGTGGCAAGCCATCGATGCTGATATCATAACTCAAAGTGAAAATTCGGCGATACCTTTGACTACGGTTGGGGCCTATGGCAAGCACAAGTACTTGAATCTAGTTTGAAGCATCGTAAAGGCAGAAAAGCGCATTATTTTACCTTCCGCCAAAGGGTGACTGATGGCCCTTTCTAAGTATGTCTACCTAAAAATAAAATTTCTGTGAGCTTTGAATCCCTTTATTGCTGCACATCTATGAGAGCAATTAGCTAGTTCGACGCTGGAATATGCGACGTAGGAAAGGCAGGAATGACAAGGTGGCGCCCTGTTTAGCCAGGCCAACTTTTAGCACCACCTTGTTCCATTCAACGCACATTGAGCATTAAAATTTTATGAGAACAATTAACTTTTTCCTGATAGCTGAAGTGGTATGAGTTCCGAAATGCGCCAAATTGTCAGGGAGTGTTGGACACAAGAAGTTGAACGAAAAACACCCTCAAGAAGGCACAGTGGTACTACTCGCTAGCCTTTAAAAGTGGGATGCATCCTTCACCTGTTTGCTTCTGTGACTCCGCAGTGCGGAGCAGAGTCGGTCATGCAGATGGTGATCGAAATCGCTTTTTTCGGCGATGTGAGTGGCGGCTAGGATGGAGGGGAGGACGAAGGATTGAAGATCAGGGTGATTGTCATACCACTCCCACAACAGTGGGAGCACCTTCTTGTAACGGAAGTCCTGCAAAAATGTCCCTTGAAGATGTTAGTTTCCGGCAAAACTAGCTCTTGGTTTGCATACTCAAAATTAATGCAAGTTGTGGTACAGTGCGCAAAGGAGCTAAAACACCAGTTTATTTGAGTTGGAGAATGCTACCACTTCCAGCACGTCCTCAAATTCTTTGGTGTGACCTAGTTTAAATGGATTTGGTGAGATGGAAAATCTGCCATTATGCCGATGGGCGTAGTCGTCTTTTTTATGTGTCTATTCAGCTAGGAACAGTTTTTATCTAAAAACACGTTTGTCTCCAGAAAAGGAAGGCATCATTTATTTAATTGACTAGTAATGAATAAAGGCAGTGCTACTATGTGCTAGGCATATGTTTTTGTCCTTATTGAAAGCTATTCTGTTGGCCCCGAGTTTCGCTCTTTTAAAGTGCATTATCGAGAAGGCTGTTCCAAGAACAGTCCACTCGTGCTTCACGTCATTGACATCCATTGGTGCATCCTAAATTTTTAGCAAAAATAATCCCTCAACTAGCAGAGATTTGATTGCTTATTATGATTGAGAATTGAATGAGTAGATATTTGGAGCATGCTATGCTAACAACTAGTCAAAAAGTTAAAGGGGAGTCGTTCCTAATACGACGAGTTCATTAAGAAATGGCACTTGAGTTCCAATTAACTTAGCTTCCAAATTTATAGGGAGGGAATTTCTATCACTAAAGGCCCTACTTAAGGGCACACAGGCTCAGAGTCTTTTTAAAGCTGTTTACGTCTAGTAAACAGCCATTAAAAAAGGCTTCTAAGTGCATGGCAAAAGCGAGTGGATGAACCAGTGATTAAGGAGATGCTGTTACCTCGTCGAATTCGGGAATAGCCTTGGCAAAGCGATTGAAGAATTCCTTGATCTGATTCTGTGATCGAGTTTGAAGGGTCAAGAGCCCCTCGTACGAGAGAAGAGAGGGCTCGTTGAAGAGTTTGAGCTAAGTCAAACAAGGTACACATTATTTACATTGGCCTTCGTGGAAACGGTCTTTAGAGACCATTACACAACTATTCACGGCTTACTTTTATTCTTCTTTTTTTCATGCATACAGGACCACGCTTTTGATCACAAACATAATGGGAGAATTTGAGTTGGAAAGGAACTGGTTAATCGTTCGACAAAAAAAGAAATTCCAAAATTACCGGACTTTATCTACTCTACAAGAGGACTGCTAAAAGGCAAGTTATTCGAAAAGGCCAGCATTTGTTCCACCATAGTTTTACAAGTCACTAGTTTGGATATGGAAGATTTATTTCATTGCATGGGTTCTGATTTATGCAATTGCAATGCGACTTGCATTTCTATAACAGTTAAACAACTAACGCAAACATTGGGATAACCTAAAAAGTTAATGGGGAAAAATTGGTTCACTTTCTTAAATCTTCATTACATGCCTACAAACTATCAAGTGGAAATCAACGCTTCCACTAAACACTGAAAGTATTATTACATTAAAATTTCGGACATTATATAACAAATCGGGTGTTTGTTTAGCTCCCGATTTTGGTAGAAAGAGCCCCCAAGTGGTTGTTCCTCCACTGTACCTCTCCTAGTGGCCTTAAGCACAACATATTCTACCCGAGTATTATGTCTTCTTCTTTGGAGAAGTCTCGGGTCGCCACAGTACTGCTACATTTCTCACGTAAATTTTACTTTTACTTGGCAACAAAACAACTCTACGGATGGCTATGCACACCGTCCACAATTACACTGACGGTGTTTGGAACGTGGGCTACGGGCTTTATAAAGAGACAAATTTCCCAGGAGATTTCAATACGGAAGTGTTAACCTTCACTGCAACTTTTGGTAAACTTGAAAATAAAACAACTTTTCAAATCGACCACTTAAAGTAATGCATACGAAAAACAGCTCAAATGATGGATTTCCATAAATCCATGCAAGGAGTGGAGTCATCATTTCAACTCCATCAAAGAGCTACACATTCATTTCAATTGAGTAATTTTTTGCGTGGTTCAGGGAAGTGATAGTTATACCTGTAAAATGGGAATGCGTAGCATTTAATTTGGTGGAAAAAAATTAGCTAAAATAGATTTTCTCTGCTCAAAACATACAATCTTCATTAATGACTTCCATTCATTTACTTCAGTAGACCTGTTGATGTAAAAACACGCATTTAATTGCCCTGTTGAAGAGAATTGTGGTTTCAAAGATCTAATTCCATCTTTTCACCAATTTGCTAACTAGATTTGAAGATGAGAGACCGACCACCACAGTCACGCGGATGTCCAACCACACTTCCGATGGACTACTTCGACTACCTCCCAATGACTATACAGAGAGTAGGAATATTCTCAGGTCAAAATCCTTCCAAGGTGACTTGGTGTGACAGCATTTCGAGTGCCAACTGGTAGGAAATACATTACGCATTGGCAAAGCGGGGCTTGGATTAAAAAACGAGCTGTGTTTCCTTATCTCATTCATTGTTACTCCATTACATGTACTTCATTCAAGTTTTTGCTGCATAGCGACATGTCGACCTTGCTGACCTACCTCTGTCCTCCTGACGCGGCCTCTATGCCGCTTATCAATGAGATGACAAAGGAAGTGGCAACTTGGGCCATAGCTTAATTTAAAAGACTGGAAATATTCTTACATGTCCACCGTCGATTGTTCACGGCGGAGACCATTCCATTTACAGTCAAAATCACGTGTAATATAGGGGTCAGGAATTTGTGAGTGTTGAAATCTTTGCCTCATGTTTATGGATATCAATTTTAATTAGCGTGAGATATTCAGATAGACGGATTCTTAATGCATTTATAATGGCTAATTACAAAAACAATGTTATGTAGACTATAGAGCTCCTCTTTTAACGCAATGACAAAGTGTTTATCTTCATTAACAACAAAAAAATGTTGACGAGGCAACTTGAAGTGCGTGAAGAAGTAATACGTCAGTACGGCGACAGTAGGCTGACAGGCGATCAGATTAGCTTGTGTCTTGACTCCATGTGATTATCTCGCCTTCCTCCCTCGTCAACCCTCCACTCCCTGATCCCCCTCCCGCGTCATCTCCTTCCCCCATCTTTAGTTGCAATCCATTATTATATCTCTACTTTTGATCTCCATTGAATTGCCACCACACTAATCTTGACAAGCAGACTCCAGTCTACAATTGAGACTGGACTATTTTTGAGGATAATTAGACGTAAGAATGGGAACAATCAACATGTTAGGCTTCAGTCACCAGGTGATGTGACATGACCAATATTATGCTGCGAAAAAACCAAGCTAATTTCAAATTTCAACAAACACTTACCAAGATGACGCTTTAAAGACTATCATCAAAGTAATTACATCTATTTAAGATGCATGCAGGCCAACTAGGAAGGCGAAACCTACCAAGGCGAGGAGTTGGGATGTGGGTCGTTCTCGGACATCTTGGCTGATCATCTTCCGTACTGGTTCAATTAGGGGTTTGGGCATGCGGTCACTGATCTCTTGAAACCTTTGAGGCAACTACAATGTGGTAATTTCTGTAGTAACTTCACCATACCCTGTAAACACCCGTATATAAATACTTTATTTTTTGTTGGCTATAATTTGAAGAAATCTTGTGAACTAGCTAACTTATATGCGATTGCGTTTCACAATTTGGGACATTTTGTCGAACTGAAGTGTGTAATTTATAACCAATCCTGTTTCAGAATCCACTTAAAAAGATTGTATCCTAAATTTTAAAAAAATCTTATTAGGAAAGGGGACGTCAATGAGGTAGCAAAAGTTGACTGCTCTTTTGAGGAGGGTTATTTTTTCTATCGTTTTGGCACAACACCAGCCGCCAGGAAGGAATGGTGAGACAAACACGCATCCCCAATTGAACATTTATCAGTGAAACTTTTCTCGTTGTCATAATTGGTCGTGAACCCTAACATTTTGACTTGGTCTAGTAAAGGGAAAGGATAGAAGATTAAGTATTCGCTGGAAAAAAACTGTTTTTAAACAAGAAACATTAATGTTTAAAGTAAATTATTATTTGATCCACAGTCTACAGGACCTTTCGACTACTTAAACTGTTTGAATCATGAATAATGTGGTTGTAACGCTTCGGTTCGACTCCACAGTCTCTGAATACCCTTCGGGCGACCCAGCTCTTCATTTCATGCCAGGAGCCCTCCAAACCTTTTCCACGTCGACAATATACATTCAACTCCAGCATTATTGATCCCTTTGACTTCATGCTACACCGAACAGCAGCCGCTCCCTTCCACTTGAGCACGAAATACCACAAAGCATTATTAGCTATAACATTCATTCTTCCCTCCAAACCACTTTAGAATCTGTTTAATTTTTACTTCAGTTTAACTTGCTATCATTTAAATATCGAGGGTAACGTTATTGAGGAATATTTTAAAGTGTTCACACGTTAACCCTCCAAATCCGATAAAAAGCATTTGTAAATTATCAAATGTCATGTCTCTTTTATCTATCACGACTCAAATCGTGAATAGATCACCAGTAAAATAAATTAGAGTTGGGGTGCCATGGGATTCTTACTGTAAATAACCCCTATTTTTCTTTAAAAAACTCAAAATTTCTTGGCATTGAGCACAAAAGTGATTGAGCATATTTACACTCACATGTGGGCGTAAGTAGGAGCACTTGAAAACGCATTGAAAGCGTGTGATAAAAGCTAAAGTATAAGTTGTTTTCTACCTCCGCTAGATCCAATTACCTCATTAGTCAGCTTCAAATGATGTCCGTTTTTGGCATGCCTAATTGCCCACTTAAAATAGCGTTGCCGAAATAAGACCTCCAAACTGATAGCCTATGGGAGCGGCTGTATTTGCGGATCTAGAAAGCAATGGTGCTTGCAAAACTGCATTTTTCGAATAAAACGAGGTGTAGATCTGTCACTCCTGGCTTACGTATGGAATGCATTTCATGTAGTTCGCCACACTGCCCTCGCAATGGAGGAGGGAGACGCCGCCATTGAAGATGGAACAAATGACCATGCCGAGGGAGAAGATATCCGCCAGGGGAGACATTGTGTGATGCATTTGAACCTCTGGTGCAATGTAGTCTAGGTTTGGCTGCAAGTTCCTCCCACCTTTGGGATTGAAGCCCGTGAAGCTAGACTTGCTCTAGCGACGGAAAGTGAAATGCTATCAATCACTGAATAAAGTTGAATCGTCCAAGAGCATTGAGTTTAAAGCACCTTTTGGCAGCTGGTAAACCTGTAATAGGTCTAGATTGGCGATTTATGCTTAATCAGATAGATTTGTTGCTAAATGGTGTTGTAACACTTAACCGTAAGTTTCAATGTAACTTTACTGTGTAAATAATAAATTTGCCATTGAAATTGAGGTATGTTTACGAGATTGTCTACAGGTTCTTGCTCCCCAAATCGCCATTCTCATGGATCAAATCAGGGTGAATGCTAAGTGAATTTGATCAGCGTGAATAATCGTTGATGCGACAAAGGTAGTATTAACTGGTAAGCCAACGAAGGTAGCAGTCTTTGAGACCAGTTGAACACTGAGGAACTTAAGGCCCCGAAACTATTCCAAAATGATTGATGTTAGGTGTGATATGATAAGCAGTCAGTTGTTTACTATGTGTAGGTATTTTTCATTTGAAAATGTAATTTAGAGTGCCAAAAAAGGTTTATTTAATCAATGTAACGAATTCTTTTTGATATCTGCTTAGTAATTAGCAATGGAGATCCACATTCTATAATTAAGTCCATTTTTAAAACCACTTTGTAGTTTTGAGCAACTCAGATACATAAAAGAAAAACAAATTGGCATTTTATAAATCGCAATATACCTTCGCAGAATCAGCACTGCTTTCCGCAAGTCCAAATCCACCCAACTTCCACTGAGAGCAGATGCTGACAAATATGGACGATGGGCAAATGTTACAATGCATCAGGTTCTGGGTTCCATGCAAATAACGAAGCGCGTCTGTTACCTATAAGATTGGCAAATCACGCTCAGTCGGTCCTGTGACGCTCACCTCTTCAAAAATGATGGATATTACTGGAATACATTCGTCCATAATCGGCTGAATTCCAGTGGTGCTGCACAGTTTTATGGCAGATCCATCATTACTCAACGAAATTCAATCGTACTTTGACACCCAACTAGTCGTGTTTTTGTGAATGTATGGTTACTTTGCCATCAATGGTTGTCATTACTAATGAAAAGCAGGAGTGTTGTACAAGGCATACTTTGTTTGCCTTCCCTAAATTTGGCATGACAGTTGACAAGCAACTAGAAACACAGGGCTACAATTTCCCCTCTAGGTGTGATCAGATAAACAGACCGTATCCAGGACTATTTGTAGAGCATTGTAAATCGGTTTCGTCAGTCTAGGTGTAGAGAACAAAAAGCCTAGAAAAAAAACTAATGCAGCTACACATCTATGACGATCCAAAAATGCTATCTGACAGTGAGGATGGGTGATGCATAGAGACTGTTAATTGTTTGCCGAAGGCCTCCGTCAACTAGATCTGTCTTTTAGTTGTTGATTTTAAATGCACCATCCAAACTCCATAGATAGGCAAGTTGAAGGACAAAAAGTTGCGTAGTTAAAGATTTCCACATTTCGGCTTGCAATTGGGGAGAACTGAAATCCTTTCAAGAGCGTATCCCAAGCAGCGTGCATAAGTGCGACCTTCAGGTAGCTTTTGATTCTCTGTGATGAGTTTGATCTTAATCGTAATTCACTTTCTCCAAAGTCTGTTTCACATGCAGCGAAAACGGAAAAGAAGTGTGATAATTTAAATGGGTGATTTGAAGGCAGTTGCCTTTAATGATTACTTTATTTCCTTAACCAATCAAATATTTTCGGCTCTAGTTTAGACCTATTTACTCCGAAGTTAAGCTTTTCCTAAGAAAACAATCTCTCGACTCAAAAAAGCCAAGATGCTTACTTGAAAAACTCCAAGTATAATTTCCAGCTCCATACCCAGAAGTTGCTATAAAAAACATAGGGATATAGTTTCAGCATGATGTTTGCATGGTTTTTAAAAGAGTAGCTCCCAAAAAGTCATCCATTATTTAGTAATCTAAAAGTCTGTTTTAACGCTGTCTTAAGGCAGTCTAACTTTGTGACAGTGTAGAAGGGAATTTAGGTTGTCAAAAATAAAGTTAGAGAACCTTGTCAATTTGATGAAACTGCTTTTAACAGTTCCTGACTTGGATAATTACTTTCAAATGTACCTCCGATTAAGGTGGGACTCAACAAGGTATACTCCTATGCCTTAAATGGCTGAGACCTCACATCAATGGCATTTAGGCCAGAAATCTTTAAAATGTTTAGTAAAATTCCCAATCACAAGATGTGATTAGTCCTTTTAATTGGTTTTACATTCCTAAAGGCTCAAAATAGTAGTTGTAGGAGAGGCAATTTGAACCCTGTGACCACTTTTCCCCATCTTAAGCGCCACCTTAATTGTACCGCATCGGAAAGCCGTGAGGCAAGTCGCGTCTACTTACCCCTTGTGGAGCTTTGTCGAGGATAGATTGGAGTGTGCCAACTAATGGTTCGCTGATCCAGGAGAGATAATAACTAAGTTTAAAAAAATGAATCCTGTATCATTACCAAATCTGTCCGCCGAAAGCAAACCTCTGCACGTATAAAGTGGAAGTCATAATCTAGGTCAAAGGCAAGAATACATTGAACAAATAAAGCCTAAATTTTTATTGAAAAGGTTCTGAAAACCTTTTTTTGGTTTTATTACTCATTACACATCGCTTTAACCTATGCGTCATTTATTTCTCCCTTGAGAGCTCTTACCAATTCTCCTCTGACTCAGCGAATATCTTGAGGATCCTTTTGTGTTGCAAATTGCGCAGAGTTCCTATCTCCTTGCGGCAGATTTCCAAATTTATTTCGCGTTTCCTCATTTTTCCTGTCTTGTCGGTGACAAGTTTTGTGAGAACAAAGGCGGAACAAATCTAGAAACGTAGACAAGGACAAATCGCTCTGGTAGCTCCAACTGCTCTTATGTGCATGCGCTTGGAAGCATCTCGCCTGTTGTCAGCAGTGGTTTCGTCAAAAAGCGGAATACGTTGTCAGGCATAGTTAAAATGACTTTAAAATTTTTTTACCTCAGAAAATGGGCTTTTTGACTCTCTCTCTCCCTCTGGTGGTTGCAAGGTCCTGCGACATTAATTTCAGGCTTAAGTGTCTTCGGAAGTGGAGCAACACAGTCCATTAGCGCTATGTTTTTATTTAGCCTTGAAAATTATGAATGACTTTAGCAACTCTAAGGGGAATAAAACTTATTTTGGAAGTACAATACACATCAAAATGTCTTCAGAAGTGTTGGTCATATAATGTGCCAAAAAACCGTGATTTCAGTCCATGTATACACATTTAAATTTATTCGAGTAATACAAAACCACCTGGAGGGATGTGCGATTGAAGGTTAGGTGTTCCAGATGAATAAATAGCTTAAATTAAGTAAAAATTAAGAAGTTTGAGTACTGAGGATCAAAACTCAGCAAACAACTCCGCCTTCATGACCACAAAAAATTAAAAGTAGAGGTGTGAGGAATAGAATGAGGGACCTAAAGTTTGATTCTCCGGTATGGCAGATTGGGTGTTTGCCTTTGGTTCGCCCTCTCCACATAGAAATGTCAAGTTTTTGCTAATTGACAGCAAAATAAGAGATAGTACCTCCTTAGAATCCTGCATTTGAGCCTCGTAGACTTGCCAACAAAGCTCAAGACCGGCATTGAACACAGGCTTGCCCAGGATGGCGATTTTTTTCAGGGGCTCGGGCACCTCGCTTGGTTGCGGTTGGTAGCGGCGCATGCTGAGTCGTGACATCTCGGGCATCTCCGATCACCGTAGCCACCTCATCTAAAAGACACACACTCCTTTATCCCTACTCACCATCAGACAATCTCACTGGTCACTTCAGCACTGAAAACGGATTGCAGACCTCCTGGTTTCTTATGAATTGTGCTAGGTTTGATTTATGGCTGCCATAAACTCTGAATTAACTTTAAAAAAAAACTATTAAAGTGTTTGATGAAGGTATCCACTTTGTTGTTGTGTGTAATCAGCTGTGTCTACATCCAGACAAAAGGATTTTTGAGGCAGAGTAACTACTCACTTTTTTTGGTGCTAGGACAACAAAAGGTGCATTGAAGTTTGAAATTTGATCTCGAACTGATAACATTTTCTCGCCACCAAATTCATTTTGGGTGAAATGTGAAAAAAGCACCCGACAGTGATTGTAAAAATAGCATCCAAGGCTTGCATCTTTGTTTCAGATCTTATCAGTCAGTTCCAATTCAAATTTACTCATCTGCCCTTCAACTAAGTTGGACTTTAAACTTCTACATCATAAAAACGCAATTAACAGCCGCATACTTACTTGGTGTTTTCGGGTGGGATTTTTAGAACGCAACTAAAACAAAAGGCTGTAGAAATTGTTTGTCCAAAATGAGATGTATCGCATAACAGCATGGTATGCGTTGAACGCTAAGCCTCCAGTCCTTGGGGATACTCAGCTGGCGATTAGTGGACAGTGCCTATCACCAGTCCCAAAGTTGATTATGAAAACATCTATTATTAACAAGCCTCTTGATTCCACTACCAAACACTGAGTTGGCATTTCACTTTTCATTCAAATTAAAAAGGATACATTAAAATAGTGAAAAAAACTCAGTTACATTCTATGCCATATTACTTTGAACAATAAGGTTTCTGTGGAAGTGCAAAAAGAGACCATTTCTATTTTTAATACAAAATCTCTCACGAGGAGGAATGTTTGTAGACCAGCTTGAGCATTGTGTGATAAAGTGCGGTAGCTTCGCCATTTGAAAGAAATGTAAAAATCATGAAACACACCAGCACATTTGGAATGCCCCTTCCTTTTGTCCGAGATTCTCTCATTAAACCACCGTTTTGCCTGATTTGTGTCCCACTCAACCGGCCCAACTTTAAAGAGGCTACGAAGTACTCGCCAGCACAGCTCGTTGGTCGCACGAGTTATGTGTATGATGCTGCTGCTAGGCTTGCTGCTAATTCATTAAAGAGTAGGAACCTTAGAATGTGGTAGCTGTGGTGGTGGTGGTGGTAATGATGCTGACGGATGCTGCACGAAGGAGGGGAGGTGCGCAGGTTGGTGGCAGCAACACTACACCTTCCTCCCTCCCTTGTCCTGTTTGGTTTATCAAATAAATTTACCTTATTGGACAATTAACCAACGCCTGGACCAATCAACGCGCCTGCAATCTTTACCTTTGATCAAGGGGCTTCTGCTTACAAAAGATGTTGTGAATGAGGGTATATGTGCACAATTATGCGCCCAAAGAGGATGTCGTCAGATACAGACATGTCTACGGCAACTGCTTCGCGATGCGTGAATCGTAACATTAATGGGTTCAATAATTGACAAATGATGTTATCCCTTCTTTCCTGTAAAATTTGGATTTGCAACGACTTGAGTCTAAAGTTGGATAAGAAAATCTAGGTGTATGCTGGATAAAGGCAGAGTGCAGAAGCAGTTTTGGTGCTTCTTTAAGAGCAGGTACACGTGGGTAAAAAGGAAGAGAATGAAAAAATGTGATGTAGTATTGAAATTTTGCATAAGATAACCATGAAGAGGCTGACTATCACATCTGGAGTTTCATGGATAATGATCCACTTGCGGCTTAAATAATTAGTATTCTCATTTCATTTTGTAATTTTATGCATTCATAGACCCGCCCCAATGAAGATCCAAGTTATCAAGGAAGCAATCATATCGTTTCTAGGCAAGCGAACTGGCCACAGATGGAGACTGTGCAGATTTTAAACGGAAGACCGAAGTTTCCTTGAACTCCTTTCATGCCTCCAATATTTTTTTTCCGACATCTAATGCATTAGATTTTATGCCAGGTTGTTCCATGATATGGTTCTACAGTGCTGCTGTAAATTTTGACACCCTCTTCTAGTTTTATATACCACAGCAAAGCGGTTAACTATGCGTCTTACAGTAAAATTTAGCCAAATTCTTCTTTTCGCTACGCATATCTTGCTTGGTTAAATTTTTCGTGGCAATCAAATGCTGCTGGAGAGTAAGTCAAGTCGTTCTGATAAGATCTCCATTTTTTAGCATATTTCCTACTCCACGAGGAATGGACTGAAAACTGCTAAATTTTAATAGTTTGTGGATAATGGACAGTTGTACGGGAATTTGCCATCTCTGATGGTTTAGCAACCGCATTTTTTCCATCACACCTCCTCAACGAGTAAACGAATTTATCCAAATTCCCTCATCTGCCAGGAAAATGCTTAGTTGAGGTATATTTTCCCTCCGACTGAGAAAACTTAATAAATTTAATTAGAAAACCCGTAAAGTTCTTTACATACTAGTCACAGATTATGAATTTTTCCCATTAATATTGTCACATTGAGGGTAATTTACCCGCGGAAAAAACTTTTTTCCACGTAATTGCGGATTTCCTTGATAATATTTTCATTTGAACCATGGCTAGCCCACAGTCGCTTGAATAATTTATGCACCATGGCTAGGTGGTCGCACTTTGAACAAGCCACTAGCGAACAAGAATTTTAAAATGTACGATTGTGGTGATAAATACTCCAAAATGAAACGCCATGCGCCATAACATTGTCATCGGTCGAGGGTGTTGCTGTTTCTAGGTGCTAAACCGACACAATCTTCACTTCATTGACAACTTCAACCCTCATCGTAGTATTTTTTGTAGATAAGTGGGTCCTTACTCACCAAAACCTTGCGCTTAAACAGGTAAGCAGAGACTAGAGAACGAAAAGGATGCATAGTACTTGGGTTCGCATGTTAATTAATTTCTTAAATATTTTAATCTTAATGTTGCTGCAATGAAGAGACCCACTCTTCCATTCCAGATGGCGTATGTAAATTTAACCTGCTCTAGGGAGAAAATGGAGTCATCGGAGAGAAAATATTATCTCCTACGACTGCTGATTAGGCTTCTTTCGCACAATGCATTGCTTCCCATTAAATCCTTTCATACAGACTTTTGTTCGGATCAGAGTTGTTTCGTAATAATAAGAGATATTGTTCTTCTCTCCTTTAGCTGCTTTGAGAGTCCTCCTACTGCTGGATATCGTTACATTTTGTTCATTATGAGTTATTTTGGTAACCTCGCATCCAACAATTGGATGGACTGGTAGGTATAATTTTCTGCAGTTCGCTTCATCCACTTAAATGCTCAGTTTACAATATCAATGCAAAAATCCCTAAGTTGGTTACGATTTTACAATAGCACTGCATCCTTAATCTGCGCAGCACCTGGACTCAGCACCCAACCCTTTGAGGCAGACGACTAAGTAACTCAACTGCAAAATAGTGTGCTTTGGAGTGGGCACCATTATCTACTCAATTACGCTTCACAGGGCGCCTCTTTTAAAATCTGCTGTAGTACTTAGCTTCAGTAATTAATTTCCTTACGCGGCTATTGTACTTCCGCCCAGCGGCGCAGCATCCGGGCCATGTTGGTCGCCTTTCAGCCCACATATACGCCGATAATACACATTCTAGTCAAGCATTCCATATTCCTTCGTCTCTAGGGAAGTGTTTGAACGTTATATTAATGTCTGCAGAAAGCAGAACACGCTCTAATGGGGTTTACTTTGGCTCCTATTTCTGAATGCTCAACTTCAATATGATGACGGAAGGGCTGAAAGTGGCGTCCACCTTCGGCAACCATCACAGCTCCTGATCAGCAGGAAGGCTGCCAACGACAGAAATAGCGCTAGTCGTAAAACACAGCAAAAGTTAGTTTTGGAGATGTCAACCGTACCTGCATATAGATGCCAATGAAGTGAACACGCAGTACCCCACACTAGTTTAACAGACTTTAGATAGATATGGTTTGCAACAATGTATTAAAAATAAAGCTGCAAGGCGGATTAAACACGAAACCTAAAGAATTACTTTAAGCTGCGTCTTTGAATATAGGAGTCTTCTTTTGGCAATGGGCATACACGATGACATGCACATTTGCCCCTCCTCCAATACATCTCCCAAAGAGGCAGAAATTCTGGATTTCGTGGAATCGTTAAGGGAGATTAGTAACGTTACGATCAAGTGTCTCCAAAATTGCACAGAAATTTAATAACTGGTATATTGGGCTGTTGAGTGCTTTTTCACAGTACTGGCTACGTTGTAATGACCGATCTAAGGGGTTGACGCATGATAGTGCCGGAAATGACGTCCAGATGACTAGTTGTTCACATTTTCCTTTAGGTTAAGAGAGCACTGGAAGGCACGGCCATTGCCCTTCCACATTGTGGCATGGCATCCAGGCCGTTCTCATAGCCCTTTAACCCAATACACATTCTGTCCTACCATTGCTGTAGCGTCCCGAGACCCCCCTTTAAGGTAAGAGAAGGCATAGTACTGGGGGTAGAATACATGTATTCTGGAAACAGAGGGCTTGGGGGCTGTTGGCACGGCCCAAAGGTCGACCAACCGGCTCAGTACAATATGGCCACCCAAGTGACCGAAACCGGCAGTTCAAACAAACAAAGTATTACACAGCCCCTCTCTTCTTTCCAGCGTCGTCCCCGACGCTCCCCTTGGTCAGCCTCCCGTGTCAGCCGTATCAGCCATCACAACGTAATCAGTGCTGCGAGAAGCACCCACGAGCTAACCGTCCCAGTCATCGAGATTCGAACGCATGTGGTCCTGTAATGCCATCAATTCCGCGTAGCACTCAGTGCAGCAAGTACGCGCTTCTTGGCCGTCCTCTCCCACGACAATGTGGCCCAATGGAAGATGGAGGGAGGATGCTTGACCACAACGCCGTAGGTCTCTCTTGGCAGTTCCACTGAACTTGGAGTACACGGCTAGTGTCGCTTCAGTTGTTAATAGCTTCCCTGTCGAACACGAGAGCGAGGGAGGTGCCGAAGCTGGACGTCGATCTCAGCCCTTCTGCTACGAGATACCAGAGATTCTCCCATCCATAGCACATGCACTTCTTTCACGCTGCCAAAATTTGCCAGAAGCGGTATGGAGCAGGATAAAATCCACCGAAGTCGGGTCCGCTTTCCGCTGCCACCAATGTAGCGTCCCGAGGCTCCCTTTAGGGTAAAAGAAGGCATAGTACTGGAGTAGAATACATGTATTCTGGAAACAGAGGGCTTGGGGGCTGTTGGCACGGTCCAAAGACCGACCAACCGGCTCAGTACAATCTGGCCACCCAAGTGACCGAAACCGGCAGTTCAAACAAACAAGGTATTACAATTACGTCCACAGAAAGTACTGATACTCTACAATACTTTGTCTATTTTCACTACAGTGGTAGTGTAGCTACATTTGTAAAGATGCATATGAATCAACAGATGGCGTTACATGGGCGTAGAGTTGGTTGCCTCAACCAAAGGGGGAGAAAGAGAGGGTGGAGAGAGGCAATAACTGAGGCCTCTGACGTGCTTGCGAAGGCTACAAATCGCGAAAGTGCTATCTTTTAGATCTAACTTCATGATCACATAATTGAGCACCCAAAAGTTAGTCATTTTTTTTCAGAGTATGAAAAAAATATCTCATTTACTTAAGGATAATTTACCACCGTTAATTTGCGCGCCATAATCTCCTTTTTAGTGGCTGGCTAAATAAAGCATCTGAGGGATTAAAAATCATCATGAAGAAGAGAAGACATCCACACCCAGACGTTTATTTATAGCCAAATCAGAGCAGTCAAATAAGATAGGCGAATTTCTTTTAGCGATACATTATCTACACAGGCGACTGGGTATCTCACTTTATGTCCTTCGGCCTTCTAGGCTAGATTTTAGCAGCTGTACCCAAACGCATAAAAATACGTGACTTCACCGAACTTGTTAAATGTCACTCCCGCTTCATTAATTTAGACTATTTCATGGCAAAGCACACATTAAATTGGCATTTACTTGTCAAAGGTCGCTAAATACAATAAATCAGGAGGCTCCAAAGCGCTGTTGCATAATTTGCTCACTTGGCAGTGGAATCGGGATAGTCCTGGATGAAGCAGCCGTTCTATGAGTTGGAATGCATACAAAATGCCTCCAAAGCACCAACTCCTAATGTGGAATGCTTTTTGCAGCTTCAATTTTGATAAAACATGCATTCTTGAAATGGAGGCAAGTAAATTGTAGTTGTCACAAATGTTGACGGCTGTAATTTACTCTGAAATTTTCCCTTTTGGATTACGTAAACTGGCACATTTTGGTAGGGCGATACTTGTCTCAACTGCATGCTTAGCCATGTAGGCTCCCCAATCTTTGCCATTTGAGTCGCCAACTTGGTGTCATGGCACGGCAGCCATGTCTCCAGCCTCTCTTTCATTTTGTGATTTAGTAATAAACCTTCATATCTCCCAGTATGCCTTCAGGGATGATTCGAGGCGGTGAAGCCTAAAATCATCCTCTCTGTGAAGCTAACTTAGATACATGACTTTGATCTCGGTCCAAAGATTAGCCTTTTAATTTCACCTTGCTTTTTGAACTCTCTACCTTAAATTATTTGTAAGAAGTTTAATGAAAAAGGCAATTAAAGCTTTCCTTGCGGTTGACGAAGGTTCACAGCCTCATTAAAGCAAGCTTAGATGAGACTCAAATGGCAGCCATCGTCTATAGGGCGGTCAGTGGGCATTCTTTTGTTAGTTCTCAGTTGTGGGTAAATGATGAGGCGAAGGGAATTAATGCCTGTTCAAGTTCACAAGAAATGCCTGTTTGCAAGCCATCCCCATGTATCCCGATCGCCTTCCCCTCCAACATTTTCAAGCTTGTAATGTAATCCAAAGGAGAGAAGCTAGATTTATGCAAAATTTGTACTGTCCTGTCTAGTGGAAGAAATTAACCATATATGGAAACACTTTTTACAAAAGCAGATTTCAATCATCGTGGAATGGATACTGTTGTAAGAGGCGCTCAAATGAAATCGGTAAGTTTCGTGTTTAAAGCAATGAACGGAGGCGGACACCTTCCTATGAGCGCTATTTGCATTTAATTTGCACACAGTGCTCTACTTCATTCACATTCATGTACCAGTGTCTCGCCACTGCACCAAAAGCCTCAACGAACGAAGATGTGCCATCTTGTGACAGTCGACTTGGTATGTTGTTTCCCACCCAGAGTATGCCAACATTTCAAAACCGCGAGTTTGCACAAACTACTGTGTTGCCCATCCCCGTGGAAGAGTGTCTCGTCTTACTCGTTTGCACAACTAGTTGCTTGTCGGTCAGGTGTCATGGATGAGGTGGTGGGCTTGGAGATGACTACTTCACTGTAGGCTGTGAACGTACCATGACAGTCGATGTACCTGGTGATGGGTGCTGAGGAACCGAGGGTGCCATCTCATCTCTACACAAACAGTGTCTACAGTCTTTAGTGGAGACGAGTATGGCGAATTTTGTGCATTCGTTGACAAGAAATCTCGACATCCACTAAATGGTGTTGTACTGCACCGACCTGAGCTGAAGTGGCTGTTGTTACGTATGGGATAATAAACACCAGAAGGGCATTCCTGCTGAATGAATTAAGCCAAATAACATTGGCTTAAGTGATGTATATCAAACCGTCTCATTCATTCACCTTCACTCCTACTAATTACCTTTCAAAGTCCACGTATTAATTTTAGTTTTAGGCTGCCTTTTAATACTAATCCACTGGTAGCAAATGGTAGAAGCGGAGTGAGTACTTGGCAAGGAGGGTAATTTTTGTCCGGAAATACTACCCTTTGCGCCTTTCTGGGGCAAACGCAGTGGTGATGAATTCGGGTCATGCATGGCCCGTAGGTCCTCTCGTTCAAATTATGGCTAGAGCTGCCTCGAAAATGAGGATGCAGTGAACTCGTACATCTTTTTACCAATTCCCCTTTGGGATGTCTATCTTCTCCCAGAAATACCTCCTATTACCTGAGTTATTTCAATTTTAGAGTAGGTACTTCTTTCTAGAGCTGAGGTTTGTAATAGCCAATGTGTACAGAGAACTTGAGCTCCGAAATGCCAAATATTCTATCCAACAAATGCTGAAAAAAATGCTGTTAGAATTCCAAATGAAGACTTCCGGGTAGGCAATATGAATATTTAAAGAGATGAGAAAAGTTAAAAAAAAACATCGCTGACCTCCAACTCCCACAGCGGACTCCTCCGCGAGACTTGTTGCCAATGTTGTGCTAGAGCACATTGCCAAGTAAATAATTCTGGTCGTGTCTTGAGTTGCGACATACTAAACATCAATTGCATGAACACCTGAAACACATTCTCAACATCCGATTCGGCTGCTTTAACAGGTTTTGATGGGTAGCCCTGTTAGTTGGCTACTTAACAGTAGCTATTGTCGAAGGCATTCGTTTGAAACTCACCTTCTCAGGCCTAAACAGCCTCCTTTTATTGTCGCTCAGGCAATTAAAGCTCACGTAATCATAAAATCAGGCATAACTCTGAGAGCATCCTGATTAAGACTGGATGAGACCTGTTAACAACGCTCAGCATTAAGCAACTCAGCAATCACCCGATTTTCTCTCTTTTGACTTTATACAAATCAAATCTGCCTATGAGGCGAACGCTTGATAGCTCTCATCATCGTGTCGTCCCTAAGTGTCATGTCACAACAGCTTACTTTTAACCAAAGTTGAGTTTATTAACTGAATTTGCAAATTTTATTCACAAAATCTGCCAGGGATGTCAAATTCATTATCAGGTAAAAGCAAGTGCAATACGTTAGTTGTTTATTCAATTCTCGATTTCGGCCTCCGCCATTGTGCGTGGACTGGTCTCTCGGCCATGCCAGTAGCCCAATCCCTTGGAAAATACTTACTCGAGGTGCACAACAGGTGGCGGAGGAAGGAGAACGCAGCATAAGAGGATATTTATCCTGATTTCTACTGCTGGATGGTAAATCTTAGCGGGGCGGAAGAAGTGTTTGCGCTGCAGATGGAAAAATAGCTGACGACTTCTAACAGAAGGAATGTGGAGACCTCTAGCTTCGACAACCAGTTCAATCGCGTGGCCTGCAGGAAAGCTATTAACAACGAAATTAACACTAGCCGTGAATCACTCCAAAAGTTCCTTATGGAGTTGTCTATCGTGCCTGCATATAAGTCACTATTAATCAAAGAGCAGCTGGACAGAAGTTAGGTAGACATGGGTAGGCAGCATTGAAGTGAGAACCGAGGCAAGGAGGAATAGATCCTGTTACTCATCGTGTCACACAACTGCCTTTGGGCCGATGTGCCTACGTCCAGTGGTGGACACATTCTCTCATCCCCCCAATACAGGTCCTCACACAAGACGAACCTCCAGATTCAGTGGAATCGCCTAGAAATGACACTGCGGTCAAACATCTCTTCAATGCGGATGTTTTGCAGCACCGACCCTATTATGATGGCACAGAAAATGACGCTTAAAAGGAGAGAGAGAATATGCGATGCGTTGACTGTTTGTTTAACTCTCGGTTTTGGTAAAGGGTGAGGTGAGCCGGCCTACGAGCTAATTCTAGTAGCTCCCAAGTCCTTTTGTCGGTCGAAGATGCATATTTTACCCGAGTATTGCCTTTGTTCGTCCTCAGAGAGCTGCATAAATTCAGTTCAATTGCAGGTCTAGTTGTGTGGAGCAGGAAATTCAGGAAGAACTTGACAGCAATTTTGCAAAAATTTTCTTGTTAACTTACACAAACTCCTATTTTTTGTTTTCAATTTGGTGTCATTATGATAAACTCACTGATAAAAGCAGGGCGTGTATCGTTCATTGATGTTTCCCTTGTTTCAAGAATGACTGCAACCACGCCTTCTCTTCCTCGTCAATTCAACCGTAAACAGATTCTTGTTTGTCCACTTGTGTTAACTCAAGACTCCTCCTGTGAAATGGCAAAACACCAATTTAGTCCTCTTTCCCCTAGACAATAGCAGAAAGCCCGATTTCTCCATTATGATGGAAGCTTTTAGTAACCATATCCTATCTTTGTGTAATTTTTGTCTTTCCCTTATTTATTCACTTACCCACCCACACCCCGTCCTAGTTGAGGCAGCCTACTTGTCTATCAAGAGTAAATCTACGTATCTCTGAGTGGGTTTAAAGTCCTCACATATAAACACGAAGCATTTTCAGCAATCCACTTACCCTCCTGCCTTTCCCTAACAGGTTGGAAACCCTTACACCCTATTATGGTGTCAGATGGGTTCCCCTAATTGGCTAGTAGCCGGTAATTTGCCATTTCTCTCATGCTGCTTTGCTCTTCTAGTGGTTCCTCATCCCAGATCCAGATCTAGTTCAGCATTGGTGGTTATCCAAGAAGTGTCGACTGACTTGAAAAAAAATTTCTACACATCAGACACGCTGCAGTGAGAGGGCAGAATGAAAAAAAAGTAAATGATGCATTTAGATTATGGTGTAAATATCCCTTTGCCGTGCATCACACTTTGGAGCACAACAAAATCACCAACACGCACTTTCAGCAGCAAGAAGGCAAACACTGAGCAAGCATGGAGTTTAAAATAACATAAACAACGGTGAGAAGCAAGTACAGCTATCAAACGTCAAACACATCTAAGCACGAGTTTACTTTCTCCTTCAAGGGAATGATCGTAAGAGCTGACATTCACGGATCCCGAGACTTCATACCACTTTAAGCAAGTGCACGAAGAAAAAAGTTGTCAAGCTAATATTGACAGTCTGACGTCCCTCCAACTGAATTACGTTCGGATTTGGCATCAGAGAGGACGTAACAACCCAAAGGCAAACAGGAACATTTAAACCCTGCATTAATTCCAGTTTGCATACCTGAGCTTGGAGAATGGATAGAAGGCCTTTCGCCTCTGGCCTAACATTAAACACAAGTTTTACCGTTTAAGCAAAATCCTGTCAAGAAACTAATGCAAAACTATAGAATGCGGTAAGAATGCTTGCAACTTTTATGCGATCTTCAGTACGTGTTGTCAAATGAGTCGCACTACAATGAATTAGTCGGAAGATTTTAGACCAGAAAGCGACTGATGGACACTTAATGCCCTCAAATCAGTACTCCACTTTTCTAGTGTTTTATCCGTTCTATCAACAAAAATTTACATCGTTAGCCTGAGCACCGCCAAAATCTCTCGGTCAACCATGAACCAAAACGAAATGCAGGAAAGTTTTTGAGACAAATGAATATAAATCTGTTCCAAGTCTTGCAGTCAATGAGACATCAATCGAACGGTTGATCGGATGTTCAGAGTCACCCAAGAGGCGGATCAAAGTCAAAGTGCCCCAAAATAGCCCAATGATCGGAAGGGAAGTGGGAGTGCCCCAGCACCCGTTCAAGACCGCGTAGCTCGAAGTCTACCGGACGCAGCCCACGTCCTAGTACATGCAGTCGATCGAAGCGCATACCGTAAGTGGGTGGACGACTGGGAGGACCGTTCGACTGCGGGAAATCCAGTTGAAGATTTGGATTGCGCCGCGGATCCCAGGTCGCTTTGGCCTCGGGTCGAGCTCCACACACCTCCCACACGTCCACCATCCCCTCCGGTAGTCCGCCCAGCTCCTTTATCTAAAAAATGTGATTGTCAAGAAATCTATTTGTGGATTCTATTGAGAGAATTGTGCCATTCCATCGTAGCTGAATTTTTCTGATTTGCACCAATTATCCGTGAAAATACACTCCGCTCTAAAACGCATATGACGATCCAGCGCACTCTGCTACCTGATTTGACTAGTGAGCTGGGATGTGAACACTTACACTTACTCAATTTTGGAGTAAATCCTAATTCATCACCTCGCCCCAAAATTGAAGGCGTTTCTTCAATTTTTTATTGTCGTTAAAATTGGTTGCATGAAACTTCTTAGAGACAATTGAGACCTTTAATATGAGTATTTGTCTACCTTTTATTTCATCAGTTCACTTCGGCTGAGAGCGCAAAATACAATCCAGTAATGACCGTGTTTACCGATTCAAAGGATGTTCTGACGACAAAAAAAAGATAACAGCGCATCTTAAAAACTGTTGAACGTTTTGCATCGAAAATCCCCTTCACACAACCACCACCTCATCGCAAATGCTAATCACTGATCCTTCGAGAGATCTGCGACTTCTCTGCAAAGAGACTACTTCATTCTTGCTTCAATAATTCATTTCAACACAAGTATGGCTGAATTCTTAGGCTAGCAGAACACTTACTAGCCAAATACGTCAGACTATTTGCAAGTTGAAGTTCATTCAATTCAAAAAGAATCCTTAATTTTTCCATTTGTCCTTCGGTTGTCATGACAATGCAAATCACGGGCTATAGGCACCTAGTCAATTCGTTTTGGAAGAACTTAGTTCGCTACACGGCTACGAAAAGAACGGTGTGTGGACGTAAAATAGAACTGATTTCGTGAACCGTACTAATTAGGGTGAACTTGTAGGAGCCTATTAAGGACAATATGTAGGTCCACCGAAGGCAATAACAATTTTCACCAGCGCTACCAAATGCCATACACTTTGAACCGAAAGGCAGACGTCAAGCGACTTGATGATTATCTTACATCTGCTTTCACATATTGATTCCTACGGTAAAGGTCCAAATGAAGGCAGAGAGGCACAGTGAACCCTTACACCGAGATTTTTTTCCGTCTGGAGTGTGCTAGAATCCAAGCTGTCACTACAATTTGCGTTCGCATACACCTTTTACAACCCCCATGCAAACACATTTTTCTTCTTAGTACATGCCGACCAAAAGCAAGACCGGCATCCAGTGGGAGACCTTGCATTATGCTGTGTAAATGGAGGCTAACGAGGTGTGGAAAGAACTATTTCGGTGGTAGTGGTAACAATTTTTAATCAACTTTAATTGTGTTTTACATCACGGTATTAATGACCACTCCGATCTGTCAATACTTAGCAATATTTTGTTACATTATATAGTTACAAGGAAAGCTAAATCATAACCGTGTTTCACTTTAAAGCAAGCCCCATTTGCGATTCAAGATGCATCTACAACTGCAAATTGACAAGGAGACGCATTTATAGTATGAAATGAATGAGCTCTTTGCAAAGTTAGATCATTTCCCTGAGAATGTTATTGCATCACCTATCGGAAAACTGCTGTACCCGTCAAAGCCCCCAAAAAAATTGTGTAGTCCGCTATGTCACTACAGAAAAAAAATAATGGGTCTCCACCTCTACCTATTTGCATGGAAAAATCAAACGTCTTGAGCACCGTTACTTCAGCTCAATTTATAAGGTTATCGAAGTATCGGCATCGGTATTAAGTGCTCTGCACCAACCTCCTTATCACGAATGTTTAGGTCGCCACAGAGGATGCCACAGAGCGGAGCGTCGGCAGAACTGGAGCCAGGACGGATCGCGGCCTGCATGGCCTCCCAGGTGCATTTGAGTTGGCGCTTGCGTTCTTCAGCAAACTGGTTGCAACTCTCCAAGTGCGATGTCCACAGACGAACCCGCAGTGGTGTCCGCTCCCATCGCTTGGCCCTCGGATTGGTGCGTAGAAGGCGTGGCACGTCGAGGACTAAGTCCAGACTCAGAAGGATACGTTGCATCACCGATCCGGTGAAACGAGTTACCTAAGATACAGAGAGAACTGCACGTCCAGTGGCTTTCACGAATCGTTGCCGGTTACGGGGAGGGGTAAGCTCGAGTGAGCGGAATTAGAGAAATGACAAGCGGATGGGATGCCAGTAGAATGGGGCATTAAACATTTCATAATTTGGCTTAGTCTCTGCTCTTCTAACCCTTCTAGCTGTTTGCTAACAAGTGCCCTACTAGAGTCGCATAGAAACACCGTTGCCACCCAGATGTTTTCCGCTTCTAGCATAATACCAACACTTGTGCTGCAACGGTGTTCACCTTCAGAGCGGATTAACAACTGAAAAACCCAAATATCCTTAGACTAAGAATGCCCCACACCTGTTTTATGGTTCCAAACTTAATCAACTTGGTATAACCAGTCAACACGGACTGATTAAGGACACATGCCACGCAGTTTTGACACGAGTCAGAGGCCAGGAGTAGATGGATCACCTATGTGAGATAACGGTACCCAAGACAGTAGCCAAGCCATCTTCATGTTTGTACCTTTAATAGGGTCTTCAGGGGTAACCCAAACACCTGAATATAATTTAAAAGACGTCTTAATAACAATGATACAACTGCACATGCCCTTCCAGTCTCTCACGATTCGATTCACACTGGTGGCATAAAACTACTTTTACTCTGCCCCCGACTAAATAGTATCCCAATCCTTCTGCGCGCTTTCGAACGAGGTTGACCCCCTAGTCTTAATCTTGGATTGCCCTCAAAGATAAATGAGTCAAGTTTAAAGGTCGCATGGTGCAGAAGCAAGTAACCATTCGCAATATTAAAATTCAGGTGCATTGTTACGTTCCAGACTTGGATATCAAACCAACCACCTTCCAAAAAATAGCTTGCAGGTCACCATGGCTTGGAAAAGTTTTACTCTACCATAAGGTTGCGCTTATTCCACAAATCTCACACATTCCAAAAATTGTTTCATTTCTTAGAATGTAACTAGGGATCGATACTCTAACTCAGTTTGCATCTAATTGACGAGATAAAGCCACCTACCTTGAAGGTATTCGGAGGGATGGAGAGACTGGCGTGCTTAAGGATGCAGATGATGGGGAAGTAGTCCCGCGTTTGAGTGTCTTGCGGATGAAAGATTTCATACAGCGAGCTCAATTGTTCTTTTATGTAGGCCAGAGACTCCCGTACTACCTCCTGCAGACAAACCACGTGGAACTTCTCGCTGCAAATCGTAAAGCACTGAAATAGAATTCTGGTACCTCCGAATACAATTGAAGAAGCACGTGGTATGCCTGATTCGATCTCAGCTCTGGCTCCCACAAGGTAGTTCACATTAATCAGCCATATTTTCCGTGATTCAAGTTCAAAAAGAAAACCCATTCAATTTAATAAGTAATGAGCTAGGGATCGTAATTAGCTAATGAAGAAATATGTTACCTTGTTTGTAGGAGTCGCATACGCTATCGCCATCCAAGTGTAAAAATAGGCCCACAACTCTCTGAACATATAATAAGCTCAAGAAATTATGAGATGATTAGTGCGAGTCAGCGAACACACCCACCCACAGAAATTAGCTATACCCACAAAAGAAATCCATCCAACAAAAGACCAATTCCTTGCATCATTTGCTACATTTGGTGAGCTCTCACTGTAGGGTAGACAACAAAAAATCCAACCCCATCCCTGATGTGAAAAAAGGCGAGAGGAGTCGCCCGCCTCACCTTCTGATGAGCTCCACGACCGCAGGTGTTCGAAAGTTGCGCGACTGCCCACTTAGTCCGTCAATGTTCCAGGAGAGCAAACGAAAGAGGTGTGCGTGCTGTTTGTCCACCACTTCTACCTCCGTGTCTTCCCCCTCCTCTATCACTATCGACTCGTCACTGTCTGAGGTCAGGTCAATAACGGGAGCAGAAGACCGAGGCTGGGGTTTGAAACTAACGGACCCAGGAAAAGAAACGTTGGATAATTACCTTGCTGAAATACCTGTCAGTGTTTGGAAAGATATTCCCACCATCGAGGAATATCAGTAACAATTTAGAAAAGCACGGGAATGGGAACCATTCATCCAAATTGGTGTTTCCGAACTCCATTCCTCCATTGGCGTCTTTGTCCTTTATCAACTATTTGTAAGAACCAGGAACGGGGAGGCATAACGACCTCTTAACCAAAAGTGACTGCAAGTAAAGCATTTTCATGCTAAATCGTGCACAAAAATGCGGCAATATCCGAATAACACATATTGACGACTACTTAGACGGAAAAAAATGTTATATAAACCTTCAGAAATCTAGACGAAATAGCCTTCATTACCTCATTTTGTCACCGACTTGAGCGCAGGCTTGTCGCCTTTGTTTGTTTGTCTCAACACTACCACCTGGTTCGGAGCCAGTGACACGGATTTAGCTCCTATTCAATAATAATTACGCCTTCCAACGAAACTGCATTTTGAAGAAGTACACTCTAACCAACTGTTTGCGCCCGCATTTTCTCCAAAGTTAATTCTAAGAACATTTTTTATTGTTGATCCCGTGCTGGAGTGAATTCTTAGTTTACTTGAGCATGAAAATGACGCAATGTCTGCCTGTTTTGAACGCACTTACCACTTCACGCCTAGTTTTGAAATCATCTGCCGACGATGGTCTTCTATCTCCTTTCGCACATTTGCAGGCAGAAGCCTAACTAAAAGTATGATCTTCAAATAATTATGCCGAACTTATTGGAATAGATGGGGCACTACTCTAACATAAACCGCTAACGATGCTCCTGATAAGAGCATGTCTCATTTGAAACAAAAGGCAGTCCACAATGTGAACTCTGCGCATGTAATAAATCTTTTCCCAAGATGGAGAAATCATTTGAAAATAGAGGACGTTTAAGGAATAGCCCTCATCTTCGCGCATAGTTCAGTTAACTAAAATCTCTGTGGAATGAAAATAAATAGGATTGTTGTGCATCGCTTGATTCCCTCAGTACTCTTGCTGAACCAAACAAGTCATCAAATGGGATACTGTTATGAAATAAAAGCTTCACTACCTGCTTCTCCCCGTTGAATCATCTGTGGTCTCATAGAACCGATGGATTGCCTCCTGAAAGTGGGAAAATGTAGTTGAGGATTGAATGCACACGTACTGACAAGGTTTAAGTAGAAGCATTTGCCACACCTACCTCGAGGTTCCAAGATGCTTGCTGGAGGAACATCATAGCTAGGGCGTTATTGGTGTTGGTGAGATGGGAGAACGATTCGCAGAGGTTAAGACACTCCTTCTCCGAAGGCAGATCGTCTGGATTATCAACGTCCATAAAGCTTATCAACCTCAAAGGCAAAAAACCACGTTACAACCCTCACTCCCTGCATTTTCTACCGATTCAATGCGTCAATCGCTTGCACACAACCCCGAAATTGTTGGTTGCCAATATCGTCAAAGAAATGCTCAGTATCGAATTGGACATCTTCATTTTCACCGTAAGATATCATGCATGGGTTGGGAAACTATAAACGGGCAGTGTCAATTTCGCTCAACCAACTTAAATCGTCAACTTGGCTCAAGGGTCGATGATTTCACTCCCATAGTAGCTGACGCATAATGAACGACGCTTCGGTGCAACAAAGTGTTAGTCAGTTGAAACAATAGTTCACCTCACGTCACACGGCACAGATGAAAGAGCAAGTTGAGGTAGCAAAGGCACCTTTTAATATGAGTGCACATGAGAGGCATAGAATCGATCAAGACAACAAAAAGCAACGAGAGCAGCAGCAGTATGAGTAACAACTCTGATAAAATTATTTTTATATTCAAGAAGAAAGAGGATACACTAAAGGGACAGAGATAAGTATATCCTTATCCAAACAGCACGGCGCACAGGGGTAAACCAGTTGCATAAATGCATACCTTATAAAAAGGCAATAATAAGAGGCAGGAAGAAAAAAAAGAGCAGCTTGCTCAACCAGTCGGTTTACAGATTAAAATCGAAAGGAGGGAGAAACAAAAAGACGTAACACGAAAGCGGTGGAAGACGGTACAGATATTGAGGATGGAATGGATCAGAGATCGCGACTTGAAAGCGGAGTAACAACGCGGTTTCGAAGATCAGTCTCGGCTGTCTGTTCGAGTGAAATTGTAGAGGAGGCGACGGAAGTGTTGGAGGCTTCCCTGCGATGGCCTGGCTTGAAGGCGACTTCCTCGGTGCCTAGACTGAGGAGGCTGCAGATGGAGTTGGAAGTGGACGAAGTCTCCGAAATAGCTCGCTCCGACTGACCGCGCAGACGACTCAGCTCGTTCTTATAGTCCTCGTAAATAGACACAAGTTTGGGATGGTGATCGTGCATTGCCTGAGTCAGGTAACCTATAAAGCAGAAACTAAGTTTGACATTGAACTATTTTTAAGTTGACAAATGGTAAAAGCATTAATCTGGGGAAGGTCATGTCTATTTTGATGTAATAGTTGATCAGGGTAATAGCTGACCCACCACAAAGAGGATTCGCATTTGATTATTTATACAAGTACACTGGAAAGTAGACAAAGTTGAGGACGAGTCAACCTATAACTACAGGGAAAAATCTGTGTTAAGAATAGTGAGATAGCCACGAACCACAAGTTTTAAAAATATGGACCTTAGAGAATTGATAAAAGTGCACGTCCACATCCTCAAACAGCAGAATGGACTGCCCATTTGTACTAGACTCTTCCTGATGTTAAGACGTTCAAACGCATGACACATTGATATTCGTACACAACAATTATCAAGAGAACTTGTGGTTGCTCATAGGAAGTGTCGCTCTTTAGGCAATGAAATACGAAAAGCGATAAGATCAAATCGGGATTCTAGTGGAGCAGGTGTGCACAGTAGAGATGAGATGGCACCCTCGGTTCCTCAGCACCTATCACCAGGTAAATCGACTGTCATGGTGCGTTCACAGCCTACAGTGAAGTAGTCATCTCTAAGCCCACCACCTCATCCATGACACCTGACCGACAAGCAACTAGTTGTGCAAACGAGTAAGACGAGACACTCTTCCACGGGGATGGGCAACACAGTAGTTTGTGCAAACTCGCGGTTTTGAAATGTTGGCATACTCCGGGTGGGAAACAACTTACCAAGTCGACTGTCACAAGATGGCACATCTTCGTTCGTTGAGGCTTTTGGTGCAGTGGCGAGACACTGGTACATGAATGTGAATGAAGTAGGGCACTGTGTGCAAATTAAATGCAAATAGCGCTTATAGGAAGGTGTCCGCCTCCGTTCATTGCTTTAAACAAAAAATCCCGGTTCCACTCTAGCACCAATCCGGTCAATCACTCATTCAAGATTCGGCCCCTCCAAGTTTGAGCGAAAGACTGGAGACGTAAAAACCACGAGGGAGAAGGTCAAGAAAGCTGAATTCCCTTAAACGAACCTGGTGTGATGTCACGGCGATAAGAGCTCCCCTTGGTTCCACTAGAGGGCAGCAATGCAGTGGCCTCCTCGGTGGAGAGGTGATATGCAGTGGTGAGAAGACGGACAGCGTCATCCAATGAAATCGATCGCGAGGCAAACTTGTCCATGTTGTCACAGTCACCGTCCTCGGTGAGCACAACAGTAGAAGCAGAATCGGTGGTCGTTATGTCAAAAGCCTGCACCACAAAGGAAGAGACAAATAACGCTCGAATGGCCGCACACCACGATAGTTTGCTCACCACTTTCAATAAAGCCTTTTAAATTAAATGGGGATTGGTAAAGGTGAGACAAATAGCTGAGCATGAGGACTTCGAATCACAACCAAAGCTAAGCTGATAAAATTAAGGCAACAAACTTACTTTTACACGGAAAGTTAGAAAGTAAAGGTAAGGTTAATAATGTGCTTAACCACTGAAGTTCATGGAAAGGAAGAAGTGGTGGATTAATAGCATAAAACGAAGTTCCAAATACACCAGGCGCAGTAACAACGAATTGGTACACCGGAGAATGAAGGTGAGTAAGCGCTTTAGATCACAAGTATGCATGAGAACGAAGTGAAAAACAAGAAATGTATCAAGCGGAAAACTTGCCATCCGTCGAGAATTCGCTGACCACCTACTAAAATGATAAAATTTTTAACGTACCGCAGGCCAACTAAATTTTTTCGTCCTCTTTGCCATTTTACTGCTGCCGCATAAGACGTTATTAGTTCACGCAGTTTTAAAACAAAAGTGTCATCTGAAGACAGCCAAGAATTAACCCTATTTAAAACTGCAATTTTCTTCCCGAAAAGGCGGCATGAAAATTCCAGCCCCAACATCCCACAAATTGTGACTGAACATATACTGGGGCGGTTTGCGCTAAATAGTGGTAGTCACATGACTAGCACTAGGCGATACATGGAGAACTTGTCTAGTGATTGATAGAACCTACCTGGAACGCTAGCTGCATAGCAACGGATGGCGAGGAAGAGAACATCAGAAAGCAGAGGTGAACAACCAAGATACGGATGTCCGGATGACCATTAGAGGTCTAGTAGAGCACAATCAAAAAGATAAAGTATTTTGGCTTGTTGTACAAATGTCATAACATCCGACTTCCCAATTCACAACATAAAACGTTTAAGAGATTCCCACAACCGAATGAGTTGTAGCTAGCCCCAAAGAATTGAATTTACTATGTCGCGCATATCAAACGAAGTTCCTTACATCCTATTATCAAACTTAGCCAACAGCCCCATCACATGACGCTTGGTGTTTACATAGCGTTGGATGTTACAGACTTCATGCCGGATGCACAAATTAGTTTTACCTTGGGAAGTGCAGCCACCACCTTTCGAAGCAGGGTGACTTTGTCTCGCAGCGCGTCTTGGGTAGTCTCGCTACCGGGAGGCAGGAAGATATGGGCCAATTTAGAGGATGTCAAAGCCTTCGGGACCCCTGTCACCATGTTCTCCGCGTGCCATTCGCGCGCAGCCATAGCCATAGAAAGGAGACGTTCAGTTACGTAGGGTATCTGGCTGGACGAGATTTGACCCTCGGGTCGAGGCTCGCGGAATCTGGGGGGAAAGATGGCCTCAGCCAGAGGCAAACAAAGAAACCAAGCCTCGGCATTTCTCAAAGTTGTTTGCTTTCCCAAAATGAGCACGCAACTAAGTTTTAGGCTACACTGATTCGATACGTACTTGTAGACAGCATGTTGATAGTGCACGTAAGCCCACAACGGTACTACGAATAAAAGCGAGAAACCGAAACTAGCGGAAGCATTCCAGAGACCTCGTTGTACTCTACTAGAACCAAAGATAGTTCACCTTTGGTGCTTCGGATCGCTTTAACTTTAACATTCGGCATTGGTGTCTTAATTTCATTTTACTCCCAATGTAAGCACTGTATACTACCGTTCCCACAAACAGTCCTTCTGAAACGAAATTACATGGAGCGAAGTGACCAATTCCTATTCGTCTTAAATAAGGTTAGCTTCTTGTCACTAATACTGTCCCGACAAAGCATCAAAGTTATGGAATACGTAAAGAAATCTGCAGTTTAACTAGTCATCTGTGACTCGATAGTAGATTAAGGTAACGTGGGTTCGTAAGCCTAAAGTCTCCTCCCAAACACCTCAGTCTAAGGAACTAAAGACAGCTTCACTCAATGTGGGGGCTTCGTCGTAAATTAAGCCTAGATTCATCATTTCATTTTGATGCATCCATCATTAAGTCAAGCATTCGGAGGAGAGTCTCTATTCATTATGAAGAAATAATGATCCTGCTATTTTTAGTCAGGCAATCCATATTCTGTTGACTAAAACGCCTGCAAAGTTTAGCACTAACTCTAACCTGCAGGACAAAACAATGAGGCAGGACCTACAGATATTTTGTGAGTTTGCCGTACTCATTGATATGACAGGCCATGGGAAGGTTGAATTGGACAGCCTTGCGAATGCGGTGGCAGTCATCAAAACTGAGTTCCGTGGTGGGGAGGTTGGCAGCTCTGGAAAAAAGGAGGGAAGGAATATCAGTAGAAAACTCAGATCAACCTTACCAGGCAAAAACCATATCTGCTTATTTTATTCAACCATGGGGAGCAGAGGATATTGTCATTAGTCATTAGATGTATGTAATTCAAAAAAGAATTGTTTAACTGACATTTTTTGCGTTAACCTCTCAATTTTCCACCATAGCGTGATTATGTATTAGTGTTTACTAGCACGTGTGCCTTTGATGTTAGATGGGTGCGGAACGATTAAATCATTAGCAGGAAGTGCGGTTCAGTCAGCTCTGTGAAATAAGTAGGAACTTCTAATAGCTCCTCTTCTCATCTGCATGTTAAAAACTATCTTGAGTACAACTCGTCGACTGACATTTAAAGAACATTTGAACGGTAAAAACGCCCACGCAAATCACGATTCCATCAATTTTTTTGCCCCAACCTTCGAGACGCACAATTTTTATCAATAAATTATCCACTCTTGCGTGTGCTAGGGCCTTCGTTCATGGTTTCAAAAAGTTTAAAACTTGCTTCCCATACACTAAATATCCATAATGGACGTCCCGTGCAGAGGTCTACACTCGTCCGTCGCGCATACCTTATCCAAAATTAATTGTAGTGAAAAGGAAAAAATGAACCATAACTTACTTAGCCATCACTGCACGCACATTTTTGGCATAAAGTTGAGGATCATCCTTCTCCGCTTCATTGGGGACATAAACCGGTAAAAACTTGTTAAAAACAAAGGAGTGGAAGATTAGTGCGAATCAATCGGGCTGAAAGGCTTAAACCAACAAATCTCATCTGCGACAAAACTTCTAGTGGCAACCTGCCCAACCAAGAGAGCTCACCTCAATCTCCAATGTTATGTAAGGTTGCAGAGCAGTAAGCCAGAGTAGCTCGAGTCTAAAAGACGTAGATGAAAATAACCACATCGACCATAGCCTCAACAAATGGTAGTGACAACTGGGCATGAGTTCGACTCACATCCCGGGCCCATCCCACGTCCACGTTATGCTGTCCTGCAATGAGAAAAAGCCTCGTTCCCTACTGAATCTATGAAGAAGCGTGTCTACTAAGGCCAAATTCGGGTTAGAGCAACGATTAATTACCACTATTTGCGCACAATGTCTGCCTCCTCGTAAAGCGTCGTCACCTCAGCGATCGGGTGGTTCCGAAAAGATAAGGGTACCGAAGGTAAACAATACACAACGCTAGAATTTGGTCACAATAACTCTGACCGCAACGCGTAAATTTTGGGTCCCAATTTGGCACCACAACACAAGGACAACAGTGCACATTTTTGTTGAAAAAAAGTTCCAGAGGCACTAGAAACGCTGTTTCCCTAGGTTACACCACTGTTAAAAAGCAGCGTTAGAGAAAGTAGAACACATTCATGCGCTATAGCAGCGGAATCACTCACATTCTGAGTAGACGCCTATTACCCAAAACTGTTCAAAACTTCAAAGCCTTGATTGTTTTCGCCATGAAACACAAAACCTTCTGATCGTTTGAACTGCCTTTAAAAATATCTTAAGTGGTTTACCACGTTCTTCCAAGGAGATTGGAAAATAGGGTAATCCAACCACTTAGGGACAAAGTATTGCGTACTTCGACTGAGATTCCGTAAAAGAGCATCCCTGAGTCACCAAACGAGATGGCCCCCTATGCTATTTAAAGCCTTTAATTTCCAAGACAGAACGAAGCTAGTGGACGTGATCTATTACAAAATAACAAAAAAATGGTGAATAAAGCTCACACCATTTCTGTATCACATTGAGATCGAGCGCCATCTCGAGTTATTCGCGCTTTTACCTCACAATCAATAATAACAGACTAAGTGAAGCGCAGCACAGATTCGCCCGCAGCCGTTGTAAAGGAAATAGCGACGACATTGTCTTTTCATTTTACTCAATGTGACTTGAGTCTATGAGATCCTGCTAAGAAGCTGCTGTGGCGGATTGAAAGCGTTACAACACTGTAGGTGGATAATTCCACTTTTGTAGCCCAAAGCAGAGAACGTAACAATCGCTCGGGAGGAAGCACCAATATCTTCATATATGTAGGACCGCGAATCAGGACCGGATATACAGGTGTAGGCATTTCTCGACTTACCACTGCATAACCCCATCGCAAAATTGCCGGTTGTACAGGACATCCAACAGTGAAGGCTCCTAAAACGTACTGAAGATGAACCCACAGATTGGCAGAGAAATCTTAACACCTAGATTTCACGTACCTTGCTTGTAGTTGATCAAGCACGACCGATTAGTGCAAGTGCCCTCAGGAAAGATGAGCACCTGTGGCCACTTGCCATTGGAGAGGGCCCGACGCCTGATCTCAGCGAGCGTATTCTGCCGCGATGAGGGGTCATCTCGATTGACCAGGATAGGCTGAGTCATCTTTATAAATGAACCGATGGGCGAAAGCGCCGTCTCCGTCTTACCCACAACAGAAGGCATGCCCAGAGAGAGAAAGACAAGAGAGTCGTAGAAGGAAGAATGGGGTGCCAGCACGAGAATCGGCGCCTCCTCACAGCTGGCCCGCTTGCCCTTATGACCCACCCATATGAAACCGCCGCTAGAAAAGAGCATGCGACCACAGAATATGAAGACTGGTAGGAGAACATGCTTCCGGAAACCAGACATAGGTTTTGAAAAGTCCATCCGCCGCGTGGTCAGTTCGCCAAAGAAGAGAGCGAGAATTAGGAAGGTTAGCATGAAGAGAAGACGGAAGGGGAAAACGAAAACAGCGAAAAGCCATAGCTGGACTCGACGGGCTGGAGAGATATGAATAGAGTGAACGAAGGGATTTTTCAAAGATGTATCGTCGAGTAATGGTTCATCGCAATTCGCTCCGTCCAGTTCCTCCATTACTTCCTGCAGTCCAAAAAAACCTCATTACTTGCGTCTACCACTAAAGGCCGGAGATTACATCTGCAAAACACATCCCAGATAACTTTACAATAAATATCAACATTTTCTGTGTATTTATTGGTTTCTACTAAAAGGCCCGATTTTATCTCGCACCCGTTTTTGGTTTCTACACCCACAATAAATTTACGTTACTTGCTCTACTCAAAATTTAGTCGTGTCGGTGGCACCTGGTCGGGAACAATGCCTCCATAGTCTTTGACAATGATAACAGAGGCACCACTACGCACAGACTTCACGTGCTTGAAGGCCTGCAGTATTCCTATAAAAGACTGAAACTCAAGCCAACAACCTATCTCAATCGACTTTATACTATCCATTAAAGCTCAATCCCACCTAAGAACCGCTTAAAGCCCAACCTCTACAGAGATCAGATGGAAATGAGGTCGCACGCAACAATATTGTCAATTAAAAACAAAACTGCTTCTATGTTTACAAGGAACGTTCCATCGAATAAAAGCAATGCAATGTTAGTGATGAAGTGTACGATGACATGTAATAGAAAAAATATATCCAGTCGCTGACTTGTTGGCGATAAGCCCTTCAAGATAAAAATGAACCTATAAAGTGCCAACAACCCGAAGCGGTTTGACCTACCTGCCAAGCAAAATGACAAACCTCAGAGCAACCAATGTGAGACCGAGACCGCCATACCTTAGCGTGGGCTACTAGCCGATAACCAATAGCATATCTGTGTCTACTGTCTAAGGCTAAAAAAGAAGGTTTAAATAAAGAGAAATAGAGTTTGAATTGCTGTGGCTGACATTAATTCAAGAATTTACCTCCAAAAGATCTCGGTATTATTCTTAGTGCAAGAGATCGCGAGTAGGTAAAATTAATTTCGGTCGCTTTAAAAAGTGATTGTAAAAACTTGTCTCAGCTACATAAAAACATAAACTGTCCTTCTTTGTTTGGAGAGCAAACAGTAAAGAAACTCAAAGACACGTGTAAAAACGAAAAAGTGGCCAGCAATTCTTATTAACCCACCATGAATTAATGATCCATTTGCAACATTTGTGCGGATGTCAGTTGAGCTAACAAGTAAGGAGTACATCTAAAAGTGATAGGGATTAAAGAGAATCGAACAAAGACAAGAAGTCGAGTGAAAAAAAATACACAAGCACGAGTTGTTCAATTTCATGTTGATCAGCATAATCACTTGATGCTAGTTCGTTCAATAGATGTACTAAAATTCTAGTTTCCTTGCATACAGCTAAGCTTACTATAGAAACTTCCATAAATTCACTAGACAGTGATGGATTGACCCTACCAAAGAGCACAACTGGGTTGCTTTAAACTAATGATCCATGGTTATACTTTCAAGTGATCAACTCTGAAGCATAGAGTTTCACACGTAGACCAGCATTGTTTTGGTGTTAAATAAAAATCAACCATTTTCCATGGAATTTTCTTCATCGTGAAGGTCGTCGCGGTCTTCGTGGTTGCCATTCGTTATGCTCTCGTCGGGGTCGTATTGTCGCCATCTGGGAACGGTTTTCAAGTGCACCCGTGTTTTGTCCGCGAAGAAGCACACTCTTCCGGACCTCCCTTACGATTTTGGGGCACTTGAACCTGTTATTTCTGCCGAGATCATGAAATGCCATTATGAGAAGCACCACGCAACTTACGTAAATAACTTGAATATCGCCGAAGAAAAGTTTGCAGAAGCCTTGCATAAAGGTGATGTTTCGGCGATGATAGCACTACAGGTAGTGTCGTTAGTTGTTTTGTTTTGCTCTTGCATTCGGTATATTCATCTTGAAGACACTTGCTATTAGTTCTGCAATAGCTCAACGATAGGAACATCATCTGAGAAGTTTTGTGTTCTTTCACGGTCATATTTAGTGCACGCTTGTACTGCCACGTCTATTTGTGCATTCTTTTGCATTATGGGTGTTGATTTCATCTTCTGAAATGACCAGTGGCAGTTTAAGGTTTCTGCGTGGTAGATGCATTCGCTTCTGTAACATGGAGGTCTTTGGTTTTGCACCAATTGTTAGTTCACCTTTGGATAATCTGTACTAGTGTGCTTTCCTGCCATTTAGCCCGCCCTTAAATTCAATGGTGGTGGTCACATCAATCACAGTATATTTTGGTGCAACCTGTGTCCCAATGGAGGCGGTGAGCCCAGTGGACCTCTGGCCGATGCAATTAAGCGCGACTTTGGTTCTTTTGAAGCGTTTAAGGAAAAGATGACCAATGCTGCTGTGTCTGTTCTGGGTTCGGGTTGGGGATGGCTTGGGTTCGAGCCAAGCTCTGGTAGACTGCGTATTACCACGTGCGCCAATCAGGACCCTCTTGAGGGAACAACGGGTACCTTACTTAGTCATATTCCATAGCAGTATCACTTGTCTCTAGCTTGATTCGTAGGCAACCGGATAGCCTTACCGTTAATGCTAGTTGGTCTTTGCAATCCCTTCTGACGTGTTTTGACCATGTCGTCGACTAGGATGCTTTTTACATTGGCGGTTTTCGACATTTTCAGGTCTCAAGCCTCTGCTGGGCATTGATGTTTGGGAGCACGCTTACTACCTACAGTACAAGAATCAACGACCTGATTATGTGAAGGCTATTTGGAAAGTCATTAATTGGAAGGACGTGGCTGAACGCCTCTCCAAAGCCCAATAGTGTTCTGCTTTCTGCAGTCGCAGGATTTTCGTGTTGGTGCACCTTTTCCTCGGTGTGCTTCATCATTCGTAGCATTAAAGGCTACCATTTCATGTGGTACATCTCATTAGCACTGATCATTTTTTTAGTTTTTTAAGTAAATACTTCTCCATTCAATTTCACCTCCACTGTTGATGTAAGAGGTGGCCCTCTTTTATGGGGGAGTTGAAGACCAAGCTGGAGGGGCATCAACCGGCTTAGGATTAGTAAGAGTTCATTGAATCATCTTACGTGCTGATTCTTCCTGGAAGGCAGTGGTCACGCTAGTTTTCATGTGCGTGAATCCGTACGTGTACATGTCCTGGTGTTGTGACCTTGTATTCTGCGTGCCTGGGCCGAGTAGCTAATCGAAATCGAGGATTCGTCTGGAATACGGGTTCTCGTGCGCATCCTCTTCGATGACCTGCATCCACTACCAGACGCCAACACATAACAGGAATGGTGAGTGGTGCTGTGGAAAAGCGAACCTACGGTGGAATGGGGAACCCGCGCCTGCGCAGTGCTGTCTTAGCATCGTCCTCGGGACAATTTTTACAGGAGAGCAAACAGCATAGCAGCCAGGGGATTGTGTAAACTGTACAAGAATGTGGACCAAATCACTAGATCTTACCGCCGCTAATGCTGCTTACCGCCAGGGTTGTTTTTTCACGTTTTTGTGGAGTCAACACTGGGTGGTTTAAATGCCCAAGCGCTCTTCCCTGAAATCGATCAGATTTGCGTGGATCAGCTCTATTTCGAGCGCAGATGCGCCCAAGATTTGCCTTCGTTTAATGGTGAATCTAGAGCCTTTGTCTTTCGGTATGTGTTGCGCCCTCCTTTCCGTTGTTAACTTCACAATAACCTAATCGTAGCTCGAAAGTGAGAAATGCCAAGTTAGAGCGTTGCGACACACCTCCGCTTAGATCGGATGTGTATTTTGCGTTGGAAGATGCACACTTGCACAGTCACTGCACTTATCGAATTCACCACGGGAAGGCTTATTTTTTTACCGCATGTTTCCGCCGCAAGGTACTCCATTCCTATTTATGAATAGGACAAGAAAGTATTTTGATGGTCTGCATTTTACGCCAAGTGTCTTGCAACTCGAGTAGGTTTGAAAAGAAACCATTGACAGCCCCCTGCAGTAAGTGCTTGTGCCTCGCCCATGGATGAGCATCAGTCAGTGACACCAGGAGTCCCATTTATTAGAACTCACCGAAGTAGTCACACTACTCATTATACACTTACCGAATCAGATGGAAGACTACACGTATTCCACTACTTGAAAGTCGGGGCCGATCAAGCGCGATCCTCTCAATGCGTCAGTTCAAGGAATAAGTACCAACGTAATGATAAATGGCTCAGCTTGATTTAGGGACGAGATGTAAGAAAAGCGAATGAACCAGAAAGGGAAGGAGGTCGACGTGAATGAGGATACCATTAGTTATTGCCATTGTCGCGGCTGCAGCATCAAAAAGTACTGTAGTCGGCCACACGTTGGACGCACACCGGACGAACCAGGGTACTGACAAACTGACACCGTGTTGGAGTTATAAACATAGTTCGCACAATGCGGTACTTTTCCGGTCTGATGTGGGGCGTTGCGGAGAACTTGATGATCAAATTGTATCGAGTGCGATTAGGTGGAGCTACAAACTAGCGCCTCAAGAAATGTGTCATTTTTCGTCTGTCCTTTCATGAAAGCTTGTGATCTGATCTGAGTTGGAAACCTACTACAAGTTCGTCCTCCGTTTCCACCGCGACCCTTGCAACTGAATGGGAGTAGTCGCAACGCGTCGAGCGTCTATCAACCCACGAAAGAGACCGGTCAGGATAAAACGGTTAAGGACTGGTTCTTGTCTGCGGCCTTGACGAGTTGCAACAACAGTGATTTAGCAAAAACTGCTACGTAACATCACAGCCACCACTAATGCAATGAAATGTAGAACTTCCTCTTCTTGCACATTCGCACCGACACCCGATCTCACATTCACACTGGCGGCTTCGTGTTACGGTTTCCTAAACAAGCGCCGATTACAAACAGAAAAACACTCGGTATTACCGAAGTAGCGCTGCTCACATCCACCCTCTCGCTATCACAAGATCTGCAGCCCTAGCACACTGACCAGGTAATCACAGAGGAACGATTTCATGAATCAACACAGAAAATAGCAAAGTTCCAAAGTGCGAGACAATGCCGCAGGGGCACCGATTCATAGAGAAATACCTGAGCTTTGCGAACGAAAAAAAAGCGAGTTTGGTAGGCAACGCACAATCATCAAGTAAACGAACTCACACAAAGAGGACTTTAACACGGCTGCGGGTAGAAAATTACGGTTGATGCATTTGATCGCAGCTTGAAGAAATGAACAAAAAACAATGAATTTTGCTGAAAATGCGAGAGCAAAATGCCAGGATGAGAAGTTGGCAGGGGAACAGAGCGGTGGCAATTGAAAGACATTTAATGCGTAGAACCACATAAACACGCTAGGATTTCTTGTCAGAGAAATCCTTTAGGATGTCTCGTAAGTGCTCATTGTCCTTTAGCCTCACCGGACGATTACTTCGGCGCTGACCACGTCGTTTTTGCTTGATCGCTGGAGCCTAAATAACACACAGCAATGCAATGAGTGAAATTTGAGAAGCAGTGGTGATGAATAGGTGCGTGTTTGTGGTGACATATGCACGAAAAACAAAAACAAGCATTTACGGACAATTTTGAGAGCACGACACCAAATAGGAGTAAGGCTACGTCAACAATAGGTGACGGGACACAAGTGCAGCATTAATAATCAATCAAAGAGTGTAAATACTGTTATGATTCTGTGTCTAGAACTTACAAATACTTTCTTGTCAGCAGACATGGACATGATGCCGTTTCTATGGAGGTATTCCTCTATTTTCCCCTCATGAACACCTTCCACACTGACAGCCCGCCAAAGCTGCTTGAATTCTGGAAACATTGGACCGATAAATACTTGGCGTTTTCGGATTCCAGCAAATTGTCATTCAAACACAGGGTCTTGCAATCACCATTAATGGGTGCCTACTAGGACCGTAATCAGCGATACGTCGTGACCCAGACAAGCGATTGCATAAACTGTCTCCAATCCAATGTCAACGACAGGAAGGCAAAGACAAACTTACCATCTTCAACATTGAGGTCAAACGACTTGTCGTTGAAAAATAGCACAGTCTTCTTATCGTGAGGGGTAGTAACTTGCACGACTGTATCTCCGAGACTCTGGAAGTTGTAAACCACAGGTCAGTTAAAGAAGTTTCTGCAGGAACAGGAAGCGCCGTTTTGACAAGAAGTGATTTCGTGATTTCCGGGGCAAATTAAGCAAAAGCCCACACCACTAACAAACGGACATAGGTAAGCAGATTGTGAGAATAGAGGTGCTAATGCCCAACTTAAAACATTACCAATTCTGACCCACCTGTATGACTTTTTCCGCATCAGGAATCGCTTCACAAATATCATCAAGATAAATGCCACCAAGTCCTCTGATCTCATGCCGCTTTAGTAGTTGATACAAGTCATTTCGGGAGCGTATATCGTATCTCGGCTTAAATTTGAACTTCTTGTCTGCTGTAGAAGCTATCTTAGGATTATTGGGAAGAGCCTACAAACCGAATCGCAAATCAGGACATGCTAAAGAATACATTGCAATCGCTCCTCACATTAAAGAACTTCAACAATAAAATCTAGGGTGGTCGAGTATTTAGGCAACTCAATTCGAAGAAAACAGGTAACAATTCAAACCTGGAGGACTCCTTGGGCATGAAATAGGGTCGTATCAGTAGCATCAAACGCAACCCACCTCATTCTCGAGCCACATAATGTCAGATCGTGGCGTCTCGTAGAGTTGTAGCTCTTCCAATATTTCTTCAACAGAAAGAGGATGCAAGTCCCTTTCCAGGTGCCTGCGCTAAAAATTATGCAAAATGTATGACGATACTCTCATGTATTTCACGATGCGTGATAGGAGTGCAAATTTCCCCTGATTCTGCGACCGAATGTCCATGGTAAGATACTCCCTGGTTGATGGAACAAGGGGTTTCTTAGATGGTAATTGACTCGCGTTCATTTGAGACACAGTCTGCGGTTGAGGACGCAGTTTCTCAACAACTGGCATGTTCTTTGCTCGGCGCAAGAACTCCTCCCGTTCCTTCAATAGGCTCGGATCCATTCCCAGAAAACCTACAAGACTGCAATAGCGAGCCTACCACACAGGCCAGTACAGCAAAATGCATTCAACCAGTAGTGCAAAGGCTTCGTATGCGCCGAAGGCCATTGGCCATGAGAAGATTGTTTTCGTCCATAAAAAGGATTTGTTCATTTTGTATACTTTCTGCAAAAACTCACTTTAGGAAAACTAACAGTGAATGAATTGCCAATACTCGAGCACTTACTGAGGCTGTGCTGCTGCTGCTGCTGCTGCTGCTGCTGCTTGACCAGTGCAACCAACAGATCAAAACAGTGTAGCATTCAATGCCCCTAAAAAGCCTTCAAGAATTCCATCCGCCTGCATCGTTACATTGTCATATTGTTTGAAAACGTTAGGTCCTCACCAAAATCTCATAAAGCACTATCTGTCTCCAGAGGTAAAAAACACATTGCCTAAAGTGATTTATGCCTCATTTGTTTTTGTTCTAAAAACCAAAGAAGCAGTTAGACTATGTTATTTTGTGTCCTTTTTATTTTTTGCAATGTGTTATTCCGGGCTTTACTCCAGCTGCTGAATAGTCGACCTTGCAGCAGTCGCCTCCTTTTAAGTTGCATGGGCCCCTCGGAGTCTTATGCAATTTAACTGGGCGGGTGACGATGTTTGACGTGCGTTCCCCTATTGGCATCTCTTAGTTACTCAACGTGTTCAATTTATAACGTTCTCGTCCATGTCAGTGCTTTTTTCAGCCGTTTTGAAGCCTAATATTACTTTTAAAAATATTTACAATTCCCAACATTCTTTAACCGACCATTGAGTTGATGTGGTCTTTGTGGTGATATACTTAAGAGTGCTTTCATGTTTTTGAACATCCGAGGTGGTCTGCCTCAAATATAATAAGGTTGCCCCTCTTTCATCATATTATTGTGAAATCCCTAATGTCGAGCTTTTATACCTTAGCTTTTGCTATTTTGATTGGAGTCGCCTATTTTTTTCTCCTCGAGTTTGGCTGCTTTAAACCACTTCTTGTTTTATTCGTACAAATGTTCTAAGGTAGATCATACTCTTGCGTCGCCCTTTTTTATGCAAGTTCATACATTAAGGTATTTTGCACAAACTGATTTGGGTACTTCTTTAACCTGCTCTCCTACTCTCTGGGAGGAAAAGGAAGCCTGGGTCGCTTTTTTTTGCTGGGTTGTGATATGCGAGTTTTATGAATCGAATGCCTTTAAAATGCATAACCTACAACTCAATAACTGAATGGGTTTAAAAATTCAGTAACTTTGGCGCGGATTACCGCCTCTCAATTTAGCCTTCATTTGGTTAGCAGAAATTCGTTTGTTTTTGCCACTCTCTTATTTTTCCAGATATTTCCTTGTGTTTGGTTTGTCATCGTCAAAGCACACATTTAGCGCCTCAGGTCTTCCTTAAATTCATAGGCCGTCAGAGTAGTGTAGGAGAGAGTGTATTGCTGGCGTACGGAGGAACTGGGTATGTTAGCATGACTTGGAGAGTGTGCCGCCCGGGGGTGAAGGACAATCTGCAGGAACTCACGCTCCCGAGTAATCAGACGCAGGGACAAATAAACTTCCAGAGCAGTACATGTGTACACTTCAAAGCATTCTGATCAGAGGAATAGGTACTTGTCGTAATTCACGTGCCGTGATCCGTGCTTCTGCGCCCTTTTCTTATGAATTGGAAATCTAATTATATGGGTAGCATCAAGTGTGCTTGAATGAATTCAGGGGTGGGAAGAGTTGAGTAATTATTTTCTTATCCATTGTGTGACAATAGATCTCAAAGCTGAAAGTCCCCTTCGTGGACATCCCACCATCCTCCATCGAGGAGAGGAAGGACATATTGCGGCAGTTAAGGACTATGCTCACTGACAACGAGGATGAGCTGTGCAAGGCCATCTATGCCGACCTCCGCAAGGTTGGACGTTATACAAGCCTCCTCACTTCTTCCTTCTTTAGTCCCGTATAGAATGTTTGACATGCGAAATTCTTCCAGTGAAACTGGATATCACGAACTTCATTAACAATTTGGATGAGTGGGCCGGTGAAAAATCCGTAAGTTCGTTTCTTAAAGACGTACTTTCCCCTGTTTTATTGTTCGTAAGTTAGTAACTTGTTTCCAGACTCACATCTTACGAATGGGATCGGAAGGTGTTCTTTTCTGGATAATCTTGCTTTCCTAGCTAGCTTTTACTATTGGCGACATTCTAGTGAGTGAACACGAAAGAGGGCTTATTGTAACTAGGTCCTGGCATGCGGATCCTCTGTTTCCACCACATGCACAGCAACTGCTTTCTCTTTGAGATTGTATAGCTATCAAAAAGTCTTTATTTGTACAAAACTAGCGTCGATTGAATCACGTCAAAAGACCCTACAAAGAGTGGGCCTACAAAGGCGATTTTATTGGAGACGCGTAAAAGAGCTACGATGCTACCAGCGTAGAGAGGATGAGGATACGTATACCACTAGAGTGGCAACTGAGTCAAGGGAAATTGAGTGGGTCTATTCAGTTGAATGTCACTTTTATGTGGCGTTATTTTTTGTTCCAACCGTTCCCTCCGCCTCTATTTGCGGTCCCTTTGCCTATCCGATCCCAGGTTTTAGGCGGTTTATCCTTGCCCATTAGTATTGTTGCAGTTTAATTCGACTTTCTGGAGCACATTTGCAGAACTTGAGTCATTTCTAACAAATGCTTTTCCCCTTGGGGCTTTGATCCGCAATGAATGAAAATTCAACATGCCAACTTGTACCAGGCCTGCCAAATGCCAGTAATGTTGTCCCTGGTTGATGTAGGTGGCTTGAGCACAGTTTCGTACCACCAGAATGTGGTCAGTTCTTAGTGTAAGGAAAGGTTGGTAGCATTATTCTTCCGTGAGTTCACCAGCACGAAACACTTGCTTTCGATTAACCATCGCTGTGCGATTACGATTTTTGTCTGGAGGTTTTGGTGTCGAGCATATCGCTTCCGAAAGGAAGCAATTCGCAATGCCGTAGCTGACAAATATTCCGAGAATTCTTGAGAAATCGGTTCAACTAGTTTATACCCTCCACAGTCCATTAATGGCAGTGTTTTGTGGACCGAGTTCACGGAACATCGGTAGAACAACAGACCGCATTGCATATTGGGTAGTCAGAGAGGATGACTTGTGTTTGGGCCACTGCGTTTTGCTACGCGGTCATGACCAGTACGATGTCTGTGGTGCCGCAATACCACCTCGATTTGGTTGGGTTTTACCGCGAATTCGTTCTGCGATCGGGATTTTGTTGACGCAACAGACTCTCGAAGACCGTTTTTTTGTAAAACATGGCGAATGACCCGAACTTCCCCTGGTTTGCATTTCCTTTCAGAACTCCACTTTTGTGATATTGTCTTCGCCAAAACAATAACTTAGATGCATTCATTGGCACTTTCATGCAAAGTTTGTCCTGTGATACAGTTCCCGTTAGCAAAGCGTGTTTTTTTGTGCAGTAGAGAGTGGATGCTGGTCCAAGCACTGATGATTCTGTACATGGATCACGATAACTGTGTGAGAGTAAACTCTGGACGACCTGTCGATCCAAAAGCACGTACCGTCTTGGTCGGTCTTCATGAGCGGTGGATCGGTTTTCATGAAATCGCAGTCTTCTTGAATGCACGATGATGTACAAATGTGATGGAAACGAGGACCGCAACAACTGATATCGTTCTGTGGGATGTTTGGTTTGGTAGTTGCGTTCAGGGGCACGGAATGCTACTCAAGCGTGCTCCACTGAGCTGGACACTAGCAGCAAATGAACCGCTCGCACAGTGCCTTGGTTTATTGGCGAGAGAACCAAAGTGATTGGGGTCGTGGTAGCCTAACTAGTGTCGCTTACCCTAATAGGATTCACACCGTGGTACAGAAATCTTGACACTGGGTTGGGATGGTTTTTGACTGGAAGACTGGTTGTTGTTGCTGTTGTTTGATCTGATAGCAGATGGTTCGTCGTGAGGTCAAGGTGACTGCGAAATTCAATACTGTTAGTAGTGTTTATTGAGAACGGTAATAGCCTGTTTGGCACAGTTTCTCACTCTCCCGCCCTCAAGTCGGCACTGATATTAATCAAGCGCCGATCATATGCACACATACGCGCGTGCCTTCCATACCATTGTTTCGTGCGCTTTTTGCAGTACGGATAGTTGGAAGTCGTGAAGTCACAATTGTAAATAATTTTGAAGTGAACGAATCACCCAAGTCTGTGTTTTTTTAACAGCCAGTCAAGATGCACTGTGGTATAATGCGGATATCGCTTATATGAAAGCAATTCTCGAAGGGAGAGCCGGCGAAAAGTGGTATTTTTTTAAGATTAGTGCTTGCTTTTATGTTAAACCCGGAAATACGCCGAAAGGGTAGCATGTTGTCATTAGTGTAGACGGCGGAGGTCGCGTCCACAATTACGGTTTACTGTCGTAAGGTGTACGGAAGCAGGACGGATGACCACAGTTAGTGGCCTCTAATGTTGAGTCAGAATAGAGATTTGAGGCTTGCTTTGGGATAATAGGCAGATATGCTTCCCCAAGCGTCGATCACAAACATGAGCGTTACCTTTGGCTACGGCATTCTTCTCCATTAGGCGTTGAAGGGGTCAATTCGACTTGCACAAAACGATACTGCTCAGAATGTTCATCTACGCTAATTTGTGGTTTCCATCATCGTGACTTGGAAAGTGGATGCCTCAACGAGAAGGGAGATCAATAAGGCTGTCAAGAAATGCGTGAAACCTCTCATCGATGGGTGTCCTTATTGGTGAGTGTGAGTAGTGGCCTCCCTCGTGCCTCTTGCTGGACGCCGTTGCGATGTCAGTTTGCGGGACATATTTTCCCAATGGCAATGACAAGTTGGAGTTGGGGTCTGACTGAACCCTATGTCGCAATTTTTGGCTGACCGTGCGTAAAACTAGTCACATACAGCTACATGTGTGAGAAGCATAGAGTCAGACAGGCAACGCGAGCCAGTAAGCTGTAGTGCGTGTCTAATGTGCAGTCTGGGCGTGGCTGCACCAACTCAGCTTCTCACTTTCTTCGTCTGTTACATACTGACAGCCTTGAGAATCAACGGTTTCCAACACGCGAGGTGGAAAAGTAGTCTCATTGGCAGTGAGTTTTAGAGAGCAACTCATCTTGATCATGAATGAGCATAATGTGTGAGTCGAAGTGAGTTGGATTGATGGGTTATGCCACTTTATTCCTCCTTATACTGGTTGAGAAAGACTCGTTTTAGACTACAGAGGTCGCGAGGCTTTGTGATGCTCTGAAGTGGTAGCTGGTGGCGAATTTGTCGGTGGCTGTCAGGGAGGGGTGGAGTTGGCCTCAGGGTGTAAGAAGCAAACTGAGCACTACAGACTAGTTTTTTTTCACTGTCCCAATGAAGGCGTCCTACTTAAAAGCAACAGTTCTACTCCTCCTCCTCCTCCTCCGAACCAGGAACACGTCACACCGATTGCATTGTGATCAAGTTGACCAAACTGTTTGCAACACATCAGCATAGCGCTGGTGGCGAGAGTACAAGCTATTTCCAACTCGTTGAGGCTATGTTTGTTATGGTACTGCAGTGCTCCAGTGGCTCGCCGAATTGCCCTGTGGAGCCTGCGTAGCATGAGTAGAGGCCATATCAGCAACGCATACGTCGAAGTACAGGCGACTGAAAAGACTTGTGCATTTGGATTTATAAGTTTAACAATAAGAAGGTGGTGGCTTCCAGGTGAAATAACAAACCTCTTCATGCCCAATAGGGGACTACGTAAGCATAAGCGCACTGCCTGTATGTTAGCCCACTTTGAGCCAGACAATTTGGGTTGGCTAGTAGTTGGAGATGGAGAGGCTTCCCTACTTTCACTGGCGCTTCAACCACGTTTACACACGAGGCAGTCTTCAGACGCTTCGACTGGGCGTGTGTGGGTTCCACGTCTTGCTGATGGTGGCTTCTATCTATGTGTTCTTGAAGGCGGGCGTCTGTTGCAGTAACAAGAGGCATGTATGAGTGGATTGAGCATTTTCGATCAAATTGGAACCATCTGATGGATTTGTGTGAGCAATTACCCAACATGAAGCTAATTTTTGGAAAAAGTTTTCGTTTGTGTAGTGCTTCTCAAGGTTATCCTCAGTTCGCAACAAGTGGGAGGAATTTCGTCTCCTGGGGTCTTCGTATTCTGGTTACAGTCTAATTACTGGCTTCAAAGTGTCGGTGATGCCAGTGTACCCACGATATTACCTTGAAGGTCAATAAATAATTCCAGAGAGGTGGCAATTCCCCTCACCGATAATCTACGGCAGTTGCATAAGTGCAATGAGCAGTACCTCTGTAGGGAAGTATTGCACAAAAACAAGTGCATTTGCGCAAGATGTGGTGTTTGTTGTGCATTGCAGATCTCTCGGACGTTCCTTAGCATGTTTGATACCGTGAGTGTCCAGCCGCAGCCGCTGGGTCGTGTACTGGTGATTGGAGCCTGGAATTACCCTATCTTTCTGGCTCTGTGTCCCTTTGTTGGAGCCATCGCCGCAGGCAACGCAGTGGTCTTGAAGCCCTCTGAAATGGCACCGGAGACAGAGTCTCTCCTTGCCAACCTCTTGCCCTCCTACGTCGATGAGGTACCCAACGGCTGAGCTATTTTAAATAAGTGTTTTAAGATGTCGGGAGTGATACCTTAGAAGACTGGCAGACTGTCTGGGAAAGTATGCCTCTGACAATCGTCAAAGTATTGTTTGCCTTCAGATAGCTCTTTTTGGATTTACTTGATGTTGGGCAATTTCCAATTGCTACAAAGGTAATCTGAAGGCGTGTTTATTTTTGGCGTGGGGAAGCGGTGGGGATTATGGCCACCAAACCCCGTGGACTTGAATCCTTGACGTAGTCAAATGCACAACTAGAGGAAACACATTTCTGTAAGGGGGACTGTGACTGGTGACGACACTGTCTGTCAAATTACAGTTCTGGTGGAAGTTTCCCACCACTACCAATTGCTGTCAGGTTGAGTTTCCAGGTACGCTAAAAACGTCTTTGACATGCCCATATTCCTGTGGCAAGGTTGGGTGAAGACACGGTACAAATAATGATATTCTTTTTCTCACTTGTTCCATGTGTACAGCGCTATTCATCCTTGGAGGTCGCACACTTCAGATGCTGTCTTCCATCTCCATTAATCTGTGACTGCACTTTGTAGACTGTGTGCCAGGTGTACACAGGTGGAGCGGAGAGGACGATGGAACTGCTGGATAAGTATCGTTTTGACCACGTATTCTACACTGGTGGCATGAACGCTGCACGTAGCATCCTCTCTCAGGTGGCCAAACATCTCACTCCTGTCACTCTCGAACTGGGCGGGAAAAGGTGGAGTCCTCCTCTTATGCCTTATCACAAATTCATTCACTCAGGCTTCCCTAGCCTCATTTGAGTATACTCTTCTTGTTTTGTATTGGCTTGTCAAAACTGGGAGGGACTTCATTCAATTCCCACAAGACAGGCGGTGATTTTTATTGAGTCCTCTAACTCACAAATGATTGTCACTATGTTTGAATACGTTAGCTGTTCTGTGGTTAGACTTGACCCTTTTCCAAAGTTATCAACTAGCTTTCGTGGCAATTGATTGAGTGGGTGAGTGGGGTGAAGTAGATTGAGTGCCTCAACTGATCTTTTTTTTAGGTACATGGAGGAGTCAGATTGAAGTAAATTTTTTTGAGACATCAACTTTGGGCTCGTGTACCAAGTGGTGCGCATCTTACATTCCCACTTAGCGATCTTTTTGTAAAGAAAAACTACTTTCCTTGCACAACACCAAGGTCCAGCACTTTTAGCAGCGATCATGAGAATTGTGGTAGTAGTAATCAAGGTATTTCAATCCCATGATACTTCTCTTATGTCAGTCAGATGCGCCTGCATTGCGATTATCTCTAGAACTGTCGAATTTTGAGTGGCCCTGAAGCGTGATCAGTACACTATCAAAGTTGCGCTCAATATCATCTATAACCAAAATGAGGCATAGCACGCTATTGTATGAGCCCAAATAGACTAACGGAATAGGGTTCTGCGTTTCTCCTCTTTGATCCTATTCTCTTTCCTCTCTCTCTCTCTAAGCCCCGTCTACGTGGACGCTTCAGCCGATCTAGCACTCACGGCGAAACGATTGATCTGGGCCAAAGGTCTCAATGCCGGTCAGACCTGCATTGCCCCCGATTACGTCCTCTGTCACGCCAAAGTTCTGGTAGGCATCAAACCCACCATATTCTTTTTTTACCTCTCCACTTAATTTCTGGAGTAACAGTTGTTGCAGCGATTAAACGGTTCGTTTTGACCAAAAGGAAACTTTTTGACTTCCACAGCGTGAATCAACAGGCTTAAGCTGGTGCAGATGGCAGTGACTTTTAACACATTGCCTTCTGTTGCTACATTTATAACGCACTCTTGCGTTTGACTGATGCCTGGAGTGTAAAACCTAGATGTAAAAGGTGTATCATTTCGGCTGAGCCATTGAAGAGCAGGCTTTTGCAATTTGTTTGCACTATTCCCCTTCTTTGATGCTCGTTTTGGTTCTGCGGTGAAATGCTGTGCTTACGTTTCGTCAAAGGTGGTGATGCGACCCAAGAAACCAATGTGACGGTGCAGGAGCATTCTACTCACTGAATGAATGTCTGCAGAAATGGCTGCTCGGCTTTGGGTGGAGAACCATCGTCTGGCATTGTCACTGCTGTTTCAGTTGTCTAACTACTGTACAAGCAGATATTCTGGGTTTTACAACCTCTTTCATAAAAAAGGTCGTCTACGTGCGCTCACCAATGCGCATGCACACTACCACTGGTCCACGACACGTCTAGCGGCGGTTAGCGTGGGTAGCATGGTGAACCTATTACCTGCTATTGTGTGTAATGCCGACGAGGCAGCACCACCTTGTATTCGTCTACTTTTGAGTCCCAGTTTGGCTCGAAAGGCTCTTGCTCTCTCCGTTCCACTATTATTAATTGTATTGAGGAGCATCTAAAAGTCGCCTCGGGAAACCAATTCACCGGCAAATGTAAATATCTATTGGGCATCCCAATGCTTTCCACCGTCCAAACGTGGCGTGACTGTGGATAGGTTTGTGTCAACTTGAGTGACGAGTGTCCATTGCACAGTCGGTCGTTTCATTTAACTGAAGGCATAAGTGTCATGCATCAAACTGTCCTTATCTTTGTAGAACGACTTTATCGAGGAATGCATCTCCGTAACAGAGAAATTCTATGGTGAAAAAATGGAGGAGTCGGAGGACTTTTCGCGCATCGTCAACCAGAGGCATACCACGTAAGTTGCTCGACTCCTCCCCTCCCCCTTTTCTTTCGCTTTCGTGGCATGCCGTTCTTGTGGACTGGACCGATCATGAAATCGCATCACCTGAAAACTCCCTATGCGAATGGTGTCCTTTTGCCTCCTAGGCGTCTCTCGAATCTGCTCCAAAACACCAAAGGCAAAAAAGTGTACGGTGGCAAAACGGATCTCGAGGCGAAATTTATCGAAATGACGATCGTGAAAGATGTCAAAGAGGATGATGTGCTTATGCAAGAGGAGGTAATACTCTCACTCCCACTGAGTGTCTTTTCGGTCGATCCTCTGTTTTGCTTTCTTGACTCATAAGGCGATTTGGATTTCGTTTTTCTCACCGGTAAGATTTGCACTTCTTTGTTGGCTTTTGTGTAGATTTTCGGGCCCATTCTGCCGATTGTCACGGTTAAGTCAAGCGATGAGGCCATTGACTACGTGCGCCGAAAGTGAGTCCGTCACTCCTCCTGCTTCTACTAATGGGCATGCTGGAATGCTTTTTTAACAACTGTCTGGATCTGCACCCATCTCTCCATATTGTCTACGTTAAGATTGCTTTCATACGGAATCTAGTGCGTTAACTTCTAGCTGGCACCTAGACCGAGTGGTAGCATGAGCATTTGCCAGCGCTTGAGACGAGAGAGTTGGAAGAGACGGAATGGGATAAATGCCGTGGCAATATTTGGCCACTCAAAATTGTTTTGCCCAACAAATAGAATGCCGTAATTTAGTAATACTCGGCCCTTTACCAGAACCGGGCTTAGTGGGCGAAAACGATTGCTTGATCAGCATTTGTAGTGATCCGTGTTGTGATGCGACTAGGATGGACGAAAGTGTTGGGACAGGTTTGAAGTAACTATTTTTCTTCCTCTTTTTATTGAACAGAGAGAAGCCGTTGGCACTTTACGTATATACGTCGGACAGCGACGTGATGGAGGCCTGGAAGAGCCGCACGACTTCGGGCTCGGTTGTCTTCAACGAGTGTATAATGCAACTAGCTGGTGCGTTTTTTACCCCTGAAGTCTTTGCACCGGGTTGGCGGTAGAGAGTGTTTGTCCTGGTTATCCCATAGTCTTGATGGAGTTTGTTGAAATGACAAAGAACTCGGTGACACGGCGTATGAAAGCAGAAAGATGGGTTCTGAACATGAAAAGGCCCAGCAAACCCGAATTTGACTCTTGAGTCAGTCAATTGGATCATTGTATGGTCAGCCTCGTATTGAAATTGCTTTCATGCTAAACAAACAGTAAACCATGAATCTATGTGAAAGGCTGAGAATGTTGATTCCTGAACTGTCGATGCTTGGATCGTGCGAATCAAATCTCGTCTTAACACTGACCCATAAAACAGGTTCTTGTATCATAATACTGCTCCGAAAGAGCACTGTTGACGCTTGAAACTATGAGCGTCATGAGGAGGTGACCATCCTGCCATCTTGAGGGTCGAATGTTGGGAGACTGGAGAAGCCAATGTGATCGGATACATAGTCTAAACGCTTCCTGCCATGCCATTGTGGGTTTATGGGATCTTAGACCCCTGAGTGCTGCAGTGGTCGATTAACTTCAATCTTTTTTTCCTTTTCTCAATCCAGCGCGTAATTTACCTTTCGGTGGCGTTGGTAATTCCGGCATGGGGCGATATTTTGGCCAAGCCTCCATCGACACCTTTTCGAACCCTCGTGCGGTGTTGGATAAGTCTACCTCGGAGAAATTCAACAATTTGTAATCTTACTATTCATTCTTCCACCTTGTTTTCTCCCATTTGCCTCCTAATAACTAGACCGCAGCCTAGGAATAGTGATTCACTACTGTCAAAGACTGTAGCGCGTTTGCCTCGTTTCCGGTTAATTATTCCCTTTCCTCAATGTTGTCCTCCCACGGATCACTAGCAGCGTGTTGTAAGTGCCTTTTTCTGCTCTCTCTAATTGTAGGTTCCGCTACCCACCGTACACAGAGAGCAGTGAGAAGTGGATACGCTGGGGTCTCTCCAAAGGTGACTCCAGGTGTACCATCTCATAGGACCTTGAAGCGTCTTCACCTGTCTTTCTTCCATTGGGAGTACTTCGAAACATTTTGGCTTAACTTTTTAACACTAATACATTTGCCTCTTCGCATACTTCTGATACATCATTCAGAGCGTCTTATTTTTACGGCAAGATAAGCTCTGCCGCTGTTACTTGTTTGGAATGTTTCTGTCGATTCCAGTGTTTAATGGCAGATGCGTTCCAGTGCCCTTTGTAAGCACAGGCCACCTGTATGTGGAAACAAGTGTTTTGGAACCATGTAGATCGAGGTGTATGCCATGCTGTGAGAAGTACACGTGCGTATTGCAGACTTTGGAAGGCGCTGTTGTTTTCCAGATCAACTTGCTAACGCGCAAAGGTGTACTGTGGCACTCCGACAAGGAATAATTCGAACATGAAGGGACGGAGTTTGTAGTTGTGGCTTGGAGACCGAAGTGGTGAGCGCGGAGACCCTGTGGTCCGTGTGATCGAGTGGTTTGATATGCTCTAATGTTGTGGTTGTAGCATTGCAAGACTTCCTTGAATCCAAAAGGGGGCATAACGCTAGGCCAGAATGCAGATATTGAGAAAACAGAGGGAACGGAGCTGCTGGCATAGCCCGAGGCCAGCCCACTCGGCTAGGGCAATGTGACCACCCAAGTCTGAAATCGGCAGTCCGGACGAACAAAGTATTGCAGTGGTTCACTGCTCCAAGTCTTCTCAACTGCATTTGAGCATTCAGCATTATTAAAACGAAGAACAGACACTAGGGAGTGCAAGAGCCTGTTTGCATTTGGGTAGCCAGTGCTGGGATGGTTTGCAAGCTTGAGTCCTTACACTTACCTTGCAGTTGCTAACTTGCCCATGCAAAATTCTGAGAATTCGCCTTGTCGGGATGAATATCCAGTGCTCGCAGACTTCTCTAGAGCCGTAGCAAGTCATACGTCTACTTCCATTTAACACAGTGAGGGATGATGCATTGCCAATATAAAGTTCAACCTCACGTGTTGCAGCATAGTTCGCAGTAATTAAATAATACTTGACGCAATATTTTTAGACCTACATATGAATACATGAGACTGTCGTTGTGCCTGCACACTTCCACTGCTATTATGGCCCAAATCCCATGTCTGGAAACCATCAAATGCCATAGGATTTTAAGCCGACAGTGAATATCACTCGGAACAATTGTAATATTCTGTGTGTTTGGACTGCCGGTTTCAGTCACTTGGGTGGCCATATTGTACTAGCCGGTTGGCTGTCCTTCGGGCCATGCCAACAGCCTCCAATCCCTCTGTTTCCAGAATACATATTCTGTCTAGGTACTATGCCGTCTTTTACATTAGAGAAAGTCTCGGCACGCTAAAACAATGGTTTTGAAAAGTTTAAGGTCAGGAACCTTTGCACTTAGTAGTGATTGTTCTGGTTTTCTCACATATTTCGACACGAATTACGTGTGCAAACAACATAGCATGTTATCAAGTTATACGCCTTTTGAAGCTATACTTATTAATATTTAATGCCCATCACTGAGGCATTTTGTTCTCTGATGACAGTAAGCTTTTGCTGCATTCTTAAAATAACTTGTTTTCATATCCCGGCGCCTTGTAATGGTGAAAGCGGTTGATTTAGTACAATGGTGGTAGAATGTCTTCGACCAGGTCGGAGAGTGATGTTCTTGAGTTGCTAGAGTGCGTGTCTTCCGGCACGCAGAGCTTCCTCAAAAGTGCCCAGCTAGTAACCCTTAGTGATAAACCTTTCGATCAGGATACTCATCTTCTTGAAATCACACCGGCACTGGCGGACCAACTGCTTCATTCAAATGAGTTCACTGCCAATATCAAATCGGAGGACGGTAATTGTGGTGATAGTGCTGCCTTTTTGTGCAACACCACGACAACTAAGCGGTTGTTGGAGGTGGAGACATCGAATTCCCTACTTTTGGTGCCTGATTTGAAAATACCAACAATGCCATTGGACAGGTTTTGGTCGGTTGATGAATCGCGGGTCACCAAATGCACCGTGGCTTCGATTAAATCGGTATGCCTGGAACTCTTGCCCATCCGAGCACCAAGTCTCCGTAAACTGAAACGACGTCTTCTACTCGCGGCCTTTGCTGATCATATCGAAGAAAGTGATGTGGAGAATGTCGAGGTTGACGAATTCTCCACATTTGAGGAACTGTGTTTATCGGTTCCATGTAGCAAAGTGGAGTTGTTGTATGCCATGGATAGACTTAATGTCTTCCTGTGGAAGGGGCGTTGTCGTTTGTTTCAGCTGGATTACCTTAGTCGTGTGAGTTGTTTCCCAGTCTGATTTTCGGCTCCTCTGTTCCGCTTTTTCAATGTCGCTTTTTCTTGCTCTTTAGGTTTTGCAAGCAATTTTCGACATGGCTGATGAGCTATCCTTGAATTGGTCACAAACGGGCTTCCCTGACCCCCAAGGTGTGATAACTCGACTGGAGGGTCTCTATCCCTCATCCGTTCTCCATCAGGTGTTTCAGCGTTTTTTCTATCGCAAGAGGTGTGCAAAAAGCAGCTCGGTTTTTCCACGACGTGGGAAAATTTGTCGTCTCATTGGGGAGAGTCTACTGTCGATTACAAGGAAATTCGCCTTCACCGACTTTGTGTCGGTTTGGTGTGCCACCGTACCTCATGGTATGCAGCCACGTTTGCATCGGCACCTCACTTGCGCAGGTCGTGCTTACTGTGATGTCTCCTCCCTCACCCAACAGAGAAGCATCACTTTTCTACCAAGTGAGGACCTTCCTGACGACTCTGTGGAAGCGCGCTTGACGGCACTCTTTGCTCGCCAGCCGATGTGGCCTGAATCCCAACTTGCTGGTTACATTGCCGACCTGGTTGTTGATGCTCCTGTTAATGAACTCAATTATGTGCATCCTAATTTAGTGGCTGAGAGTGAATTGCTCGTCCCCTCTGACTCGGAAGATGAGGATGAAAAGACAGTGCCGTCAGACGAGTTGGAGGATCCTGAAAAACTTGCTCTTGACGACCCTCTTCCTGTTCCTGCGGTCTTGGGCACGCTACTCAACCAGCACTGTCGCTTGAGCATTTCTGCTGACGGTGGGCGATGCTATACCGAAAAGTATCCGCGGAGATAATTGTAGATTTTGTACAAACATTGCGAATAAAGTGTGTGAATTTGTGTTTTCGATTACTTATAAGTAGTCAAGAGCACTACGTGCGTGCGGGTGTGCAAACTCATTGTAGCTTCATTGTAGTGTGTTGTCGCTGGCGCATTTGTGCTGCTTAAAGTTGGCGGAGCACTATTGCAGTATCTGCGATCTTCGTGGCGTTCCTCATCATTTGGGCAGGGAGATCTCGAGGGCTGTTTTACTCAAGCATGAGCCCTTCACAACCTGCACTCTGACTTCCTACATTAGGCTTTTTTCGGAGGCCTACGGGGTCGCCTTCGTATCCGGTTTTCGGCTATCTCCTTCCCCCTTTTTCACAGTGTGGGTAACTGGGCTGCTGAGTAGTTGCAGTCTCACCTCCCTCTGCCTCGATGCCTGCCATTTGGGTACGCAGCACTTGCCTGTATTAACCCTGCTTGGTTCTTCCTGTCCGACACTTCGATTCCTGTCGTTGCGTTACAACCATCTCAGCAATGACGCCGTTCGTTCGCTCACTGCACGTGGCCGATACTACAAATCATCCAATCTTACCATAATCGACGTCTCGGGGAACCCCTTTCTTAGCGAAAAGTCCGTGGGTTTGCTGACCGCTTTGCCCTCCGTTCAGCTGATATATCTGAGTGATACTGGCGCATCGGTGAGTTTGGCTTTGGTGAGAGTAGATTTGACTACTATGCATAAATTTTATGCCAGTGTTGGAGTAGGGTAGGATCAATGGGTACTTAGGGCCCGAGGTATATCTGCTTGGATGTCCTTTGGTTTTTGGTAGTTTGTTAATTTCGTGTGATTTTTTGTGGGCATAAACGCCCGTCACGGAGATCATTGTAGTGGCAAATCCCTACTGGCGAAACACATTTGCTTGACTGCTTTCTACCCCCTAAGTGTGTGATCCATGCACCTAGATATCGCACTATTCTTTGCCTGATGGATGGAAGTGTCATCGAAGGCTAGAACTTGCGATGCCTCGAGTTCCAACTCCACAAGATTGGTTGTGGGAGGACTACGGAGTTGACAACCATCTGGAAGACCCTCATACTACCATGCATATAATGACCCATTAGTAACATTCGTGTGGATGTCAGTTGAGCTTATAAGAAAGGAGTACATCTAAAAGTGATAGGGATTAAAGAGAATCGAACAAAGACAAGAAGTCGAGTGAAAAAAAATGCACAAGCACGTGTTGTGCAATTTCATGTTGATCAGCATAATCACTTGATGCTAGTTCGTTCAATAGATGTACTAAAATTCTAGTTTCCTTGCATACAGCTAAGCTTACTATAGAAACTTCCATAAATTCACTAGACAGTGATGGATTGACCCTACCAAAGAGCACAACTGGGTTGCTTTAAACTAATGATCCATGGTTATACTTTCAAGTGATCAACTCTGAAGCATAGAGTTTCACACGTAAACCAGCATTGTTTTGGTGTTAAATAAAAATCAACCATTTTCCATGGAATTTTCTTCATCGTGAAGGTCGTCGCGGTCTTCGTGGTTGCCATTCGTTATGCTCTCGTCGGGGTCGTATTGTCGCCATCTGGGAACGGTTTTCAAGTGCACCCGTGTTTTGCCCGCGAAGAAGCACACTCTTCCGGACCTCCCTTACGATTTTGGGGCACTTGAACCTGTTATTTCTGCCGAGATCATGAAATGCCATTATGAGAAGCACCACGCAACTTACGTAAATAACTTGAATATCGCCGAAGAAAAGTTTGCAGAAGCCTTGCATAAAGGTGATGTTTCGGCGATGATAGCACTACAGGTAGTGTCGTTAGTTGTTTTGTTTTGCTCTTGCATTCGATATATTCATTTTGAAGACCCTTGCTATTAGTTCTGCAATAGCTCAACGATAGGAACATCATCTGAGAAGTTTTGTGTTCTTTCACGGTCATATTTAGTGCACGCTTGTACTGCCACGTCTATTTGTGCATTCTTTTGCATTATGGGTGTTGATTTCATCTTCTGAAATGACCAGTGGCAGTTTAAGGTTTCTGCGTGGTAGATGCATTCGCTTCTGTAACATGGAGGTCTTTGGTTTTGCACCAATTGTTAGTTCACCTTTGGATAATCTGTACTAGTGTGCTTTCCTGCCATTTAGCCCGCCCTTAAATTCAATGGTGGTGGTCACATCAATCACAGTATATTTTGGTGCAACCTGTGTCCCAATGGAGGCGGTGAGCCCAGTGGACCTCTGGCCGATGCAATTAAGCGCGACTTTGGTTCTTTTGAAGCGTTTAAGGAAAAGATGACCAATGCTGCTGTGTCTGTTCTGGGTTCGGGCTGGGGATGGCTTGGGTTCGAGCCAAGCTCTGGTAGACTGCGTATTACCACGTGCGCCAATCAGGACCCTCTTGAGGGAACAACGGGTACCTTACTTAGTCATATTCCATAGCAGTATCACTTGTCTCTAGCTTGATTCGTAGGCAACCGGATAGCCTTACCGTTAATGCTAGTTGGTCCTTGCAATCCCTTCTGACGTGTTTTGACCATGTCGTCGACTAGGATGCTTTTTACATTGGCGGTTTTCGACATTTTCAGGTCTCAAGCCTCTGCTGGGCACTGATGTTTGGGAGCACGCTTACTACCCACAGTACAAGAATCAACGACCTGATTATGTGAAGGCTATTTGGAAAGTCATTAACTGGAAGGACGTGGCTGAACGCCTCGCCAAGGCCCAATAGTGTTCTGCTTTCTGCAGTCGCAGGATTTTCGTGTTGGTGCACCTTTTCCTCGGTGTGCTTCATCATTCGTAGCATTAAAGGCTACCATTTCATGTGGTACATCTCATTAGCACTGATCATTTTTTTAGTTTTTTAAGTAAATACTTCTCCATTCAATTTCACCTCCACTGTTGATGTAAGAGGTGGCCCTCTTTTATGGGGGAGTTGAAGACCAAGCTGGAGGGGCATCAACCGGCTTAGGATTAGTAAGAGTTCATTGAATCATCTTACGTGCTGATTCTTCCTGGAAGGCAGTGGTCACGCTAGTTTTCATGTGCGTGAATCCGTACGTGTACATGTCCTGGTGTTGTGACCTTGTATTCTGCGTGCCTGGGCCGAGTAGCTAATCGAAATCGAGGATTCGTCTGGAATACGGGTTCTCGTGCGCATCCTCTTCGATGACCTGCATCCACTACCAGACGCCAACACATAACAGGAATGGTGAGTGGTGCTGTGGAAAAGCGAACCTACGGTGGAATGGGGAACCCGCGCCTGCGCAGTGCTGTCTTAGCATCGTCCTCGGGACAATTTTTACAGGAGAGCGAACAGCATAGCAGCCAGGGGATTGTGTAAACTGTACAAGAATGTGGACCAAATCACTAGATCTTACCGCCGCTAATGCTGCTTACCGCCAGGGTTGTTTTTTCACGTTTTTGTGGAGTCAACACTGGGTGGTTTAAATGCCCAAGCGCTCTTCCCTGAAATCGATCAGATTTGCGTGGATCAGCTCTATTTCGAGCGCAGATGCGCCCAAGATTTGCCTTCGTTTAATGGTGAATCTAGAGCCTTTGTCTTTCGGTATGTGTTGCGCCCTCCTTTCCGTTGTTAACTTCACAATAACCTAATCGTAGCTCGAAAGTGAGAAATGCCAAGTTAGAGCGTTGCGACACACCTCCGCTTAGATCGGATGTGTATTTTGCGTTGGAAGATGCACACTTGCACAGTCACTGCACTTATCGAATTCACCACGGGAAGGCTTATTTTTTTACCGCATGTTTCCGCCGCAAGGTACTCCATTCCTATTTATGAATAGGACAAGAAAGTATTTTGATGGTCTGCATTTTACGCCAAGTGTCTTGCAACTCGAGTAGGTTTGAAAAGAAACCATTGACAGCCCCCTGCAGTAAGTGCTTGTGCCTCGCCCATGGATGAGCATCAGTCAGTGACACCAGGAGTCCCATTTATTAGAACTCACCGAAGTAGTCACACTACTCATTATACACTTACCGAATCAGATGGAAGACTACACGTATTCCACTACTTGAAAGTCGGGGCCGATCAAGCGCGATCCTCTCAATGCGTCAGTTCAAGGAATAAGTACCAACGTAATGATAAATGGCTCAGCTTGATTTAGGGACGAGATGTAAGAAAAGCGAATGAACCAGAAAGGGAAGGAGGTCGACGTGAATGAGGATACCATTAGTTATTGCCATTGTCGCGGCTGCAGCATCAAAAAGTACTGTAGTCGGCCACACGTTGGACGCACACCGGACGAACCAGGGTACTGACAAACTGACACCGTGTTGGAGTTATAAACATAGTTCGCACAATGCGGTACTTTTCCGGTCTGATGTGGGGCGTTGCGGGGAACTTGGTGATCAAATTGTATCGAGTGCGATTAGGTGGAGCTACAAACTAGCGCCTCAAGAAATGTGTCATTTTTCGTCTGTCCTTTCATGAAAGCTTGTGATCTGATCTGAGTTGGAAACCTACTACAAGTTCGTCCTCCGTTTCCACCGCGACCCTTGCAACTGAATGGGAGTAGTCGCAACGCGTCGAGCGTCTATCAACCCACGAAAGAGACCGGTCAGGATAAAACGGTTAAGGACTGGTTCTTGTCTGCGGCCTTGACGAGTTGCAACAACAGTGATTTAGCAAAAACTGCTACGTAACATCACAGCCACCACTAATGCAATGAAATGTAGAACTTCCTCTTCTTGCACATTCGCACCGACACCCGATCTCACATTCACACTGGCGGCTTCGTGTTACGGTTTCCTAAACAAGCGCCGATTACAAACAGAAAAACACTCGGTATTACCGAAGTAGCGCTGCTCACATCCACCCTCTCGCTATCACAAGATCTGCAGCCCTAGCACACTGACCAGGTAATCACAGAGGAACGATTTCATGAATCAACACAGAAAATAGCAAAGTTCCAAAGTGCGAGACAATGCCGCAGGGGCACCGATTCATAGAGAAATACCTGAGCTTTGCGAACGAAAAAAAAGCGAGTTTGGTAGGCAACGCACAATCATCAAGTAAACGAACTCACACAAAGAGGACTTTAACACGGCTGCGGGTAGAAAATTACGGTTGATGCATTTGATCGCAGCTTGAAGAAATGAACAAAAAACAATGAATTTTGCTGAAAATGCGAGAGCAAAATGCCAGGATGAGAAGTTGGCAGGGGAACAGAGCGGTGGCAATTGAAAGACATTTAATGCGTAGAACCACATAAACACGCTAGGATTTCTTGTCAGAGAAATCCTTTAGGATGTCTCGTAAGTGCTCATTGTCCTTTAGCCTCACCGGACGATTACTTCGGCGCTGACCACGTCGTTTTTGCTTGATCGCTGGAGCCTAAATAACACACAGCAATGCAATGAGTGAAATTTGAGAAGCAGTGGTGATGAATAGGTGCGTGTTTGTGGTGACATATGCACGAAAAACAAAAACAAGCATTTACGGACAATTTTGAGAGCACGACACCAAATAGGAGTAAGGCTACGTCAACAATAGGTGACGGGACACAAGTGCAGCATTAATAATCAATCAAAGAGTGTAAATACTGTTATGATTCTGTGTCTAGAACTTACAAATACTTTCTTGTCAGCAGACATGGACATGATGCCGTTTCTATGGAGGTATTCCTCTATTTTCCCCTCATGAACACCTTCCACACTGACAGCCCGCCAAAGCTGCTTGAATTCTGGAAACATTGGACCGATAAATACTTGGCGTTTTCGGATTCCAGCAAATTGTCATTCAAACACAGGGTCTTGCAATCACCATTAATGGGTGCCTACTAGGACCGTAATCAGCGATACGTCGTGACCCAGACAAGCGATTGCATAAACTGTCTCCAATCCAATGTCAACGACAGGAAGGCAAAGACAAACTTACCATCTTCAACATTGAGGTCAAACGACTTGTCGTTGAAAAATAGCACAGTCTTCTTATCGTGAGGGGTAGTAACTTGCACGACTGTATCTCCGAGACTCTGGAAGTTGTAAACCACAGGTCAGTTAAAGAAGTTTCTGCAGGAACAGGAAGCGCCGTTTTGACAAGAAGCGATTTCGTGATTTCCGGGGCAAATTAAGTAAAAGCCCACACCATTAACAAACGAACGTATACGTATACGAATAGAGGTGCTAATGCCCAACTTAAAACATTACCAATTCTGACCCACCTGTATGACTTTTTCCGCATCAGGAATCGCTTCACAAATATCATCAAGATAAATGCCACCAAGTCCTCTGATCTCATGCCGCTTTAGTAGTTGATACAAGTCATTTCGGGAGCGTATATCGTATCTCGGCTTGAATTTGAACTTCTTGTCTGCTGTAGAAGCTATCTTAGGATTATTGGGAAGAGCCTACAAACCGAATCGCAAATCAGGACATGCTAAAGAATACATTGCAATCGCTCCTCACATTAAAGAACTTCAACAATAAAATCTAGGGTGGTCGAGTATTTAGGCAACTTAGTTCGAAGAAAACAGGTAACAATTCAAACCTGGAGGACTCCTTGGCATGAAATAGGGTCGTATCAGTAGCATCAAACGCAACCCACCTCATTCTCGAGCCACATAATGTCAGATCGTGGCGTCTCGTAGAGTTGTAGCTCTTCCAATATTTCTTCAACAGAAAGAGGATGCAAGTCCCTTTCCAGGTGCCTGCGCTAAAAATTATGCAAAATGTATGACGATACTCTCATGTATTTCACGATGCGTGATAGGAGTGCAAATTTCCCTGATTCTGCGACCGAATGTCCATGGTAAGATACTCCCTGGTTGATGGAACAAGGGGTTTCTTAGATGGTAATTGACTCGCGTTCATTTGAGACACAGTCTGCGGTTGAGGACGCAGTTTCTCAACAACTGGCATGTTCTTTGCTCGGCGCAAGAACTCCTCCCGTTCCTTCAATAGGCTCGGATCCATTCCCAGAAAACCTACAAGACTGCAATAGCGAGCCTACCACACAGGCCAGTACAGCAAAATGCATTCAACCAGTAGTGCAAAGGCTTCGTATGCGCCGAAGGCCATTGGCCATGAGAAGATTGTTTTCGTCCATAAAAAGGATTTGTTCATTTTGTATACTTTCTGCAAAAACTCACTTTAGGAAAACTAACAGTGAATGAATTGCCAATACTCGAGCACTTACTGAGGCTGTGCTGCTGCTGCTGCTGCTGCTGCTGCTTGACCAGTGCAACCAACAGATCAAAACAGTGTAGCATTCAATGCCCCTAAAAAGCCTTCAAAAATTCCATCCGTCTACATCGCTAGATTGTCTTTGCAGTATTTTGTTTGTTTGAACTGCCGGTTATGGTCACTTGGGTGGTTATATTGTACTGAACCGGTTGGTCGGCCTCCGGGCCGTGCCAACAGCGCCCAAGACCTCTGTTTCCAGAATACATGTATTCTACCCCCAGTACTATGCTTTCTTTTACCTTAAAGAGAGTCTCGGGACGCTACAGTCTTATTGTTTGAAAATGTTAGGTCCTCACCAAAATTTCATAATGCACTTCATTTCTCTAGAGGTAAAAAACGCATTGCCTAAAGGGATTCATGCCTCATTTTTTTTTGCTCTAAAAACCAAAGAAGCAGTTAGACTATGTTATTTTGTGTGCCTTTTATTTTTTGCAATGTGTTATTTTGGGCTTTACTTCAGCTGCTAAATGGTCGACCTTGCGGTAGTCGCCTCCTTTTAAGTTGCATGCGCTCCTCTGGGTCTTGTGCAATTTAACTGGGCTGATGACGATATTTGACGTGCGTTCCCTTATTGGCATCTCTTAATTACTCAGCGTGTTCAATTTGTAACTTCTTCGTCCGTGTCAGTGCTTTTTTCAGCTGTTTTGAAGCCGAAACTTACTTTTAGAAATACTTATGCGTATGTGGTGGCTAGAATTCCCAACATTCTTTAGCAGACCATAGAGTTGATGCAGTCTTCGTGGTGATATGCTTGGGAGTGCCCCCACGTTTTTGAACATCCGAGGTGGTCTGCCTCAAACTATTTCTTGTTTTATTCGTACAAATGCCCCAAGGTAGATCATACTCTTGCGTCACCCTTTTTATTATGCAAGGTCATAGATTAAGGTATTTGGCACAAACTGATTTGGGTACTTCTTTTACCTGCTCTCCTATTCTCTGGGAGGAAAAGGAAGCCTGGGTCGCTTTTTTTTGCTGGGTTGTGATATGCGAGTTTTATGAATCGAATGCCTTTAAAATGCATAACCTACAACTCAATAACTGAATGGGTTTAAAAATTCAGTAACTTTGGCGCGGATTACCGCCTCTCAATTTAGCCTTCATTTGGTTGGCAGAAATTCGTTTGTTTTTGCCACTCTCTTATTTTTCCAGATATTTCCTTGTGTTTGGTTTGTCATCGTCAAAGCACACATTTAGCGCCTCAGGTCTTCCTTAAATTCATAGGCCGTCAGAGTAGTGTAGGAGAGAGTGTATTGCTGGCGTACGGAGGAACTGGGTATGTTAGCATGACTTGGAGAGTGTGCCGCCCGGGGGTGAAGGACAATCTGCAGGAACTCACGCTCCCGAGTAATCAGACGCAGGGACAAATAAACTTCCAGAGCAGTACATGTGTACACTTCAAAGCATTCTGATCAGAGGAATAGGTACTTGTCGTAATTCACGTTCCGTGATTCGTGCTTCTGCGCCCTTTTCTTATGAATTGGAAATCTAATTATATGGGTAGCATCAAGTGTGCTTGAATGAATTCAGGGGTGGGAAGAGTTGAGTAATTATTTTCGTATCCATTGTGTGACAATAGATCTCAAAGCTGAAAGTCCCCTTCGTGGACATCCCACCATCCTCCATCGAGGAGAGGAAGGATATATTGCGGCAGTTGAGGACTATGCTCATTGACAATGAGGATGAGCTGTGCAAGGCCATCTATGCCGACCTCCGCAAGGTTGGACGTTATACAAGCCTCCTCACTTCTTCCTTCTTTAGTCCCGTATAGAATGTTTGACATGCGAAATCCTTCCATTGAAACTGGAAATCACGAACTTCATTAACAATTTGGATGAGTGGGCCGGTGAAAAATCCGTAAGTTCGTTTCTTAAAGACGTACTTTCCCCTGTTTTATTGTTCGTAAGTTAGTAACTTGTTTCCAGACTCACATCTTACGAATGGGATCGGAAGGTGTTCTTTTCTGGATAATCTTGCTTTCCTAGCTAGCTTTTACTATTGGCGACATTCTAGTGAGTGAACACGAAAGAGGGCTTATTGTAACTAGGCCCTGGCATGCGGATCCTCTGTTTCCACCACATGCACAGCAACTGCTTTCTCTTTGAGATTGTATAGCTATCAAAAAGTCTTTATTTGTACAAAACTAGCGTCGATTGAATCACGTCAAAAGACCCTACAAAGAGTGGGCCTACAAAGGCGATTTTATTGGAGACGCGTAAAAGAGCTACGATGCTACCAGCGTAGAGAGGATGAGGATACGTATACCACTAGAGTGGCAACTGAGTCAAGGGAAATTGAGTGGGTCTATTCAGTTGAATGTCACTTTTATGTGGCGTTATTTTTTGTTCCAACCGTTCCCTCCGCCTCTATTTGCGGTCCCTTTGCCTATCCGATCCCAGGTTTTAGGCGGTATATCCTTGCCCATTAGTATTGTTGCAATTTAATTCGACTTTCTGGAGCACATTTGCAGAACTTGAGTCATTTCTAACAAATGCTTTTCCCCTTGGGGCTTTGATCCGCAATGAATGAAAATTCAACATGCCAACTTGTACCAGGCCTGCCAAATGCCAGTAATGTTGTCCCTGGTTGATGTAGGTGGCTTGAGCACAGTTTCGTACCACCAGAATGTGGTCAGTTCTTAGTGTAAGGAAAGGTTGGTAGCATTATTCTTCCGTGAGTTCACCAGCACGAAACACTTGCTTTCGATTAACCATCGCTGTGCGATTACGATTTTTGTCTGGAGGTTTTGGTGTCGAGCATATCGCTTCCGAAAGGAAGCAATTCGCAATGCCGTAGCTGACAAATATTCCGAGAATTCTTGAGAAATCGGTTCAACTAGTTTATACCCTCCACAGTCCATTAATGGCAGTGTTTTGTGGACCGAGTTCACGGAACATCGGTAGAACAACAGACCGCATTGCATATTGGGTAGTCAGAGAGGATGACTTGTGTTTGGGCCACTGCGTTTTGCTACGCGGTCATGACCAGTACGATGTCTGTGGTGCCGCAATACCACCTCGATTTGGTTGGGTTTTACCGCGAATTCGTTCTGCGATCGGGATTTTGTTGACGCAACAGACTCTCGAAGACCGTTTTTTTGTAAAACATGGCGAATGACCCGAACTTCCCCTGGTTTGCATTTCCTTTCAGAACTCCACTTTTGTGATATTGTCTTCGCCAAAACAATAACTTAGATGCATTCATTGGCACTTTCATGCAAAGTTTGTCCTGTGATACAGTTCCCGTTAGCAAAGCGTGTTTTTTTGTGCAGTAGAGAGTGGATGCTGGTCCAAGCACTGATGATTCTGTACATGGATCACGATAACTGTGTGAGAGTAAACTCTGGACGACCTGTCGATCCAAAAGCACGTACCGTCTTGGTCGGTCTTCATGAGCGGTGGATCGGTTTTCATGAAATCGCAGTCTTCTTGAATGCACGATGATGTACAAATGTGATGGAAACGAGGACCGCAACAACTGATATCGTTCTGTGGGATGTTTGGTTTGGTAGTTGCGTTCAGGGGCACGGAATGCTACTCAAGCGTGCTCCACTGAGCTGGACACTAGCAGCAAATGAACCGCTCGCACAGTGCCTTGGTTTATTGGCGAGAGAACCAAAGTGATTGGGGTCGTGGTAGCCTAACTAGTGTCGCTTACCCTAATAGGATTCACACCGTGGTACAGAAATCTTGACACTGGGTTGGGATGGTTTTTGACTGGAAGACTGGTTGTTGTTGCTGTTGTTTGATCTGATAGCAGATGGTTCGTCGTGAGGTCAAGGTGACTGCGAAATTCAATACTGTTAGTAGTGTTTATTGAGAACGGTAATAGCCTGTTTGGCACAGTTTCTCACTCTCCCGCCCTCAAGTCGGCACTGATATTAATCAAGCGCCGATCATATGCACACATACGCGCGTGCCTTCCATACCATTGTTTCGTGCGCTTTTTGCAGTACGGATAGTTGGAAGTCGTGAAGTCACAATTGTAAATAATTTTGAAGTGAACGAATCACCCAAGTCTGTGTTTTTTTAACAGCCAGTCAAGATGCACTGTGGTATAATGCGGATATCGCTTATATGAAAGCAATTCTCGAAGGGAGAGCCGGCGAAAAGTGGTATTTTTTTAAGATTAGTGCTTGCTTTTATGTTAAACCCGGAAATACGCCGAAACGGTAGGATATTGTCATTAGTGTAGACGGCGGAGGTCACGTCCACAATTACGGTTTACTGTCGTAAGGTGTACGGAAGCAGGACGGATGGCCACAGTTAGTGGCCTCTAATGTTGAGTCAGAATAGAGATTTGAGGCTTGCTTTGGGATAATAGGCAGATATGCTTCCCCAAGCGTCGATCACAAACATGAGCGTTACCTTTGGCTACGGCATTCTTCTCCATTAGGCGTTGAAGGGGTCAATTCGACTTGCACAAAACGATACTGCTCAGAATGTTCATCTACGCTAATTTGTGGTTTCCATCATCGTGACTTGGAAAGTGGATGCCTCAACGAGAAGGGAGATCAATAAGGCTGTCAAGAAATGCGTGAAACCTCTCATCGATGGGTGTCCTTATTGGTGAGTGTGAGTAGTGGCCTCCCTCGTGCCTCTTGCTGGACGCCGTTGCGATGTCAGTTTGCGGGACATATTTTCCCAATGGCAATGACAAGTTGGAGTTGGGGTCTGACTGAACCCTATGTCGCAATTTTTGGCTGACCGTGCGTAAAACTAGTCACATACAGCTACATGTGTGAGAAGCATAGAGTCAGACAGGCAACGGCGAGCCAGTAAGCTGTAGTGCGTGTCTAATGTGCAGTCTGGGCGTGGCTGCACCAACTCAGCTTCTCACTTTCTTCGTCTGTTACATACTGACAGCCTTGAGAATCAACGGTTTCCAACACGCGAGGTGGAAAAGTAGTCTCATTGGCAGTGAGTTTTAGAGAGCAACTCATCTTGATCATGAATGAGCATAATGTGTGAGTCGAAGTGAGTTGGATTGATGGGTTATACCACTTTATTCCTCCTTATACTAGTTGAGAAAGACTCGTTTTAGACTACAGAGGTCGCGAGGCTTTGTGATGCTCTGAAGTGGTAGCTGGTGGCGAATTTGTCGGTGGCTGTCAGGGAGGGGTGGAGTTGGCCTCAGGGTGTAAGAAGCAAACTGAGCACTACAGACTAGTTTTTTTTCACTGTCCCAATGAAGGCGTCCTACTTAAAAGCAACAGTTCTACTCCTCCTCCTCCTCCGAACCAGGAACACGTCACACCGATTGCATTGTGATCAAGTTGACCAAACTGTTTGCAACACATCAGCATAGCGCTGGTGGCGAGAGTACAAGCTATTTCCAACTCGTTGAGGCTATGTTTGTTATGGTACTGCAGTGCTCCAGTGACTCGCCGAATTGCCCTGTGGAGCCTGCGTAGCATGAGTAGAGGCCATATCAGCAACGCATACGTCGAAGTACAGGCGACTGAAAAGACTTGTGCATTTGGATTTATAAGTTTAACAATAAGAAGGTGGTGGCTTCCAGGTGAAATAACAAACCTCTTCATGCCCAATAGGGGACTACGTAAGCATAAGCGCACTGCCTGTATGTTAGCCCACTTTGAGCCAGACAATTTGGGTTGGCTAGTAGTTGGAGATGGAGAGGCTTCCCTACTTTCACTGGCGCTTCAACCACGTTTACACACGAGGCAGTCTTCAGACGCTTCGACTGGGCGTGTGTGGGTTCCACGTCTTGCTGATGGTGGCTTCTATCTATGTGTTCTTGAAGGCGGGCGTCTGTTGCAGTAACAAGAGGCATGTATGAGTGGATTGAGCATTTTCGATCAAATTGGAACCATCTGATGGATTTGTGTGAGCAATTACCCAACATGAAGCTAATTTTTGGAAAAAGTTTTCGTTTGTGTAGTGCTTCTCAAGGTTATCCTCAGTTCGCAACAAGTGGGAGGAATTTCGTCTCCTGGGGTCTTCGTATTCTGGTTACAGTCTAATTACTGGCTTCAAAGTGTCGGTGATGCCAGTGTACCCACGATATTACCTTGAAGGTCAATAAATAATTCCAGAGAGGTGGCAATTCCCCTCACCGATAATCTACGGCAGTTGCATAAGTGCAATGAGCAGTACCTCTGTAGGGAAGTATTGCACAAAAACAAGTGCATTTGCGCAAGATGTGGTGTTTGTTGTGCATTGCAGATCTCTCGGACGTTCCTTAGCATGTTTGATACCGTGAGTGTCCAGCCGCAGCCGCTGGGTCGTGTACTGGTGATTGGAGCCTGGAATTACCCTATCTTTCTGGCTCTGTGTCCCTTTGTTGGAGCCATCGCCGCAGGCAACGCAGTGGTCTTGAAGCCCTCTGAAATGGCACCGGAGACAGAGTCTCTCCTTGCCAACCTCTTGCCCTCCTACGTCGATGAGGTACCCAACGGCTGAGCTATTTTAAATAAGTGTTTTAAGATGTCGGGAGTGATACCTTAGAAGACTGGCAGACTGTCTGGGAAAGTATGCCTCTGACAATCGTCAAAGTATTGTTTGCCTTCAGATAGCTCTTTTTGGATTTACTTGATGTTGGGCAATTTCCAATTGCTACAAAGGTAATCTGAAGGCGTGTTTATTTTTGGCGTGGGGAAGCGGTGGGGATTATGGCCACCAAACCCCGTGGACTTGAATCCTTGACGTAGTCAAATGCACAACTAGAGGAAACACATTTCTGTAAGGGGGACTGTGACTGGTGACGACACTGTCTGTCAAATTACAGTTCTGGTGGAAGTTTCCCACCACTACCAATTGCTGTCAGGTTGAGTTTCCAGGTACGCTAAAAACGTCTTTGACATGCCCATATTCCTGTGGCAAGGTTGGGTGAAGACACGGTACAAATAATGATATTCTTTTTCTCACTTGTTCCATGTGTACAGCGCTATTCATCCTTGGAGGTCGCACACTTCAGATGCTGTCTTCCATCTCCATTAATCTGTGACTGCACTTTGTAGACTGTGTGCCAGGTGTACACAGGTGGAGCGGAGAGGACGATGGAACTGCTGGATAAGTATCGTTTTGACCACGTATTCTACACTGGTGGCATGAACGCTGCACGTAGCATCCTCTCTCAGGTGGCCAAACATCTCACTCCTGTCACTCTCGAACTGGGCGGGAAAAGGTGGAGTCCTCCTCTTATGCCTTATCACAAATTCATTCACTCAGGCTTCCCTAGCCTCATTTGAGTATACTCTTCTTGTTTTGTATTGGCTTGTCAAAACTGGGAGGGACTTCATTCAATTCCCACAAGACAGGCGGTGATTTTTATTGAGTCCTCTAACTCACAAATGATTGTCACTATGTTTGAATACGTTAGCTGTTCTGTGGTTAGACTTGACCCTTTTCCAAAGTTATCAACTAGCTTTCGTGGCAATTGATTGAGTGGGTGAGTGGGGTGAAGTAGATTGAGTGCCTCAACTGATCTTTTTTTTAGGTACATGGAGGAGTCAGATTGAAGTAAATTTTTTTGAGACATCAACTTTGGGCTCGTGTACCAAGTGGTGCGCATCTTACATTCCCACTTAGCGATCTTTTTGTAAAGAAAAACTACTTTCCTTGCACAACACCAAGGTCCAGCACTTTTAGCAGCGATCATGAGAATTGTGGTAGTAGTAATCAAGGTATTTCAATCCCATGATACTTCTCTTATGTCAGTCAGATGCGCCTGCATTGCGATTATCTCTAGAACTGTCGAATTTTGAGTGGCCCTGAAGCGTGATCAGTACACTATCAAAGTTGCGCTCAATATCATCTATAACCAAAATGAGGCATAGCACGCTATTGTATGAGCCCAAATAGACTAACGGAATAGGGTTCTGCGTTTCTCCTCTTTGATCCTATTCTCTTTCCTCTCTCTCTCTCTAAGCCCCGTCTACGTGGACGCTTCAGCCGATCTAGCACTCACGGCGAAACGATTGATCTGGGCCAAAGGTCTCAACGCAGGTCAGACCTGCGTTGTCCCCGATTACGTCCTCTGTCACGCCAAAGTTCTGGTAGGCATCAAACCCACCATATTCTTTTTTTACCTCTCCACTTAATTTCTGGAGTAACAGTTGTTGCAGCGATTAAACGGTTCGTTTTGACCAAAAGGAAACTTTTTGACTTCCACAGCGTGAATCAACAGGCTTAAGCTGGTGCAGATGGCAGTGACTTTTAACACATTGCCTTCTGTTGCTACATTTATAACGCACTATTGCGCTCGACTGATGCCTGGGGTGTAAGATCTAGACGTAAAAGATGTATCATTTCGGCTGAGCCATTGAAGAGCAGGCTTTTGCAATTTGTTCGCACTATTCCCCTTCTTTGATGCTCGTTTTGGTTCTGCGGTGAAATGCTGTGCCTACGTTTCGTCAAAGGTGGTGATGCGACCCAAGAAACCAATGTGACGGTGCAGGAGCATTCTACTCACTGAATGAATGTCTGCAGAAATGGCTGCTCGGCTTTGGGTGGAGAACCATCGTCTGGCATTGTCACTGCTGTTTCAGTTGTCTAACTACTGTACAAGCAGATATTCTGGGTTTTACAACCTCTTTCATAAAAAAGGTCGTCTACGTGCGCTCACCAATGCGCATGCACACTACCACTGGTCCACGACACGTCTAGCGGCGGTTAGCGTGGGTAGCATGGTGAACCTATTACCTGCTATTGTGTGTAATGCCGACGAGGCAGCACCACCTTGTATTCGTCTACTTTTGAGTCCCAGTTTGGCTCGAAAGGCTCTTGCTCTCTCCGTTCCACTATTATTAATTGTATTGAGGAGCATCTAAAAGTCGCCTCGGGAAACCAATTCACCGGCAAATGTAAATATCTATTGGGCATCCCAATGCTTTCCACCGTCCAAACGTGGCGTGACTGTGGATAGGTTTGTGTCAACTTGAGTGACGAGTGTCCATTGCACAGTCGGTCGTTTCATTTAACTGAAGGCATAAGTGTCATGCATCAAACTGTCCTTATCTTTGTAGAACGACTTTATCGAGGAATGCATCTCCGTAACAGAGAAATTCTATGGTGAAAAAATGGAGGAGTCGGAGGACTTTTCGCGCATCGTCAACCAGAGGCATACCACGTAAGTTGCTCGACTCCTCCCCTCCCCCTTTTCTTTCGTTTTCGTGGCATGCCGTTCTTGTGGACTGGACCGATCATGAAATCGCATCACCAGAAAACTCTCTATGCGAATGGTGTCCTCTTGCCTCCTAGGCGTCTCTCGAATCTCCTCCAAAACACCAAAGGCAAAAAAGTGTACGGTGGCAAAACGGATCTCGAGGCGAAATTTATCGAAATGACGATCGTGAAAGATGTCAAAGAGGATGATGTGCTTATGCAAGAGGAGGTAATACTCTCACTCCCACTGAGTGTCTTTTCGGTCGATCCTCTGTTTTGCTTTCTTGACTCATAAGGCGATTTGGATTTCGTTTTTCTCACCGGTAAGATTTGCACTTCTTTGTTGGCTTTTGTGTAGATTTTCGGGCCCATTCTGCCGATTGTCACGGTTAAGTCAAGCGATGAGGCCATTGACTACGTGCGCCGAAAGTGAGTCCGTCACTCCTCCTGCTTCTACTAATGGGCATGCTGGAATGCTTTTTTAACAACTGTCTGGATCTGCACCCATCTCTCCATATTGTCTACGTTAAGATTGCTTTCATACGGAATCTAGTGCGTTAACTTCTAGCTGGCACCTAGACCGAGTGGTAGCATGAGCATTTGCCAGCGCTTGAGACGAGAGAGTTGGAAGAGACGGAATGGGATAAATGCCGTGGCAATATTTGGCCACTCAAAATTGTTTTGCCCAACAAATAGAATGCCGTAATTTAGTAATACTCGGCCCTTTACCAGAACCGGGCTTAGTGGGCGAAAACGATTGCTTGATCAGCATTTGTAGTGATCCGTGTTGTGATGCGACTAGGATGGACGAAAGTGTTGGGACAGGTTTGAAGTAACTATTTTTCTTCCTCTTTTTATTGAACAGAGAGAAGCCGTTGGCACTTTACGTATATACGTCGGACAGCGACGTGATGGAGGCCTGGAAGAGCCGCACGACTTCGGGCTCGGTTGTCTTCAACGAGTGTATAATGCAACTAGCTGGTGCGTTTTTTACCCCTGAAGTCTTTGCACCGGGTTGGCGGTAGAGAGTGTTTGTCCTGGTTATCCCATAGTCTTGATGGAGTTTGTTGAAATGACAAAGAACTCGGTGACACGGCGTATGAAAGCAGAAAGATGGGTTCTGAACATGAAAAGGCCCAGCAAACCCGAATTTGACTCTTGAGTCAGTCAATTGGATCATTGTATGGTCAGCCTCGTATTGAAATTGCTTTCATGCTAAACAAACAGTAAACCATGAATCTATGTGAAAGGCTGAGAATGTTGATTCCTGAACTGTCGATGCTTGGATCGTGCGAATCAAATCTCGTCTTAACACTGACCCATAAAACAGGTTCTTGTATCATAATACTGCTCCGAAAGAGCACTGTTGACGCTTGAAACTATGAGCGTCATGAGGAGGTGACCATCCTGCCATCTTGAGGGTCGAATGTTGGGAGACTGGAGAAGCCAATGTGATCGGATACATAGTCTAAACGCTTCCTGCCATGCCATTGTGGGTTTATGGGATCTTAGACCCCTGAGTGCTGCAGTGGTCGATTAACTTCAATCTTTTTTCCTTTTCTCAATCCAGCGCGTAATTTACCTTTCGGTGGCGTTGGTAATTCCGGCATGGGGCGATATTTTGGCCAAGCCTCCATCGACACCTTTTCGAACCCTCGTGCGGTGTTGGATAAGTCTACCTCGGAGAAATTCAACAATTTGTAATCTTACTATTCATTCTTCCACCTTGTTTTCTCCCATTTGCCTCCTAATAACTAGACCGCAGCCTAGGAATAGTGATTCACTACTGTCAAAGACTGTAGCGCGTTTGCCTCGTTTCCGGTTAATTATTCCCTTTCCTCAATGTTGTCCTCCCACGGATCACTAGCAGCGTGTTGTAAGTGCCTTTTTCTGCTCTCTCTAATTGTAGGTTCCGCTACCCACCGTACACAGAGAGCAGTGAGAAGTGGATACGCTGGGGTCTCTCCAAAGGTGACTCCAGGTGTACCATCTCATAGGACCTTGAAGCGTCTTCACCTGTCTTTCTTCCATTGGGAGTACTTCGAAACATTTTGGCTTAACTTTTTAACACTAATACATTTGCCTCTTCGCATACTTCTGATACATCATTCAGAGCGTCTTATTTTTACGGCAAGATAAGCTCTGCCGCTGTTACTTGTTTGGAATGTTTCTGTCGATTCCAGTGTTTAATGGCAGATGCGTTCCAGTGCCCTTTGTAAGCACAGGCCACCTGTATGTGGAAACAAGTGTTTTGGAACCATGTAGATCGAGGTGTATGCCATGCTGTGAGAAGTACACGTGCGTATTGCAGACTTTGGAAGGCGCTGTTGTTTTCCAGATCAACTTGCTAACGCGCAAAGGTGTACTGTGGCACTCCGACAAGGAATAATTCGAACATGAAGGGACGGAGTTTGTAGTTGTGGCTTGGAGACCGAAGTGGTGAGCGCGGAGACCCTGTGGTCCGTGTGATCGAGTGGTTTGATATGCTCTAATGTTGTGGTTGTAGCATTGCAAGACTTCCTTGAATCCAAAAGGGGGCATAACGCTAGGCCAGAATGCAGATATTGAGAAAACAGAGGGAACGGAGCTGCTGGCATAGCCCGAGGCCAGCCCACTCGGCTAGGGCAATGTGACCACCCAAGTCTGAAATCGGCAGTCCGGACGAACAAAGTATTGCAGTGGTTCACTGCTCCAAGTCTTCTCAACTGCATTTGAGCATTCAGCATTATTAAAACGAAGAACAGACACTAGGGAGTGCAAGAGCCTGTTTGCATTTGGGTAGCCAGTGCTGGGATGGTTTGCAAGCTTGAGTCCTTACACTTACCTTGCAGTTGCTAACTTGCCCATGCAAAATTCTGAGAATTCGCCTTGTCGGGATGAATATCCAGTGCTCGCAGACTTCTCTAGAGCCGTAGCAAGTCATACGTCTACTTCCATTTAACACAGTGAGGGATGATGCATTGCCAATATAAAGTTCAACCTCACGTGTTGCAGCATAGTTCGCAGTAATTAAATAATACTTGACGCAATATTTTTAGACCTACATATGAATACATGAGACTGTCGTTGTGCCTGCACACTTCCACTGCTATTTATGGCCCAAATCCCATGTCTGGAAACCATCAAATGCCATAGGATTTTAAGCCGACAGTGAATATCACTCGGAACAATTGTAATATTCTGTGTGTTTGGACTGCCGGTTTCAGTCACTTGGGTGGCCATATTGTACTAGCCGGTTGGCTGTCCTTCGGGCCATGCCAACAGCCTCCAATCCCTCTGTTTCCAGAATACATATTCTGTCTAGGTACTATGCCGTCTTTTACATTAGAGAAAGTCTCGGCACGCTAAAACAATGGTTTTGAAAAGTTTAAGGTCAGGAACCTTTGCACTTAGTAGTGATTGTTCTGGTTTTCTCACATATTTCGACACGAATTACGTGTGCAAACAACATAGCATGTTATTCAAGTTATACGCCTTTTGAAGCTATACTTATTAATATTTAATGCCCATCACTGAGGCATTTTGTTCCTCTGATGACAGTAAGCTTTTGCTGCATTCTTAAAATAACTTGTTTTCATTTATCCCGGCGGCCTTGTAATGGTGAAAGCGGTTGATTTAGTACAATGGTGGTAGAATGTCTTCGACCAGGTCGGCGAGTGATGTTCTTGAGTTGCTAGAGTGCGTGTCTTCCGGCACGCAGAGCTTCCTCAAAAGTGCCCAGCTAGTAACCCTTAGTGATAAACCTTTCGATCAGGATACTCATCTTCTTGAAATCACACCGGCACTGGCGGACCAACTGCTTCATTCAAATGAGTTCACTGCCAATATCAAATCGGAGGACGGTAATTGTGGTGATAGTGCTGCCTTTTTGTGCAACACCACGACAACTAAGCGGTTGTTGGAGGTGGAGACATCGAATTCCCTGCTTTTGGTGCCTGATTTGAAAATACCAACAATGCCATTGGACAGGTTTTGGTCGGTTGATGAATCGCGGGTCACCAAATGCACCGTGGCTTCGATTAAATCGGTATGCCTGGAACTCTTGCCCATCCGAGCACCAAGTCTCCGTAAACTGAAACGACGTCTTCTACTCGCGGCCTTTGCTGATCATATCGAAGAAAGTGATGTGGAGAATGTCGAGGTTGACGAATTCTCCACATTTGAGGAACTGTGTTTATCGGTTCCATGTAGCAAAGTGGAGTTGTTGTATGCCATGGATAGACTTAATGTCTTCCTGTGGAAGGGGCGTTGTCGTTTGTTTCAGCTGGATTACCTTAGTCGTGTGAGTTGTTTCCCAGTCTGATTTTCGGCTCCTCTGTTCCGCTTTTTCAATGTCGCTTTTTCTTGCTCCTTTAGGTTTTGCAAGCAATTTTCGACATGGCTGATGAGCTATCCTTGAATTGGTCACAAACGGGCTTCCCTGACCCCCAAGGTGTGATAACTCGACTGGAGGGTCTCTATCCCTCATCCGTTCTCCATCAGGTGTTTCAGCGTTTTTTCTATCGCAAGAGGTGTGCAAAAAGCAGCTCGGTTTTTCCACGACGTGGGAAAATTTGTCGTCTCATTGGGGAGAGTCTACTGTCGATTACAAGGAAATTCGCCTTCACCGACTTTGTGTCGGTTTGGTGTGCCACCGTACCTCATGGTATGCAGCCACGTTTGCATCGGCACCTCACTTGCGCAGGTCGTGCTTACTGTGATGTCTCCTCCCTCACCCAACAGAGAAGCATCACTTTTCTACCAAGTGAGGACCTTCCTGACGACTCTGTGGAAGCGCGCTTGACGGCACTCTTTGCTCGCCAGCCGATGTGGCCTGAATCCCAACTTGCTGGTTACATTGCCGACCTGGTTGTTGATGCTCCTGTTAATGAACTCAATTATGTGCATCCTAATTTAGTGGCTGAGAGTGAATTGCTCGTCCCCTCTGACTCGGAAGATGAGGATGAAAAGACAGTGCCGTCAGACGAGTTGGAGGATCCTGAAAAACTTGCTCTTGACGACCCTCTTCCTGTTCCTGCGGTCTTGGGCACGCTACTCAACCAGCACTGTCGCTTGAGCATTTCTGCTGACGGTGGGCGATGCTATACCGAAAAGTATCCGCGGAGATAATTGTAGATTTTGTACAAACATTGCGAATAAAGTGTGTGAATTTGTGTTTTCGATTACTTATAAGTAGTCAAGAGCACTACGTGCGTGCGGGTGTGCAAACTCATTGTAGCTTCATTGTAGTGTGTTGTCGCTGGCGCATTTGTGCTGCTTAAAGTTGGCGGAGCACTATTGCAGTATCTGCGATCTTCGTGGCGTTCCTCATCATTTGGGCAGGGAGATCTCGAGGGCTGTTTTACTCAAGCATGAGCCCTTCACAACCTGCACTCTGACTTCCTACATTAGGCTTTTTTCGGAGGCCTACGGGGTCGCCTTCGTATCCGGTTTTCGGCTATCTCCTTCCCCCTTTTTCACAGTGTGGGTAACTGGGCTGCTGAGTAGTTGCAGTCTCACCTCCCTCTGCCTCGATGCCTGCCATTTGGGTACGCAGCACTTGCCTGTATTAACCCTGCTTGGTTCTTCCTGTCCGACACTTCGATTCCTGTCGTTGCGTTACAACCATCTCAGCAATGACGCCGTTCGTTCGCTCACTGCACGTGGCCGATACTACAAATCATCCAATCTTACCATAATCGACGTCTCGGGGAACCCCTTTCTTAGCGAAAAGTCCGTGGGTTTGCTGACCGCTTTGCCCTCCGTTCAGCTGATATATCTGAGTGATACTGGCGCATCGGTGAGTTTAGCTTTGGTGAGAGTAGATTTGACTACTATGCATAAATTTTATGCCAGTGTTGGAGTAGGGTAGGATCAATGGGTACTTAGGGCCCGAGGTATATCTGCTTGGATGTCCTTTGGTTTTTGGTAGTTTGTTAATTTCGTGTGATTTTTTGTGGGCATAAACGCCCGTCACGGAGATCATTGTAGTGGCAAATCCCTACTGGCGAAACACATTTGCTTGACTGCTTTCTACCCCCTAAGTGTGTGATCCATGCACCTAGATATCGCACTATTCTTTGCCTGATGGATGGAAGTGTCATCGAAGGCTAGAACTTGCGATGCCTCGAGTTCCAACTCCACAAGATTGGTTGTGGGAGGACTACGGAGTTGACAACCATCTGGAAGACCCTCATACTACCATGCATATAATGACCCATTAGTAACATTCGTGTGGATGTCAGTTGAGCTTATAAGAAAGGAGTACATCTAAAAGTGATAGGGATTAAAGAGAATCGAACAAAGACAAGAAGTCGAGTGAAAAAAAATGCACAAGCACGTGTTGTGCAATTTCATGTTGATCAGCATAATCACTTGATGCTAGTTCGTTCAATAGATGTACTAAAATTCTAGTTTCCTTGCATACAGCTAAGCTTACTATAGAAACTTCCATAAATTCACTAGACAGTGATGGATTGACCCTACCAAAGAGCACAACTGGGTTGCTTTAAACTAATGATCCATGGTTATACTTTCAAGTGATCAACTCTGAAGCATAGAGTTTCACACGTAAACCAGCATTGTTTTGGTGTTAAATAAAAATCAACCATTTTCCATGGAATTTTCTTCATCGTGAAGGTCGTCGCGGTCTTCGTGGTTGCCATTCGTTATGCTCTCGTCGGGGTCGTATTGTCGCCATCTGGGAACGGTTTTCAAGTGCACCCGTGTTTTGCCCGCGAAGAAGCACACTCTTCCGGACCTCCCTTACGATTTTGGGGCACTTGAACCTGTTATTTCTGCCGAGATCATGAAATGCCATTATGAGAAGCACCACGCAACTTACGTAAATAACTTGAATATCGCCGAAGAAAAGTTTGCAGAAGCCTTGCATAAAGGTGATGTTTCGGCGATGATAGCACTACAGGTAGTGTCGTTAGTTGTTTTGTTTTGCTCTTGCATTCGATATATTCATTTTGAAGACCCTTGCTATTAGTTCTGCAATAGCTCAACGATAGGAACATCATCTGAGAAGTTTTGTGTTCTTTCACGGTCATATTTAGTGCACGCTTGTACTGCCACGTCTATTTGTGCATTCTTTTGCATTATGGGTGTTGATTTCATCTTCTGAAATGACCAGTGGCAGTTTAAGGTTTCTGCGTGGTAGATGCATTCGCTTCTGTAACATGGAGGTCTTTGGTTTTGCACCAATTGTTAGTTCACCTTTGGATAATCTGTACTAGTGTGCTTTCCTGCCATTTAGCCCGCCCTTAAATTCAATGGTGGTGGTCACATCAATCACAGTATATTTTGGTGCAACCTGTGTCCCAATGGAGGCGGTGAGCCCAGTGGACCTCTGGCCGATGCAATTAAGCGCGACTTTGGTTCTTTTGAAGCGTTTAAGGAAAAGATGACCAATGCTGCTGTGTCTGTTCTGGGTTCGGGCTGGGGATGGCTTGGGTTCGAGCCAAGCTCTGGTAGACTGCGTATTACCACGTGCGCCAATCAGGACCCTCTTGAGGGAACAACGGGTACCTTACTTAGTCATATTCCATAGCAGTATCACTTGTCTCTAGCTTGATTCGTAGGCAACCGGATAGCCTTACCGTTAATGCTAGTTGGTCCTTGCAATCCCTTCTGACGTGTTTTGACCATGTCGTCGACTAGGATGCTTTTTACATTGGCGGTTTTCGACATTTTCAGGTCTCAAGCCTCTGCTGGGCACTGATGTTTGGGAGCACGCTTACTACCCACAGTACAAGAATCAACGACCTGATTATGTGAAGGCTATTTGGAAAGTCATTAACTGGAAGGACGTGGCTGAACGCCTCGCCAAGGCCCAATAGTGTTCTGCTTTCTGCAGTCGCAGGATTTTCGTGTTGGTGCACCTTTTCCTCGGTGTGCTTCATCATTCGTAGCATTAAAGGCTACCATTTCATGTGGTACATCTCATTAGCACTGATCATTTTTTTAGTTTTTTAAGTAAATACTTCTCCATTCAATTTCACCTCCACTGTTGATGTAAGAGGTGGCCCTCTTTTATGGGGGAGTTGAAGACCAAGCTGGAGGGGCATCAACCGGCTTAGGATTAGTAAGAGTTCATTGAATCATCTTACGTGCTGATTCTTCCTGGAAGGCAGTGGTCACGCTAGTTTTCATGTGCGTGAATCCGTACGTGTACATGTCCTGGTGTTGTGACCTTGTATTCTGCGTGCCTGGGCCGAGTAGCTAATCGAAATCGAGGATTCGTCTGGAATACGGGTTCTCGTGCGCATCCTCTTCGATGACCTGCATCCACTACCAGACGCCAACACATAACAGGAATGGTGAGTGGTGCTGTGGAAAAGCGAACCTACGGTGGAATGGGGAACCCGCGCCTGCGCAGTGCTGTCTTAGCATCGTCCTCGGGACAATTTTTACAGGAGAGCGAACAGCATAGCAGCCAGGGGATTGTGTAAACTGTACAAGAATGTGGACCAAATCACTAGATCTTACCGCCGCTAATGCTGCTTACCGCCAGGGTTGTTTTTTCACGTTTTTGTGGAGTCAACACTGGGTGGTTTAAATGCCCAAGCGCTCTTCCCTGAAATCGATCAGATTTGCGTGGATCAGCTCTATTTCGAGCGCAGATGCGCCCAAGATTTGCCTTCGTTTAATGGTGAATCTAGAGCCTTTGTCTTTCGGTATGTGTTGCGCCCTCCTTTCCGTTGTTAACTTCACAATAACCTAATCGTAGCTCGAAAGTGAGAAATGCCAAGTTAGAGCGTTGCGACACACCTCCGCTTAGATCGGATGTGTATTTTGCGTTGGAAGATGCACACTTGCACAGTCACTGCACTTATCGAATTCACCACGGGAAGGCTTATTTTTTTACCGCATGTTTCCGCCGCAAGGTACTCCATTCCTATTTATGAATAGGACAAGAAAGTATTTTGATGGTCTGCATTTTACGCCAAGTGTCTTGCAACTCGAGTAGGTTTGAAAAGAAACCATTGACAGCCCCCTGCAGTAAGTGCTTGTGCCTCGCCCATGGATGAGCATCAGTCAGTGACACCAGGAGTCCCATTTATTAGAACTCACCGAAGTAGTCACACTACTCATTATACACTTACCGAATCAGATGGAAGACTACACGTATTCCACTACTTGAAAGTCGGGGCCGATCAAGCGCGATCCTCTCAATGCGTCAGTTCAAGGAATAAGTACCAACGTAATGATAAATGGCTCAGCTTGATTTAGGGACGAGATGTAAGAAAAGCGAATGAACCAGAAAGGGAAGGAGGTCGACGTGAATGAGGATACCATTAGTTATTGCCATTGTCGCGGCTGCAGCATCAAAAAGTACTGTAGTCGGCACACGTTGGACGCACACCGGACGAACCAGGGTACTGACAAACTGACACCGTGTTGGAGTTATAAACATAGTTCGCACAATGCGGTACTTTTCCGGTCTGATGTGGGGCGTTGCGGGGAACTTGGTGATCAAATTGTATCGAGTGCGATTAGGTGGAGCTACAAACTAGCGCCTCAAGAAATGTGTCATTTTTCGTCTGTCCTTTCATGAAAGCTTGTGATCTGATCTGAGTTGGAAACCTACTACAAGTTCGTCCTCCGTTTCCACCGCGACCCTTGCAACTGAATGGGAGTAGTCGCAACGCGTCGAGCGTCTATCAACCCACGAAAGAGACCGGTCAGGATAAAACGGTTAAGGACTGGTTCTTGTCTGCGGCCTTGACGAGTTGCAACAACAGTGATTTAGCAAAAACTGCTACGTAACATCACAGCCACCACTAATGCAATGAAATGTAGAACTTCCTCTTCTTGCACATTCGCACCGACACCCGATCTCACATTCACACTGGCGGCTTCGTGTTACGGTTTCCTAAACAAGCGCCGATTACAAACAGAAAAACACTCGGTATTACCGAAGTAGCGCTGCTCACATCCACCCTCTCGCTATCACAAGATCTGCAGCCCTAGCACACTGACCAGGTAATCACAGAGGAACGATTTCATGAATCAACACAGAAAATAGCAAAGTTCCAAAGTGCGAGACAATGCCGCAGGGGCACCGATTCATAGAGAAATACCTGAGCTTTGCGAACGAAAAAAAAGCGAGTTTGGTAGGCAACGCACAATCATCAAGTAAACGAACTCACACAAAGAGGACTTTAACACGGCTGCGGGTAGAAAATTACGGTTGATGCATTTGATCGCAGCTTGAAGAAATGAACAAAAAACAATGAATTTTGCTGAAAATGCGAGAGCAAAATGCCAGGATGAGAAGTTGGCAGGGGAACAGAGCGGTGGCAATTGAAAGACATTTAATGCGTAGAACCACATAAACACGCTAGGATTTCTTGTCAGAGAAATCCTTTAGGATGTCTCGTAAGTGCTCATTGTCCTTTAGCCTCACCGGACGATTACTTCGGCGCTGACCACGTCGTTTTTGCTTGATCGCTGGAGCCTAAATAACACACAGCAATGCAATGAGTGAAATTTGAGAAGCAGTGGTGATGAATAGGTGCGTGTTTGTGGTGACATATGCACGAAAAACAAAAACAAGCATTTACGGACAATTTTGAGAGCACGACACCAAATAGGAGTAAGGCTACGTCAACAATAGGTGACGGGACACAAGTGCAGCATTAATAATCAATCAAAGAGTGTAAATACTGTTATGATTCTGTGTCTAGAACTTACAAATACTTTCTTGTCAGCAGACATGGACATGATGCCGTTTCTATGGAGGTATTCCTCTATTTTCCCCTCATGAACACCTTCCACACTGACAGCCCGCCAAAGCTGCTTGAATTCTGGAAACATTGGACCGATAAATACTTGGCGTTTTCGGATTCCAGCAAATTGTCATTCAAACACAGGGTCTTGCAATCACCATTAATGGGTGCCTACTAGGACCGTAATCAGCGATACGTCGTGACCCAGACAAGCGATTGCATAAACTGTCTCCAATCCAATGTCAACGACAGGAAGGCAAAGACAAACTTACCATCTTCAACATTGAGGTCAAACGACTTGTCGTTGAAAAATAGCACAGTCTTCTTATCGTGAGGGGTAGTAACTTGCACGACTGTATCTCCGAGACTCTGGAAGTTGTAAACCACAGGTCAGTTAAAGAAGTTTCTGCAGGAACAGGAAGCGCCGTTTTGACAAGAAGCGATTTCGTGATTTCCGGGGCAAATTAAGTAAAAGCCCACACCATTAACAAACGAACGTATACGTATACGAATAGAGGTGCTAATGCCCAACTTAAAACATTACCAATTCTGACCCACCTGTATGACTTTTTCCGCATCAGGAATCGCTTCACAAATATCATCAAGATAAATGCCACCAAGTCCTCTGATCTCATGCCGCTTTAGTAGTTGATACAAGTCATTTCGGGAGCGTATATCGTATCTCGGCTTAAATTTGAACTTCTTGTCTGCTGTAGAAGCTATCTTAGGATTATTGGGAAGAGCCTACAAACCGAATCGCAAATCAGGACATGCTAAAGAATACATTGCAATCGCTCCTCACATTAAAGAACTTCAACAATAAAATCTAGGGTGGTCGAGTATTTAGGCAACTTGGTTCGAAGAAAACAGGTAACAATTCAAACCTGGAGGTCTCCTTGGACATGAAATAGGGTCGTATCAGTAGCATCAAACGCAACCCACCTCATTCTCGAGCCACATAATGTCAGATCGTGGCGTCTCGTAGAGTTGTAGCTCTTCCAATATTTCTTCAACAGAAAGAGGATGCAAGTCCCTTTCCAGGTGCCTGCGCTAAAAATTATGCAAAATGTATGACGATACTCTCATGTATTTCACGATGCGTGATAGGAGTGCAAATTTTCCCTGATTCTGCGACCGAATGTCCATGGTAAGATACTCCCTGGTTGATGGAACAAGGGGTTTCTTAGATGGTAATTGACTCGCGTTCATTTGAGACACAGTCTGCGGTTGAGGACGCAGTTTCTCAACAACTGGCATGTTCTTCGCTCGGCGCAAGAACTCCTCCCGTTCCTTCAATAGGCTCGGATCCATTCCCAGAAAACCTACAAGACTGCAATAGCGAGCCTACCACACAGGCCAGTACAGCAAAATGCATTCAACCAGTAGTGCAAAGGCTTCGTATGCGCCGAAGGCCATTGGCCATGAGAAGATTGTTTTCGTCCATAAAAAGGATTTGTTCATTTTGTATACTTTCTGCAAAAACTCACTTTAGGAAAACCAACAGTGAATGAATTGCCAATGCTCGAGCACTTACTGAGGCTGTGCTGCTGCTGCTGCTGCTGCTGCTTGACCAGTGCAACCAACGGATCAAAACAGTGCATCATTCAATGTCCCTAAAAAGCCTTCAAAAATTCCATCCGTCTACATCGCTAGATTGTCTTTGCAGTATTTTGTTTGTTTGAACTGCCGGTTATGGTCACTTGGGTGGTTATATTGTACTGAACCGGTTGGTCGGCCTCCGGGCCGTGCCAACAGCGCCCAAGACCTCTGTTTCCAGAATACATGTATTCTACCCCCAGTACTATGCTTTCTTTTACCTTAAAGAGAGTCTCGGGACGCTACAGTCTTATTGTTTGAAAACGTTAGGTCCTCACCAAAATTTCATAATGCACTTCATTTCTCTAGAGGTAAAAAACGCATTGCCTAAAGGGATTCATGCCTCATTTTTTTTTGCTCTAAAAACCAAAGAAGCAGTTAGACTATGTTATTTTGTGTGCCTTTTATTTTTTGCAATGTGTTATTTTGGGCTTTACTTCAGCTGCTAAATGGTCGACCTTGCGGTAGTCGCCTCCTTTTAAGTTGCATGCGCTCCTCTGGGTCTTGTGCAATTTAACTGGGCTGATGACGATATTTGACGTGCGTTCCCTTATTGGCATCTCTTAATTACTCAGCGTGTTCAATTTGTAACTTCTTCGTCCGTGTCAGTGCTTTTTTCAGCTGTTTTGAAGCCGAAACTTACTTTTAGAAATACTTATGCGTATGTGGTGGCTAGAATTCCCAACATTCTTTAGCAGACCATAGAGTTGATGCAGTCTTCGTGGTGATATGCTTGGGAGTGCCCCCACGTTTTTGAACATCCGAGGTGGTCTGCCTCAAACTATTTCTTGTTTTATTCGTACAAATGCCCCAAGGTAGATCATACTCTTGCGTCACCCTTTTTATTATGCAAGGTCATAGATTAAGGTATTTGGCACAAACTGATTTGGGTACTTCTTTTACCTGCTCTCCTATTCTCTGGGAGGAAAAGGAAGCCTGGGTCGCTTTTTTTTGCTGGGTTGTGATATGCGAGTTTTATGAATCGAATGCCTTTAAAATGCATAACCTACAACTCAATAACTGAATGGGTTTAAAAATTCAGTAACTTTGGCGCGGATTACCGCCTCTCAATTTAGCCTTCATTTGGTTGGCAGAAATTCGTTTGTTTTTGCCACTCTCTTATTTTTCCAGATATTTCCTTGTGTTTGGTTTGTCATCGTCAAAGCACACATTTAGCGCCTCAGGTCTTCCTTAAATTCATAGGCCGTCAGAGTAGTGTAGGAGAGAGTGTATTGCTGGCGTACGGAGGAACTGGGTATGTTAGCATGACTTGGAGAGTGTGCCGCCCGGGGGTGAAGGACAATCTGCAGGAACTCACGCTCCCGAGTAATCAGACGCAGGGACAAATAAACTTCCAGAGCAGTACATGTGTACACTTCAAAGCATTCTGATCAGAGGAATAGGTACTTGTCGTAATTCACGTTCCGTGATTCGTGCTTCTGCGCCCTTTTCTTATGAATTGGAAATCTAATTATATGGGTAGCATCAAGTGTGCTTGAATGAATTCAGGGGTGGGAAGAGTTGAGTAATTATTTTCGTATCCATTGTGTGACAATAGATCTCAAAGCTGAAAGTCCCCTTCGTGGACATCCCACCATCCTCCATCGAGGAGAGGAAGGATATATTGCGGCAGTTGAGGACTATGCTCATTGACAATGAGGATGAGCTGTGCAAGGCCATCTATGCCGACCTCCGCAAGGTTGGACGTTATACAAGCCTCCTCACTTCTTCCTTCTTTAGTCCCGTATAGAATGTTTGACATGCGAAATCCTTCCATTGAAACTGGAAATCACGAACTTCATTAACAATTTGGATGAGTGGGCCGGTGAAAAATCCGTAAGTTCGTTTCTTAAAGACGTACTTTCCCCTGCTTTATTATTCGTAAGTCAGTAACTTGTTTCCAGACTCACATCTTACGAATGGGATCGGAAGGTGTTCTTTTCTGGATAATCTTGCTTTCCTAGCTAGCTTTTACTATTGGCGACATTCTAGTGAGTGAACACGAAAGAGGGCTTATTGTAACTAGGCCCTGGCATGCGGATCCTCTGTTTCCACCACATGCACAGCAACTGCTTTCTCTTTGAGATTGTATAGCTATCAAAAAGTCTTTATTTGTACAAAACTAGCGTCGATTGAATCACGTCAAAAGACCCTACAAAGAGTGGGCCTACAAAGGCGATTTTATTGGAGACGCGTAAAAGAGCTACGATGCTACCAGCGTAGAGAGGATGAGGATACGTATACCACTAGAGTGGCAACTGAGTCAAGGGAAATTGAGTGGGTCTATTCAGTTGAATGTCACTTTTATGTGGCGTTATTTTTTGTTCCAACCGTTCCCTCCGCCTCTATTTGCGGTCCCTTTGCCTATCCGATCCCAGGTTTTAGGCGGTATATCCTTGCCCATTAGTATTGTTGCAATTTAATTCGACTTTCTGGAGCACATTTGCAGAACTTGAGTCATTTCTAACAAATGCTTTTCCCCTTGGGGCTTTGATCCGCAATGAATGAAAATTCAACATGCCAACTTGTACCAGGCCTGCCAAATGCCAGTAATGTTGTCCCTGGTTGATGTAGGTGGCTTGAGCACAGTTTCGTACCACCAGAATGTGGTCAGTTCTTAGTGTAAGGAAAGGTTGGTAGCATTATTCTTCCGTGAGTTCACCAGCACGAAACACTTGCTTTCGATTAACCATCGCTGTGCGATTACGATTTTTGTCTGGAGGTTTTGGTGTCGAGCATATCGCTTCCGAAAGGAAGCAATTCGCAATGCCGTAGCTGACAAATATTCCGAGAATTCTTGAGAAATCGGTTCAACTAGTTTATACCCTCCACAGTCCATTAATGGCAGTGTTTTGTGGACCGAGTTCACGGAACATCGGTAGAACAACAGACCGCATTGCATATTGGGTAGTCAGAGAGGATGACTTGTGTTTGGGCGACTGCGTTTTGCTACGCGGTCATGACCAGCACGATGTCTGTGGTGCCGCAATACCACCTCGATTTGGTTGGGTTTTACCGCGAATTCGTTCTGCGATCGGGATTTTGTTGACGCAACAGACTCTCGAAGACCGTTTTTTTGTAAAACATGGCGAATGACCCGAACTTCCCCTGGTTTGCATTTCCTTTCAGAACTCCACTTTTGTGATATTGTCTTCGCCAAAACAATAACTTAGATGCATTCATTGGCACTTTCATGCAAAGTTTGTCCTGTGATACAGTTCCCGTTAGCAAAGCGTGTTTTTTTGTGCAGTAGAGAGTGGATGCTGGTCCAAGCACTGATGATTCTGTACATGGATCACGATAACTGTGTGAGAGTAAACTCTGGACGACCTGTCGATCCAAAAGCACGTACCGTCTTGGTCGGTCTTCATGAGCGGTGGATCGGTTTTCATGAAATCGCAGTCTTCTTGAATGCACGATGACGTACAAATGTGATGGAAACGAGGACCGCAACAACTGATATCGTTCTGTGGGATGTTTGGTTTGGTAGTTGCGTTCAGGGGCACGGAATGCTACTCAAGCGTGCTCCACTGAGCTGGACACTAGCAGCAAATGAACCGCTCGCACAGTGCCTTGGTTTATTGGCGAGAGAACCAAAGTGATTGGGGTCGTGGTAGCCTAACTAGTGTCGCTTACCCTAATAGGATTCACACCGTGGTACAGAAATCTTGACACTGGGTTGGGATGGTTTTTGACTGGAAGACTGGTTGTTGTTGCTGTTGTTTGATCTGATAGCAGATGGTTCGTCGTGAGGTCAAGGTGACTGCGAAATTCAATACTGTTAGTAGTGTTTATTGAGAACGGTAATAGCCTGTTTGGCACAGTTTCTCACTCTCCCGCCCTCAAGTCGGCACTGATATTAATCAAGCGCCGATCATATGCACACATACGCGCGTGCCTTCCATACCATTGTTTCGTGCGCTTTTTGCAGTACGGATAGTTGGAAGTCGTGAAGTCACAATTGTAAATAATTTTGAAGTGAACGAATCACCCAAGTCTGTGTTTTTTTAACAGCCAGTCAAGATGCACTGTGGTATAATGCGGATATCGCTTATATGAAAGCAATTCTCGAAGGGAGAGCCGGCGAAAAGTGGTATTTTTTTAAGATTAGTGCTTGCTTTTATGTTAAACCCGGAAATACGCCGAAACGGTAGGATATTGTCATTAGTGTAGACGGCGGAGGTCACGTCCACAATTACGGTTTACTGTCGTAAGGTGTACGGAAGCAGGACGGATGGCCACAGTTAGTGGCCTCTAATGTTGAGTCAGAATAGAGATTTGAGGCTTGCTTTGGGATAATAGGCAGATATGCTTCCCCAAGCGTCGATCACAAACATGAGCGTTACCTTTGGCTACGGCATTCTTCTCCATTAGGCGTTGAAGGGGTCAATTCGACTTGCACAAAACGATACTGCTCAGAATGTTCATCTACGCTAATTTGTGGTTTCCATCATCGTGACTTGGAAAGTGGATGCCTCAACGAGAAGGGAGATCAATAAGGCTGTCAAGAAATGCGTGAAACCTCTCATCGATGGGTGTCCTTATTGGTGAGTGTGAGTAGTGGCCTCCCTCGTGCCTCTTGCTGGACGCCGTTGCGATGTCAGTTTGCGGGACATATTTTCCCAATGGCAATGACAAGTTGGAGTTGGGGTCTGACTGAACCCTATGTCGCAATTTTTGGCTGACCGTGCGTAAAACTAGTCACATACAGCTACATGTGTGAGAAGCATAGAGTCAGACAGGCAACGGCGAGCCAGTAAGCTGTAGTGCGTGTCTAATGTGCAGTCTGGGCGTGGCTGCACCAACTCAGCTTCTCACTTTCTTCGTCTGTTACATACTGACAGCCTTGAGAATCAACGGTTTCCAACACGCGAGGTGGAAAAGTAGTCTCATTGGCAGTGAGTTTTAGAGAGCAACTCATCTTGATCATGAATGAGCATAATGTGTGAGTCGAAGTGAGTTGGATTGATGGGTTATACCACTTTATTCCTCCTTATACTAGTTGAGAAAGACTCGTTTTAGACTACAGAGGTCGCGAGGCTTTGTGATGCTCTGAAGTGGTAGCTGGTGGCGAATTTGTCGGTGGCTGTCAGGGAGGGGTGGAGTTGGCCTCAGGGTGTAAGAAGCAAACTGAGCACTACAGACTAGTTTTTTTTCACTGTCCCAATGAAGGCGTCCTACTTAAAAGCAACAGTTCTACTCCTCCTCCTCCTCCGAACCAGGAACACGTCACACCGATTGCATTGTGATCAAGTTGACCAAACTGTTTGCAACACATCAGCATAGCGCTGGTGGCGAGAGTACAAGCTATTTCCAACTCGTTGAGGCTATGTTTGTTATGGTACTGCAGTGCTCCAGTGACTCGCCGAATTGCCCTGTGGAGCCTGCGTAGCATGAGTAGAGGCCATATCAGCAACGCATACGTCGAAGTACAGGCGACTGAAAAGACTTGTGCATTTGGATTTATAAGTTTAACAATAAGAAGGTGGTGGCTTCCAGGTGAAATAACAAACCTCTTCATGCCCAATAGGGGACTACGTAAGCATAAGCGCACTGCCTGTATGTTAGCCCACTTTGAGCCAGACAATTTGGGTTGGCTAGTAGTTGGAGATGGAGAGGCTTCCCTACTTTCACTGGCGCTTCAACCACGTTTACACACGAGGCAGTCTTCAGACGCTTCGACTGGGCGTGTGTGGGTTCCACGTCTTGCTGATGGTGGCTTCTATCTATGTGTTCTTGAAGGCGGGCGTCTGTTGCAGTAACAAGAGGCATGTATGAGTGGATTGAGCATTTTCGATCAAATTGGAACCATCTGATGGATTTGTGTGAGCAATTACCCAACATGAAGCTAATTTTTGGAAAAAGTTTTCGTTTGTGTAGTGCTTCTCAAGGTTATCCTCAGTTCGCAACAAGTGGGAGGAATTTCGTCTCCTGGGGTCTTCGTATTCTGGTTACAGTCTAATTACTGGCTTCAAAGTGTCGGTGATGCCAGTGTACCCACGATATTACCTTGAAGGTCAATAAATAATTCCAGAGAGGTGGCAATTCCCCTCACCGATAATCTACGGCAGTTGCATAAGTGCAATGAGCAGTACCTCTGTAGGGAAGTATTGCACAAAAACAAGTGCATTTGCGCAAGATGTGGTGTTTGTTGTGCATTGCAGATCTCTCGGACGTTCCTTAGCATGTTTGATACCGTGAGTGTCCAGCCGCAGCCGCTGGGTCGTGTACTGGTGATTGGAGCCTGGAATTACCCTATCTTTCTGGCTCTGTGTCCCTTTGTTGGAGCCATCGCCGCAGGCAACGCAGTGGTCTTGAAGCCCTCTGAAATGGCACCGGAGACAGAGTCTCTCCTTGCCAACCTCTTGCCCTCCTACGTCGATGAGGTACCCAACGGCTGAGCTATTTTAAATAAGTGTTTTAAGATGTCGGGAGTGATACCTTAGAAGACTGGCAGACTGTCTGGGAAAGTATGCCTCTGACAATCGTCAAAGTATTGTTTGCCTTCAGATAGCTCTTTTTGGATTTACTTGATGTTGGGCAATTTCCAATTGCTACAAAGGTAATCTGAAGGCGTGTTTATTTTTGGCGTGGGGAAGCGGTGGGGATTATGGCCACCAAACCCCGTGGACTTGAATCCTTGACGTAGTCAAATGCACAACTAGAGGAAACACATTTCTGTAAGGGGGACTGTGACTGGTGACGACACTGTCTGTCAAATTACAGTTCTGGTGGAAGTTTCCCACCACTACCAATTGCTGTCAGGTTGAGTTTCCAGGTACGCTAAAAACGTCTTTGACATGCCCATATTCCTGTGGCAAGGTTGGGTGAAGACACGGTACAAATAATGATATTCTTTTTCTCACTTGTTCCATGTGTACAGCGCTATTCATCCTTGGAGGTCGCACACTTCAGATGCTGTCTTCCATCTCCATTAATCTGTGACTGCACTTTAGACTGTGTGCCAGGTGTACACAGGTGGAGCGGAGAGGACGATGGAACTGCTGGATAAGTATCGTTTTGACCACGTATTCTACACTGGTGGCATGAACGCTGCACGTAGCATCCTCTCTCAGGTGGCCAAACATCTCACTCCTGTCACTCTCGAACTGGGCGGGAAAAGGTGGAGTCCTCCTCTTATGCCTTATCACAAATTCATTCACTCAGGCTTCCCTAGCCTCATTTGAGTATACTCTTCTTGTTTTGTATTGGCTTGTCAAAACTGGGAGGGACTTCATTCAATTCCCACAAGACAGGCGGTGATTTTTATTGAGTCCTCTAACTCACAAATGATTGTCACTATGTTTGAATACGTTAGCTGTTCTGTGGTTAGACTTGACCCTTTTCCAAAGTTATCAACTAGCTTTCGTGGCAATTGATTGAGTGGGTGAGTGGAGTGAAGTAGATTGAGTGCCTCAACTGATCTTTTTTTTAGGTACATGGAGGAGTCAGATTGAAGTAAATTTTTTTGAGACATCAACTTTAGGCTCGTGTACCAAGTGGTGCGCATCTTACATTCCCACTTAGCGATCGTTTTGCAAAGAAAAACTACTTTCCTTGCACAACCCCAAGGTCCAGCACTTTTAGCAGCGATCATGAGAATTGTGGTAGTAGTAATCAAGGTATTTCAATCCCATGATACTTCTCTTATGTCAGTCAGATGCGCCTGCATTGCGATTATCTCTAGAACTGTCGAATTTTGAGTGGCCCTGAAGCGTGATCAGTACACTATCAAAGTTGCGCTCAATATCATCTATAACCAAAATGAGGCATAGCACGCTATTGTATGAGCCCAAATAGACTAACGGAATAGGGTTCTGCGTTTCTCCTCTTTGATCCTATTCTCTTTCCTCTCTCTCTCTCTAAGCCCCGTCTACGTGGACGCTTCAGCCGATCTAGCACTCACGGCGAAACGATTGATCTGGGCCAAAGGTCTCAACGCAGGTCAGACCTGCGTTGTCCCCGATTACGTCCTCTGTCACGCCAAAGTTCTGGTAGGCATCAAACCCACCATATTCTTTTTTTACCTCTCCACTTAATTTCTGGAGTAACAGTTGTTGCAGCGATTAAACGGTTCGTTTTGACCAAAAGGAAACTTTTTGACTTCCACAGCGTGAATCAACAGGCTTAAGCTGGTGCAGATGGCAGTGACTTTTAACACATTGCCTTCTGTTGCTACATTTATAACGCACTATTGCGCTCGACTGATGCCTGGGGTGTAAGATCTAGACGTAAAAGATGTATCATTTCGGCTGAGCCATTGAAGAGCAGGCTTTTGCAATTTGTTCGCACTATTCCCCTTCTTTGATGCTCGTTTTGGTTCTGCGGTGAAATGCTGTGCCTACGTTTCGTCAAAGGTGGTGATGCGACCCAAGAAACCAATGTGACGGTGCAGGAGCATTCTACTCACTGAATGAATGTCTGCAGAAATGGCTGCTCGGCTTTGGGTGGAGAACCATCGTCTGGCATTGTCACTGCTGTTTCAGTTGTCTAACTGCTGTACATGCAGATATTCTGGGTTTTGCGCTCACCAATGTGCATGCACACTACCACTGGTCCACGACACGTCTAGCGGCGGTTAGCGTGGGTAGCATGGTGAACCTATTACCTGCTATTGTGTGTAATGCCGACGAGGCAGCACCACCTTCTATTCGTCTACTTTTGAGTCCCAGTTTGGCTCGAAAGGCTCTTGCTCTCTCCGTTCCACTATTATTAATTGTATTGAGGAGCATCTAAAAGTCGCCTCGGGAAACCAATTCACCGGCAAATGTAAATATCTATTGGGCATCCCAATGCTTTCCACCGTCCAAACGTGGCGTGACTGTGGATAGGTTTGTGTCAACTTGAGTGACGAGTGTCCATTGCACAGTCGGTCGTTTCATTTAACTGAAGGCATAAGTGTCATGCATCAAACTGTCCTTATCTTTGTAGAACGACTTTATCGAGGAATGCATCTCCGTAACAGAGAAATTCTATGGTGAAAAAATGGAGGAGTCGGAGGACTTTTCGCGCATCGTCAACCAGAGGCATACCATGTAAGTTGCTCGACTCCTCCCCTCCCCCTTTTCTTTCGTTTTCGTGGCATGCCGTTCTTGTGGACTGGACCGATCATGAAATCGCATCACCAGAAAACTCTCTATGCGAATGGTGTCCTCTTGCCTCCTAGGCGTCTCTCGAATCTCCTCCAAAACACCAAAGGCAAAAAAGTGTACGGTGGCAAAACGGATCTCGAGGCGAAATTTATCGAAATGACGATCGTGAAAGATGTCAAAGAGGATGATGTTCTTATGCAAGAGGAGGTAATACTCTCACTCCCACTGAGTGTCTTTTCGGTCGATCCTCTGTTTTGCTTTCTTGACTCATAAGGCGATTTGGATTTCGTTTTTCTCACCGGTAAGATTTGCACTTCTTTGTTGGCTTTTGTGTAGATTTTCGGGCCCATTCTGCCGATTGTCACGGTTAAGTCAAGCGATGAGGCCATTGACTACGTGCGCCGAAAGTGAGTCCGTCACTCCTCCTGCTTCTACTAATGGGCATGCTGGAATGCTTTTTTAACAACTGTCTGGATCTGCACCCATCTCTCCATATTGTCTACGTTAAGATTGCTTTCATACGGAATCTAGTGCGTTAACTTCTAGCTGGCACCTAGACCGAGTGGTAGCATGAGCATTTGCCAGCGCTTGAGACGAGAGAGTTGGAAGAGACGGAATGGGATAAATGCCGTGGCAATATTTGGCCACTCAAAATTGTTTTGCCCAACAAATAGAATGCCGTAATTTAGTAATACTCGGCCCTTTACCAGAACCGGGCTTAGTGGGCGAAAACGATTGCTTGATCAGCATTTGTAGTGATCCGTGTTGTGATGCGACTAGGATGGACGAAAGTGTTGGGACAGGTTTGAAGTAACTATTTTTCTTCCTCTTTTTATTGAACAGAGAGAAGCCGTTGGCACTTTACGTATATACGTCGGACAGCGACGTGATGGAGGCCTGGAAGAGCCGCACGACTTCGGGCTCGGTTGTCTTCAACGAGTGTATAATGCAACTAGCTGGTGCGTTTTTTACCCCTGAAGTCTTTGCACCGGGTTGGCGGTAGAGAGTGTTTGTCCTGGTTATCCCATAGTCTTGATGGAGTTCGTTGAAATGACAAAGAACTCGGTGACATGGCATGTCAAAGCAGAAAGATGGGTGCTGAACATGAAAAGGCCCAGCAAACCCGAATTTGACTCTTGAGTCAGTCAATTGGATCATTGTATGGTCAGCCTCGTATTGAAATTGCTTTCATGCTAAACAAACAGTAAACCATGAATCTATGTGAAAGGCTGAGAATGTTGATTCCTGAACTGTCGATGCTTGGATCGTGCGAATCAAATCTCGTCTTAACACTGACCCATAAAACAGGTTCTTGTATCATAATACTGCTCCGAAAGAGCACTGTTGACGCTTGAAACTATGAGCGTCATGAGGAGATGGCCATCCTGCCATCTTGAGGGTCGAATGTTGGGAGACTGGAGAAGCCAATGTGATCGGATACATAGTCTAAACGCTTCCTGCCATGCCATTGTGGGTTTATGGGATCTTAGACCCCTGAGTGCTGCAGTGGTCGATTAACTTCAATCTCTTTTTCCTTTTCTCAATCCAGTTCGCAATTTACCTTTCGGTGGCGTTGGTAATTCCGGCATGGGGCGATATTTTGGCCAAGCCTCCATCGACACCTTTTCGAACCCTCGTGCGGTGTTGGATAAGTCTACCTCGGAGAAATTCAACAATTTGTAATCTTACTATTCATTCTTCCACCTTGTTTTCTCCCATTTGCCTCCTAATAACTAGACCGCAGCCTAGGAATAGTGATTCACTACTGTCAAAGACTGTAGCGCGTTTGCCTCGTTTCCGGTTAATTATTCCCTTTCCTCAATGTTGTCCTCCCACGGATCACTAGCAGCGTGTTGTAAGTGCCTTTTTTTGCTCTCTCTAATTGTAGGTTCCGCTACCCACCGTACACAGAGAGCAGTGAGAAGTGGATACGCTGGGGTCTCTCCAAAGGTGACTCCAGGTGTACCATCTCATAGGACCTTGAAGCGTCTTCACCTGTCTTTCTTCCATTGGGAGTACTTCGAAACATTTTGGCTTAACTTTTTAACACTAATACATTTGCCTCTTCGCATACTTCTGATACATCATTCAGAGCGTCTTATTTTTACGGCAAGATAAGCTCTGCCGCTGTTACTTGTTTGGAATGTTTCTGTCGATTCCAGTGTTTAATGGCAGATGCGTTCCAGTGCCCTTTGTAAGCACAGGCCACCTGTATGTGGAAACAAGTGTTTTGGAACCATGTAGACCGAGGTGTATGCCATGCTGTGAGAAGTACACGTGCGTATTGCAGACTTTGGAAGGCGCTGTTGTTTTCCAGATCAACTTGCTAACGCGCAAAGGTGTACTGTGGCACTCCGACAAGGAATAATTCGAACATGAAGGGACGGAGTTTGTAGTTGTGGCTTGAAGACCGAAGTGGTGAGCGCGGAGACCCTGTGGTCCGTGTGATCGAGTGGTTCGATATGCTCTAATGTTGTGGTTGTAGCATTGCAAGACTTCCTTGAATCCAAAAGGGGGCATAACGCTAGGCCAGAATGCAGATATTGAGAAAACAGAGGGAACGGAGCTGCTGGCATAGCCCGAGGCCAGCCCACTCGGCTAGGGCAATGTGACCACCCAAGTCTGAAACCGGCAGTCCGGACAAACAAAGTATTGCAGTGGTTCACTGCTCCAAGTCTTCTCAACTGCATTTGAGCATTCAGCATTATTAAAACGAAGAACAGACACTAGGGAGTGCAAGAGCCTGTTTGCATTTGGGTAGCCAGTGCCGGGATGGTTTGCAAGCTTGAGTCCTTACATTTACCTTGCAGTTGCTAACTTGCCCATGCAAAATTCTAAAAATTCGCCTTGTCGGGATGAATATCCAGTGCTCGCAGACTTCTCTAGAGCCGTAGCAAGTCATACGTCTACTTCCATTTAACACAGTGAGGGATGATGCATTGCCAATATAAAGTTCAACCTCACGTGTTGCAGCATAGTTCGCAGTAATTAAATAATACTTGACGCAATATTTTAGACCTACATATGAATACATGAGACTGTCGTTGTGCCTGCACACTTCCACTGCTATTTATGGCCCAAATCCCATGTCTGGAAACCATCAAATGCCATAGGATTTTAAGCCGACAGTGAATATCACTCGGAACAATTGTAATATTCTGTGTGTTTGGACTGCCGGTTTCAGTCACTTGGGTGGCCATATTGTACTAGCCGGTTGGCTGTCCTTCGGGCCATGCCAACAGCCTCCAATCCCTCTGTTTCCAGAATACATATTCTGTCTAGGTACTATGCCGTCTTTTACATTAGAGAAAGTCTCGGCACGCTAAAACAATGGTTTTGAAAAGTTTAAGGTCAGGAACCTTTGCACTTAGTAGTGATTGTTCTGGTTTTCTCACATATTTCGACACGAATTACGTGTGCAAACAACATAGCATGTTATTCAAGTTATACGCCTTTTGAAGCTATACTTATTAATATTTAATGCCCATCACTGAGGCATTTTGTTCCTCTGATGACAGTAAGCTTTTGCTGCATTCTTAAAATAACTTGTTTTCATTTATCCCGGCGGCCTTGTAATGGTGAAAGCGGTTGATTTAGTACAATGGTGGTAGAATGTCTTCGACCAGGTCGGCGAGTGATGTTCTTGAGTTGCTAGAGTACGTGTCTTCCGGCACGCAGAGCTTCCTCAAAAGTGCTCAGCTAGTAACCCTTAGTGATAAACCTTTCGATCAGGATACTCATCTTCTTGAAATCACACCGGCACTGGCGGACCAACTGCTTCATTCAAATGAGTTCACTGCCAATATCAAATCGGAGGACGGTAATTGTGGTGATAGTGCTGCCTTTTTGTGCAACACTACGACAACTAAGCGGTTGTTGGAGGTGGAGACATCGAATTCCCTACTTTTGGTGCCTGATTTGAAAATACCAACAATGCCATTGGACAGGTTTTGGTCGGTTGATGAATCGCGGGTCACCAAATGCACCGTGGCTTCCATTAAATCGGTATGCCTGGAACTCTTGCCCACCCGAGCACCAAGTCTCCGTAAACTGAAACGACGTCTTCTACCCGCGGCCTTTGCTGATCATATCGAAGAAAGTGATGTGGAGAATGTCGAGGTTGACGAATTCTCCACATTTGAGGAACTGTGTTTATCGGTTCCATGTAGCAAAGTGGAGTTGTTGTATGCCATGGATAGACTTAATGTCTTCCTGTGGAAGGGGCGTTGTCGTTTGTTTCAGCTGGATTACCTTAGTCGTGTGAGTTGTTTCCCAGTCTGATTTTCGGCTCCTCTGTTCCGCTTTTTCAATGTCGCTTTTTCTTGCTCCTTTAGGTTTTGCAAGCAATTTTCGACATGGCTGATGAGCTATCCTTGAATTGGTCACAAACGGGCTTCCCTGACCCCCAAGGTGTGATAACTCGACTGGAGGGTCTCTATCCCTCATCCGTTCTCCATCAGGTGTTTCAGCGTTTTTTCTATCGCAAGAGGTGTGCAAAAAGCAGCTCGGTTTTTCCACGACGTGGGAAAATTTGTCGTCTCATTGGGGAGAGTCTACTGTCGATTACAAGGAAATTCGCCTTCACCGACTTTGTGTCGGTTTGGTGTGCCACCGTACCTCATGGTATGCAGCCACGTTTGCATCGGCACCTCACTTGCGCAGGTCGTGCTTACTGTGATGTCTCCTCCCTCACCCAACAGAGAAGCATCACTTTTCTACCAAGTGAGGACCTTCCTGACGACTCTGTGGAAGCGCGCTTGACGGCACTCTTTGCTCGCCAGCCGATGTGGCCTGAATCCCAACTTGCTGGTTACATTGCCGACCTGGTTGTTGATGCTCCTGTTAATGAACTCAATTATGTGCATCCTAATTTAGTGGCTGAGAGTGAATTGCTCGTCCCCTCTGACTCGGAAGATGAGGATGAAAAGACAGTGCCGTCAGACGAGTTGGAGGATCCTGAAAAACTTGCTCTTGACGACCCTCTTCCTGTTCCTGCGGTCTTGGGCACGCTACTCAACCAGCACTGTCGCTTGAGCATTTCTGCTGACGGTGGGCGATGCTATACCGAAAAGTATCCGCGGAGATAATTGTAGATTTTGTACAAACATTGCGAATAAAGTGTGTGAATTTGTGTTTTCGATTACTTATAAGTAGTCAAGAGCACTACGTGCGTGCGGGTGTGCAAACTCATTGTAGCTTCATTGTAGTGTGTTGTCGCTGGCGCATTTGTGCTGCTTAAAGTTGGCGGAGCACTATTGCAGTATCTGCGATCTTCGTGGCGTTCCTCATCATTTGGGCAGGGAGATCTCGAGGGCTGTTTTACTCAAGCATGAGCCCTTCACAACCTGCACTCTGACTTCCTACATTAGGCTTTTTTCGGAGGCCTACGGGGTCGCCTTCGTATCCGGTTTTCGGCTATCTCCTTCCCCCTTTTTCACAGTGTGGGTAACTGGGCTGCTGAGTAGTTGCAGTCTCACCTCCCTCTGCCTCGATGCCTGCCATTTGGGTACGCAGCACTTGCCTGTATTAACCCTGCTTGGTTCTTCCTGTCCGACACTTCGATTCCTGTCGTTGCGTTACAACCATCTCAGCAATGACGCCGTTCGTTCGCTCACTGCACGTGGCCGATACTACAAATCATCCAATCTTACCATAATCGACGTCTCGGGGAACCCCTTTCTTAGCGAAAAGTCCGTGGGTTTGCTGACCGCTTTGCCCTCCGTTCAGCTGATATATCTGAGTGATACTGGCGCATCGGTGAGTTTAGCTTTGGTGAGAGTAGATTTGACTACTATGCATAAATTTTATGCCAGTGTTGGAGTAGGGTAGGATCAATGGGTACTTAGGGCCCGAGGTATATCTGCTTGGATGTCCTTTGGTTTTTGGTAGTTTGTTAATTTCGTGTGATTTTTTGTGGGCATAAACGCCCGTCACGGAGATCATTGTAGTGGCAAATCCCTACTGGCGAAACACATTTGCTTGACTGCTTTCTACCCCCTAAGTGCGTGATCCATGCACCTAGATATCGCACTATTCTTTGCCTGATGGATGGAAGTGTCATCGAAGGCTAGAACTTGCGATGCCTCGAGTTCCAACTCCACAAGGTTGGTTGTGGGAGGATTACGGAGTTGACAATCTTCTGGAAGACTCTCATACTTCCTCAAGCTACGAATCGCCGTTTGTGATCTTTCGTCTCAGATAAAACTTTTTTGGTGGGTAGTTCAGCCGCTCGTCCTCATTCTCTACCCTTTTATGTTCTTCATTCTGACCATGAACAGATATGCACAAGTTTCTTTAGACTGGCTTTATTTGTTCTCTCTACTCGTGCTTTTGTTAGTGTAAACAAACATAATGAAGCGCAGTCTTTTTGAGCTTAGTATTAACTACCAGTTGATTCCATCGGTTGTTTCTCGAAGTAATTGAGCACTTTTTTGCAAGGAGGTAATTTCTGCATCGTCCAGCGGGATATTGACTACGCTTGCAACACCTGTGGCGCCTACGACGCATGGAAGGCTGAGAAATGCATCGTCAGTTATTCCATACAGGCCCTGAAGTGCAAGACGGTGGTAAATAACCTTGTAATGATTTCATCATAGCATACACCCGATTACTCCAATGTAGCTTATACCAGAAGTGGCGCTACGTAAATTGGGGTTATTTCCGTTTTCAAGTAAACTTGACATTAGCGTCTAAGCCTTCATTGGGTTGTTTGTTGTGGTATAAATAACTATGTTTTATTGATTCGAAGGAGTTCCCTCAAATATCTTGAAAAGTATCATTTTTTAAATGAGCAAGTTAGTAAATTAGAGCGCTAGTGGTTCGTTACCTTCACTGCAGTCGTTACGGGAATGACTGCATTTTTATTATTCAGTATAAGATCCACGATTTTCCAGGTTGAAACTCCAATGGCCCAGGCAGTATAGCCCTTGCGGTTGATTATTTCGTAGGCTCTGGAAATCGTTAATTTCGGAGAATAAGGTACTTACGCTCCTACTGTGTCTTTGTGGACTTGCCCGAAATTCTCTGTATCGCTGTCAGTTCCAATGGCAGGATTAATGGAGTACAAATTGCAGCCTCCTACTGTCACCTTACTCCAGACGGCGACTGAGGAATCACCATGCTCACCGATTATGATTCCATGCACGGATTGAGGGTCGACACCAAATCTCTGAGCAAGAAAGAACCGGAATCTGGCGGAATCGAGAGTAGTTCCACTACCAAGTACGCGGTTACGAGGAAACCCACTTAGCTTCCAGGTCACATAAGTCATAATGTCAACAGGATTCGATACAACGAGTAGCACCGCGTCAGGACTGTGTTTCACCAAACTTGGGATAAGATCTTAAACGTAAACAGATGCGAATTCGTTTATACTTAAGTGTTACAAATGAGTACCGTAACAACTTTTTACAATTTTTTCCCTAACATACCTTTATATATGTCAGTGTTTCGTTGGACTAAATTTAGGCGTGATTCTCCTGGTTGCTGCCTAACACCAGCAGTAATAACAATTATGTCGGAGCCAGCAGAAAGAGCGTGATCTAAGATTGAGTTAAGGTTTTGCGGTCGGTCTTACCGCTACCTCCCTGTATCCTGCAGTTATTAAGGAATTGCTGACCTTGTTCAAGATCCATTACTTCGCCTTTAACTTTTTCAGCCGCCACATCAATAAGACATAATTCGTTAACACATTCCTGAAGAATAACATTGAGGGGAATGCTACCTTCATCATTATGGCGAATGCGCATGCCATGCCAACAGAACCACTTCCGACGATTGTTACTTTGGCTCTAGGTTTCACACAATAACAGTTTGGTGTGATAGGATGGAGGACAGATGAAAGCATACCAGTAGTTGTCTAGAAAATTGAATAGCATTTTTATTCCTACAAGTGACATTGTGTTCAGAGCCTTGGATACCCTTCTAGTATTCAAGGCGTTGCAGAGCTCCTCGTTACCTACAATCGAGGAATTAAGTGACAAACTAAAACAGCTCTAGGTCAAATTTATTCTGTGAAGTCAATTTTCCAAAGCAGCAAAATATTTAGATATGTACTACATTTTTGTCCAAAATAATAATCAGTTACAAAATTGCAACACTGAGTTGAGAGTATTAGTGATTCTCCAAATATGGAAGTACATATCTAGCCTTTCGAACTGAATACAAATATTTCTCTTGTTGACTGATTACTGGACGCATTTGTTAAGTGAAAAACGTATAAAGATACTTCTTTAAGGGTAAAGATAAAAATATCTGGGTCAAATCTTTTGTTGAATCCATCAACGATTTTGAGCTGAGAATTTCCACATTGCCGCAGCCATTTATTGGTTTAATCGTGACGGATTTCAGACAACCTCAAACATTTTGCTTCTTTTGGAATCATTGTGGTCTATTTAAGTCTTGCAGGAAGTCCGAGCTATCCCCGCAAGCATAAAAGAATTATCAATGTCTTGCGGAGGGGCTGGGAGGCCGTGGACGTAGTTACAGGATTTGCCTCCAAGCAAAAGGATAACATACAAGGATTGAGGATATTACGCGGTTATGCATACAATAGCACCAGCACTGTGGCATAGTGGTGACGCGAGTCACAATAAATTGTGGCGTTCCAAATCTCCGCTGAAATCATAATAATCCAGATTTGTTATTTGTTATTAAATGATTTGTTGCTTGTGATTTGTTATTTTTGCTCAGCGCAGGGTGTCCGCAGGTAACGTTCTGGCATAGTGCTATGATGCGTCAAAACCTCAGAGAAGACACAGAGCGCTGGGGCATATTAGTAGCATGCAGGAGAGCCAGGAGGCTGATACCACGACCCCAAGTTTACGCGAAATTAAATGTCCACTCAAACAACATATAAAATGCGTGAATAATGGCGAAGGCTGCAAGGTGTGCACTTGCTCTGTGTTTGTGCAATGATGCCTGTTTTCCACACTTACGGTAAGCTTAGTCAATTCGTAAATGTTCCAATTTGCACATCTTTCCATCAACTTTGTTTGCTTTAATTGCCATTTATCAACTTTACAGTACCCACCATCTTCTATATTTTATGCTGCGAAGGACTCTAAATTGTTCCATTATTATAAATAGCTGAGATTTCGTTTGCCCTTTTTGTGCGAGGAGGCAACCAGGGACTTTGAGCCAACATAAGGTAGAAATTCTAAAAATAGCACTTTATGATCGCCTGCAACTGACCCAAAAACAAATTACGCAACGATAGGTGTTTGAAATCAAGCAGTGTGGAAGTTGCAATCCTTAAAGCGCAACATTTTGGATCGCCATTGTCCTAACGCCGCAGTCTTCAAAAGATAGGGTAAGAATACCAAAGCACCGTGTGCACCCATGTTCTACCATTGCGGTTCCCGAGATGAGAATTCAGGACTCCGACGTTAACTCACTTGTTTGCAGCAGCTTGTAGCTCCACCAGTAACCCACGATCGAGCAGTTCCAATTCTTATTATGAAAGCATTATTTTGCATGCATCAGTGTACATATCATTATTACAATCATGCGTGTAAAAGGCGTAGAACGCGCTAACATCTACTAAAGAATGCCCCGGTCAATGGAGTCCTGCAGATCGTGTGCAATTTCCACAGCCAACTCAGCATAGGGCGATTGATTGGAGAGAAGTGCGCTGAGAAATTTTTCATCCACGAAGAACATCACCACATCGGCTAACCTATCGACGGCCTTTTTGGAGAGATGCTCCTCCGAGACGAAGCGTGCGAACGCGCCGGCGGTCTTTATGGCCGCCTGAATTCTCTCGAGGTCAGAACTATCGGAGCGAGGTCGGGTGACGTCCTGCACGTGGCGAATGAAACAGACCGCTGCCTGGCGCATCACCTCGCGGCACTCTCCCAAGTCCTCCTCCTGCTGCTGTCGTAGCAGTCCACTAGACGCAACAACGTAAAGTTTGATGTTAACCTTGAGTAACTGTTTCACGATGTAGTTGGCTCTCTCTTTCGAACGCGTATAGCTCCAAACAAGTTGGTGGACCGTGTCCACCAGGTGGCTGGTGGTCTCGTCGAGGAAAAAGCGTTTTGTCTGGTTAGGAAAGCTGCACGCAATGCTATGCTGCGCCCTGAGGGTGATGCCTCTAGCGTCGAAGACTCCGCGACCCTTCGCGTTTCCTCTGAAGCCGGACATGCCGTTTGAGGCGCGCTCACCCAGGCACTCCAGTGGCCGTAAAAGACCCTTTTGTGCTCATTGGCCACATCCCAGTAGCCAATCAACGGGCACCCTTTATCAATTACCATCTTCGCAAGTGGCCTTTTTCCGTCACAGAGAAAGTGAAGAATTTTTACGGAATAATATGAACTCACAGAAAAATTTTACAGAATTAGGATTTCTGGAAGTTATTTAATGTGGCTATTTCTTGTTTGTATTATTTGCATAACTTAAGGAGCAATGGTTTTCTTAGAATGTGAGGTGTTGATGCAGGTGGGTCAAAGTCATAAGGTTTTAGGGAACTTCTGTTTGCTTTTTTTCAATGAGCACCAAATATCCTTTAGTACGTTCATTCAAAACATGCAATCTCCATTTAAGAGCCAAGTGTGCGTTTTCGTAACAACTTCCATTCCACTAACTTTGGCTCACGATAGTAAAATCAATTGTTTTAATCGTCTCTTCCTTAATGAAAATCGTCCTGACTACAGTAATGCTTGCGTACCTGTACTTATTAAAAGTAGCATTCTTTTTCGGAGCAAGATATTCATCTCTAGTGGGTTCAATGGCAAGCGTTCGTTAGGAAGGAGTGGTCCACCCCCTCCTCCGTCACGATATAGCATTATTACAGCCTTGACGACAGTAATTGGTTTAGCTCTCAGGTAACCAAGGGGAACAGTTTACTCCTGAGATGGGAAGATTTAGAGCTACAGTCTTATTGGGGTTGCTCTGACAGCCTTAAAAGTCCGCGTTTCCAAGTTTACACGACCCAACATTTTCGCACTTACCTTAGAATTTGCCTCAATATCTGATTTCACTTAGCAGCATAGCCACTACCTATATGGGTCCACATAATTATGTGCACTGTCATAGATTCCTACTAGTAAATGCTTCGTAGTGGGTTCGATCTCTGCGCTGTTTCCGGTTCGAACAGGTTAAAATGTTGATGCAATGCTGCGACTTCCTAAAATTACGAACAATGTCCTCTCAGTAAATCATCATTTGGGTTTACATCGATCCGCCATTGTACCTGTGTCAGGGACTCGGACCTCTGAGCCATGTTAGTAGCCCCTTCAGCCTACCTACACGTCGACAATGCAAATTCAGTCGGCATGTTGGTTTTTTTTGTCTTCAGGGAAATCGCAAGACGCTGCATTAGTGGTATTGAAAAGCGGGCACGATCCTGTAGGGCATCTATCCTGCATAGACTAGAATCTGTGAAGACTTTATAAAATAGAGCTAAAACTGATGCCCACCTTCGACAACTACCAGTCCCACTTCCATGGTCTGTTGGAAAGCTATTAACAACTAAGGCGACACTTACCATGTTCGTAAACTATCTGGAAAAGTTTCGTTGCAGATATGAGGTGTGTGAACGCACAATGCCTTCTTCGCCCCTCTACTAGCTGGATAGAACCCAAATGGATGTAGTTGGGCAGGGAAAAATAGACACAAACTCTTATCCCCACAACACTCGAGTAAATCCCGTCCTCTGTTATTTGACCCTACTTTTGGATCAGTGTCCCTACGACTGGTTATGAAAATGTGTGATGGCTGGAACATTTCCTTGACCCTCAAATACGATTCCCATGCAGAACAAAACAACCGATCCAGTAGAATCAATGGCACTGAAGTCAATTGTCCCTCATGTGGACGAACTTTTGATGATCGCCACGGTTAACTCCTGCGTGCTGTTATCCTTATAGCACCAACTGCGTTTTGGTAGCTGACGAGGAGGATTGAGCAAGGAGAGCGCAATCAAGAATGCTTTGTTTATCTCTTGTTTCTTTGTGATGGGTAGCTTAGAGCTTCGCGATGGCAGCTCTGCTGGATGGTCAGACTTCCTGGCCATGGCGTCTAAGCCCTTCTGTAGATGGACAATACATATTCTACCCGAGTATTATGTCTTCTTTCGCCTTAAAAGAAGTATCGAGATAAATCTAGGATGTATTTTTGATCAAACAGTAGAACACCCTTGCAAACACTTTTAGCTTGGTGAAATTGTAAAAACAAGGCAAATCTTCTAGGTCTGACAAATCGGACAAAAATAAGATACCACAATTATGGTCATAATAGATGTATTTCCACGGCATTACAGCGACAGTGCATTTCAAAGCGAGCGGCTTGAAGCTAGTCAGACAGAGAATCCACACTCCATCGTAAAGTGGGTTCTTTTTCCAGGTACCCGCAATTAACATCGTCGAGAGCGCTATAAGATGTCGTGCCAAGCACATGCAGCTTGCATCCAAGCCCTTTAAACCTTCCGGTATTTACAAAAAAGTGTATTATTTCAATGATATGGCGTACTCATATCTCCTCTTCAAGAATTCGTAATTGCATTAATAAATACACAACTAGACATGCATTCACAGAATTAAGCAATGTCCATTCCACCATCCTGTGGATGTTGCCGCACTGCCTCGAGAAATCCCTGAAGAGCGAAGAATACTTGGAGAGAGCATGCACTGTCGGTGTGGAGAAGGAACTGGAAGCAACTAGCATAACCCGGAGTCCATGGTGTTCAGTGGAAGTACAAAAACGAAATGCTAAAAATTAAAATAGTGCATTGCCTTCATGATTAGGCGTCTGTAACCGACTGCAAGGCAACTCTATGAGGACTTTTGTTTTGCATGACTGGTCTGAAAGTTTAAACAAATTTCGTCTTGATTTTGGGCTCACGATTTAGAAATCTTGGACCATCTGAATGGCAGAACCGGAGACGCCATGTCTAAGGCGTTCCATTTCAACTACCTCGCAAAGTCTGTCAAGGTGTCTTCATTGAATCTTTATTCTACAATGGATTCCCTAATAAAAAACGCCTTTGTATTTGCTGATCCTGACGCCACGAACTTAGCTTTAATCATAATTACTAGCCATAATCAACCCTTTGCATTTACCAAAAGGCTGTTTCTTCAAAAAAGGTCCTTTCTTTTGAATTTCAAATACGAACATTAGTGTCCATCCTTGGAGAAGTGGATCCACACAATTTTCACAGTTTCTGGTGCTGTGTAAACAAAGCTCTCGCCAACACTATTCGTGCAGTGTTTTGACATCCGGTACCTGAATGTGCTTGAGCGCTTTGTCGGATGACACAGCAAAGGACTTGGGTGTTTATGACACAAAACAAATCATTTTCACTTGTCTACTGCTGGCATCGCCTGCGTACATAAGGCATGCCTTGTTAACCCTTTTATGATGTCTGGTTGGGCCAAGTAGTATCACTAACAGATGGACTCTTCCAGACAATTGGTCGAGCCTGGGATCTTCGCGTTTTGAGGGTAATTACGCTGTTGTTAGTTTTTTTTGCGCAGAAGTAAAAGTTACCTAGTAATATTAATGACAGTGCTGCTGTGAGGGGAATAAAACACCAGAGCGTCCATCGGTGTTGATTTTCTTCTGCAATCGTAGGAGTAACTCATCTCTTGTCACAAATTGTCTAGTTTTATAATCACTTTCCCCACCACTTTATTAGCAGGGAATTAGTCTTGGCTAACCTGTGAGAACTGTAGCAATGATACATCTGCTTAAATTTTCATTAGACATGGATACATCTCCACTTACCTTTTTTTACCTTGCATTTTTTTTAATTAAGGGAAATAGGTAGCGTATGTGGAGGCAAAAAAAGTGGTGAATCATTGAGTGCTTTCCAGTCCAATTTAATGAAGCGTTTAGAGTTTGTTTGCAACCGGTCATTAACATCGAAAAGCGGCCCTACTCCATGACCTCTTGGGTCGTTGGAACGATTTACGTTGGTATCTGAGTTAATATTTGATATCGGGAAAATGATTCCTCCGAGGAGGTCATCGACACCGCTGGATCGTCACTGCAACAGCGCTAAGTCCAGCTAAATCCCCTGAACAGATCGCATCCATGCCTTGCGGCACCCAATCTTTAACATTTATAGTTCTCATTCAATTGTTAAACTATTGGGAAATTAGTCTCGGAAGCGAAATTTGTGTTAACTGCTTCAAGTAACTTCATAAAACTATCAGAAGACGTAATTTGTTTGTGATACTGTTTATTAAAGGGATGAGTCTCCTCTCCCATTTAAAAAGACTCCAAACAATGCATTACGAAGTCTCGGCTCTTTCGAGGACTTGATACAGGCATATGTTGTCATTCACTCATGAAACAACACCTTAGTGGGATGTGGTGAGTGTCTCAAAGCTTTTTGTGCACCTATTGCAAATGATTGCTCAAGAGAATGGCACACATCATCCTGCACCTTCAAAAATACAATCATTAGCCAATAACAGGCACTGAATCAGGAGTGGTACCTTTATTTGACTATTAAGAAGTGTGAGAAGGGCACCTTTCCCGATTGCACAAGACGATACCGCTGTAGAGCCAATGCAGAGACCTGTACGTGGTGGCTTGGTCTTGCTGACTTGTGGCTGACATCGGCATGGGAAGCACCATGCCCTTTCCCTCTCTGCCTCGAGACCTATCATGTGACCTCATCGAGGAGGAGATGGGGTAGACAAAATCAAGAAATGCTGACTCTTTAAACACTTCATTTGCCTCGTTTAGTCCTCTCACGTCTGGAGCAATCAAAGACTCGGCCTCAGACTTAGGCATTTACTCAACACTTGAGAAGGCTGATTACTTAATCTACAAATGCGTGCAAATCACTCGAGAATATAAGGCAAAGCATTAAAAAGCCCAATGCATGGTGTAATCGAATAAACTTTTGCTATGAGAAAACAGGCTTAAAGTGTTAGCTTACCCTTTTTAGATGGGCTTCAGCAATCAGATTATAGCCGTATACATGGATGCATTTGGAAGCAAATATGAATCAACGATGTAAATGATTAAAAGGTTCAGTAAATGTCAATTTCATTCAGTTGAGTTTCGGTGGTTGAAGGAAAGCGACCTTAAGTGACACGACAGCTTCACATGAGCCTCGTATGACAAAAATGTCAACAATGCACGAATCCAGTTTCTTAGAGGTAATTGAGTCAACACATCTTCACTTAGATTTTATCCCATTTTTCAAGGTTTCGATGCATTCGACTTTGTAATTCCATCAGTTAGGTAGGCAACCTCAAATTGAATCGTCTCTTCAATTGTGAAACGATTGTGCTGTTGAATTCAAATAGTAACGTTTCAAAATCCTCAAAAAGTCTTGTCCATTACAGACTGCTCTTTAATGTTTCCACCAAATTAACACATGCCAGTCTAGATTGTGATTTTGGGCAAATAAGTGAACTGTCGTGGTCGCTTAAAGTTGGTACTTAATGCCCGTATGTAGTAAGAAGTCTGAGGGTTACAAAAAGGAATTGAATTGCCACAACCTATACGCACACCAAATGCAGTTCTTCTTGGTGACTGAGTCAGTCAGTCGGCATTAGACACGAGTTTTGGAGTTGTTTTACTCTTCTAAAAGATCATTGCGCCTCTGCTATGACTTTGGAGCATCGGCACTTAAGTATATTTTGAAGTTGATTAATCACTCCTATGTTTGACTTTCTCTCTCTCTCTCTCTCTCTCTCTCTCTCTCTCTCTCTCTCTCTCTCTCTCTCTCTCTCTCTCTCTCTCTCTCTCTCTCTCTCTCTCTCTCTCTCTCTCTCTCTTCTATAAGGCATGAAAATGACTTCATGTCCTCTTGCCAAATACCATGAAAGTGAAGAGTGTCCTTTGTGTAGCGGCGTTAATTTAAGCATTAAGTCTCCAACCCCTTGCAATTTTACCGATGAGAAGACACATCATTCAAGTAGATTAGACGCCTAATTCCATGCCACTTTTCACCACTTTTTTCCGTCCAATATTCTCATGATATTTGGTACTTTTTTTATTATTGTATAAATTTGTAGTATGCTCATTCTCAGAAAAAGGGAGGATAAATAATTTCTTCTTCTTCTTACACACCAAAGATCACTTCACTTGTTTCCAGTCGATCAAACTAGAATACTTGCTCCACGTTTACTAAGCGGTATTTTGTGGTCGATCGTCGGGACCTCAGAGAAGATTCAATCATCACAGCCACCTTAATGTTTTTTTCCTCTACCATGACATTGGCTGTCATCAATTCCTTTGATCAAGCAGGCTGCTACTCAAAATTCAATGAGTGTGTAATTATTCGCTTGCCTAAAGCATTCTACACTCATTTCATTGCCCTAAACACAACCTACCACAGTCTAATAAGGAACATAGGTCACAACGCATAGGTGACACTGGCGTAGAGTGTGCCAAATCCATATTCTCTGAAGTACTAAGAGCAAATAATAGGTAAAAGACTCATAAATTCCACATTGAATTGCCTAAAACTTTAGACGATGAAGGTTATCCAGTTTACGGAATGACTCTACCCCATAATTTCCTCCGAAGGTGTGAGTTACTGAGTGAACAGGCGCAATAGGTAGGTGTGCAAGGACCCAATCGGCACAACAATTTGGTGAAGAAAAGTAAATACCGAATGATGTTCCTACTATCTGGCGTGATCTAAAGTTCACAAAGGATGCCCATTTCAAAGGTGTTCAAAGAGGCCAAATGCCTGGAAGGATTCGTCCTTTTGATTCAAGGTTTCGAAGCCTCTGTCACGGGTCCTGGCGCTACCACTTGTATCTCTCCATATGGAAAGCAGTCTCCGAACTACAAGGCCAGTTTGGATTCACTCTTATTCAGCCACTCCACTGTTCACCAACGTCGTTGAACGTTCTATCTATTCTCCGAAGAGTCTCAAGTGGGTTATTTTGGGCTAGCCAAAACTCTAGACAATAAAAAGTGAAGGAACCGTACAAATGATAAGTGGTGAATTAATATAGTGAACAAGGATAAGTTTTAGGCAAAGCAGATGATTTTATGCCTGAAAATGATCTAATGAGATGGCAGTTGTTGGAGTTATATCTTAGGACTTAACATTCTTAGAATCAAGTACTTTCTCGGTAATTTGTCATTTACTTAGTTATTTATAAAGTAGAGAGGTTGAAGCATGAAAAAAACATAAAAGTGTCGAGCTCTGCAATCGGTGGCACGGCACCGGCGCAACTTGACAATCGATGGAACGACTCGCGTCGGCGGTACTCATCGTGCTCACACTGGAAAGATCAAAGACGCTCTTCACTTCACCAATGAAGAAGCACGAAGCTAAGTTAGCTGCTATTGCCATTAAAAAGATTACCGATAAAGTTCAAAAAGGCAAGTTTTGTTTTTATTCTTTTACTTTGGCACTTTTCTAGCCCCCTTGGGATGGCCCTTTCGGTTGTCAATGCTCCTCAAAGTAGTCCTTAAGTTTGTTCTCTTAGTACAGTGTTATGCGATGCAACAAGATCAAAAGAAATCATCGGTGTTTGCAGAATGAATATTTTAAAATGGTCTCATTGCCTGCAAAAAAAATCAGTGTAGGTCTTATGAACCACTCTCGCCATGAGGGCTTATAGCTTAAAGGCGGTACTTTCTGCGGATATTAACCATATTTTAGGCATTCAAAATAGTGACAATCGAATTGGAACTTAAAGTGTTAAAAGACTGAAATTGAAATAATTTGTTTACCGTTAGTAGTCTCACCATCCAAGGGCTGTAGTGAGAAGAAATACAAAAATTCTCAGTAGTTATTACAGCGTGAACTCTTTCAATTGTAAATGATCATACGCCATTTAAGTAGTCTACCGGTAGACTTTCCTCGGAGTGTAAATTGTCCTAACCCAAAGAATATTTGAATTGGTACGTATTTACAAATGCTCCCACCATACAAGTAGAGGCATAGGCATTGCTGTCGGTAGATCTATCGTTTAACCCTCGTTTCTTTGATCTCATCCATGAATTCATGGCGATGCGTATGTGGACTAAGTTTGGCACAGCAATTATTAAATTTCAAATTTTTTATTTTCATGGCTTCATAACTTCTGCCCCCCTCCATTGCGCAGCCTAATAAGCAACTTGACAACCATTTGAACGAAAGAAAGAGATCTTATCACATACACATACCATTCCCCATTTTATTTGCATTCTGGTGAGTGCAAAATTGATCTGCATAGCCAATCCAAACTGCTTATTTTCGTTTATGCTTGGTTTTTGGCGATGAACTATGAGTGCTACTAATTTGGACAGTCAGTAGCATACTGTGTAATCTTTGGGCATTTCATCACACCATCGATTGTACGTGAGTCCAACTTTTTTTATAGCCCTATTCCACACATCTCAGTGCATAATCTTTTCCTATTATTATGCGTTTTAGAAATGAATGCTTTTCTTGAACAGGGTTGCTTCTGTAAAAGAGCTAAGTGATTCTGTCTGATTGACGTCAATGTCGTGATGACAGTTAGCTTTATTGAAGCACACTTTTATGAAGTACTTCTGGATTGCAGATCCAACGGCAGACCATACTCCTGGTCGGTCTTAAAACAACGCAAGTAACTGTCATAAAATTCGTAATACTCTTCTTACTCCCAAATCCCGCTAATTTTAGGGTAAAAAATTACAGGTCCTGGGACAGCTGTGAATTAGCGACAAATTCGCACAGATTGTGTGGCTAGTGAATTCGCCCATCTCTTCTCAACTACTCTCATCCACTTTACCGCCTACTTTTGTTACAACCCAAAAATCAAATCAAATCAAATCAAATCAACTTCGGGTATCGTTACTAGCATGGAGTTTTGAAATCACGTTTATGCTGTGTAAATAGGCCATTACGCGGTTCTAAACACTCTCTACAGCAGAGGCCATACAATACACACTTGCAGCGGCTGAACGAGAGGGTGATAGAGGGGTAGTCTAAACAACGTATGCCGAAAGTTCTGACGCATACATAAATCCTGCCACAGCACTATTGTTCAGGCTGCGGAGGTAGTGAAGGCAGTGACGTTCATCTTCACGACTCAGGCAGCCCTATGTCGTATCATTGACGTAAATTACTACTACTCAACTGTCAATAGCGATTAGTGACGAATTTACGCTTTTCTGTGAAAAATTGGATGTCATTGCTACTATAAAAAAAGCTGATTTTTTTGCGCCCAATCCATTTTGTTAGGTGAATGTATCAGTGAAATACTTATTTCACAATTCTGCTTGGCATTATGCATGTAAACATTGCTCACTATTACAGTCAGCGTCTCTAAAATGGAGTTGCTCTGTTAAAAGTCATGAAAGTTGTGGCAGGTCTTTAAAATTGACATTTCAGCATAATGGAAAGCCATCATTTGAGGTAGTTCTTGTGGTGATTTAGTGGAGAAGAGGAATAGTAATTTGTCTCATCCCGTATTATGCGTTAGGTGCTATGTGCCAGTTAAGTCACTTGTTATTGAGTTAATTCTATGCATTAACGCAAGCTAATGCTTCTCGAGGCAGTAATGGAGGAAGTGAGCATTTCCGAGAGGGAACGAAAACTAACAAACGAGGAAATAGGAGAGCCTTGTGCTGCATAATTTTGCCTATTTTGCAGTCACTTCAAGTTCTCAAGGGTACCAGATCTTTACCGACTCATAATTGGTTAAGCAACCATTGCTGCCAATAAACTTTACAAATGTCTGCATGCATACAGTGTAGAAGAGGCTTATTATGTTCCATTATTGAAGCTCTGCTGCGGCTCCGTTCAAATTGAAAGCCGAATCAGTATCTGCGATATGTTGACACACAGCTCACGATTAAACCCGCCTCTGGAATAATTTCCAGAGAGTATGTAAAAAGGGAATCATTTTTAAAATAGGTTTCATCAGTATGTGCTACACAAAATAAGCTGGCTCCTTCAGGGTTAGGATAGAGTCTGTGTTTAAAACTGTGGGCAAATCACATTGTAAATGTCAAAGAAGCATCCACCAGATGCAAGGATCGCGGACGCCAAGATGTTCTCGACAAGATGCGTGACATTGTTGAGCAGTTCATTAGAAGATGATTGCGAGTGTAAAGTTTGAAGTTTACGATGGCATGAAGGTACTCTGTGTGTCGTGCGAAGCGAGAAAGCTGTCACGTAGGCGTCTCGGGTACGTTTGAAGTAGACCTCTTCTTTGTACTAGCCTTATAAACTGAACTACTTTGTGGACTTTTCCATTGACCTTCTGATACTAAGGCTACAGTCATGGAGCGATAGAACTCAAGCTCTGTAGCCTTACTCCTCTGATACAACACTAATTTTGCTACCAATCCAAGTCCTCTTTAAAGTACAACGCAAAAGGACTTATTTGTACACCGAGAGGATGTTACATCTAATTTATTATTTTAAACTCAACAATTCTGCTGAAGACATTATTCACGGTTGATGGAGAACGCATCACATGCCTGCTGATTTTGGTCCCTGTTAGCCAAATTAGAGCATCACAATACCCTCTACTGGTCTGGAGTCTGTTTGTGCTTTTTCCACCAACATCAACTCAAACTACGAAATTACTTTAAGACGTCTGGGTCACTCCTGCTTCAATTATATGAGAAAAAATATCGGCTAAAGTTTCATGGTTAAGCTTAAAAGGAATGTATTCTTAATTAAAAATACGTGAATGTTGTAGTCGTCGTTTTTCGTTGACAGGGTCAAGCACGACACCATGCCAATAATCGACAAGAGTACAGCGGAAACGATCTAGTCGTGTGACACCGAATTCTTGTCTCGTCTTCTCCAAATCCATGACTGATGTCAACTTTGATCTCAAAAACGGCGGTTCCATTAAGACGAGTCAGGAGGACTCAAGTTGACGACAGTCAAGTAACACTGGAGGTGTTTTCTGAGGCACATACTTTCCCTTTCTTGTTTTGCATATCACTGCAACCTCTTACTTTCTTTCCCTCATTTCTCATCCGTTGTGGCATAAGTTAACATTGATCAGCTATTTTGTATGATAGGGTCATCCTCTAATCTTGTTACATTATTTCACAATACTATTTTTCTAATCCTTAAAGTAACTATTGCAACAGAGGGCAAAGAACAGCCTACAGAATGACCTGCCAGAGTCCCATGGCAAATTTGTGTAGGAAAGACTGGTTGGGTGTCAAAAGCCACTTTATGAAGCATGTAACTAAGACGCTGGTGCTAGTGATTTGAATGGCTATCAGGGCACAGCACTGATTTCTGACCTCTCCAACGGCCTTTGGAGATGCTTGTAAATAACTCGATTCCAAGTGTGTCTCCAAAGTGAATAGCACAAATTTTGGTTGCTGTAGGGCTAATAATGCTCATAAGCCTTTCAAACAAACAAAAGGCGTAATTTTACACCTTTCAGGTTAAACTAAATCTAAAAAATTCAGTCTTTTAGGTTTTGTGATTGTTTACTGTAAAATGTTGTCGTTTTAAATAACCTACCTCTTCCTGATGCCGTTCGGGTTTATTAATGGCAAGATTCAGCTTAAGTGGGAAGACTTTTGGACTGCTGCCGGATTTATATTGGTCTCAAACAGTTCCATCTTGCATCGAGATTACGAAATCCAAAGTACCCACTTATGCGTCAATTCACCTTGGTCTTATCTCATTCTGTCTCTCGATACCCTATTAAATCTATTGCGAATAGAAAGGCCTGAGATCTTGCCACCTGCGATTGCAATCTATGTAGCCTGGGCAATATCACAAAGCTCTAGGAATGCTTGCTATTATTATTACTTTTAAGCTATTTCTGTCTCACAAGAAAGCTCTTAATACTCCTTCTATTAACATGAAGCATGACCACAAAGAAGGTTCACTACACCCACTCCTTTCCATTGGTATAAAAGACTTTGAATGCTTGGCAATGTCAACCACAGAGAAAGATTACTACAATATTTCATAATTCACTTTGTAACTGGTTTCTCCCCTGCTTCGCAATACAATGTGCCCAATAGATTGCAGGCAGAAGGTGAAAAGAGGTCTGGACTGGACTGACCTAAGAATGAGGTCTGTCACATGATTAGATGATAGCGGTGACTGCCCTCCCCACGAGTCACAACAGTCCATCATTAAACTGTGCTGACCAAAGGTAGGTATTGGACATGTTGAGCAGGCTTGATATAAATATACATTTTATGTCACAGAAATATGCACATTCACATGTACGTGCATTTCCAATATGATCTCCATTCTCTCGCATATCAAAATAGGCAGTGTTGAAAATAACCTCTCAGAAAGTAGGAAACCAAAGTACAAACAAGGTCTGTGTAAATAGCAACACATGGCAATTGGACGGAGGCGATGGTGGTACTGAATTTATGCAAAGTATACACAATTAAGGTGGCGAAGTGGGGCAAGGAGACGTTAGTTGAGCGTTAAGTAGGGTGGTTGTAGTAGTAGTGGTGTTGCTAACGGTGGCGAAAGTGGATGAAATGCTGATCCTGCCGTTGCTGGGGCAGGTGGGACGTACACGAGTATCGTCCTTCTCCATCTTAGCAAAGGGAAGGAGTAGAAGAGAATGTGGTGGAGGGGGGAACCATACCACGGGATAGCACCGCCGATAATGGAGTTCGCGGCGAGGTCGAAGCGGAGGAGGCAGTTGTGCTGGATGCGCCAACGACAGCAGCAGCGGCAGCAGCGGCAGCAGCAGCAGCAGCAGCAGAGGATGTTACTGCACTGCCGTGGGAGGAGCCCTCGTGAGTGCGCTTGTGTAGCTGCAGGTGGTCGCTGCGTGTAAAGCGGCGGCTGCATGTATCACAGCCAAACGGTTTCTCTCCTGTGTGCTTGCGTTTGTGTCGGGTGAGCTCGTCGGATCGCGCGAACTTCCATGTACACTCGGGGTAATTACACACGTATGGCTTTTCACCTTTATCAGTTTGCAAATGGAAGAAATGTAAACCCGCACTTATTTCCCAACCCTCCTTAACGCAATAACCTAAGAGAGTGAAAGGTTCCTTACCGGTATGGGTTCGAACATGGGCTTTGAGATGGGAACTCTTGGAGTACCGTTTAGGGCATCCAGCGTAAGGACAGGCGTGGATATTGATTTGCGGATAGCGATTAGGAGATTGACGTACTGTGGATGCAGTAGACCCGGAAGGCACATCAGAATTTCGCTGACAACTGGTGTTCTGTAAAGAAGCTGCTTGTCTTGGTGACGAGCTGGATTCTGGCGAAGACCAGTTCAAGGAGGCTCTTTTTGCGCCTCTCTGCGTCCTCTCCGATGAGCCACTCTTTGGGCGATATGTAGCCTGGCATTCAAGTAGTTGGGGCAATTTCATATCATCCAAACTGACGTTGTCGGAGAAAGTATTGGAGAAGACGTCGGCGCATGTGTTAATCACCTCTTCAGATGTATTGATGGACAGCACTGGCACTTCATCATTCAAAACCTGCTCTTCAGTTTTTCCTTCCGAGGATGGGTACCCAAAGTTCCCCTGGAAGCTGTCCATTCGTTGCGAGGGAGGTTGGTGAAGGGACAACTTACGCTGCGGTACTTGCCGCAGTGGAAAAATCATACCTCGACCGGTGTAGCTGTGCGCGCACTGCATTTCTTCTGCTGGTCGATGGAGTCCGTTGGTCATCTGCTTAGCAGGAGTGGGACCCAAGTTTGTAGAGTGGAGCTGCTGACTAATATCACCATCATCGTCTTCCATAAAAGCCTTCATGAAGAATCCTCCTTCATTAGTATCGGAGCAGGAGGCAGGGTTGGTAGAATACACCGCCTCAGCAGAATAGGAGCCTGTTACGCTACCGCTATAAGTGGTGCTTATCTTCCGCCGGTTAAGATCGTAGAAGTGAGCACACGTCGTTGGTTGGCCATCAAAGAAGTTGTTCTGGTGAGCTTCCTGTGGCGCCTGTTGTGGTTGTTGTTGTTGTTGCTGCTGCTGTGGCGCTGATTGGTGGTTGGGTGTGAGGTGTTGTTGGTGATGACGGTGATGATGTTGGTGCGACTGCGGCGCCGAGGAAATAGGAAATATGTTGTCGGCATTCTCCTCAACCACTAGTAAGGTAATATCAGGTCGAGGATTGTAAGGTAGCGAGGCGCAGCAGTTGTGTGACCGTGGTGTTGATTGCGCAGCCGTCGACGACTGTGGTGGGGGTACGGGAGGCAGGTCCAAGTGTGGCTGGGCGTAGAAGTCGTTGTTGGACATAGTCCAGCCCTCCTTGTAGTAGGCCTGTGGTGCTTGTCCAGTGCTGAGGGAACGACCTCCCAATCCGAAACGATTTGTGATCGGGCGCACGCAGGAACCCACTGGTGGTAGATCTGCGAAATTGGACTGTGTAGAGGGATGCCCTGGTGCTCGCTCGGACATGATCGCTTCGCAGGACGAGGGAACAGGAATGTTTTGGGAGCAGTAGTAATTGAAATCGTGTGGTGACATCTAATGGAGGCAAAACGACGGAAAAGTCATGGGACACTATCCTCTGATGTAATACTTAGGTGTCATCTTCAAAGGATTCGAGCTCTTTCAACATTAATTGTTGTTTAGATAGTGTGATGAAATGGCTAATTGGATAACTATTGTACTTTGGTGCGTTTGAAGCAATAAGAACGCCAAATTGAAATTTTGAAGTCTTAAGTAATTGAAAAATTGGGCGATTACTGTCCCTGAAACACTGCTCCCCTGTAGGATGATCTGAATCGGTAGTCTGTGTGGTGAGGCATCAGAAGGTACCACGATACCCTACCACCCAAACATCGGCAGAACGACTGGAGACCGACAATTCCTGCGGAATGGTAAACAAATGCCGAATGTTTACTCAACTGCGAGAACGCACCAACATTTGCATCCGCAGATTGGATAGTTGGATAATTGAGACGGCTACAAAAATGGCGCTGACGTTAAAATATGCACTTTTCGAGACCTAAAGTGGTGGGACGACGTTCAACGTGTCTAGACGGTTTCCATAAAACACAGACGTCCCAACAGCGGGTCCATAGATTAACTGAAACATTGACTTGTGTGTATTCCGTACTGATTTGGAGGAAGTGGATACCATTAAACCCTCACTGATAGAACTAGATAAAGCGGGAAATGTTTGGAACAAGCAGCAGCCCATGAATTAAGCATTATGCCCATGAAGGTGCATTTCGGAGTGAATTTTTGATGATTACACTGGAATTGGTACTTAAAGAATTTTTTGACATTAACGCCTTCCTGGTTCTCTGAGTAGATTCTCTGTCTGCTATTTGGGGAGAGGAATAATTCCTCCAAAAAACTTCTCCTATATGGAATAATAGAGTTACGAGTTTCATAAACGAGCAAATCACTGCCAATCACGTGACTGATGCGGTGACTGGGGTTTGCCAAATGCACCAGGACTGGTAGTCGCACAGCACTGAGGAGTAGCAATAGTCTTAGAAAATGGCAGCAAATTTTTAAGTTGCTTGAACATGTGAGAGATGAAATATAACCTACCGGAAAGCTGGTCATGCAGTGGGACGCGTCAGGCGGAGCAGAGGAGGGATAGAAAGTGTCCACTAGGTTCTTGTAGTAAGTCTTTTCCAGAGAATATGTCTCCATGTTTATTGGGATATTGGTGTGGGACTCATTGACCTGATGCGCGTAGACAGGAGAAGAGGGACTGATGGTGTACTTGGGTGGGGGAACACCAGCACCACTCTCCGACGTGAGGACTTGGGGTGTTGAGGTCACGGCTACGCCTATGGTCTCTGGGATAACGGCGGCCTGAGTGGTGAGGTTGAGGCCCTGCCCTCCGCACCCTCCACATCCCTCACACCCTCCACTACCACTGCTGCAAGACATCGAAGAAACAGGCACTGTGTCACCCTGTAGGAAGCAGTCGTTTGGGAAATGCTGTAGCGCAAATGGTCCGTGGCTGACCGACATGGCTACTGCTCTTGTTTTCTGGAGCAAGACTTATTGTTAGCGAGGCTGTGAGTTCTACGCCTCGAAAACCAATAGGAAGAATGAGCCTCCACCTTCCTTTTCCGGGGCTGTTTACATGAAACAGACCGATCCTACACTGGTAGCATATATACAGTCCGTGCCGCATTGATATGAGGTGTACCGCAGCACCTGATTGGCGCGTTCATGGGGTGCGCGCTTGTGACGTGAGCGCGGGTACCAGCTGATTAGTGTTGTTAGCACGTGTCAAATGGCACATATACATACACACATGCACAACGTGCATGCACGCACGCACACTTGCACTTCATGCACGTACTTGTGTGTTTGTGCGTGTGTGCGCACATGCAACCGTAGTGCTCGCACGCCCTCCGCGCAGCCATCGATCGACGAAGCGGAGCGCGTTGGTGTGGTTACGTGCGAGCGGGCGCCCACACACAGAGGTGAGACAAATGCGAGGCCAGAGACGAGCGTGACGCTGTACGGTGTCAAGTTGAGATAGTCGTATTGGAGCGTTTTTTTTTGCGCTCAATACCTCTCTCTCGCGCACCTTTCCATGCAGTGCGCCACCACTGACGTCGCGTCGTGCAAATATCAGAGGTGATACGCACGCACAGAGGCAGGTAGGTGGGTTGGTTTGTTGTCGGGTTACCACACCCCCATTACTGCCTCGGCACGTACACAGGCATGTGCATCTGTCACACCGTCAAGGCTGCAGTTCATTGCAGTTGTGCACTAAATCGAAGCTACCCATTTCCGATTATGCCTTCGAACAACTTATCCTGCCCCAACTCCATCACCATCCACTTACAACTACTCATGGCGGAATGCATTTTGTGGGTTTTTGGTCATTGCTCTCATTAGACTTTTGTTGCAGGAGTTTGCACCAATCCCAGTGGTTGAAGTCGTCTAATCCTCACGATAAGGCTACCTATGAGTAAACGACTGCAAATCATGGGTTGGATACAACAAAACTAGCTTAGCTATTGTTGAGTTTCCACAGCACACCTTGGGAGCATTTATTCGCTTTCCTTAACAGTAATGTTTCTCAGTTAAGTAGGGAAGAAGCAACAGTGTATTTTTAATCTTTTAATCTATTGCACTAGTACACTAGAGCATTTAGCAACTAATTTGAACATCACAATCGTCTGAGATGTGGCTTCGAGGGCTTGCATATGCTTAAAGTAGGGTCATGTGAATTGAAAAGTGATTTTGCCTTTTGCTGAAAGTGTGTCTACTCACAAAAGAATGAGATGCTTGACAGTGCGCCTCAAGATGTGGAAATTTTGATCCACTTGTATGCCATGCTGTAGATGCAGGTGCTTCAGCAATTATTCAACTAACTGTCGGCACTCATTATCATGGAATGGAGCACATTGTCGCAAGTCACATCCTATGACAGTTACGCAACGGTACTTTCAAAGCCCTAGCACACACACACACACACACACATACTTTTGATGTGGAAAGGATTTATTAATCACTTCTGACTAAATTACCATGACTCAAGTAATAGTGTAAAACGATTATTTCGACGAAGATTTTTTTTTGTTTTACGATTAAAATTATTCTTGTATGGAAGGAAGAAGTGGTCTTCCAATTCGTCCCAAAGACAGAAGCTTTGACCGAAGGATGCTTCCTAATTCTCTTTATGTGTAAATGAGGAAGTTGAGTCTACGGCTGTCAAGCCGTTTATTGTTGACTATCCGATGGAAACTATTCGAAAGACAGCTACTAATTTGTCGAGTCTTCCTTTTTTTTGGGGGGGGGGGGGGGGGGGAAAGAATTAGGAACACTTGATTGAAAAAACCTTGCCCTGTCTGTAAAGTGAAAGCTCCCAAATCTTGATATTTCCTTTCTCTACAAATACTTTATTGCATTATTCACACACTTCCTCAAACTGGTTGAAAGAAGTCAGCTACCAGGGTCCTTGCTTAGTTTGACTTCAGAAAGCAGAAAATGCACTCCTTCGAAGGAGTAAAATTAGTACAAATCCAAACACAGTGCTTATCTAGACACCAAGGAGGAATAGTAGAAGGAATAACTAGTGTAACTGGCAATACTCAATGCCAAATTACTGGCAGTATCAATGACTTTCACACCATTAACAAAATAGCTGTCGGTGAGGCGAGACCGTTGGTGAGCTTGCACAATGCATTATGCTTATTGAAGTCGATTTGTTTGATGGAGAATCAGTGTTTGATCTGCCAAAATTGCTTGTTTTTGATTGTATGCTAAGAGAACAAATTTCTTCACCTTGATTTTGTCAGTTTTATTTGTCATAATAAGTTTGGTGAGTATGTTGAGTTGTGGCTTGACGACTTCATGGGCATCCTCCAGGTCAAGAGTGTTGGTGTCACTTGCGCAATTATTGAGGCTAAGAAATTCACGCCCTTTGTACTGATGATTTTGTGTTAAAAACAGGTAGTACACACCTCTTGACGTATAAATTGCCGACTACTTTGGTACTAGACACCCAACCAAATAATCAGTCGTGACCTCATATCACAAGTTATTTATTATGGCCTAAGTATTCCCAGGTAAGATGGAAAAGGAAGCAAGATAAGGTGTAGAGATTTCTCTACACCTTCTAACAATCCACACAAGAACGTGAAAAGCCCAACAAAAGTAAATTCACAACAGCTTTTCCGACCTTTTACAGTGAGACGGTTATGAAAGTTAAGTAAATCTTTCACTTTGCATCTTACCACCGTAAAATCCCCTTAGAACACGCAATGTAAATAGAAGTCACATGGAGTGCAGTCGGATGAATTTGAGGATCACAAGGGTGATGCTTAAAAGTCCCTCAAAAACTACAATACACTGCTTTCTTCCCATTCCAAAGGAAGGTGTGTTGAAATGTCATAACGTGTTTTCTAATGTTATAGTACAACCAGAAAGGAAGTAAGTGTCTGTTTTGACTGAATTGGATCCTGTTAGCATTACAATTCATCTTGCAGTAAATGGATAAACAAAGTCTCTGTGAAAATCTTAGCTTAAAGTATACGGACACTTGGTAATTACACCAATGATTAATGAAGTACCTTGGGGTTAAGGACTCGCCGATGCATGATTATAAATTGTCGCACTCATCACACATTATGAATGCTTGCCGCGTTTGAGGTCTGATTTTTAAACACGAATGAAACCCACCACTACAATCCTTTTACCATTTCTTTTGGCCTTGGCAACGAATATGCAATAAGACTGAACGTATCACCTGATCCCTCTCAGATACTGCTCAATTAACACCACAGTCACGAGCCTGCGCCCTCCCTCCCTCCCTCCGTCTCTCTCCTCCTCCTCATCCTCCTCCTCCTGCATGCGCCTTGAAGTAACTTGCCCTCTTTCCATGGCGAGACAGAACTAGAACGACACAAAAAATGGTAGATCTAGGCTGATTCCATCTAACAATGAAGAATTAGGGAAGACGGCTGAGTATTGCAACGATCAGGAGGTGAATGTCAGTAACGCAATGCATCCCATTATTTTGATGCACAGACGTCATTCATTCTCAGTTTGCCATTTGTAACAGAGACATCTCAAAAAGACATTGGGTAGTCATGCTGTCAGTGCCGGGTTTGAAGTGGTGTTTCACGTTAGAGACTCCCTACGCTCTTGTGAATACACGACCATGTAGGAAGGAAGGTCTTTTTATGGCATGTTGTGAACTATATACACCAATACCAATTTATCCTTTATAAGTATTACAGAAATTGGCGCTCTTTCGATAGTTGATGACGGTACAAAATTCATTCAAATGAGATAAATTTTGTAACTTTAAATTATCGTATTAAGGTGTGATCCTATCTCCACCCGAGCGTTCTATGAATCATGCATGCAGGAGTAGGATCGGACAGAGCAGCTCCTTGCCAAATCACAAAATGAAAAATTGCTTTTCTTTGTTACATGTTTCCATTTTGATCAAAAATGCTTCTTATCACTTCAACAGACGTTTGTTTTCAAGCTCGCATTGTGTAGAATTCACACACACCCCGTCGTAGAAGGGTCTGAAGACTGCCTCGCGTGTACATGTGTTTGAAGCGTCAGCGGAGGAGGGAAAGTCTCTCAATCCCCAACCATTAGCCAATTCAAATAGTCTAACTCAGAGCAGATTAACGTAGTTCCTGGAAGCCACCACCTTCTTATTGCTAAATTCATAAATCCAAATGCACAAGCCTGTAATGCGATGTGTGCGTTGCTGATATGGCCTCTGCTCATGCTATGCGGGTTCCACAGAACAATTCGGGGAGTCACTGGAGTACTGCAGTACCATAACAAACATAGCCTCAACGAGTTGGAAATAGCTTATGCTCTCGTCACCAGCGCTATGCTGATGTGTTGCAAACAGTTTGGTCAACTTGATCACAATGCAATCGGTGTGACGTGTTCCTGGTTCGGAGGAGGAGGAGGAGAAGGGAGTAGAGCTGTTACTTTTAAGTAGGACGCCTTCATTGGGACAGTGAAAAAAAACTAGTCTGTAGTGCTCAGTTTGCTTCTTACACCCTGAGGCCAACTCCACCCACCGCCACCGACTACCTCTTCAGAGCACCACAAAGCCTCGCGACCTCTGTAGTCTAAACAAGTCTTTCTCAACCGGTATAAAGAGGAATAAAGTGGTATAACCCATCAATCCAACTCAATTCGACTCATACGCTTTACTTATTCGTGGGAATTATGAATTGATCCTTGAAACTCACTGCTAATAGGAAATTGCTTGTACGTTTGCTACCTGTGCTGTACATATATACTGCAGACAGGTTATTTAAGTTTGCTACAACACAATCTTATTCACTACAATAAGAACAGTATAATTCCGGTTTGGAGGAGGGAGGGGAAGAGAAATAGAGTCACTCTTTAATCAGTGCGCCCCCATTGGAACAATAAAACAACTGACCTGTGATACTCTATTCTTTTCTTTGACTTCAAAGACCATCTCTATGTTTCGTTGATGCTGTTGAAGTCACCACCGATTTACACTTTATGCATGCGCGATTCCACACGCTTCCTTGAAAATGCAACCCCGATGATCGTGGGACTGACTTTTTTTAGACAAATTAACGTAGAACAAGGCAGCTGAACTCATCAATCCTGCACAATTCAACCATCATATCTCACCATGCATGGACAAGATGGATTGGCCTTCAAAAGGCAATGCTAATGAGACTAATGGTTTACTATGTGCGATGAAGAATGCTGTTCCTCTGAGTAGTCAGTGGCTTCTACAGATGAAGTAATTCCTGCCATCGAAACTACGTGATTGCATTACACTGTGAAAATTAGTACCTAGTTTCACTTACCGTCAACACGAAAACCCAACGTCTCCAAATCCCGACAATGGAGTCGTGGGTTTACAATTCGGTTTCCGGTAGAGGAGCCAAGTGGCAACAAATCACGTATGCCGACTTATCAGAAAGGAGCAGCAGATAGTTTATCGGGCGTAATCAAGGCAGTATTAGCACGTAGCAACAGATCGGACCATATATCTCAGGTGTAGCAAACTCCGAACTGGTAATGAGGTCCTGTGTAGTTAAGGTAAACACCTACTTCAATAGCTCTCTAATTAATTCACGCGAAGCACAGTGTGAAATAATGCAATGTGCTAAAGAAGCGACAGAGTGGGTGCCTATCCTCATTCATTGCCGTGGAACCTCTTTGGGAAGCGGCATGCAAGCACCTTTAGGAAAACAAACATCCTAAAGAAATGGTCTCAAGTTTAGTGGAGTGAAAATCGCCACGATCAGTGTTGATTGGGCACTAATACTCAAAATTGAATCCCAGCAGTCTGTAAATTCTCACGTTTTGACCATTTTCTTCGTACCGTACTCCAGAGTCTTTAATGGAGAAGCTGCATTTAAGGGAACCCCATTCCTGGAACTTTATGACTCCCTGATGATCAAGCATGCCATGATACAGGATTGGATAACCTTACCTTGATTGCACTCCCACTTCCAACAACTAAATTTGCAGCAAAGGAGACAAGTTGCATGCCATTACGCTCATCCGTAGGGCGCCTTATAGGCATTCTTGTTATGTTGTTATTTAAATATTACCTTCTCTGCATCCACAAAATGGAATCACTTGGCTTTGAAAAATCTTACACACTACCCTCTGAAAACAGTAGATGGAAGATGTACCGTCCTTGCAGTCAAGTTAAGCCACTCAGCGGCCGACGCTCTTCTTCGGCCAGTCTAAAAATGACAACTAAAGGCGCGAAGTGGGTGTATCACCGTGTCATCTGATGTCAATTCGTAAAGAGTGGTGTGCTGTTGACAAGGCGAAAATGAGGACGACCGAAAAAGTTTGTTAAACAACCCACGCAGTTAGTGAACAGAAAACTTTACCACGATGTTATGTTGTCCAAGCTCACATGATTTACCCACTTCGCTTACTTAACCGCGGGTTCATGTCATGTATGAATAAATTAGGCGCATGGTTTTATCTCTCCCCTTCTCACGACAATTCAATAGCAGGAATAGGCAAAATTCGTTTTACTTCAAAATGCGTCACCGCTTACGCCGTTGGAAAAGGCGCCAGCCAATGAGCTTGTAGAACCGACAGTCTGACCTTGTCATCACGTGGTATGGTATCACAACGCCAAAAGCGTGTGTACAGAGCAGAGAGGGGTGGACCTCGGTCTTCCATAATCGGGAGCTTACTTGGCTGAACTAATGATGCAGCCACGTCTGGACTGGACATTAGACATGCACTACAGCTCACTGGCTCGTCGTTACCTGTCTGACTCTATGCTTCTCACACGTGTAGCTGTATGGGACTAGCATTACGCACGGTCAGCCAAAAATTGCAAACATTTAGCCCCCTAACCTAGGCGACATAGGGTTCAGTCAGGTCCCAACTCCAACTTGTCATTGCCATTGGGAAAATATGTCCCGCAAACTGACATCGCAACGGCGTCCAGCAAGATGCACGAGGGAGGCTATTACCCACACTCACCAATAAGGACACCCATCGATGAGAGGTTTCACGCATTTCTTGACAGCCTTATTCATCCCGCTTCTCGTCGATGCATCTACTTTCCAAGTCACGATAATAGAAGTCACAAATCAGCGTAGATGAACATTCTGAGCAGTATCGTTTTGTGCAAGTCGAATTGATCCCTTCAACGCCTAATGGAGAGGAGTGCCGTAACCAAAGGCAACGCTCAAGTTTGTGATCAACGCTTGGGGAAGCATATCTGCTTATTATCCCAAAGCAAGCCTCAAGTCTCTATTCTGGCTTCGCTTTTGGTGATTCTGCGTCCAATTCAATATTAGAGGCCAATAACTGTGGCCATCCGTCCCGTTTCCGTACAGCTTACGACAGTAAACCGTAATTGTGGACGCTACCTCCGCCGTCTACACTAATGACAACATGCTATCCTTTCGGCGTATTTCCGGGTTTAACATAAAAACAAGCACTAATCTTAAAAAATACCACTTTTTGCCAGTTCTTCCCTTCGAGAATTGCGTTTCCATAACTAGTTTTCTCAAAATGGCATATGACATCGTGACTGACTATTCTGCAAAATACCGACCTGAGTGATTCTTCCATTTCTTTACCAACTAATCTGTCCAATGATAAATTGTCACGTGATGACCCAAGTCCATTTAAATAGTTATGGTTTCGAACTCCAAACTACTTGGCACATTCCCCATCAATGTCACTTGCATTCGATTCGTCGAATTTTGTCTGAGTCTGCGCGTCAGAATTGTGCGACATTTGGTCTCTGCCACCCCATAATAACCGGTTCCGCTACACTGTATTGCAAGCAGACTTGTTGAGGTTATTACAAGGGATCAGAAGTGAGATGCTCTCCAGTTGGGAGAATCTATATTTCCACTAGTTTACAAATAGCGGTTGAATCGGTTAAAGAAATAGGCGAAGATCGGTGCCGTACAAGGGGAGTGGGGCGTCTGAGTAATCATGGTGATCAGATCCTCTCCGACATCCTTATAGTGTACGTGTTAGTACCTCAATTAATAAGCATTCTTTTTTTATAATTGCTTTTCAGACAAGGCCCCTTGTGTTTCATCAACTTTCGGTGCTTCGCACTTCCTCTCCTTTCACCATGCCCAATTTACCCGCCTACAATTCTCGCAAAGAGGGTTAAACCACAAAATAGGTTTCCACGACGCATCCTTGAAGGGTAGATTTTACTTGGCAACTTCGTCATGTGTGCATACCACCGCCATGCACGGAGCCAGTCGCAGTGGGTCCATAAACAAATGACCTCCACAACGCCGTTTATACACAATTTGCACTTAGAACGATTTATGTCTATTTATTTCATCAGGGTGGCTGGAAAATTCGCAATCACTTTTATCCACCTTAAATAAATCGCACTGCATATCCATTTTGAGAACTGCTGAGGTGATACTGCTCATTGCTCACCTACACTTCATTACACTGCTTCATGTAGATGTGCTCCGAATAGCGCGTAGTTTATCCTCGTAGACTCACAAATTCAAAGGTCAGCACTTGTTGGCATCGAACAGTCGATTAGGGACACACCTCAGTTGGTCGAATGGATTCCTGAGGCGAGTTGAGTGACATTGGGGCATGCCCTCGGTGTGCCGTTCAAAAACAAGTGTTGAGAGTGCAGTTCCAGCCAACTTCCCACTTAACTAACCTCATGCATACCATCGTCCTTCTACTACAGTTCCAGTCTCGATGCTACGATTGCAAACCCGATTCTGCCCTGACATTTGCAGGGTGGACGCGTCCTAGGTTCCTATCCATGTAAGCGTCACTGTGGCTGCAAAATGAGTTTGTTGTGCTTCCAAGGGCGAGGAAAAGCGCTGCCCCGACAACTCGTGGCGTTTTCAAAGCTCTTTGCAATTAGCAGAGCATAGTACACTTACATCACTTCAACACGTTGGATTACTAACTCAGTGTATCTGTATGCAAAAGTCGCCTTAGAGGTGAGACCGCCTTCGTCGTGACTTCACGACTTTCAACTATCTGTACTGCATACAGCACACGAAACAATGGTGGAGAAGGTACGCGCGTGTGTGTGCATACGACTGGCGCTTGATTAATGGCAGTGACAACTCGAGAGCGGGAGAGTGAGAAGCTTTGCCAAACAGGCTATTATCGGTCTCACTAAACACTACCAATACTATCGAATTATGCAGTCCCCTTGACCTCACAACGAACCACCTGCTATCAGATCAAACAACAACCAGTCTTCCAATCAAAACTCATCCACGATCACGACCCATTTTCGAATGTACCGAAGTGCATCAGTGACACATTGCCCACATGTAAGATGATGTTGTTTGGTGGCAACGGTTAACCATGAGAAGTGGGAGTCAAATAGTTCCGCACGTGTTGGTTTGTGCAGTCGGTGTATCCAGATGGTGCCTTACACCTGACGGGGAATCAGCGGCAATCCTTACAACACAAGGCTGTGAGTTTGCATCCCTCACGTTGTGGAGCGAATTGCACACCCAAAGCACTTTCTCATGGCCACTTTGAGCAACCCAATCCAGAGCTCGTCTGCTTGACGAGTACCTCTTGGGAAATTCATCTAACACCATCGTCCACGCTACTGCCTTGTGAATCGACAGTGGAATTCGGCGTTGCCTGAAACCTCCTCCATTCGACACCTCGAGGTCTCATCACTGCCAACACACATTCCTTTCCTCCCTCCTCACCCAACATCACACCGACTGTCCATTGTTTGTTACCAATCCACATGCTCTTCATGGACAAGAAGTGTTTATTATCCCCGCATCAAAATACCCTCTCATGTCCCTCCAATTGTTTTGAACCCAGACAATGCGTTCGCCGAAGCCTCCCGAAGTACATGTGACCCGCGTCAACGCTGACCCAATTCAATGGGTTACACTGCACCCATGACTTACCACAAATCACAACAACTATCTGCGCATCTTTCGAAGCGCTCAGATCTGCTCCACACTACTTTACCGTGACCGATGACATTGGCCCATCGAAAGGTAGTTCACAGCTGACAGTGGTGACGGAGGCCCACTCAACCAAACAAATGAACAGACGCCACTGCCCCAATGCAATCGCCAACGGGGCATTTCGAAACGGCGCCCAAAGCACATCGAACAATCAACTGCAGTGATGCACATCACTCTCTCTGCCAGTTTCAAGGATTCTGTGCCACGGTGTAAATTCTGTTAAGGTAACCGACACTAGTTAGGCTACCACGACCCCAATCACTTTGGTTCCTTCTTCAATTAACCAAAGCACTGTGCAAGCGGTTCATTTGCTGCTAGTGTCCAGTTCAGTGGAGCACGCTTGAGTAGCATTTCGTGCCCCTGAACGCAACTACCAAACCAAACATCTCACAGAACGATATCAGTTGCTGCGGTCCTCGTTTCCATCACATTTGTACGTCATCGTGCATTCAAGAAGACTGCGATTTCATGAAAACCAATCCACTGCTCATGAAGACCGATCAAGACGGTACGTGCTTTTGGATCGACAGGTCGTCCAGAGTTTACTCTCACACAGTTATCGTGATCCATGTACAGAATCATCAGTGCTTAGACCAGCACTCACTCTCTACTGCACAAAAAAACACGCTTTGCGAACGGGAACTGTATCACAGGACAAACTTTGCATGAAAGTGCCAATGAATGCATCTAAGTTATTGTTTTGGCGAAGACAATATCACGGAAGAGGAGTTCTGAAAGGAAATGCAAACCAGGGGAAGTTCGGGTCATTCGCCATGTTTTACAAAAAAACGGTCTTCGAGAGTCTGTTGCGTCAACAAAATCCCGATCGCAGAACGAATTCGCGGTAAAACCCAACCAAATCGAGGTGGTATTGCGGCACCACAGATATCGTACTGGTCATGACCGCGTAGCAAAACGCAGTTGCCCAAACACAAGTCATCCTCTCTGACTACCCGATATGCAATGCGGTCTGTTGTTCTACCGATGTTTCGTGAACTCGGTCCGCAAAACACTGCCATTAATGCACCACGGGGGGTATAAACTAGTTGAACCGATTTCTCAAGAATTCTCGGAATATTTGTGAGCTACGGCATTGCGAAGTACTTCCTTTCGAAAGCGATATGCTCGATACCAAAACCTCTAGACAAAAATCGTAATATCACAGCGATGGTTAATCGAAAGCAAGCATCTAGTAATGGTGATTTTATGTCAGAATAATGCAATCGTCTCTTGGTTCTGTCACGAATAATCTCTTAATTGATTACGCCCATTAATTCCTCGACCCTTCTGTAGGTTTCGACACAATTGCTGGCAGAAGCAGATGTCTTAAAATACACGCAGAAATCACGCGGTCTTCTTCACCAAGTCCGATTGTAATGTACGAATGCGGAAACAGTTGTCATCCTGGATCAGCGAAGGATATCTTCCGACGCATAAACCCTCAGCGTTCAAGCATTCTGATACACAGGTCTCAGTCGCTTGCCTATACCACCCTCTCACATACCTCAATTTTCCACCCATATAACAAGCCATGAGGCTGTCGTATGATCCATCGTAGCGATACACAACTTGGTTCCCCGAATCTGTTTACAATACCTTCTTTGTCAACACCAAAATATCATGTTGTACTTGGGACTCTCGATAATGACTTGATCATTATTTAACTCAAAAAGTTGTCCTTAATAGAAAGATAAGCCAGTTCGTGATGTTTACCACACATTCACGGCACCTAGTTGGCCTGTGTTCTTCTGGTTAGAAAAGAGTATCGCCAAAAGGATATTCAACATGAGATGAAGGTAGCTGCTGTCCGATCAAAATGACAAATAGGGTGGAGTAGCAAAAATATGAGCAAGCACACTAGTGTCAGGCAATAAGATATGGGTAGGTGGAATTGACTACATGGAGTAGACTCAATCACAGCAGAGCTTGCACCGGATGGGTTTTATGGTAGGATGGTGGCTCTCCAAAATGTCCTCAATCTTCAAGGCAGCCGGACAGTCGCGCTGTGATTGGAGGGTTTCAAGGACGGGTCGGAGATCATCAAAATCAGCCTTGAGAGGAGGCACTAAACAGGATCTGTGAAACGAGATTCGAAATTGTTCGAGGTTACCTAAGTTTTATAAAAAGGCTAACGACGAGATTGTGATTTATAGCTATTTATGGCATGGTAATAGGAAATAGAGAATGGCGAACGACTTGTGGAGAATCGGTTTGAAAAAAAGGAATGTAACAAATGAACCCATCATAATCCATAAGATGCTTCTAAAAATCTCTCCGTAGCAATGATGCAACAACCTTCATTCTTGTCCCATAGGCGGAGCCAATTCGCTAGGATACTGTGTTGCTGCGAGGTTCAAAACTAGACGTGGACTTCCCGCGATTCGTGGTGCCGAGCTGCGCCCACGCCACATAGGGCAGTAGTCGTCGAGTTGTTCTGTGGGCCTTTTAGTAAGAGCTAACCCGGGTCCGAAGATGCTTGACGTTGACCAGATCCAAATATTAGCATTTTCAAGTTAAAGGGTGTTCGTTAACAAATGATCACGAATGGATCATCAAATGAAAGCAAATTGGCTTACTGCTGTTTGGAAATAGGAAATGACAGATGGTGAGTTCCAGAAACTAGAAGACATCCGATTTTCGGTTGCTCAACATAAGCAACGTATTCATAGGCTAGGTCTGACGGCCTGAACTTTCATTCAATTAAAAATATGAATCTATTTAGCTATTGACTAACGACTGCCAAACCTTGCTTCATCAACACCTCTGACCTGCAGCTGAAACAGTGTCTCGAACCCATCTTTTTTCAGTGGACAGATGATGACACGTCGTTAGAGCTTTGAGCCTTGGAAACATCTCAGGTGAAATTGAAAGACGCTTTTATGAAATCAAGACCGATTGTTATAATTCCTACAGATATAATTAAAAGACATGCTTGCGGGATCACCGAATTCAAGCGTAATAAAGAACGTGCCACCTCCTCCGCTTGTACCCGAGACAAGTCTACCGAGTCACGCCACCTCTACCGGTAAGAATTCCAATTTACGCGCCCTCTAACTCGGTGCCATGCCATAGAGGGATTAAATTCACCACAAACAATTGAAAGTTCAAAAAGTAGGCAGCTGGTGTGGCAATTAGTATCATCCATTGTGTTCCAAAATCCACAAAATTGCAGTGCCTTTCTCACACGTGTAGAGGCAGGCAACTCAGGCCTAAGCAAAGTAAGAGGAGGAGGAGGAGGAGGAGGATTATGAGTATGAGCTGGAACTAGGGATCAGGTGACACAGATGCACTCCAAGCAATTTAGGCACATGAAAATGTAATCATTCCCTGCAAAAATTGTCAATAAAAAGCTCCTCATCTCAGGAAAGTACTTTTCAATACCGCTTGCCTGTTATTGACGAGTAACAAGGATTTGATGAAATGCATCCTCTCAAAGACCGGTTCCCGCGTTTGTTTTGAAATAATTAAGCAAATCACCTGCCTCTTGCAAATGGGGAAAAAAAACATTACATCAAGAAGTGATGTAAAATTGAAATTTAAATCATTGTGTGGCATTACACGAAAGGCCTTCCACAAAAGCGTCTTTGAGCAAAATATAGTAAACCGGCAAGGCGCTTGGACGGTGCTTGGAAATGAAGTGGAAGAACATCTATGAAATTGGTGCACTTGCTAAACAGGTGAATCGAATTTTGCTTAGTAAAAAGGAGGGAGGCTAATTCACAGACCAGGCGTTGTAGTGTTCTAGCTACCCTCAGGCTAAGATGGCCCAACATCTAATTTATGTTTGTACGACACAATTCGGTGCAATCAGTGATCATGGATAGATGAAGATCCCTTCCCTCGCACCGCACGTTTGTGTTGACAGGTTCAAGTAGAATAAATACGATGGTAGTGCATACTTGTGATCCGTTGGATTGAATTTCTATCTGAGAGTGACTTAGAACCTAGCCTCTTTGTAATCACAATGCCAGTGAGAGGAGAGAGGTGCTGAGAGTTTAGCAAGAATCAAAACTGTGCAGTATACACACGCATACAGATAAGCGGCAATTAGATTTTGATGAATAAGTACTTGCGCTCACCTACACATGCGTACAGAGTGAAACAGACCGCAACTCGTGACACCTGTTACCACGGACTTCGCTTAGGGGAAAACGCTAAGCACACAAACTGTGAATTAAAAATTATGTGGCAATCAATGGTACCGACTCGTTTTTCTTACCACTTTTTTGTTTTCATCGATGTCTTTTCCATCACGCAGCGTGTAGAAAAGGAAGGAATCAAGCTGTCAGCATCACTTAACTCTAATCACGTGACTCTACACTTAAACATGCACAAGCACGAGTGAGTGCTGGAACACATAGAGACTAGAGTTAAGAGGTGTGTCCTGACACATTCTAGCGCTCCCATCACCAACCCGGGATAAGCAACACGTGGCCAAGACTGCTATCAAATGCTGATATCTCGGACATCAAGCAATCCACAACATCGTAGACAGATCGACTTAAAGTTATTAAGATAAAGAGACTTGCTGATTGAAGCAACAAGCACCAACAGTCGGGAGGCATATAATGAATGACCTCGTGCCAACTAATTACACTGTAACAAATGTGTAATTTGTGGATTCTAATAATCGGGTGAAAGGACCAAATGGTGACATAGACGTCTCAGAGAACACAAGAGGGCACATGATTTTAATGATACTGCCACACAATGCCTAAAATTAAGTTTTGAGTTAGTTCATATTGGAAGGCACAGAATGACGTCTGCTGTAGTACACAAATCACAAACACGAAACCGTACGTCCTAGAGGTTAGTGGAAAGGGTATTGAGGACCATTGATAATATTGTTTGGAATGGTTCTAATGGACCAAATACGAGCGTATATTACACCGCCTTGCATTTTCCATGAGGCTGTGACAAGATTCAGCCAAATGGCGGTAGTAAGCAGAAGGGTGACGTGGATCGACCTACCTGTGGACGACGTTGTGGCAGACGGAGCAGACGGCAGAGCAGTGATGATGCGGTTGAGGGCAGGGCTTTCGGCAGACCAAACAAATCGACTGACCGAGCGTCATGCAAAGCTAAAAGCACGCAAAACAAATTAGCACTGCGAACCGTCGGCACGCAATTAATTTGATCGTTAAACCATCGCCTTCGATTATTTTAGGACTACCGAAAAGTGTATAGTCGTTCCATGTAGGCTCTTGAAATATCCTCGATCTACAATGATTCTATAAACTTCTACCCATCAGTGATGGCAGTCGCATTAGTCTTACTGACACGTGTGGATGATCTCACTCACCAACACTGCCGAATGGTTGACTTTTAACGTCACTGATCTCTCAAACAGTGATTCAAATGGAGCCTCGTTATTTTTCGTGCTTGTCACATTTTTTATACGCGAGTAATGTAATCGTCATTTGGTTGACTTTGTTCATTTGCAGTGCCCATCAAACAGTGTGCGCAAGATAGTATCGCTTAAAGATGCTACCGAAATAAACCGAAGGGAGATTAACGCGGAAAGGAGTAAGCGTCAAAACAGATTGAAAGACGCATCACAAGACACTCTTTCCAATAGTGCATGCATGCACGTGGTGAAGTGGGTGAGTGACTGAGTGAGATGTTGAGAGGAGGAGCACCGCGCCGCATGCCAGTGTATCAAGAAACGTTAACACACTAAACGCAAACGCGCACACGAGCAAAGCTCGTTTGGACTCCAGAATATCTGTGGAGGAAAAGATCCTAGGGATAGACATACATTTTACATCGTGACAGTGGCGAAACGGAGCACCTGCCTGTGAGAGAGCAAAAAAGTGGCTCAACCAACTGATGGGCGACTTTAAAAACTCCGAGTATTGCAAATCGCAGACAAGGAGGGTGTTGCCATCTGTGCCTCATTTTGCCAGTAAGGCGAATAACAAGACAATGATTGGATCACAAAAATTTGGAATAAAAACTGGCTTGTGGAAATAGTAATGCTTTAGTAAAACATGCAACAATATTACACTATAACTGCATTGGGAGGAAGGAATAAAAGCAAAGTTACTAATACGATTCCAAATTACTATGCATGCGTTCACATGTTCCTCAACTTCTGTTAGTAAATCCGTCAGAAGTTCAATCAGCGATCCATCGAGCACCCGTTCCACAGTCCACATGGTGTACATGTGCGGCCGTTCCAACAGCCATGCTGGCTGACTTTCCTAAAGGAGGGTAAAGGGAGTTTTACTAATGCCTTCTTAAGTAGCAATTCCGGTGCTAGCTCTGCTTACCTCAAACTTGTGCAGTAGACTAGCGGCCTCGCGACAGACGCGAAGGTAAGTCGAAAGGAGGCGATGAGCTCGCATTCTAAGGCTCCCCGTCAGTACGGCCTGTGCATTCCATCGTTGCCAAGGTTCTGGGGAACGGAACTGTTGACGTGGCCACATGTATTCAAGAGCAATGAGGGAATCACGCGAGACCTCGAGGTAAAAATAGCAAAGACATACGATCTACTAGCCCCGAGAGAGTAGAAAACGCAGTACATGTGTGGCAGGTTAAGGCCACTTGTCATTTACTACTTTAAGAATGTGAAATTCATTGTGAGAAAAAAAAGAAATCTCCACTTTTCACAAGAGTGACCGCTCGCAATTAAATTCACAATAATGTACTGCCACCTGCTAAACCGTAACTGTATACGGTGCCTGGGAGAACAGAAATCAGCGCTTCTCGATGAAAGTTTGTAATTGTTGTGGCTGTGCTACAGTAACGTTGATAACGCTCTCAACACTGTATTGCAACACTATAAGATCTTCGATTTTGTAGTAGCAGCTACTACCAGTTATTTTTAGATCAGTTATTCCTTAATCATAAGTGGGCTTAAAAATGAGCAGGCATAGTTTAAGGCTTATGAAAACAAAATAGCAAATGGGAAAAACCTCAAACAGAAACCGTAAAGAGTTGTAAAGAAACGCAAGCGCGCAAAAGCACTAACCGGATAGGGAGAGGTGATGCCCAGAGTAAAGACTTTTCCTGGTATACACCACAGGTCGCCCCAATGACAGCTGGCGCAGAAGAATTTTCCTGAATAGTGGCAAAACCGAGCAGCACTTGCCTCGCCCTCTTCACCGTCCTTTCCTCCCACCAGTGCTGCTCGCTGCATAAAGCCATCAGCCACGGCAATACGGACGTCGGCGGCGGTGAGCACTGGCCCTAGCTGAGGTGAGTAGAGACCCAATACACCCTGGAGTGCAGTGGTAGTGCGCTGCAGTTGCAACTCCTTTGGTGTAGAAGCGTGTTCCATCCTCCGCACACTCGACAACAGCTCGGTAGAGGGCGAAGCGGAGGCGGTGTTAAGGTTGCGGAGCAGCAGGGGCACAGTAGCGGAGGGACACGGAGGGGCGCGGAGGGGTGCACGGCAGCTCCAGCACCGCCAGCCCTGCCGTGAAAGACTAGCATCGAGATGGGCACCTTTATCTACCTCGAGGGTGAGCGTCGTGGAGGCAGAAGCAGGACAGTCACGCAAAAGGCGACGCAGACACGCCGGTGAGTCGTGACAAGTTACAGAGCAGTCGCGGCACAACAACACATTGCCCGCCGGTGACTTAACGCTCCGAACGCAGGAATCGCATACTGTACCCAAAAAGCGCAATGATGGGATGGCGCGAAAGGTGTGACCATGAGCTTCTGCTACCGGTGATGTCGTGGGTGATGGTACTGTCGTATTGACAACAGTCGGCTCGCGTTCCTGGATAAAGCAAAGAGTCGGATCCTCTTGAAATATACCGTTGATTTCAGCTAAAGGTGATTAACTAGCTTGGCAATAAATGTGTGTAGTGGGCGTTCGCTGTGGAAGTAGTCGTTAGAGAAAAATGGAAGTACCAAGACTCAACAAAACCATCAGCATAAGCCCGCAGGGGAGTAAAAACTCAGTATATTGGGTTACTTCAATACAGCTGTGTCCTGTGCAAAAATGGTACAGCTTTAAACCAAATTAAGACGGTAGCAAAACTTCTTAAAAAAGGTAGGCGAAAGTCCTATGAATTCTTTGATCTTATGGTTATGAATTATTTTACACATCTGAGAGTGGAAGTAAAGGCCGAAACCGAATTGACAATAGCTTGAATCACATATCTGGACGCATAAATACGAAATTAGTTGTGCTTCAGTGAGCGTAAAATACCTTTGCGACATGCAGAAGTCTTCGTAATTCGACAAGTCGTTTGAGGAGCAACTTTTGAAAAGCCTGCGGCTTATCCCTAGAAGTGAGGTACATGTGTTTGCATTGCAACACGCACTCCTCCAATTCATTAACTGAAGACTGTGCTCCAACACCTTGCTAAAATACGAGTACGTTAACAATGCGGTATATTTAAGAGGGTATTTCGCAGTTAAAATCAACTCTAAAATATGCTTAAATGGAAAAACGGCAAAATTTGCAGTGAAACAGCAATATTAAGTACATATAATTGACAAATAATCGTGTACAAATATTCTAACCTATCCAATAGGGCAGGGCAACCAAAGGAATCTAAATAAACGAGTAGTATGATCTTAATATTCTGTGAGTACTCGCACTGATTGGGTTGAATTGCCGATTCGTGCAGTAAATGGAATAGCTGTGAAATGTAAGAGGAAAATCGAAGGTGCTTTTAATTACCACTTAGAATAATGGTAGTCTAAGACTCAAAGAGCAAAGTTCCGTGGTGAGTAACACAAGTACATCTTACTAATTAGACAATACACCATAGAACATGTAATGTAAGACTAAGATGCACCAGGTGCATCAAATGATGCAAAAAAATCACCAAGGAAACAATCATAGGTATTGCGATCGCACAAAATAATATAGCGAGTGATGAAATAAATACTTAAGGTACTTGGAGCGGAGATTCGACTTACAAAAGGATCGTCAAAGCATGGTACATTCTCCCCATATGAATCTCGTTCTGGCAAAGAGGCATTCTATAACTGGATATACTTACTGGCATCTCGCGTAGAAATCTTCACTTGAAAGGTTGACGCACTGTAGCATTCCCCAAATGGGTTATGGCCTTCCGAAGATTCAAATTCCATTGAGATCACCCTTTCGGAATTAATTCACAGATTGTTTGCAGGCGGCTTAAAAAGGCACTCTATATGAAGGCCAATCATATTATTAAGTGAATGGTGTTAAAGACAAAACACAACCAAATAATTTGGAAAATCAAACGGCCACAATATCTGCGTTGCCCAAATTTGAATATTGGTTTTATTAGTATACCTAAAGCAGTGAGTAAAGTTTTAGTTAATTCCATGAAAGGGTAACCCAGAGGATTACATCACCAATGTTGTCATGACAAGCCATTTGAATAGAGATTAAGGTTTACCACTAAGGCAAAAAACTGGAGGGTCAATATGACGTGCATAATGAGTAGAATCAAAAATCACGGGAAGTGAAGAGCAAGTCCAACAGCGTGTTGGAATCCGGGGGCTCTCGAGTTTTGGCAGCTTGTACGCACGTGCCTCAGTAACCATTCTTCAGTAAGACTGCACCTCCAACAGTCCGTATTAGATGTCACGCTCATGCAAAATGAGGATTTTATGACCAGTCAGAAAATCAGGATTAGTGCCCTTTCGTCTCGGGTTCTCACACCGTCGTCACGAGTTGCCTTCGAAGTCGTAGCAAGCTATAACATAATGGAAGGAGGTTAGGCAATACAGTACAGAAGGACTGGAAGGCTATGGGCGTAGACAGAGGATTATGCCGTCAAATAAATGTACGCCCAATGGAAGTTGAATAACCTAAGTAGGTTTGTGTACAGAAACTAATAAAAACACTGCATATCACAATGATTTTCAGGTTCCATAATGTGTCTGTGAAATAGTTCTCCGAATTTGTATCGGAAGGAGACGGAGGAAACATGCAGCATCGAAGAGTAGACTGTCATACAGCCAGCTTATCCTCTCTGCCCGGCTTTTTGTGGTAGTGTTTGCTTAAAAGCAAGACGATGAAGATACCATTCCCAGCCCCAGGATTTTGGCAAACTTTGATACGGCTAGTAATAAAATGTCGAACTCAACTCCATGTTTCCTGATATCCATTTGTGACAGCCACTGCATCGAAATTCAGACTGGGCGCCCGCCAAAACTCAACCTTTCCAGTTGCCTTTTAGCGAGCTGCCTTTGCGTTAACCATCCTCAACGCGCCTCCCCTCCAAGGCGTTTGGACCTGGCACCCACCCCACAGAACTAGGTCTGCCCCCCCCCCCCCCCCAGCTCCAACCCAAGTCAAGCCCAGATTCCGCTGATGTGGTCGCTGCCAGTCATTCTAGGTGTTAGAGTCGATTATCGCTACCGCCATACAAGAGGGACCAAATGCCTGAGCGTATTGCAGCGACGGAATACGCCGCTATGAGAGGAGACCAAGATGAACACGCGAACCATGCTGGAGTAACACCCACCTCGACCATGGTTGCAGCAATACTCGCCTGAATGCTTACGAAAAGTACCCATCTTCCAACCCTCAGCCTTGTACACGTCAATCCCGAGCATGTCAATACTGATATTCGCACCACCTTCCGAAGGAAACCAGAAGCTTCAATCCAAACATGCGTCGTGCACCAGGCGCCGCACCTACCGTGACCGACAGCCCAAGAGTCTCAACTGCCAGATTAAAAAAAATACAAGTCTTCGCAGCAAACTGATGATACACCAAATCAGTGACCTCACTTCAGCCACTATAACCCCTACAAACAAACAATCGAGAAGACCGACACCAATGCGCAGGGGCACACCTCCACAAGACAACTATAGTCAAATGTCAAACATGAGTGGTGGCACAATGTATCTACGAGTCTCAACATATAAACGCAGTTCCATTATAAAAGCTTAAAATATCGGGAGATCGGTTAGTAAAAAGCATTCTTCTCACGATAGTGACTCCAAAGATTCTACCTCAAGTTCCTAAAAAAGTAAACATCGTAGGCACGCTTCAACATTAAAAAACCTGGCAAATCGCGAAAAAACACAGAGTCAAACAATATTTCTGAGCACAAAGCAATGCATAAAAACAGGATTGAATATGCAAACAAAAGGACTCACCCACCTTTATATCGCTCATAAATTTTCGCAAGGATTCTTCGATCTTCGACAGCCGTGTGAGCTCACTTTGCAAAGCTTCAACAAGATTGCACAACTGAAGCATTGGAATCATTAAAGCGTCCTCACCTCCTTGTTCTCGGACAGTGTTTCAACCAAAGCTTCACGGCGCTGCTCTGCCAGATCCATCCAGTATTCAATCGAAGGAGTTTCTAAAACATATGTGTTCAGTTAACACACCTTACCGGAAGAAAGCATCTCCTTCAAATTCGTCAGGGTTGTTTCAGTGGTCTGAGTTGATACACCTCTTTTTTCTTGAGATTTCTCAGACCTGTTTGTTCCACAGTGTTGACAGAATGACAAAGCAGTGTCTTTGTATACAGTTAAGGAAGGAGCTTTAGCCGATTTCCTCAATGGAATGCCACTATTTTCCTTATTATCAGTTTCTCCGATGACTTTCTGATCGTTGAGATGCTTGATGGGTTTCTAGAGAGGATATAGGAAACCGGAATTTACACTCTTGAGCTCTCCGTTTTCCAAGTGAGCAGCATGACCGACCCTAACGGAGAGACCTTTGCGGCGAACAAGCATCTCCGACGTAGCCCAATTAAATGACGAGGCCTCAGTCATTCAATTAGAGAGTTATCAATACAGTGAAACAAGATAAAGCAAAAAATGACTTAATCACTAATTGTAAAGGTACAATTGTAGCAAAATCAAATTATGCAGTGCACGAAAATGATTTTTTGTGTCAACATTAAGTGTATAGGCATTGCTGTCAAATGACGAGCAAATTTCTGAAATACGGTTATGCTCCACACATGTAGTGATCAACAGCGTAGAAGTCCTATTTATTTTGGGTGATATGAACTGGCTGTCAATGTTATAATGCCATTATAATCAATAATTTGCACGTTGCTGGCAGATCTCAGTTTTACCGATCGAATTTTATCGCTACATTCATTGCATGCATGTTAACAAAACAAACCAACATATCTGGTTGTGTTTCATTACGTTAGTAAGTTTATAACGAGAAAGTAAAAATACTACCCAACGCCATTGTAGCACTGGAGACTTTCCGGGAGATGAAGGAAGATCTAAAACTCAGGTAGGGTGAAAATATTTCGCCAATGGAAGTGAATTATTACTGGCAGTATGCCTCCGATGCCAGTCCATCATCACAGACTTCACGCCTAACCAAAACCTCCAGCCAAAACCGAAAATTAAAATAACACTCTCTGCTCTTCTGGATCGTCCCCCAAGCTCCCCTTGATCCACCTCCTGCGTCAGCCACCACAAATAAATCATCTGTGAAATACAGTGCCAGTCATCAAATTGCTATGCGTTTGAGGAGATGCTTCACCACAGCGTCACTACAACCTCACATCCACTCTCCAGCATTTGTAATTTCGTCCGTTTTGTGAACTGAATCCACACAGTGCAAATTCTGCTGATCATTACCCATGCCTATAGCCAGACGTTAAATCATTGGCCCAAAAGCAGACACGTGAATGGGAGTTGGGAGTTTAACACGCTTCTGTGGGATAGGGCTTCGCGTCTGCTTACACTGTTGACAGATGGTTTACGGTTGGTGTTAATAGCTTTCTTGAGGAACAGGGGACCGGGTTGGTTGCTAAAGGCGGACGTCATTCTCAGGTCCTCTGCTATGGTCCGTCAGCGATCCTCCCATCTACAGCATATACACTTCTTCTGCCCCAATGATGTTTGTCACACAGCAGTAGGAATCATGATGGATGTCCCTTAAGATCGGATTCGCTTTCCACTGCCAACAAGATAGACCGCCGAGACTTCTTTGAAGAAGAAGAAGAAGAAGAAGAAGAAGAAGAAGAAGAAGACGAAGAAGAGCACAATGCAGCAGCAGTGTATACATTTGACGAAGAGGAAGGAATTAGGGCTACTATCGTGGCGTGGAGGTCAGCCCACTGGACGGAGGCAGAATGACTAACCAATCACGCACACTCGAAACAGAGAGGTAAACAAACAACACCAACAACACCCGTATTTGGGTTGCATTATTGTGTCAGTGAAGTGGGACGCTCAGCGGAGCAAGAGGCAAGGCAACCTGACCAAGCAAAAGACACTCGTTTCTGCTGACTGACTTATAAATCCCAAAGATACACATGGATTTCGAGTAACCTAATTTCAGAAGACGCGAAGAAGTGACTGCATATTGGAAGACTGCAGCCTTAAATCCAACACTGCGATCGCTTATAAACTACAATCAACGGCAAAGGGAACCCAAATCTGTGTTGATAATGGCAACACTATGTCATTGGCCTAGGTCAATGTGTTTCCTTTGTGTGCTTTTTAATGAAATGTTATTATAATGCAAAACGATTTCAACTAGTCAGGTTTGTCTTACCAATATCAGTTTATCCTAAATTGACATGATATTTTATGACTTCTTTTACTTTTCTAGGCAAATTTTCATAAAGATAGCAGTCTAAAAAATGAAGTCAAGTGTGAGGTTGTAGTCAAGGCGGAAAGTTTGGTAATGAGGTGGCAAAACCAGTAGTCATGCGGATTCAAGAGTGCTGTCACCTGCGAAAAATGAGGACAAAGTTCAAAGCACAATATTTTTCACTTTCTGCTGTCACTATTGTAGGAGTAACTTCCGTCTCCTGCCCTTCTCTGTGACTGCCTCTAGTACGAGAGAGTTTATTGTTGTTAGACAGCTTTATTGTCTTAGACAAAACGGTGAAGTGGTAGCGATTTAATAGGGTGCTATGGGATGGTCACTCTTCGTGTTACCTTCAAGTAAAAGCCTTTACAAAGGATTATTAGCCCACTCCATGCACCCTTTGCATTTGGTTTATTTCAAACACCTACAATTGCCCTACTTGTGTAGCATAATTGAGGCCAGGCTGATGACTGAGAACTGGAAGTTTGCATTGAATTTTATATTTATATAGACTGGCCGTTAACAAGTATTGTAGAGGCAGGCCCATCTGAACGTCTCTGTCTAACTCGCTACCCTCTTAAAAGGGTATTTTCAGTGAGTCTAATGGTCATTCAACGTAAAAATTGTTAAAATTTTTCGAACAGAGGTCGCGTTGGCCCTCGAAAGCGGACACACCACGTGATGTGCACATTTCACCAATCAAATTTGGCGCCTGCGCAAGCGATCGATAATCACTCGCAGAGGCGCGCCAGCTCCGCCGCACGCGCGATGGGCAGAGAGGAGTGGGGGAGTGTAGAGGGCGTTGCGATTGCCACTGACAGCCCTCTCACGCGCGTGCACATACACATACACCCACACGCTCACACTTATGATGGGGTGGGCAAGGGATAGGAGCCTAGTCCATTCCTCCTGCCAGCACCTATGCACACTTCCATGATTATGTGCTGCTAGTCCACCTTCAAAGGGCCCCACCAGTAGTAGTTTTGCCGTTCGTTTAATTACTTTAATACCACAGAAACTTTTGCAATGACCTTACATCAGTGAAAGGAAGCTGTGTAAATAAAGCGGCAGCATTTGGTGCTAGTGTGTAAATACAATTATTTAGTTATGTTTGAGCACAGGTAAACGCCCATCCCTGCGGTCGCGTAAATGTATTTAGTTTAAAATTCTACTGTGTAAATATCCCTCGCTCGAGTTGGCCGTGAGTTCAGGCGAGTCACTAAAGGCCGCCCTGGTGATATCACACACACAAGCTTCACAACCATTTTGAGTGCCAATTCATCGGTGGTGTTACAAATGCCTACCATTCAAGGCAAACTTTTCATTATGTCACTGAACGAGAAAATAGTTTAGTCTGAGGAACTTGATTTACTGCTAACTCTATTTACTACATCTAATCAAATGAGATGGTTTTTAACGTCGATTTTTGTACTTTTTTGATCCTGACTGACTATGATGTCTTGGTAAGTCAAACAAACCTCAAGATTAGTCAACTTTGGTGGAGGAGCGAAATCTGGTTATCGCTGAAGGGAAGGTACTCGTACAATTCTTGAAAGGTGACATTTTTTTATTCAATAAGTAATAGCATTTAAAAAAAAAGTGAAGAATCTTGGCATTGACCCTTGTTTGACAAAGCACCACATCCAGCTAGCGACGGCTTGACCGCTCATATCGTGAGTGACTGTAAAAAGGGGCATTTTGCAACTGGGTGGAAGGAGCAAGGATGAGCCAAGGGAAGGAGAAATCGAGTTGGCTAAAAGAAGCTAGAGTGTTGCCATGTTGTACTGTCTGTACACTCTGCCAGGACAAGAAAGGAGGGTCAACAAATGGGCTATTTCAAGCAGGCGATTTGAAGGTTAGCTTGACAAAATGACTATCGAGACAGAAAGAGGGTTACAGAACTACTGCATAAAAATACCAAGAGAAGGTAAGCCCAACTTTAGGCGACAGTGGTTGAGATTATTGACAAGATGATCTCAACAGCCTGAATACAAGGCAAAATGAAAGCTCAAAATCGGACAGATATTGGAGTCGACAAGTGAACTTCTTATGTTCATTCCACCGTGTTTGGCCATGCAGGTAACCTATCCTATAGGGGAACAATAGTAACAACAATATTGACCAAGCAAGCTCCATTCGGTAGTTCAAAACGTGAGCAGTGATGGCAACTGAACGAGGGGGAAATAACTCTTGTTAGAGAAGCCACCCATTCCAAGAGAGTCGGCCGACGACACCACGTAGGAGGGGCACGACTGTGACACAGAGGTTAAATACAGACATGAAAGGTTAATATGCCATCAGCTGGTGTCAGGGTTATGACTCAACTTCAACTGTGTCACCATGTCTGAGTTGACTGCCTGACCAGGGCTAAGGACATGCTCAAATCGCTATCCTGGAGTCGAATTGGATGGGTGGGTACAAAGAGTAGATTTGTATATGGTAAAATTGACTCACACAAGAGTATCAGCATTTCGGAAGGGGAGTGAAGAAGCGAAACATAAATGGTGATAATTCACTGTTAGATCTGTTGAGGTTCAATTGCAAGAAATGAAAAGTAAAGAAGGGATGCACATGCATGAGGAGGAGTGAACACCTTCATGGGCAACAAGGAGGGCTGTGGCGTTGTCGTGTTTCTGTATTTGTCATGGCGTCGCTCTCTCCTAGTGTCCTGTTCCACCCTCCCCAACTCCCTTTGCAAGCGCACACGAGCAGTCCGGCCCGGGTTGGGGCACAGGGTGGTGTTGTGGCCTCAGTGCTCCTGATCGCTGCATTCGCAGGTCTTCGTCATCCGCAATTCGGTGACTCGACTTGATTAATGATTGTAAACACGTCCAAACTGATACCTACCATTGTGCACAAGTTAAGCTTCCCTCTATCAACTCCACTTACTGACTTCTCTGTCCTTTGTTCTCTGTCGTCAATATTCAACAGTGGCTGGCTACTACAGCATTCAATATGCTTCACTCTCAACTATGCCCACGAACGCGTAGTGTTGACTTTTGTTCCTTCCTCACCAAAAAGCAACAATGGCGGTAATGAGGTCAGCCAAAAGCAAAATTAAAGGCTGAATCATTTCATAGTGAAGTACTTAGATTAACCAATAGAAAAATTACTAGGTAAGAGAAAGGGGAAAAAGAAACCATATTTAAGACAGTAGCCAAAACTTAAACATCCCCAATGCGTATAGGGAGGAGAAACGAAAGCAAAAGAAGAAAGTAAGAGCTACTTTATGCAGCAAAAGAGGCTTAACAATTTAAAAGCTCAATCATAAGCAAAAAAAGTCTATATTCCCGGCTTTGATGGTGAAGCCGTGGAACGGTGCGTTAAAATCGCGTTGACTACCAAACGTGCATTGAGTGATGGCCTATTGGTTGAGATGAGCAACGTGTTGAGAGCGAGAGCTTCCAAAGCGTACAAAGCGATGAAGTTGTATTGCTTCGAGGTAAGAGCAGTTTAACTTTGCAAATTTACTCAGTAATTTCCAACAGATCTGAGCAAAAGGTTACTTAGCATCTCAAAATTTCCCCCAACACGAAGGAAGACATACAACAGGCAGCTCAATGTCGCTGCCATCGCCCCAGAGTACAACAGCGGAGCAATTAAGTAACTCCCTTGCCAAAACTCGGGATTCCAACTGACAACCGACAACTGACACAGTGCATTCGCAATGTCACGACTTTTCTGACTGGTCCTTGCTCACCCCATTGACGTCATGGACAAACTACTGGATTCAAAAGGGATCAAAACTTGTGATCGCATCCAATCACAATTTTATCGACTGTTTCAGACATGATCAAGTTGTGAACAGCAGTGTCTAAAGCCTGCAAAGGCAAATCCATTCGTTCTACTACGAGTCCGGTGAATGTGGAGAGTTCTCATGCCCTTCATGCACGAGCGATGTACCAAAGAGACCTTAATAACGGATTCCGCATGGAAGTGAGCTGTGCCGTGTTGGAGTTCAGTGTTGCCTTTACTTCCGATACATTTGCCCAAGTCGTTAGTACCACTCAGAAAGGCCACTTCCCAACAATCTTTACCGTTGGAACATTTCCACAATAATAATGTTTCGTATGATATTACATTACGTAGCTCACGGATCAGCTGCAGCTCAAAAAACCTTCCAAAGTAAACCTCTCTTCAAAGAAAATTGCAGCGGTTACATCACATTATTATCCAGAGGTTCTCCCTTTCCCAATGCGCGCATCGCCTAGAACGATTGCAACAATAGCCTGTCCTCCGGCGCCAAACACATCGTCACGCCCTCAGCAGACTAAGTGGAACGCAAAACATCCACCTAGCCCAAGATGACCAACATATCCACCAACCCACACCTCCCTACTCACCAAGCGGTTGGTTCCGATGTAAGCAAGTTAAACAGAGTACGGTAGGAGACAACTCCTCCATCCTTCAACCTCATTCATCTGTGGAGGAAACCAAGTGCTGTCTTGTCTTGCTTTTTCGCTCTCCTCTCACACCCAATGCCATGGTGAACGCAGCCAGAGCGCCTCTCAGGCAAACACTCTGCTCGCCGCTCCCATTGGTCCAATCACTCGACCACACAAGCCCTATACCCGCACCACAGACAACCACGGCGCCAACCCCACGACCTTCACTGCCGCCCCGCCGTGGGATTGCAGGCAAAGACACCCAACTGCACCCATTCCTTAGCATTATGTCCACACACACACGCAACCTCGCTACCACGATGTCTCGATCCACAACCATCAAGCGTTCACCATCGATTGCCATGACTGCCGGCCAAGCCACCACAACCAGCGGAATTAATGCTCCACTCGCATACACACACCATTGTGTATTGGCGCTTATTCAGAGCTATTAGTCAAATCGACTGACCAAAACGGCCATAGAGGGCACGACAAGGAACAATTACTAGGGCACAAGACACCAGTGTCGAATGTAAATAGATCGTCACACAGATGGAGGGCGTGGGGGCCACGCTACGCCACGCCACGCCCACCCCTACGGATGCAGCATAAAGGTACGTATCGTAGACACTGGTGGGTAGGGAAGAAGAGGACACGAAAACTTCTACACAAGAGCCACGAGTCCATAGGATAAAAACACGCCAATGCACAGTCCCAACGAGAGGTACGTTGAAGTCGCTATGCCGCAGCCCTCCTCATTGCCCGCCGACGCATACCTGCAACAAAACACGCACACAGTCATCTCCTTCCTCTCCCTCCCTCACACAAACACACACAAACACACATCAAAACTCCCCCAATTTCCAACCGCACAAACAGACAGCAAGACCAAATTACTTCAACAACGGCAAAATAAACTCTACCACTCCCCCACCCCCCACACCGGATTTCGGACACGGCAGCCTCAATGCCGACACTTCCGACAACACGACAACCAAAAATTGCACGCAATCTCCCACCACACCAACTTTAACGTCTGAAGTTGCCAACACCGAAACTTAATCGTCCCTCTCCGCCCACTTCACGGTCATCCTGATTCAAAGATTTATTCCCCACTACACATTTTATTGCGCATAAAACTGCCTTTCTGACTCCTCTCTTCTCTCTCCTCTCACTAACCCCTCCAACACATCAAACTAGACTACGATGCAGAACAGTTTGCAACTTGATGTCAAACTATTCACCTAATCCACATCAACTATGAAGAGGAATAATGCTCTGCAAATATATCCACACAACTAAAACACACACCTTGGTGCATAGTTGACGCTCAGGGCGATGAGGTAACCATTCGTAAGACCGAGCAGACCAACCAGGATGGTTGGAATGGAGTCGTGGTAGAAAACTGTAGGGATCCGTCTCGAATTGATGTTGCACAGCATTGTCAAGGGAATCAGCACCATGCGGAGAACTGCCATGGACAAAAGCAGCTTCTTCTGCTCGAACCTTGGCTAAGGAACACACAGTCAACCACATTAAAATTAGCCAGCCAATTCGACTTCTGTAGGCATCTACGATAGGGCACTATACAGGTGCCGATATGGCTGGTGCATTTGGCAACTCACTGTACATTCATGCACATCAAGTTGAAATACGTACCCATTTCACCCACCCAACACAAAAGCGTCCCACGTAGTCGAAAACATTGAAGCAGAGGAAGACAGCAACAGCGTGGAAGTATTTCGCTAAAAGATATATGGACAATGTAGAGGAAATGCCCTATTATAAGCATTATGATTATTATTATTAGCATTATTGTTAATCAAGAGAGGAAGGATTACTCACTATGCCACAGGCTGTTTTCATCGAAGTTGTTGGGAACCAGTAAAACATACACGCTGGGAAAGACAGCCAAGGTAACAGTAAGTGTAAAGAGTAGAGTAAAGCCAGTCCATCTGACCTCCCACATAGCGTGCCAAAGATTTACTAAGATCCTCTTGACTTTCGCACCGAACGGAGTGTTATCACTTTGTTGTTTGGATCCTTAGGACACACAAAACTATTGCGAGTCAACCAAAAAGACTTTTAAGTTTTCTCACCAAACAATAACTAACCTTTGTTTTTCCAATAGTAAAGGAAGTAGGGCTAAAATTCGACAAATAATCGGTAGGTTCGCGATTCGCAGGACAACTTAAACATCCAGTGAAACATGTACGTACATTTCGGAAGAGGAGTACAAAAAGACCGATAGTGAGTGCGATAATGAAAACGCCAATAAGGAAATACGCAAACCCAACATCAAGAGGATTGCTTGCTAACGCAATTGTAATCAAGTTTGCTACGGCCGCCGTGATACCCGCAACAGCCTAATGGAAAACGAAAAGTCAATTCTCACTTTGAAGAAGTTCGAAACAAGGCATCTCACGTACAACTAACCTGGCCTTCAAGAAAAGCACGTGAATTACATCCGGGTAGTACCGGAAATAAGCCATATGTACTTCCTTGGTTAATAGCACTCCCAACTACCTGTCAAGATCATTAAAAGGAAGAACCTACTATTGTTAATAATAACTGTAACAATCGTAACGATGAAGAAGACGTTTGTTTCTGAAATCATAAGGTCATAACGTACGAAGTACCTGTTACGACTTTGGTCAAAGTGGTTGTTATGATGAACATGCAGAGCATGACAATAGCAGACGTAATCACACGAAAAAAGACCGGAAGACTTTATGAATAAGCGAACCAAGGGCAGCATACCAATCTTTTATCATCAAGTTTGCAAAATTCGCTAGCGTCGTTGGTATCAAGGATGCAATAGTCAAATAGCTAAAAAACACCTTTTGCAACTCGGTCCTATGCATCGGAGAAAGAGGATCAGCACCTTCCGGTAAGCTTTTGTTTCGAAATTGATATTGAAAATACTTTAAAATACGTATAGTGCAAGAATATTACTTGTGTAGCTGTGATAAAAAAATTCCAGGGCAATAGCGTACCAATTCCGATAAAAAAGAAAATACAATAGACAAATCGACACCTGAAAGATAAGGTTATGAAGAACAACAGACCTGTCTTTCGGTTTTTCATGATCCGATTCCTCTATGTCCAGCTCATTGTTTCCTATTAGAACATCTCCTTCCCTTTTTTCGCACATTTCATCGGCCTTCATTATTATGACGCGATCACGCGACCAACACTACCACGCACCCAAGCGAATATAAAGCAATCAGTCAACTGGGCGGTCATATAGCGCCTGGAATCAAAGGCTGGGAAATTACCGGTAAATTAAAACAAGACGATATTATGACAAATATTCTGCGTTTGTTAAAGCGTAATGTAAGGAAATATAAAAGCAAATTCTTAGAGCACAATTGATTTTTAGTTTTTCTTTGTTAATAAATAGGACCAAGAAAGATAAGTTGTTGGCAATTTCCACCGCTGATTTTGAAAATGTATTGTAGCGTCCTGAGGGTCCCCTTAAGGTAAAAGAAGGCGCAGTACTAGGGCAGAATATATATATTCCGGGAACAGAGGGCTTGGGGGCTGTTAGCACGGCCCGGAGGCCGACCAATCGGCTAGAACAAGATGGCCGCCCAAGTGACCTAAACCGGTAGTTTGAACAAACAAAGCATTACATTATACTTTGTGTTTTGGGTTGGTGGCTATAGCGCAGACTCAGAAGGGGGAAGGGGAGGGAGAAAGAGAGGGAGGTAGGGCTGGACTCCTTTCTGGTTTGTGGTGCTCCCTACTTTCATCTAGCACAAAGTTCAACTTGTCCTCCTCCGCTCATTATACAAATGAACATTTAGAACGGCATAATCACTACAGTATGGTGCATATTTTACTAACCATTCATAGAATTCGTATGCAAACATGGGAAACATGCCAAATCATAGGATCGTTGATATCGGTGGATTTGAGAATAATTATGCTCATAGGTTTGCCTCTCTGCCCATTATGGAATTAGCAAAAATGGAGGACAATATATGCCTGCACTGTAATACTTTGTTTGTTCGAACTGCCGGTTTCAACCACTTGGGTTGCCATATTGTACTGAGCCGGTTGGCCGGCCTTTGGGCCGTGCCAACAGCCCCCAAGATCACTGTTTCCAGAATACATATATTCTGCCCCCAGTACCATGCATTCTTTTACCTTAAAGGGAGTATCGGAACGCTACATGCACATTTGATGCATCCTGGCGACTCTCGAAAATCATCTTAAATTGGGTTGTGGGGATGGTGCTTTTTAAACAAAGTTTATTTAGTAACAAAGTGCTAGTGTAGTGTTCCAAGACTTCCTTAAATGTAAAAGAAGGCATTATACTAAATCAGAATGCATATATTTTGGAAACAGAGGGATTGGCAGTTGCTGGAATGGCCTATGACCACCCAATCGGTTAGTTCATTATGGCCACCTAGGTGACCGAAACCGGCAGTCCGAACAAATTATTACACTGGCTTCAGTGACCTCATCATCTTTTTGATTCTTTCTGCAATGGAAAGATTGATTGGTTTGCGACACATGTATTGCTTTGAATTAAATAAGGTGTACACAGCTCCAAAGGAGACCAGGAAATGGCGTCCTGCTTAGCGTCAGGGAAATCAATTCTTTACTCGAGAACGATATTCCAGTTGTGTTCCCGCCTCTTACCCTGAAGGTACACTTAAAGAAACATAAGTACTACAGAGCCCTCACGAATTTTAAGCAACATTTCCGGTGTTACCCTTGTGTGTTGCCTTTAACTTTGCCATCGGGTGGTTTTCTTTCTTCTAATAACCTGTAGCCTTTATCCTCATATCCGACCGTCGGAGCACCTTTGTAGGGTCGTATCTTGTGGTGGATGGTTATCTGCTAAACATGGAGTTGTGCCTTGCGGACGAGAGAGTTTGTAGAGGAGAGAACCTTTACTACTCGGCAAATGTCTTCGTTTTAAGGGTGGTAGAATTTGCAGTGAGCTTCGGGTGGGGCAATGGGCCTATATATTTGGCCAAAGTCTCCTTCGCGGTAGACGCTAGTCTGACAGTCTGGGTTAATATATCTTTTGCATGTTACAAGACACTTGCAAGTGTCTCTGGGCGATGTTAAACGTTTTTCTTATGCTTTCTTTTAGACACAGTGCGTACTCTGGGACATTGTTGCTTGCTACTTCCTTGTTTAGTAGGAAAACATCGAAAGGGGCTCCCATTTTGCGGCCTGTAAACATCTTAAACGATAAACCGTCAGGCTTAAATGCTCATTTTAGGCTGTGCTGTCTTAGTAAAAGCCATTAGTAGCCCCGTGGGGGTGCGATTAGTTCTATGTACTTGTCAATTGCCTTGTGATTGCTCAGGTGTTGTGCATGTCTCGGAGATCCTGTAGGCCTTGCGTAATGCGGTAAAAGTCGGCTTTCGAAAGTAGGACCTTGATCGCTATGGACTGATTCGGGTGCCGCCTCGGCTTCTTGCGACTTCATGGGTTCTGCCCTGTCAACCTTCTTGAAGTAGTCAGAATATAGGGGTTTCTCTTCTTGGTGGGCGATAATGTGCCCAATGGTGCCTATACCCACTCTTTTGTCTAAGAACCCTGCAGGCATGGATTGCAGTGGTGCGGGTGCTGTGGAGTTAGGTATCTTAAAGCTGCTGCAAGTAATGCAGGCTCAGCAGAAGTCTAGCACGTATGGCGCAAGTAAGGACCGCCAGCATCTTTTGCTCAAAATCTCGACCATCTTCTCTTCACCCACAGGACCCAGTTACTCGTGTGACTCTCGGAGGACAGTTTGTATTAACAAGCTTGCAACCACTGGGTGCTTAGGAGACTGTGTCTTCTTCGACCAGTCTTGCCATATCCTCCTGGCCACAATGCTGGATAAGGTAATCTCTTCCGCTGTAGGATTATAAGATGGTCCCTGAAACCTCTCGTATACCATATCCGTGTCGGGATTGGTACTCTGCGTGCTTCTCCTGTAGTGTTTAGTAGGCTCGCTCAAAAATATCGTACCCACCATAATGTCATCCGTTTCTGCTACGATGGTTATGCGGGACAGCGCATCCGCGTCGCTACGCTTATTTTCCTTTCTGTATGGAAACATAAAGTCATATTGCTCCAGTTCCTCGTACCAGCGTGCAACTGAACAGTCAATTCCCTTCATTGTTTTAGATCAAGTAAGCGCTTAATGATCCACTCGTGCTATAAACGGCCTCGCTACCAGATAGTCTTTGAAGCGTCGGATCATTGGAGAGATTGCAACCAGCTCACACTCTGTTGCGCTATTCTGTCACATTTTTTTGCTGATTCAGGTGATGGAGTGAGCGATGACGTGTTCTCTTCCTTCTTTGTCCCTCTACGAAAGTATGCCGCTCACGACCACATCGTTTGCTTCTGTATTTAATAAAAAGGGTTGGGCGCTGGCTCCGAAGTTTGATAAGGCTAAAATCGGTGCAATGCAGAGCCTCCCCTTTAGTTCTTTAAATGCTTCATTATACTCGTTTCCCAACTTGAAATTCTTTTTAGTCTGCTTTTCCGTTAGTTTATGCAGCGGACTGGAGATATTAGCAAAGCCTCTAAAGACACGTCAGTAGTAGTTTGCCAAGCCAAGGTAACTGCAGTGCTCCGCCTGATTGGTCGGTGTTGGCCAGGTCCGCACTTGTTTTGTACGGCCTTCGGTAACCGCCATCTCGTCTGACAAGCCTGTACACTCCAGAAAGGTGACCGAGCGTTAAAGGAAACAGCATTCCTTTGGATTTGGGGTCAATTTTGCGCCTCCCAGGCAGTCCAATACTAGTTTCAGATTGGCGTTGCTCTCAAAAATCTCTACCAAAGGCGAGAATGTCATCGAGGTAGATTGTGCAGTGTTTAGGCAACAGACCAATTAATGCTGTCTTTATCAGATGTTGGAAGGTAGCCTCAGCGTTACATAGTCTAAAATTAATAAAGTTCGTTTGGCACTATAGAAACTGTCTGTTTACACCACTTCTGCTTGGCAATATCCGGATTTCAAGCTTAGAGTTAGAGCCCCTTTGACCATGGAAAGTCCACTGAATCGCTTATGTGGGCTAATGGGAACGCGTCCATCATGGCTACGGCGTTTAACCTTCCGCAATCAATGCATAATCTTAGACTTTTAGCACTTTTCTTTACCAGTGCTATCGGAGAGGCCAGTGGTGGCTGATGGCTTTATAACCTCGTCTCAAGTCATCTCTTCAACCAGATGATTTACTATTTCTAGGATAGGACGCGATATGTGTCAAGATGGTTGCCAAATGGCTTTAGCTTCACCAGTTTCGATGGTACGTTTGACAATGTTTGTTCGTCGCATTTTCACGCCTTGCTATGCGAACATGTTGGTATACGTACTCAGCAGTGCGCAGAGTTCTTTTCTTTCGTCATCCGTAGTCGTCAAAGTCGTCCATGGGAATAGCCGGGGCTTCGTGACTAACGCTACAGATATCATCTGCGTCTATTTTTAAAGTCCCGAAACAACTGTAATTGCCTTGCTGCATTGATGAGTGGGAAAGGTGCCTTCTGCGAAATTAAGGACCACTTTGGCATTACAAAGGAAATCAGCACCGAGCATCACGACGCATACTATTTCTGGACACATAATAACTTTCACTGTCCAGGTTTCCTTCTTTCGCCTTTTACTATCGTCTCCCTTCCTTCTGCTTCGCACAATCTTGTAGGAAGAGAAACAATGTATATATTCTTGGAAAGGATCGGGAAAGTTTGCAGGTTTACTATTGATTTGACTGGACCCTAGTCAAGGAGGAAGCTGCATGAAAATCTCTCTAGTCTGCCTGAAACTCACATAAACTAATGAGAACAATTTTGGAGTGGGAATGAGAAGCAAAAGGATGGTTCAAGTGGTCTTGGAACATAATACAGAGGAGTCCGACGTAGATGTGAAGGATTTGGTCATCTATTAAACGTCTGGGAGAGCAATAGCAAGCGACATTCCTGTCGCTTTCTGTTTGTAAACTCGAACAGCTGGCTACGACTGTTGGCTTTCTCCACCATGATGGTGGTCAAACTCGCATTCTGAACTGAACGGTCACCCAATTAGCAACCCTGTTGGGTGGTGAACCTCAGAAGACACATTCTGATAGATGGTGAAGACCCCTATCCTATTCCTAATATTTCTGGCTAAGTTTTTGGTAACGATGGAATTAGTCGCTGGCAAGAGTCTACTCTTGCTAGTCGATGACATGATGAGCTCAAGTCTTGCGGCATTGGCCTATCGAAGTTGCGGAAGCCCTCGGTGTCTATGGTCGTCAAGAGTAAATCTCGCTGGATGGCATTAAGGATAGGCGAGACTCTTAGCTGCTAAGGTTATGCGTAGTGATTAAATCTTGCGGATTTGAGAACACCATCTTTTGGGAAGGAAAGGTGTGCTGGCGCTGCCGTCTGTGTAGTGTCAACTTCATTAATCTCCTCTTCTTTGATGTTTTTCCTTTGCACAAGAAAACGTGACCCATTGAGATTGCCTCGATTTAAATAAGTTAATTAGAGCTTTAAAAGGAGAGCTTTGAAAAGGCGCTCTACTCAGCGTTAGGATTATGGGTCTTTGCTTAGAAAACACGTTTCGAGTTTGGTGCATTCAACGAAAAAGAAGCATTACAATCAGGCGTCAAATTTAATCCCTTGCTGCTTGGAAGGCACTTCTTCACTTATTCAATTGCAAACTGGGTTAATTTATTTAAACTACTTTAACTCAAATTTGCAAAAAATGTATATTAAAAGTGGGTCTTTTGTTACTTTTACAACGTCGATTTGAGGTTCGATAAGACAAAGGAATCGCCTTGGAACTCAAAATCCAGATATTTCTGCTAGAACAGCATTAACTAGCATGCATTTATGCTCTCACCGCAACGTTCCCCTCCACCCTCGCAGGTTCCACCACTTTCACGGTGGCGCAGTCTCGCCTCCACTTCCACCAGTACGATCTGCCCGCCCGCACATCAATGCCACGGACACATCCACACTGCAATGCCTTACCACACCTTCAGGCAGTCAGAAGTGCAAACATACAGGGATGCGCCTCTTCTGTGGTAATTCTCCCTACTCATTGCGTCTCCCCTCCCCTTCCCATAGGCGAGACATTGGATAGGCGACGTCTCTTATCCGAGTCAGTGTTGCCTGATTGGATCAGACCAGCGGTCACTAATCTTGGCCACTCTTGGGTCATTTCACGTGTCAGAGCTTAGCAAATGGAACAGGAACCACGCGACAACACAGTCCATCCAATTTCTTTATGACCTCTAGACACCACTAGTGCTAGCAGTTGTCTTTGTAGGCAATTCAGAACGCGAACAGGAGCAACCAGTTTGCACTGTCTTGAGGCTAGCTACGGTCTCGATGTTTGATGCGAAGGAAGTCTATGAGGACAATGAAGACTTCACAAGTGGGAGCAATACTTGGCAGCTGCGAGAATCTTTGACATCTGATAATTAGAAGCTTGTAAATGAGTGGGGCTGAATTCTTGGTGCAGCACATCGAGACATCCCTGAAGATGAGGGACGACATGGTGGTAGGAGGTAATGCGCATGATGGTCTGGGTGGGGAAGGGGGTGGTACCAGTAAGGGAACGATGGCACAGCCTATCAGTGGCCCATTACCAAAGCTGTGTGTTAAACAAGAAATTGGCATATTCCACATCCCCTCTCTTCATGTAAGCGTCATCCTCGACGCTCCCATTGGCCATCTCAACGTGCGTGCTACTCATCAAACTTTAATACAATTTTGAAGACAACTACTAGCAAAATCACCGACTCAATTCTACAATTTTCTTAGCGTTTAGATCTGTATGGGAACATGCTTGTTCCTTGTTGTCAATATTCTACACTACCTGGCTACTGCATCATTCGACGTGATTCACCCTCAATCATGTACACAAGCGAGTAGAGTTGGGGTTTATCCCTTTTCCACCTAAAAGAAGTAGTGACGGTGGCGAAGTCAGGTAGGAGGAGAGTTGAAGGCTGAATGATTTGATGGTCAAGTATATCAGTTAATTAATAAGAAGAGCAATCACATTTAATGGAGTTGCCTCACCTTGGACATCTTCATTGAGCATGGAGAGGAGAGGTGAAAGCGGAATAGAAGGCGAAACAGAAGTGTATAGACCTACCCACGCATTATTCATGCAGCAAAATAGGCCCATCTACTGCTCTACCGTCACCTCTTGATGAGTTGGAGGAAAATTACCGCTAAAATGAGCTTGTCTTGTAGTGGGCGATCAATTGAATCATTTGAATAGCAAGAAGACGTTCGCGTTTGCCATTCTAATAAGTATATGCGCCAATACATCGAAATTGCGCCAACAGACAAATGTATTTTGAGTGGTAGTGAAGTGGATGTGCTAAGTAGCCTGGCAGAAGCACCGCTCAAAGAAAACGTGTTGCTCCAGGATAGGAGCAGTTAAATAATACACTCTCCACACTCATTCACAGTTAAGTGTTACCAAATCACTGCATTTGCAAATGGGATACTCAGCGATTACCAACAGTTCTGTGCAAAAGATTACTTAGCATCTCAAAATTTCCCCCAACACGAAGGAAGACATACAACAGACGGCTCGACGTCGCTGCCATCGCCCCAGAGTACAACAGCGGAGCAATTAAGTAACTCCCTTGCCAAAACTCGGGATTCCAACTGACAACCGACAACTGACACATTGCATTCGCAATAGCACGACCTTTCTGACTGGTCCTTGCTCACCCCATTGACGTCATGAACAAACTACTGGATTCAAAAGGGATCAAAACTTGTGATCGCATCCAATCACAATTTTATCGACTGCCTCAAACATGATCAAGTTGTGAACAACAGTGTCTAAAGCCTGCAAAGGCAAATCCATTCGTTCTACTACGAGTCCGGTGAATATGGAGAGTTCTCATGCCCTTCATGCACGAGCGATGTACCAAAGAGACCTTAATAACGGATTCCGCATGGAAGTGAGCTGTGCCGTGTTGGAGTTCAGTGTTGCCTTTACTTCCGATACATTTGCCCAAGTCGTTGGTACCACTCAGGAAGGCCACTTCCCAACAATCTTTACCGTTGGAGCATTTCCCAACGCACAAAGTGCCGCATTCGTAATCATGAGGTGAGTACAGCACATTCTCATTGCCCAGTGGCAGCGCCTCTAGACCACCCTGCAGAGGAATGGCGACATCATGCTTGGAGAGAATATGCATTCGTGGCATACAGAGTGGTCTGAGGCCACCGGTACGGGTTAGAAGTCAGGACACACGATGAAGACGCAATACTGCAGATCCGGAGTCGTCCATCCCCAACTCCTTCACCCACACTGCCGCCTCACCGTGGGGTTGCAGGCAAAGACAGCCAACTGCACCCATTCCTTAACATTATGTCCACACACACACACGCAACCTCGCTACCACGATGTCCCGATCCACAACCATCAAGCGTTCACCAGGAAGCGTCAACCATCCATTGCCACGACTGCCGTCCAAGCCACCACAACCAGCGGAAGTAATGCTCCACTCGCATACACACACCATTGTGTATTGGCGCTTATTTAGAGTTATTAGTCTAATCAACTGACCAAAACGGTCATAGAGGGCACGACAAGGGACAATTATTAGGGCACAAGGCACCAGTGTCGAATGTAAATAGATCGTCACACAGATGGAGGGCGTGGGGGCCACGCTACGCCACGCCCCGCTCACCCCTATGGATGCAGTATAAAGGTACGTATCGAAGACACTGGTGGGTAGGGAAGAAGAGGACACGAAAACTTCTACACAAGAGCCACGAGTCCATAGGATAAAAACACGCCAATGCACAGTCCCAACGAGAGGTACGTTGAAGTCGCTATGCCGCAGCCCTCCTCATTGCCCGCCGACGCATACCTGCAACAAAATACGCACACAGTCATCTCCTCCCTCTCTCTCCCTTTCCCTTCCATCCTCCCTCACACGCACACACACACACACACACACACACCACAACTCCCCTAATTTCCAACCGCACAAACAAACAGCAAAACCAAATTACTTCAACACCGGCAAAACAAACTCTACCACTCCCCCAGTCCCCACACTGGCCTTCGGACACGGCATCCTCAATGGCGACACTTCCGACAACACGATAACCAAAAATTGCACGCAATCTCCCACCACACCAACTTTAACGTCTGAAGTTGCCAACACCGAAACTTAATCGTCCCTCTCCGCCCACATCGCGGTCCTCCTGATTCAAAGATTTATTCCTCTCTCCTCTCACTAACCCCTCCAACACATCAAACTAGACTACGATGCAGAACAGTTTGCAACTTGATGTCAAACTATTCACCTAATCCACATCAACCATGAAGAGGAAAATTGCTCTGCAAATATATCCACACAACTAAAACACACACCTTGGTGCATAGTTGACGCTCAGGGCGATGAGGTAACCATTCGTAAGACCGAGCAGACCAACCAGGATGGTTGGAATGGAGTCGTGGTAGAAAACTGTAGGGATCCGTCTCGAATTGATGTTGCACAGCATTGTCAAGGGAATCAGCACCATGCGGAGAACTGCCATGGACAAAAGCAGCTTCTTCTGCTCGAACCTTGGCTAAGGAACACACAGTCAACCACATTAAAATTAGCCAGCCAATTCGACTTCTGTAGGCATCTACGATAGGGCACTATACAGGTGCCGATATGGCTGGTGCATTTGGCAACTCACTGTACATTCATGCACATCAAGTTGAAATACGTACCCATTTCACCCACCCAACACAAAAGCGTCCCACGTAGTCGAAAACATTGAAGCAGAGGAAGACAGCAACAGCGTGGAAGTATTTCGCTAAAAGATGTAGGGACAATGTAGAGGAAATGCCCTATTATAAGCATTATGATTATTATGATTATTATTATTATTATTATTGTTAATCAAGAGAGGAAGGATTACTCACTATGCCACAGGCTGTTTTCATCGAAGTTGTTGGGAACCAGTAAAACATACACGCTGGGAAAGAGAGCCAAGGTAACAGTGAGTGTAAAGAGTAGAGTAAAGCCAGTCCATCTGACCTCCCACATAGCGTGCCAAAGATCGACCATAATTCTTTTAAATTCCGCATTAAACGGAGTGTTATCATCTTCTTTGTTGGGTTCTTAAGACACAAAAGAGTTTTGAGCACCAAACAATAACTAACCTTTGTTTTTCCAATAGTAAAGGAAGTAGGGCTAAAATTTGACAAAAGATCGGTAAGTTCGCAATTCGCAGAACAACTTAAACATCCAGTGAAACATGTACGTACATTTCGGAAAAGGAGTACAAAAAGACCGATAGTGAGTGCGATAATGAAAACGCCAATAAGGAAATACGCAAACCCAACATCAAGAGGACTGCTTGCTAACGCAATCGTAATCAGGTTTGCTATAGACGCCATGATGCCCGCAACAGCCTAATGGAAAACGAAAAGTCAATTCTCACTTTGAAGAAGTTCGAAACAAGGCATCTCACGTACAACTAACCTGTCCTTCAAGAAAAGCACGTGAATTACGTCCTGGTAGTACTGGAAATAGACCATATGTACTTGCTTGGTTTATCGCACTCCCAACTACCTGTCAAAATCATCAAAAGGAAGAACCTACCATTGTTAATAACAACTGTAACAATCGTAATGATGAAGAAGACGTTTGTTTCTGAAATCATAAGGTCATAACGTACGAAGTACCTGTTACGACTTTGGTCAAAGTGGTTGTTATGATGAACATGCAGAGCATAGCAACAGCAGACGCAATCACGCGAAAATAGACTGGAAGGCTTAATGAATTAGCAAATTATGGAGAACACACCAGTCTTTTATCATTAAGTTTGCAAAATTTGCCAGTGCTGTTGGAATTAATGATGCAATGGACAAGTAGATAGGAAACATCTTTTGTAACTCGGTCCTATGCATTGGGGAAAGAGGATCAGCACCTTCAGGTAAGCTTTTGTTTCGAAATTGATATTGAAAATACTTGAAAATATATATAATGTAAGAATATTACTTGTGTAGCTGTTATATAAAAATTCCATGGCAATAACGTGCCAATTCCGATGAAAATGAAAATGCAAAAGACAAACCAACACCTAGAAAATAAGGTAATGTTGAACAACAGACTTGTCTTTTGGTTTGTCTGGATCTGATTCCTCAAAATCAAACTCCACACTATCTGTTGAAATGTCTTCTTCCCCCTTTTCACCCATTTCATCGACCTTCATCATTATGACGCGACTCCGAAACCGTCACAGGCAGAAGCACAAGCGAAGAGGGGACAAAGTAACCGCTTTCGTAATCATACATTACCTTCAATCGGGCAAGTAATTATCGGCAAATTAAAACAAGGTCATATAATGGCTAGTTTTCTGCAATTAGTCAGCACATGGAGCAAAGCTTTAGTAAAAGCTAGTGCGTAAAATTTGTACAGCTATTAGCTTTGTCACAGTGTTTGTTTGACTGGTAGTAAATAACCAGAATTTACGTAAAGATTGCAGAAACTGTTTTTACACCCATCTATGGATTCTAAGGTAAGGCTTAGCCACGCCTCATTTAGAACACAGCTGTTTTTCGTGCTCACTGTAGCGCCCTGAGACCCCCTTTAAGGTAGAAGGCGCAGTACTAGGGCAGAATACATATATTCTAGAAACAGAGGGCTTGGGTGCTGTTGGCACGGCCCAAAGGCCGGCTAATCGGCTCAGTAAAATATGGCCACCCAAGTGACCGAAACCGGCAGTTCGAGCAAACAAAGTATTACACATGAAACTCAGATGGAACATGTGTTCTCAACATACAGCGGGGAATTGAATATCTAGATTGACTTGTAGGCTTGACCGCTTAGTGGCTGCACAATTACGAATCCGCTAAATGTCTGGCCATCAAAACCGTAAGATAAGCAAATAAGTAGAGTACCGCATTGTCCCCTTTTCCCTTTCGGGTGTTTTCTTCGATCATTTTTTTGCAGCAGCCATCGTAAACGCAATTGGTACTACAAGAAAAACACATCTACTAGTCGACTGTGGTAGGTGACGAAGTTCTTTGCAAGTTAGAAATTTTCTGAGAGCAATTTAGCTCAGTTCTTTTGGCACTTTTGCTGAATGTGGATTTCCACCATGTTTACAAACCGTGTTGTGGGACGAGTAAGGTGCCGATCATCACCTGTGTCCATTGCTGCTCGTAGAAACGCTGGCCTAAAAGTAATCACATAACAATTAGTGGTGTTCACATTATCCATAATTACAAGTTCTCTCACTTTTTCACCTTATCATTTTGTTCTTACTCACATTTTTCTGGGTTCCATCCGGCCGTTTGATATTGGCCAATAATTTCTACTTTTTGAGATGATTTACGGCCAATGCTATTATCGCTTTAGTTGTTAACAGCTATCCAGCAGAATACTGGACTGTAGACGTCATTTGCAGCCCTCCCGCTAGGTATCTTCGCGAATTCCTTAATCCCTAGCCTATCAATTTCTCCCAACTCGCTGAGGATTATCATTAGCAGTAGGAATGAGAATTGACGCTCCTTATGATTAAGTTCGATAAGCTACCAACAATTTAGAGCTCATAGTCTTCTCCGCATACAAAAAAAAGGCAATACGCGAATAGAGTATGCATTGAAGCTGCTAGAACGTCTGAAGGGATCAGGCTGTTGAAAAGCATTGTAATGGGTGTGTCTCAAGTCGCCTTTGGCTATTGTTCATCAATAACTGGAGCGGGGCTAGGCTTAAACAAAGTGGAAATTACAGAATGGAAGTGTTTACGCTACCTCTATGCCTTTGTTAACAGTCAGTGCCTGCTCCACATTTCTAACGACCGAATGGAACCCAATTGTGTGGGTGGATGGGCGACATTGGAATGTGAACAAATTGACGAGGATTGATGGATGCCAAATATAAGCTATGGAAAAGTGTTTTAGACCTCGTCTTTTATTGAACAGTGCTCTTTTGAATGACAGTTGATACGCAACATTGTCAATTTGCAGACCAAATTTCGGTCTTGCACAGCGTGATGCCGGTGCATTTCCCTTCTTCAACATGTCTTGCCAATAGAGCGGAGATTTGGATGCGTTGAGGTCGGTGTGCGTTTTAATGCCCCCACTACGATGTGATGACAGACATAGAAAGAATAGGGCTTCCGCCGAGTAAGAGCTCAAGAAAAGAGAGGAACCATCTGATGGGCTGGTTACAGTGCCAAATTACAGTGATGTTGATTCCCTGTGGTATAACATTTGGGCCATACTGGAAGCATTTCAGTCCTTCAATAAGCAAGTAATATGTTTCCACACTACATTACCCTCCTGAGATTTCAGGAGAGGCCTCAGAAAACTATGCGTGCATTATACCCGACAGTGAAAAGAGCACATTAAAGCAAAGCTGTTGAATGCTATGATGCTCCACTACCACGCAATATGGGGGCCATGATCTCCTATTTCCAGTCTTGGGCCAATTTTTACAGCCTATTTGCCTGTGCAGATAGTGCTACCACTGCGATGGCATTGTTGAGTTTGCTAAATACTACTTTTGGAAATCACTTCTAGTTAAAAAAGCAAAACTGTGCACACTATGGCACTAAAACTTGGATGAAAGATGAAAGCGGCAAGCTCTCACATGTGAAATAACTACTTGGAAGTAGAAAGACTCGGGATGTGAAGTCTCAGAACAGGAAGTGCATTTGCTTGCTGTTGATAGATACGTTTTGCTGATTAGGTGAGCATAGGACCGGAACCTAGGTAACTACGGCGCGGCGGTCCAGTTCTTAGTGTTCGTCCAATTACTGTCCATGTTCCATAAAAGTGGGAATCACCATCTTTCCACCGCGTTTCGTCAATCCCGAGCCATCAAATTTACATCGAGCGGCTGATTTTACCCATCACCCAAGGCAAGATTTAGAATCTGATAGCGAGTGTAGGTAATTTCACTAGCGGAGTGTCAAAATAAATCTCTATGTAGGTGAATACACATCACACTCTGGAGGACTACTTCTAAACCGATAATTTTGTAAAGATTATACAGCCTTAAACTTAGTTGATTTCCGATTCTTTGAGTACAAACATTTGCTCTGGCTCCTGCATGAAAACTTGACGTTGGTTAATTAAAACAAATAGGATGGTGATGGTTTCTATTACCGATTTTGAAAGAATTTGACTACTAATAACAGTTAAAATGGCAGCATTAAGGAAGCGGTTTTTGAAATCCTTTTGATGCTAAATTGCCTACTAATTTGCAAAGAATGGATGCAATATCCTACGTAGTAACTTGTAATTTCAGCATATGAGTGCACTAAAAGTGTTTCCACCTGAGGATTTGTTTCGATTGTGCAAAGTGTATTACAAAACCTTCACCACCTCCTTCTTCTCCCTACCCCGAGACCGAAGAGCCCGAATGGTCTGTGGTTTGGGTTAGTGGCTATGGTACAGATGGTACAGTGGCTATGGTACAGACTCAGAAGGGGTGCGAGGGGGGGAAAGAGGGAGGGAGGGCTAGACTCCTCTCTGGTTTGAGTACTCCCTACTTTCATTAGCACAAAGTTCGACTTGTCCTCCTCCGCTCATTACAAAAATGAACATTTAGAACGGCATAATCACTACAGTATGGTGCATATTTTACTAACCATTCATAGAATTCGTATGCAAACATGGAAAACATACCTAATTATAGGATTGTTGATGTAATACTTTGTTTGTTCGAACTACCGGTTTGGGTCACTTGGGTGGCCATCTTGTTCTAGCCGGTTGGTCGGCCTCCGGGCCGTGCCAACAGCCCCCAAGTCCTCTGTTCCCGGAATATATATATTCTGCCCTAGTACTGCGCCTTCTTTTACCTTAAGGGGAGCCTCGGGACGCTACAGTTGATATCGGTGGATTTGAGACTAATCATGCTCATATGTGTCCATTTTCACCTACTGCAGATGGAGACTTAGCTATTTGTTTCGCGGGATTAGCAAAAGTGGAGGGCATTGTATGCCGACATATTTGACGCATCCTGGCGACGCTCGAAAGTCAAGTTAAATGGAGGTGTGAAAATGGTGTTCTTTGAGCATGATTTAACCATTAGATGTTAAGATTGATCAGTTGTCCCTTAGATGGTAAAAACAATAAAAACTGAGTTGCTTGTTGTGTTCACAACCTCGCCTCGAGATTTGATAACGCGAATAAAACTCTAAACTATTCATATCCTCAAAACTCGAATTCCAAAAATCGCTACCAGAACAGCATTAACTAGCATGCATTTGTGCTATCACCGCAACGTTCCCTTCCACCCTCGCTGGATGGCATTAAGGATAGGCGAGACTCAGCTGCTAAGGTTATGGGTAGTGATTAAATCTTGCAGATTTGAGAACATCATTTTTTGGGAAGGAAAGGTGTGCTGGCGCTGCCGTCTGTGTAGTGTCAACTTCATTAATCTCCTCTTCTTTGATGTTTTTCCTTTGCACAAGAAAACGTGACCCATTGAGATTGCCTCGATTTAAATAAGTTAATTAGAGCTTTAAAAGGAGAGCTTTGAAAAGGCGCTCTACTCAGCGTTAGGATTATGGGTCTTTGCTTAGAAAACACGTTTCGAGTTTGGTGCATTCAACGAAAAAGAAGCATTACAATCAGGCGTCAAATTTAATCCCTTGCTGCTTGGAAGGCACTTCTTCACTTATTCAATTGCAAACTGGGTTAATTTATTTAAACTACTTTAACTCAAATTTGCAAAAATGTGTATTAAAAGTGGGTCTTTTAGTTACTTTTACAACGTCGATTTGAGGTTCGATAAGACAAAGGAATCGCCTTGGAACTCAAAATCCAGATATTTCTGCTAGAACAGCATTAACTAGCATGCATTTATGCTCTCACCGCAACGTTCCCCTCCACCCTCGCAGGTTCCACCACTTTCACGGTGGCGCAGTCTCGCCTCCACTTCCACCAGTACGATCTGCCCGCCCGCACATCAATGCCACGGACACATCCACACTGCAATGCCTTACCACACCTTCAGACAGTCAGAAGTGCAAACATACAGGGATGCGCCTCTTCTGTGGTAATTCTCCCTACGCATTGCGTCTCTCCTCCCCTTCCCATAGGCGAGACATTGGATAGGCGACGTCTCTTATCCGAGTCAGTGTTGCCTGATTGGATCAGACCAGCGGTCACTAATCTTGGTCACTCTTGGGTCATTTCACGTGTCAGAGCTTAGCAAATGGAACAGGAACCACACGACAACACAGTCCATCCAATTTCTTTGTGACCTCTAGACACCACTAGTGCTAGCAGTTGTCTTTGTAGGCAATTCAGAACGCGAACAGGAGCAACCAGTTTGCACTGTCTTGAGGCTAGCTACGTTCTCGATGTTTGATGCGAAGGAAGTCTATGAGGACAATGAAGACTTCACAAGTGGGAGCAATACTTGGCAGCTGCGAGAATCTTTGACATCTGATAATTAGAAGCTTGTAAATGAGTGGGGCTGAATTCTTGGTGCAGCACATCGAGACATCCCTGAAGATGAGGGACGACATGGTGGTAGGAGATAATACGCATGATGGACACACAGATGGTCTGAGTGGGGAAGGGGGCGGTACCAGCATGGTCTGAATCCAGCCAACCCAGTAAGGATCCAGTGGCGCAACCCCTTCAGTGGCCCATTGCGAATGGTAAGGGATTTACTGACCTCGTGATTCAATATAGATATGGTGATTTTATAACCCTGCTGCAAGCTTCCGCCTGCCCTCTTCTCTTACAGTGATCTTTGTATGACGCTTTTAAACTAAACCACCCCTTGGCAGTGAACCGTCTACTTATCCTGTGGACGCATGTCATATTCGCTACAAGGGAAGTGGCGTCTACTGTTCGCTTGGCGCCTCCAGAAACGTCTTCTCCCATTTGCTAGCTCATTCGGTCTGCTTAGGAATGACTAACATCCCATGTTGTCTATGCTCTCAATATTTGACGCCCTCCAAATGCACCGGGCACCAGCAGATTCTTAAATGGAAAATATGAAGTAGCAATGTGTAGCGTCCCGAGGCTTCCGTTAAGGTAAAAGAAGGCGCAGTACTAGGGCAGAATACATGTATTCCGGAAACAGAGGACTTGGGGGCTATTGGCACGGCCCGGAGGCCGACCAACCGGCTAGCACAAGATGGCCACCCAAGTGACCTAAACCGGTGGTTAAAACAAACAAAGTATTACACAGCCCCTCTCTTCTTTCGAACGTCGTCCCCGACGCTCCCCTTCGTCCGCCTCCCGTGTCAGCCATCACAACGTAATCAGTGCTGCGAGAAGCACCCATGAGCTAACCGTCCCAGTCGTCGAGGTTCAAACGCATGTGTTCCTGTAGTGCCATCCATTCCGCGTAGCACTCAGTGCAGCAATGCGCGCCTCTTGGCCCTCCTCTGGGCTTGGATTCCACGGCTAGTGTCGCTTCAGTTGTTAATAGCTTTCCTGTCGAACACGAGAGCGGGGGAGATGTCGAAGATGAACATCGATCTCGTCTCTTCTGTTACGAGATACCAAAGGTTCTCCCCTCCGTAGCACATGCACTTCTTTCACAACGCCGACGTTTGCCAGAAACGGCATGGAGCAGGATAAAATCCATCAAAGTCGGGTCCGCTTTCCGCTGCCACCAATGTAGCGTCCCGAGGCTTCCGTTAAGGTAAAAGAAGGCGCAGTACTAGGGCAGAATACATGTATTCCGGAAACAGAGGACTTGGGGGCTGTTGGCACGGCCCGGAGGCCGACTAACCGGCTTGCACAAGATGGCCACCTAAGTGACCTAAACCGGTGGTTAAAACAAACAAAGTATTACACAATGCATCTACAAACTCATCATCCTTCTAAGGCAAGTCGCCTCGTTAAAAGTGCCTGATGGTGTCGCAAATAGCTTTGGGAAAGAAGCCAAAAATGGAAAAGTGAATATGAACGTATAGATATCTTGTAATGACTTTTGATGCGTTTATGTTGCCAAGCCAAAAAAACTACGGACCTCTGTCTGATTGTCTGGTATTGGCCCATACGGGTTGATATTAGGCATATGAACGGTATGGCTTTGGAAATTTCATTGGAATGACGGTGAACGTGCTAGCCAACACAATTGACCAATGCTAGTCCTCAATTTATTTCTCCTTGCTACTTTGCTCTCACTTCAGTACTGCTCTGCTATACTGTCCAAGTTCTGACCCGTTGGTAGAGACAGGGAGGAGGTATCGCTTGTTCACTCAGTTGACATCTGCATACCGGTTCGGCGCACGGCTCCACAACGAGCTTTTACAAATGATTTATGGATAGCAGCTTCGCACACCACGAAACTGGGTTGATTGGCGAAGGTGGACGTCATTTTTCAACCCTTGCATTGAGGATCATCACCAATTTGCCAATTGGGAACAAATGTCACGTCGTTTATCAAGCAGCAGCGGAAGCCAAAATGGTAACTTCCTTTCGGATGGGGTTTGCATTTCGCTGCCACATATGCAGCTTTATATTTTCCTTTTGGGTATTTTCTGGTGTCCGATCCACTTAGAGAGCGTCAAATATTGAGAGCATGGACAGCATGGGATGTTAGTCATTCCCAAGCAGACCGAATGAGCTAGCAAATGGAAGAAGACGTTTCTGGAGGCGCCAAGCGAATATGGTATGGTATGCGTCTACAGGATAATCAGACAGTTCACTGCCAAAGGGTGGTTTAGTTTAAACGCGTCACACCAAGATCACTTTAAGAAAACGGAGAGCATGGAAGCCACTACCAGAGTCTAAAATGTTCAGCATCTCTGCATTGCCTCACGGGGTCAGTAAATCCTTTACCTCCACAAAATCAAGGGCGAATTTGCGATGCTTTGGACGATTGAAAGGTCGGCCGCAGCATAAGAGAATGCCAGGCAATGTTTCTTCTGCCCTTATGCGTTAACAATTCGCACCGGATAAACGCACCAGATTCCAGGTTTTATCAGATGACCTTAAAACCAGAGCATAAACACAAGCATTTACATGTAGTGACCGGCCGCTCTTTTTTGCCGGGTTTTAGGTTTATAAAACTGTCACACAAATCACGCAGCCACATTAATAGGAGCATTACAAAGTTCAATTTCTCTCTCTATTTAAAGTGCCTACTACCTTGCGAAAGTGAATAAGGCATGAAATTCGGTCACAATTTGCTTAAAATCAATGGGGATCCATCCTTGGGTTTTTTCATGAACTCTCACCGATGTATTGCTTTTTGAAAAAATTTGTAGTGTTTTATGTGTTGATTAGCTCCCGGTTTTGGTAAGGCTTGCCTCCAAACCCATGCTACTAGATCCCAAGTCCTCGTGTTCCTCGACTATGCATATTATGCCCGAGCATTACACAGCCTTTCGCCTTCAGGCAAGTCTTAATGTGCTTCAATAGTGGTAGCGAAATGTAAATCCGATCCGAAAGGAAGATACCACCCTGATTTCCGCTGCTGCTTGATAAACAATGTGACAGAAGAAATGCATTTGTTCCCAATTGGCAAATTGGTGATGATCCTCAATACAAGGGTTGAAAAATGACGTCCACCTTCGTCAATCACCCCAGTTTCGTGGTGTGCGAAGCTGCCATCCATAAACCACTTATAAAAGTTCGTTGTGGAGCTGTCCACGGAACCGGTATGAAGATGTCAACTGAGTGAACAAGCGATACCTCCTCCACGTTTTTACTGACTGGCTAGAACCTGGACGGATATGGCAAGGCAGCATTGAAGTAGGAGTACCAGCTGTAGACATTCGTGGTGAGTGGCACGTTATCCGTCCTTCCAATCCAGTTTCTTTAATTGCGGACACTCTAGATGTAGTGGAATTTATAAAAAGGAATCAACGACACTACAGTCAGTTATTTTCTTAATTGCATGACAATTTGTTGATTTGCACGCTTGACTCCTAACTGTTTTTATTAGGGTACTGATGTAGTAGGTTGATTAAGAAGAACATTGGGAATGACTCTTTAACAAGGAAAGAGGCAATATTCAGCTCGATTCTGGTAAAAGACCACTTTGAAACTTCGCCATCGTGTCTTCTAGAGGTGGCTGGGCTTCTGGACCATACCAGTAGTTCCAACACCCTACCTTATGCCATCGACTCATACTTTGCCCTAGGATTATGTCGCCTTTTGCCTTTAGAGAGGTCCCGGGACACTAGAAATGGCATCGCTTGAGCATGCTAGCGCAAGTTCCTTATTCGAGTCCTTCATCGTACACACGTGACGTGGCAGCTGCATGCACTGAACTGGGGTCGTAAGCAAAATGGTAAAGTTTAACATAATAAAGTCTGTTTGTGTTGGTTGCGATTTAGGGACAATTACATTTTCATACGTTTTGATTTTGGAGTTTAACTTTTCCCAGATGTCATTGCGACTGACATTCCACTAGACCATTAAAATATCCCATCCTTGGTGGTGGACATACCCTCGAGATCCTGGTAATGAATCAGGCAGAAGAAGTAGTGAAGTGTTGGTGTATGGAAACTGATATTAACTCATTCCTCTGACAGGTTTGATAGCAATATTTGAGGTAAACTGAAGCACATACATTTAATTAAAAAGCGTCATTCTGAAAATCTTCGTTTTCGGTTACACCAATGTATGTTGCAATGTCGACTTAGGTAAGCCATGTTTCATTTCAATTTAAGGCCAATTGGTATGACATCCATGGCTTGTCAGGTCATAGGCAGAGGTCAGAGAGGCCATAATTAAGGTATAAGGTCAAGACCAAACCAATCCACTGACTAATTTGAAATTCTTTGCTGTAATATTTAAACACTAGAAAAGGTAGCAAGGACACCCTTTTTTAGGCTGAAGCAGGTACTTTTAGCACCTTCAAACCAAAAATGATGACTGTCTATTAGAAGGGAATGACAGAGAAAAACGGAGCAGGATCAAGCAAGACGGACAGTAGGAGGTCGGTGTATGATAGCACCTTCGGTAGCGTAAACATCCATGGCTATCTTGTACTAGATTATTCAGGTCACGTATACGTGTTCATCTGTCGCGATGACTACATGCATCAAGGCTTTGGCATTCAATTAGAATCCCAAGCCGCTTTCGAATATTGGCACCGCAGGGACCACATTCAGTCACTAATGCAATAAACAAAGCATATGGAAGTTAAATTGGCCAGCTCTGTCCGGAGAGGCTCTATGAGGTGCGGTTTAATAGTCTGATTACTTTTAATGTAAAGCGTTGAGAAAGAGCATTCTCCCTTGGTAATATGATGAAGCCTATTTAAAATTCATTATGCTTACTGCTTCGCTAGGGGTGGAAGTGATTGCTGACTATCTCAATGAACTAAATTTGACAATGTTGATGCTTTCAAATGAGTCTTGACTAAAATTGCTTATGGTATCGCTTAGACAGCCGAACCAAATCACTACAGCCTTCCTGCATCTGATGGGATGTTTTTTTACGACTTGTTAGGCCCATCGGTTATTTAGTTTAGCGGACATTTTTATTCTGGAGTGTGCTCCTAGTGACGTCGGATGGTTGCCCTCCTCTCCCTAGTCAGACTCATGTACCTCACACACTCGTGCGCGATGCCTGCTTTGTGGTGCATTTTCCCAAGATGGTTGAAGACATGTAATAACATAAACTAACCAATGTATAAATCACCATTTGTCGGCCGCTCTGTGCTCCATCAAATGTCGGTTAAAATTAGTAGTCCAACTTATCTGTAGGCATATTATCGCTAAGGTTGGGACTTAGCCTGCTTAATTGGCGGGTCCAGCGTTGCTGTGGCAGCTCACTTTAATGGGCTCAGAGCGGGAGGGTGCAGCAGGAATAGCCAGCAGGGAGCGAGGAGGCGATAACAGAACAGTCAGCAAGTAATGGCCTGCTCGGTGGGGAGTGTGGACACCAATAAAACTTCCGTCTTGCCCATCGCTGCTTGGGGGGGGGGGGGGGGCGTGTTTGATGAGGGGTTTGAGGTGGTCGGATCAGTGACATCACCAAGCAAGCCTCAGGACGGGCATTTCGGTAAATATCTTACGGTGTTTTGTTTTCAAGAAGCCGACCTCCTCAGGCCTGTGATTAGTGGCAGTCTCAAATAATATGGGGTCTAAAGTGGTCTTACTTGGAAGCCTACGCTCTTATACATGAAAGAGACATTTACGTCGGTTGGAAAAGGCTAATCGAGACGCATAATTAAGCCGACCCAACTATGGCATATGCTGTTTTTGATGAGAAGATAGATGTATATTTACAAACCCGTAACTGTCTTTTTCGAAAGGTGTTCTAAATACACACTTTATGCAGAATGGATAAAATTAACGGACATACTTTTTTGATGCAGGCGTTAAAAAATCCACCACTGAGTCGCTGCCGCTGCTACTGTCTAGAGAGGGAGTGGCAGAAGCTTCATTTCTGATTCAACAGAAGTGCTTAATTAGTTTCTCTTCTTCTTGGCTTATTTGTTTACTAATGCCTTCTCTGAGGCATTGGACCTTCAACGTTTTAGCTTCTCCCTTCATCGTCCATCACGTGCCGAGTCTCGCCGTGTCAGTCAGTATTGACTGCCAACTTCACAATTCTGTGACCATGACGACTACTACAGATGGCTGGGGTGTTAAGCAAAGTCTACAAACCCATTCTAGGTGGATATTTTCACCTATTAATAGACATTTCCATCTGTTCTCTTAAGTGAGCAAATTTATGGCTGAAACGGCGCTCTAGATGTTTCTAAATTTGTGGCTAACGTTCTGTCAACAAGTGGCAAAGTGGAAAACAAGAGAATTTAATTAATTTTACGCAGTAATTGACTTACAGCCTCTGGAGGATTAGGATTTGTATAAAAGGCAAATCACGTTAACGATTCGACTGCTAAAGTGGATATTTACAAGTGAATTAACAATGCGCCTGATAGATTTTGAAGCTGGTGTGTTGTGTTTAAGTAAAAGAGCGCAAAACAAAGTAGATTTATTTGTCCATGGCGGTCTTTCTAGCACAGTTAAATAAGCGCGTTCTGTATAGTCTTCATCCGGTGTGCAAAGCACAGTGCAGATTCCAAATGGTGCCCCGAAGAACTGCAGAGCCAACCATAATTTTCGCACTAGTCTGTGGTTGATTACCTTATCTAAGGCCTGAAAAGTGGCACGAATTAAGGCCCTTCCTGTTAATTTTGGGTCGCCATTTCATCGTCGACTGCCAACACAGACCGCAAATTGGCTTCATTCCAAGCATTACCGCTTACGTGTGTGTGTGTGTGTGTGTGTGTGTGTGTGTGTGTGTGAAGGCAGTTGATCCCCGATTTTACACAGCCATAATGACGACGATCATCGCTGATGCAATATAAAGTTTTCTTATTACGGTCACTTGGTCTCCCAAGGAAGGAATAGAAATGAAGACTATGCACGGGGTCAGAAAGATGGATGAATCATCGAGGAAAGTGATGGGACACCGATTGGTTTGTACTAAAAACATTGAAAAAAATACACATAAACAGGGAAGACCACTGATTGGGAGATGGAAGATGTGGAGAGAGAATCTAGACAAGAGCCACCATTCCATAGGAGAGAGTGACCCCAAGACACAGACCAAGGGCGATGTAAGTGGATGTTGCAATGCCACAACCCTCCTCGTTGCCAGCCGAGGCATACCTGAAATAATAGACATGATGGATACCTTAATCTATCTTTCATCTTTGCAGTTTACTGCACCGAGTTGTTTTTTTTTAGGCCAAATCACTTTGTTAGTGGACAAGGTAAGTGTTTACACTACACTTCCATCCTAATTGAGGGGAAAGGCAATTAATCCATGAGCATTAAATTATAGGGGACAGTTAGCCACCTACCTAGGTGCATAACTGACAGCCAAGGAGACGAAGTATCCATTGCTTAAGCCGAGTAAGATGATGAGAATTATGGGAGCGGAGTCGTGGTAGAAGGCAGTGGGAAGGCGTTGAGAAGGTATGTTGCACATCATTGTCAATGGAACCAGTACGGCGCGAACAATGGCCAGGGCAAGGAGGGTCTTCCGCTGCTCAAAAGTGGGCTACAGACCACAAAAAACGTGAAACCATAAATTGGAGTATCCACCGACGGACCAAGTCTACTTCACTACAGCATTAAATGTTGGAAGAGCGACTCCAACTTACCCACTTAAACCAACCAACCGCCATACGACCCAGGTAGTCGAAAATGTTGAAACTCAGAAACACAATCACTCCATGAAAGTATTTAGCTGAAAGAAAGGAAGCACTTCAAGGCTTTGAATGAATGCTTCAAAGGGCAAATAACCCACTAGTGACTTACTGTGCCATGCGCTGGTTTCATCAAAGTTGTTTGGAACGATCAAAACGAAGACACTGGGAAAGACGGCCAAAGTGACGGTGAAGATGAAGAGGGTGACAAAACCAGTCCATTTAACCTCCCACATCGCGTGACAGAGGTTGACCGCGGTCCTTTTCAGCTGTCTCCCGAAAGGCACATCATTGTTTGCAGTGGTGCCGCCTAAAATCGAAATTAAAGTCAACCTCCTGAGCCAAAACTCTGCAGTGTGGCTGAGCTTTAATAATCCTAGGGTTTACCTTTAATCTTCCAGTAGTAAAGGAAGTATGGCTGAAATGCAGTAACAAAAAGCACCAGTTAGGGAGAACGGCTAGTGTAAATAAGAAATACTGAGAGAAGCATACATTTTTGAAGAGGATAATGAAAAGACCGATAGTGAAGGCGATAATGCAGACACCAATGAGGAAATAGGCGAAGCCAACATCTCGGGGATTGCTTGCAGCTGCGATAGTTATCAAGTTGGATGCGGAAGCAATAATACCGGCCACAGCCTGTAACAAAGTCGATTCAGTCATTACACCGTTGGATTGAAAGGTAGCACGGTCTTACCTGACCTTCGAGGAAGCCACGAGCGTTGCTCGCTGGAAGCATGGAGAGAATGCCATAAGTGCTCCCTTGGTTAATGGAACTCCCAACTAAAAGTCAATTGAAGTGATGACCACCTACCGTTGTTTATTATCACAGTCACCAGAGTGGTAATGAAGAAAGCATTTGTATCTAGACGGAATCAGGCACAGGGCAAACGGGGCATACCGATGTTAATCTTTGTCAAAACAGTTGTGATGGTGAATATAACGAGCATGACAATAGCCGATCCAATCAAGCGAGTGTACACGGGAAGACTATAAAAATAGAGAGAGTAGAGTCGACAAACCAATCCTTCAGCATAAGGTTGGCGAAGTTTGCAAGTGCTGCCGGTACCATGGAAGCAATTGTTAGGTAGCTTGGGAACACAGTCTGTAATGGTGTTCTATACATCGGAAGCAGTGGGTCAACGTCACTCGGCAGGCTTCGGTTCCGAAGTTGATATTGAAAATACTTTTGAGTGAAAATGAATTGCTCATTACTTGATTCGCTGTTATGAAGAAATTCCAGGGCAAAAGCGACCCGACCCCGATGAAAAAAAATATAATGTAAACAAGCCGGCACCTAGACATAGTAATGACGGAAGATATCCAACCTATCCTTGGGCAAATCGGCATCCGCAGAGTCAATTTCAGCCTCCATGTCAATGCCCTGAACACCGCCCTTACTAGACATGTTTATAAAAAGCAATTCGTTATCTGGTATTCCGCTTATATAATTAAATTAAGCCAATAAGAAGCTGCAAAAGAACCAACCAACCACAAAGAACCCACGTTTCGGCCACCCAATCATAAGCCTCTATTTGAATCACTTGTGAACAGCAAAATCACAGTGAAAGCACATGTAAAGTAGTCAGTTAAAAGACATAAACAAAAAATAGTACATTAAAATAATTTTACAACTACCTTATTAAAATTGCAAGCCTAATTTAAAAATTTTGAAAAATCGATTTTATTAATTTTAAACACGCCCGATTTTGTTTCAGTTTAACAAACAAGAACTTATAAATAAATTAAACACGATAAGAGACACCTTTTAACTGTTATTTTACTAGATTTAAAATTCGCTCAATGTTTTGGTAAAGTGAAAGCAATTTGCTTACGAATTACAAAACATGCTTCCATAACATAGCAGTTGCGATCAAAAAGTAATTACGGGCTCTAGCATGGCTAAGACACAAGCCTATCATCACAGACTTCACGCCTAACCAAAACCTCCAGCCAAAACCGAAAGTTAAAATAACACTCTCTGCTTTTCTGGATCATCCCCCAAGCTCCCCTTGATCCACCTCCTGCGTCAGCCACCACAATTAAATCATCTGTGAAATACACTGTCAGTCATCAAATTGCTATGCGTCCGAGGAGATGCTTCACCACAGCGTCACTACAACCTCACATCCACTCTTCAGCATTTGTAATTTCGTCCGTTTTGTGAACTGAATCCACACAGTGCAAATTCTGCTGATCATTACCCATACCTATAGCCAGACGTTAAATCACTGGCCCAAAAACAGACACGTGAATGGGAGTTGGGAGTTTAACACGCTTCTGTGGGATAGGGTGCAATACTTTGTTTGTTCGAACTACCGGTTTAGGTCACTTGGGTGGCCATCTTGTTCTAGCCGGTTGGTCGGCCTCCGGGTCGTGCCAACAGCCCCCAAGCCCTCTGTTCCAGGAATATATATATTCTGCCACAGTGCTACGCCTTCTTTTACCTTAAAGGGAGCCTCGGGACGCTACATTGGTGGCAGCGGTGCGGTGGGATGCGAACCCGACTTTGATGGATTTTATCCTGCTCCATGCCGCTTCTGGCAAACGTCGGCGTTGTGAAAGAAGTACATGTGCTACGGAGGGGAGAACCTTCGGTATCTCGTAACAGAAGGATCGAGATCGACGTTCATCTTCGACATCTCCCTTGCCCTCGTCTTCGACAGGAAAGCTATTAACAACTGAAGCGACACTAGCTGTGGACTCCAAGCCCAGAGGAGGGCCAGGAGGCGCACATTTGCTGCACTGAGTGCTACACGGAATTGATGGCACTACAGGAACACATGCGTTCGAACCTCGACGACTGGGACGGTTAGCTCGTGGGTGCTTCTCGCAGCACTGATTACGTTGTGATGGCTGACACGGGAGGCGGACGAAGGGGAGCGTCGGGGACGACGCTCGAAAGAAGAGAGGGGTTGTGTAATACTTTGTTTGTTCGAACCACCGGTATCGGTCACTTAGGTGGCCAGATTGTACTGAGCCGGTTGGTCGGCCTTTGGGCCGTGCCAACAGCCTCCAAGTCCTCTGTTCCCGGAATATATATATTCTGCCTTAGTACTGCGCCTTCTTTTACCTTAAGGGGAGCCTCGGGACGCTACATAGGGCTTCGCGTCTGCTTACACTGTCGACATCTACATGCAGGGATGATGGGGATGACTAATTTTCTTTCAGATGGTTTACGGTTAGTGTCGCTTCCATTGTTAATAGCTTTCTTGAGGAACAGGGGACCGGGTTGGTTGCTAAAGGCGGACGTCATTCTCAGGTCCTCTGCTATGGTCCGTCAGCAATCCTCCCATCTGCAGCATATACACTTCTTCTGCCCCAATGATGTTTGTCACACAGCAGTAGGAATCATGATGGAAGTCCCTTAAGATCGGATTCGCTTTCCACTGCCAACAAGATAGACCGCCGAGACTTCTTTGAAGAAGAAGAAGAAGAAGAAGAAGAAGAAGAAGAAGAAGACGAAGAAGAGCACAATGCAGCAGCAGTGCATACATTTGACAAAGAGGAAGGAATTAGGGCTACTATCGTGGCGTGGAGGTCAGCCCACTGGACGGAGGCAGAATGACTAACCAATCACGCACACTCGAAACAGAGAGGTAAACAAACAACACCAACAGCAACAACAACAACAACACCCGTATTTAGGTTGCATTATTGTGTCAGTGAAGTGGGACGCTCAGCGGAGTAAGAGGCAAGGCAACCTGACAAAGCAAAATACACTCGTTTCTGCTGACTGACTTATTAATCCCGAAGATGCACATGGACTTCGAGTAAACTAATTTCAGAAGGCGTGAAGAAGTGACTGCATATTGGAAGACTGCAGCCTTAAATCCAACACTGCGGTCTCTTATAAACTACAATCAACGACAAAAGGAATCCAAATCTGTGTTGATAATGGCAACACTATGTTATTATTGTAACAGGGTTCTTCTTTTCCTCCTCCTCCTTATCCCTTTCTACCTTACTGGAAGAAGACCGAGCTTTTCTGGGCATGGTTTATTTAAGGAGAAAGTGTAGGTGGGGTAGTCAAGACTACGGGTTCGCGGTATCCGGCGCTGGGGGAGAACACGCTAGCTGGCTTTCGACCACGTGTATATTGTATTCCCGCCTCTCACCTACAAAGCGTGTATAAACACCAACATTATTACAATTATCCTAGGTCAATGTGTTTCCTTTGTGTAATTTTTAATGAAATGTTATTACAATGTAAAACGATTTCAACCAGTAAAGTTTGTCCTACCAATATCAGTTTATCCTAAATTGACATGATATTTTATGACTTCTTTTACTTTTCTAGGCAAATTTTCATAAAGATAGTAGTCTAAAAAATGAAGTCAAGTGCGAAATTGTAGTCATGGGGATAAAAACGGCATGAGGCGACAAAGACGGTAGTCATGCGGGTTCAAGAGTGCTCTCACCCTCAAAATGCAATGACGAAGTAGAAAGCACAAATTTTTAAATTTTTAATTAACTTTGATTGAGGTATCTTGATTTTGTTTTCCTCCACTATGATTGCTCCTATTACGAGAAGATTGGTTGTTTTAGATATCTCTATTATTTAAATGAAGCGGTAAATTAATAGCAAAATCAATAAATAGTTATGGGACAGTCACTGTCACTGTACTAATTGTGGTGTTGAAATGAGCTCTGTAGGTGAGAGGCGGGAGGATAATGTTAACCTGGTCGCGGACGCACGTGCCTTCCCTCAGGAGTCGGGCACGCCCTCGCTGTAGATACTCACCTACCACTCTCGTTCGACTAACAGTAGAGTAAGAAGAAGGGAAGAGGAGGAAGGGGAAGATTCCTCTACCGCCATTGTAGCGGTTAACCGGCTAGTACAATATGGCCACCCAAGTTAACGAGACCGGCAGTTTGAACAAACAAAGCATTACACAGCCCATCTCTTCTTTTGAGCGTCGTCCCCGACGCTCCCCTTCGTCCGCCTCCCGTATCAGCCAACACAACGTAATCAGTGTTGCGAGACGCACCCACGAGCCAACCGCCCCAGTTATCGAGATTCGAGCGCAGGTCTTCTTGTAGTACCATCAATTCTGCGTAGCACTCGTTGCAGCAAATGCGCATATCTTAGTCCTCCTCTCCCACGATAATGCGGTCCACTGAAAGATGGGGATACGGATCCAAGTTTTTGGACGAATGAAGGCACACGCAACACATATTGTGATTCCAGGCTTTTCTGATACCGTGGAAGAAACGCGAGGGTGTCGTAGAACCCTGAGTGGATGGAGCAATCGGACCTTATAGGAACGGGATGCACGTGCTCCAAGTGTACAAAGCATGAAATGATGCTATCGAATGGCGTCCTCCACACTCTACATCTGTTGATACATATTTTGGCGAAGAGAGGCAAGTTGCCTGGGAACAGGAGAGAGAGCTTACGGAGGATGCTTGACCACAACGTCGCTGATCCTCCTTGGCAGTTGCACTGGACTTGGAATTCACGGCAAGTGTCGTTTCAGTTGTTAATAGCTTCCCAGTCGAACACAGGGGCGAGGGAGGTGCCGAAGATGAACGTCGATCTCAACCCTTCTGCAATGAGATGTGAGAGATTCTCCCATCCGTGGCACATGTACTTCCTTCACACTGCCAAAGTTTGCCAGAAGCGGCCTGGAGCAAAATAAAATCCATCAAAGTCGGGTCCGCTTTCCGCTGCCACCAATGTAGCGTCCCGAGTCTCCCTTTGAGGTAAAAGAAGGCAGAGTACTGGGGCAGAATATATAATCTGGAAACAGAGGGCTTGGGGGCTGTTGGTACGGCCAAAATGCCGGTCAATCGGCCAGTACAATATGACTGTAATACTTTGCTTTTTCGAACTGCCGGTTTAGGTCACTTGGGTGGCCATATTGTACTAGCCGGTTGGTCGGCCTCCGGGCCGTGCCAACAGCCCCCAAGTCCTCTGTTCCCGGAATATATATATTCTGCCCCAGTGCTATGCCTTCTTTTACCTTAAAGGGAGTCTTGGGATGCTGCAATGGCCCCCCAAGCGACCGAAACCGGCAGTTCGAAAAAACAAAGTATTGCAACTATGCCTTCTTTAACCTTGAAGGAAGTCTCGGGACGCTGTAGTCATCTTGAAGAAAATTGATGCACTCCTTAAGGACAAAATCTACTCTCGTTTTCGTGCCTTTCCAAAAACGCATTTAATGGAAGTTATGTATCACAACGCCCTACCGCTTTATATAGCGCTAGAGAGTCCAAACACTCCTTGAGGTCTCAGCATCCAAGGCGTTGCAAAAGGCACATAAAGAACAATGATTTACTGTTTTTATTTAAAGTTTTTGGAGAAAATACAAATTCGACAAAGACTCAAGTGTTTGCACATTCATACGTATTAACAAATTAACTTCTTGCAGTAAACAGTGCTAAATTTGGGCAATAATATTGTTTTGCGATTAAGTTTGTATGCGGCTATGGTGTGCAAGTTGCATATAGTGACAGAAAAGTATCCTTATAGTTTCTTCGACTTTAATGGCACTTGTTTGACTTTATTAATTTCGACCTTACTTCATTGTCGACTTTTTCAGCGCCCAATCACACAGTCTTGTCTTCTCTCCGGCGTTCGCGTTCCTCACACTTCATCCTTCACATGAGATCTTTTTAGTTCCTTTGTATCAATGGCTCTTCCTCCGGTGAGTTTCATTTTCTAATTAGGTATAGCTTTCTTAACCGCCTCTAAATTTTTCTTTTGTCTTATGCGTGCTGCTTCCGTCGTTTGCTTTGGTTTTAGGTATTATTGGTAATTTATGCAGTTTAGTATTTATTTTGCTAGAGAAAATTCGTTGGCTGTGTGCAACTTATTGAACTGTATGTTACTCTTCCGTCCCAGGGTATAATATCGTTTCACTCCTACTCAGCAACCCGTAATGCTAGGCGGAAGCACTTCATTAATTGTTCGCTTTCACGTTTTGCCTTTTTCAACTAAACGCATGTGTGGTTCTAGTAAACTGACACCTGTGCACCTTGCTGGTGGCATCTTCCAAACTTAAGACATTTTATATCCACTAATTTTTAAGATCCAAGAAGACTTCAGAGGAGGGTATGCGCTAATGCACTTCATTCACGAGTACTTTCCATAGTGCACGTTTTGTCGGGACTAATCTCCTGCATTTCGATTATTAACCGGCCATAATAATGCATGTGTGAGGTTGGGGCGCATGGTTCATTAGACGAACTATTATGTGTGGCTGGATCTATGTTGGTCTTGACTTCATCCGGCGGTTTCTTTTGACCTAATAAAGCTTGTTGTTTTTATTATTTCTAGAGTATAGTCTACTCACTCACTCCGGTAATTTAAATTCTACTTTTGCTCACATCAGAGCTACTATCAACTTTCTGCTTTCTGCATCCATTGTCTCCGTTATATTTGCATCCCCTTTGCGATCTTGCATTCGTTGCATTCTTGAATGCCGAGATGCGGTTATAAGTGTATGTAAAGTTGTCTTTCTGGTTTTGATCCACTTTTTTACACTGGCGCTTAATTAGGAGGACAGCTTTGACTACCCAGGAGGTTCCGTGCTCGAGTCCCCCGGTCGTAGGTCAGTAGGTGGTGATACCACCGCAGGTTCGATTAATCTGGCACACCTCGAGCAGAACGCGGGTCGAAGCGGCGCGGCGGCACTCCAGCAGTACAACAGCACAATCGAAGTTCCCGACTCAGTGCCAAAGCGCGAGTACTACACCAGCCTACGCCGTTTCGGTACCATTGGTCGGCAGGGTAGCATTTCGGGTGGCTCGATGCTCGGTGGCGGCGGTGGGACCAACACCCTCGGCCCTGTGACCGCGGTAGGCTCGCCTTACCCCAGCGCCACCATGGTACGTGCCGCCACTTTCGGACGCTCCACCACCTCGGCTTCGAACTTCAAACCTTCCGGCAAGTCTGTCGACTGTGCCGTCATCATGTTGGATGGACTTCAACAGATGTTCAGCATTGATGTGAGTCCTCACGGCCAGTGAGATCACCCCTGTTAAATTTCGTATCCCGTTTTTCAGTCGTCAAAGAATTTACAATAGTTTGGGAGTACGAAATTACTCTTTTACCGGCTTGAAGTTAACTTGTAAATCGACCACAATTCTCAACCTCTACTGAGGCTTCCTTTGGTCAAAGCACCTCAGTATTCCCATTCAATTTGGTTTAGAAATTGGATGGTGGTAGCCAAAGCCTGTAATGCCTTGCTTTACCGTTTTCTTCGTGGTAACTTTCAACAAACCGTTTTATTTGCAAAACCTCGCTAGTCTTTTAATTCATTTCATCACTGTTGCCAGGGCTTCAATGCATAAAATCATTAGCGCGCGTTGGAGTGTTTTATGGTCTTGAGGTCGGCACGGGATCCCATCCTGAAGGATGCTTTGTTTTAATTACCGGTAGCCTGTCTCCTCGATATCCGTTAAAGGTATCTTCTAGTTTAGACATTTGAAGTTACTAAAAAACCTGTGAATAGTGTGTGCATGTGGGTCATTGCAGGGAAATGTTATCCTCTTACGTGCTATAGGCGGTTCAAAAGTCAAGTACGATATAATCAGTCTAATGCTAAGCACGTGTTTAACTGCTTTAGAGGTCTCATTAGTGGCTCATCCTTTAGTCGAAGGAGCTTAGTGGTAAGTTAAGTTCAAACTCGGTTTGTATTGCGTCATTCCATCGTTTGTAGCCTGTCTATTAGGTTGTATGCTTATCTTCGATTTCAATTGTCCTTACAGAAAGCGGCCTACGGACAGCAGCTTTTCGACGCTGTTTGCTCCAACCTGGATCTGTTGGAGACAGACTTTTTTGGAATTAAATATCTCGCCCCCGACAACACTATGGTAAGCAGTGCCCTCCCTTCCACCTTCCCTAAATCTGAGTTTGGTTCGAATACCCGCAGTGACCTTAGAAGCAAACAAGGTGCCCTGAGCGTTCGGTAAATGGCCTTTTGCCAATCCCGCATGCTTGCGTGCTCATTTTCCCCCACCTTGGCCGTCATCGCCCACGGTCTTGAGGACCTTGGTGTTCGTGTCCACTCATCAGGCAGTGGCCATTGTTAGTGTCCCTCATTTAAGGTCGCTTCTTACAGATTGTAGACATACAGCGTCCCCTATGCAAGAAGGTGCCACATGTCTACTTATCAATAGAGTGAAAATAGCTTCGTGCAAATACCATGGTACAGGGTTTACATTCTCAGAGCACTCGAGCATTTCTAGCAGTAGTAAAATTTTGAACACACGCAAGTGTCCACCTCTGTTCTACTCACGCACTTGAGCAGTTGTGCAATTATCTGCTGTCACGGTCTCACCAGGCATAATCGTGATTGTTCTCGCCTTCTTGAGATTAAATTGTATGCGCAAAACTCAGTTGACTCCATATTACATGGTTTAAGAGCTCCGTATGTGTCAGGTCTTTTTTAGAAAAATATCCTTGCTCCTATGATTTCCTCAACTGCTTTTTATAGAACTGTGTGCATAGTGGAACTTTAATATATGTAAACAGACATTTGAAACGCGTCGTAATTTATGAATAGAAAAAGTGCTTTTGTGGCAGGCTTTGGTGACCCAATGACCGCGTGCTGCTGTTTAAATTTGTCTGTAATAAGGTTAACATGCAACTGGTTTTGATCCAACGATTCCTCTGCGGCAAGTCACTTCCATTCAGAATAGAAAATGCCGACCCATTTTAGGTGACCCTTGCTTGTTAGTCAACGTTTACAAGCATAATACCACTTCATCCAGTCACTAAACCATCAACAGGTCCATATTTTGGCGAGAGTTTACTCTAAAAGTCTTGCAACGTCGAGCGAATTGGCATATCATTAGCCAATTTCAAACGATTTGCTCCCCATTCTTGCCTTCCATCCCACGGTTTTTCACGTGTAGCAGCCTGCAGATGGATTGTTCCACTTGGTGTTTCCTGGTGAAAGCCAAACAATTGCAGGTGAAGCCTATGTATTTGACATAATTTGGTGCACAATAATAACCTCTTCAGAATCGGTTAGGGCTGCTAAATCAATTGGGAGAAGTCGTGAATTCGATCTGTGGGTTGATGTACATTCTAGGTAGAATGAGAGAGGGAACCTACTCCATCCCTATTCTCTGTAGTCTTCTGATTGGCATTTCCCCATTGCCCATCACCTTGTTTACCACTGGGCGTGCGAGTTTGCGTGTCCGGAAGCAAAACAGATCAAAACGCGGATGACTAGGTCTAGATTGTGTTGAGGCAGGGGAGTAAAATGAATAATGGGTTGTGATGGTGATTATTTCGACCAATGAAATACTTCGTGAGGACTTTGATAATGATTTAGTTTTGTTCCTTGAAACCACATAAAATTATTTGAGTACTTTATAATTCCTTAAAAATGAGCTGTCCCTTATCCCCTTCTTACACCTTGGGATGTGCAGTCGTAATGACTGCTTGAAAGCATCAGTGGAGGAAGAGGTAGACCCCGCTCAGTCCTCGGTGCAGTTTGGTCCTGTTGTCTGTGTCACGCCAAGTTAGTTGTACTGTATATTAACGGTCATTAACGTAAACAAGTGCGATTTCGTTCTTAGTCATCTACTCGGTCCTATAGCCCAGTTTTTAGCTTGTTTGGAATGAAACGTTTATCTTGCGTAATGTCAGAATGGGTCTAGAGATGTCCTTGACTTTACTGTTTCCGTTGGAGTCTGTTTAGGAAAGAAGAAACAATTCTTGTGTTCCTTAAATTGTGGGACTTCTTTAATTTAGGTTACATCCCTATTCAATTAACACCCAATTGACATGAGACCTCTCTGATGTCAGATTGTAGCCATTCTGTCTGGAGAAAGCAAGTGGTCTATAAGCCATTTGGAATAACTACCTGTTTTCCTAGGCAACCTTTTAAAAGCAACTTTATTCGATAACATTTATGTAATATTTAAGCCTCTTTCGGGGGCGTGAAGCCACTTTCGGGCAAACAGAAGAGGCGGATGAAGTTGGCTTCTCAGACAAGCGGTTCCGTACTTCCATCAGCTATTCTTTTTTATCACTGCATACAACTGTTACGTAGACCTGACCAAATTGTCATTCGCTTCAATTCTTTGTTAGCTGTCATTTCTCAACTCTTGGTAAGGTCAAGTTAATTTCATAATCCTGTTTTTTGCACGCCTTAGCACCCATATGATAACTTCGTTATGTAAATATTGATGCATAGTCTGTTTTTTAAAAGGTCTCAGTGCCTGGCCCTACTATTTCCAGACGGATTGACAACTTTAACCCTGTTAAAAATATCAAAGCTAACAAAAATCAGGATCCTGGAGTGGTTTACCAAAACAGCTGGGTTGTGTGTGGCTTTGCATGCGGTGACAATGTGTATCGTTGGTTAACCCTTTTTTTGGCTTTCTCGATTTCTCTTTTACGATGGGGGCATTGCGTTCATCCGTGTACTTTTTTTGGATTTCAGTGCTGGCTCAAGATGAATAAGAAGGTCGCCAAGCAAGTCGGAAGTAAGCTAAACACTGCGCCTGCTTGTGCTAATTTTAGACCCTTTCTGGTAGGTCATCAAAATCTAAACATCCGGTCTTTACTTACAGAGAATTGGCTATTTGAGTTTCAAGTCAAATTCTTCCCTTACGACATCGACTCGATAGCCGAGGATCTGACGCGCTATTTCTTGTGTCTCCAAGTTCGTCAGAACCTCCTCAGTGGACAGTGAGTTCCTTTTTGTATGTTCATTCAGGCTCGTGGAGTTTTCTTTACTTGCCACAAGTAGAACTGACTGCAAGCCAAGTATTGTGTGTGAATCAGCAAAATCCTTTGCGCTCAAAGTGAAATCGGGAACCCGTTTGCTTGGCCACGCAAGCAAACTCTTCTCTTGTATCGAGTCTTTTCACTCATCTTATGGGGTTCGTTACTAGCATGTCTTTCAAGTAGTACTTCCCTTGAAACGCCAGGAACTGACACAGTGAACTTACTTAATTTCTAGTCTTCTGCCGAAAGCATTCGTAAGTGGTTTGACATTTGCTACCGGGGCTGCCAGTTCGCTACCACAGTCCGAATGTTTTGTTCCATTCTGACATCAGTTGGTATCAGTTCCTTTGACGATTTCAATTGGTGATGCTTCAAATGTAAAAGAGAAGCTTTTTTTCCCATTGTTTTCTATTCAACAAATCTGTTTGCTATGCGATGCCATGTGACAACAGTTACCAACCGCACATCACATATTTATGACCTTGAACTCAGCTGAGAAAGTTGATATGTCAAATGCACTTGAGGTTGTTAGCCAACATGTTGAGGTTCTACTTGAATGATCAGGACCAGCAGGAATATACCCCGCGGCAGTCGTTACAACACAAAACAGCAACGTAACCACAGTGTGTTCAATCTTTGTTCTTTGCTTAATGTATCGGCTGTGCTGTTTGTAATCCCACCAAAATGATCTCAAGTCTTGCCAATTGTTCGGTGTTTGAATTTCACACAAATTATTTGCGGAACTTTGTTTCAGTTGCTGAAAATAATGTAAGTTTAATGTCTTCTGCTTGCTTTTTTGTACTTGTCATGCTTCAGTTGAGATTATCTCCCACGTTTGATTTAATCTGGGCTAGTGGAACTTCCACATTCCAAAAAAGGCACTTTTTTGCGTTTTAAAACCGCATTGGCAGCACTTATGTCTCCTGTTGCTGACGTTACTATCTGCGTTTACACCGTTTGTATTAGTGACCAACTATCCCACTGGCCGAATTTAGTTCCAAAACATGCACTCGCCCTCCTTTTATGCCCACCTATGTGTACTGCGAGGCAGAGCTTTGAGAGATGCTGATAAGGCTGGACACCACTGAAGTGATCTAGTGAACAGTCTCTCCCTTCCCCATTTTCCACCAAGAATGTGTGACGCCCTTATCACTGCCTCCTTTGACTCATTGTCGTTTAAAGTGGCGTGAACGGTTATGGAGGTCTATTCACTAGTCGCCTTTCGTTTACCTCTAGCACAATGATAGGTGTCACCCCGCGAAATGCATTCATGATGAGAGGTCCATTCCCCGTTCTAATAACCGGAGTTACTAAATAAAGCTATTTATACTGTAACCATTTTCTCCCTTCTGGTTGTATTGAATGCCTGCCTCCCTGTTTTAAAGCCACTAAGTGTCTTTTTTAAGGTGATCACCAAAGTAGTTAAGTAGTCATTTGTGTTTAACCGTTGCCTATTATTTTTAAAGGCGTAGAGGGCGTGGAGCGTTCACAGACAAGCGCATCCCAACTGCCGGACGGTGTTTGTGTGCACACCGATCAATCGTTCACGTGTGTTAGGTCGTGTCGATAGCACCGTAAAGGAGGTGCATTCTTTCTGCTGAATCAGTTAATTGCTATGAGGGGAGAAAATGGCTTTGGGATGGGCCACATACTATTTGATATATGGCTCGATATTGTGCTTTGCCCAACGGTTGTTAAAATAAGCACAAAGTTACCTTTCATCATCGTCAAGTACGCATCTCAGCCAGCGTCGAAGTTGTCGTACAAGAGTGGTAATATCGCCGTCGGCAAGGAGAGGAGCATTTTCCTCGACATGTTCAATTACAAATCCAGTGTGTTTTAGATCGTAAATCTTAACTGTTCCCCTATCAGGCTTTCACCTCGTGTTATTTGACATTAGAATTACTATCTTAATTAAGATGAAAACTGTATTGCATTGAATTTTTAAAAAAAGTCACAAAATTTAATCCAAATTGTTCTATCAATGGCCTTTTTGGGTACTCCACTTGGCAATCACTCATTGAACACTAGCCTTGCATGTTGATTTTTTTGTTCCAACTTATTGTCTAGTGTTTCCTGTCATGTGCACTACTTCCATGTATTTTTTATTTGTTTTTAGCACATTTGGAGTAAGGTGGAATGGGAAGAATACGATATTATAAACATCCTGCTTCTCATCTTCAGAACTAGTTTTCAAAGCCAGGGTCCGAGTTTTTATACCTTTCTTAGCATTCATGAGATTTGGATTTGCCTTCAGCTTTCTTGTTTCTCATCGTTAGTGCCGCTAAATTTTACCAATCAACTCCCTATGCAATGGTTTGGCTATCCTCATCTTGTTCAGATGCATGTTCCTTCGAATTCCAGGTGAAGAATTGACCTTGAATTCAACGCTTGGTTCTCACTGCTTCTATCGATTCCATGGTTTGAGGGATTCGACTCCTGATTAGGCTACACCTCTTTTTCACGGAGGTGATAAATTTGATGGGCTTAAAAGTATCCTCTGCTCACTCCTTTTTAATATGAGCTTTATGCCCCTTCGAATTACCCTGACGGCCAGGCTTTCGGTGCTTTCGGTTAGTGCTAGGTCTTTTGAATTACTTTGCTAACATCTTCATAGCTCGAAGCTAATTCATGCAAAACCTTGCCCTCTGAATCACTTTTTGAGAATAAGAGGTGCCTGTGGGTGTAATTCAACCACATGTCTACTTTGTATGCGTTTTGTTGAATTCTGCAATTGGTCATAGCCTCGAATACCAGCTATTTGTCACCCACTCCGTGCGATTGGTTTGAACGTTTTCTCATGCTAGCTGAACTAACATGTGGGATCAATTCACACTTGCCACTAAATAACTTGGTGATTAAAGTATCATTGAATCTTTCCGCTCTTCTGCATTGCCACTTCTATGATTAGTAATTTTATCGTTCATCACCTCTAATCCCTCTATTTATAAGCAGACTGTTTTTCATTTTATACCAAAATTAACAAAGTATTTTACAACACCTTTATCCGCCATTAGTCACCCCGTCGAGTCCTTTCCCATCACAAAAACCGTTGTCACTTAAATCACCCTCCATCCTTTTCTCTCCAGAAGGCATTTACCTGTGATTTTATTGGTGCTACCACCCTCATTTCACCTTTCTCTTGTTTGTCTGAAAGAAAAATTGTGGTCGACTTCATCACATTTCATTTTCTTTCATCAGTCCTCTATCAATTTTGACCTTATTACCTCCGGCCATCCTTCTGGTGAACATTCCGGCTATCCAATCCACGTGTTTTTTTTTGTGTGACCGTGCATAAACTATGCTATTTTTGTGTTGGTAGCAGTGCAAGTGTAAAACTAATGCTTTTAGTTAAATTCAGATTTTCACCAAAGTCAAGGGTTAATTTATTGCGCACCCATTAGAGGGAGCAAACTTTCCGGACGTGGTTAATGATTCGAGGTCATCTCAGCAACTGCAATGGTGAGGTATGCAAATGGGAATTAATTTAATGCAGAAATCGAAGTGTTTAGTCCTCACGGAAGCCATCTTTAGTGTTAGCTTTTTCTAAACGACAAATGTGACGATGAAAACCTTATATTTTACACGATTTGGTCTTTGTTCATCCTATTATTTTGTTTTTTAAGCTTAAGCATTTAACTACCTGGGATCTAAGTTATTTAACATTTTTGCTTGGGTCGTATTGCCTTGTATTTAATTATATACCAGTCCAGAGGCCTGTTCCTACCTGACTGGTGAATGACCTCATCGGGTACGCTTAAGAATGACGACAGTCTTACAAAAATCGCATCTAATCTTGATCAACCACGGACTCATGAGGCGATACCAGGTCATGTGTTTGGGGGCTTCGCCACACAGATGTGGCGGATGGGGACTAAAGTGTTTTCTTTTGTTTGTGTTACCTTTCAACACCAGACTCCCGTGCTCGTTCTTCTCCTATGTCATCCTCGGCTCCTACGTGGTACAATCGGATGCGGGCGACTTCGACCCGAAGCGGCATCAGGGCATCGCCTACATCCGCGACCACCCCTTCGCTCCTAGCCATCTGCAGAGCACCGAGATGCTCTACCGCATTGCCGAGACCCACCGCCTCCATCAGTAGGTCTTGACAAGTCCATTCTGCTTCAATGTTTGGAGTATCCCGCCTACTTAACTGGGATACTCTCAAGAAGTTGATATTCAATCATTAAAAGTTTGAAAGGCGGTGATGTATGCATCCTCTGGCGCTTGGAACCACGTTCCTCCATAAATTTTAGGGCGTTAAATGCATTCTTGGCTGTCATTTGTTTTTATGCATTGTTGATCATTGAAAGGAAGGAGCCCAACGTAGAAGTCGCACGTATCCGGCAGAGGAGAGAATTCAGACCTAATTATCTGCAGGTATTTTGCGTAGTGGGGGCTACTTGGGTTGGTATTGCATCCATCCCGAAGCTCAATTCATTCATGAAAGGTGAATTATTAGGGTTGTGGAGGGTACAGAACATGGTCATGATGCTGAACTCGGCGGGGAGCTCTAGAACACATTACCGGCTGCCTTATATGATATGCACACAACTTCAAATGGGACTGGTGATTTGTTCACTCTGTTGGCAATTTAATTTCCTCGGTGAATTTGAGCTTCGCACAAAGTAGTATCTGATGCTATCAACGGGAGAAGGCTTTCAGTTTCTCAATACTGAACTGATCAGAAGTTGTCTTGACTAAGATATTTGTTATTGAAGAAAAATAACTTATTTCGATAATCATCAGAATCTGAGGGATCACATGAAAGTTAGCTAATGTGAAATTGTCTGAATTTACCGAGTTACCCTTGCTGTTTCTCGTCTTGGTCACATTGTTTTTAAATCGCAGTTTGCTCAGATCGTTTCATGGGCAAATAAATCATATAGAGTGTTGACAACAGCCCTATTTCTGCGAAAATGGTGGTAACTAACGCTTCTGTTTTTACAGTCTCCTTCTATCTTCATGTCTATCGCCTCGGGTTGTTAAATTTTTTTTTATTTTACCCGTTTCTGCCGAGCACAGGAAGTGACTCTCCGACCTTATCCCTCACTTACTTTATCACATGATTTTTCAGGACACTTATTTGTATAGGTCTCCTTACAATACCGCGCAAATCTCATGCCTCTCGAAGGCGCGGGCTCTGCGTTTAGTCATTTGTAGGCGTACAGTAGATGATGAGGCTTTCCTTTGTCTATATTTGGCAACTGACTAGGTTGTGCGCACCGATGTTGTACCCCTTCTTTTTCCTCCTTTTTACATGCCCAGCCCATTATTATTTTTCATCCCTTCCTGTGGCAACTGAGCTTTCATTACTGCACTGTGCGAAATCGTGTTGCTGATATCAGTAGACTGTGGCAGCTCTAGATTGCTCTACTCCTCTGCCCCCTGTAGAGGTTTCTTCATTTAATTGAGGCTTGATGGAACTGAATTCGTTTTAGGGTGATGAAGCTTATTTTGAACTGATCATTTTATTACATGCTGCACTTGATAATGTCTGCGCTTTAGAAATGAAATAATGAAATCTAACATTTATAATGTGTGGCAATGGCAGTTGAAGTGTGCTGCTTTTGTAACGCACTTCATCCTGGATTCTGACCGGTCTAGGTCTACGAATTTACACGTGGAGCTCGGCTGATCCTACAGGTTAGGTCAACCGTTAGCCAATTTTTTTAAATTTTTGCCTATACTGCTCCGTTTGACATCTCAAGGCTTGTATCAAGCCCAGTTTTGCATCAACCATGTCACAGTTACTCATCTCAGTGTGACTCAAACCTGCGTCTGAGTTAACTGCACCACTATGCCACAACATTTAATTTTGATTTAGCTTTAGCCCTAAGCTTGGGCACTCACGCCTGTGATCTGTAGCATTCAGGAATTTATCCAACTTTGTCTCGCCCGATAGGCCGGATGAATTGTTTCCATACGCCTGTAGTGTTATCCATTTGGGGGATTGCATCGGGTTACGCCAACACCATTATTCTGTCCACGAGAGCGAGGATCTCCTTTCCTTTGCTTGCCTCTTTTGAAGTTTTGCGTCGGGAATATTTGTTGCGTTTCCTCTATCCCTCGATTTAAGTGTTTATGAGCAGGACAGATGGGATAACGGGCGGATTGCTTGAAGTACTTACCTCTGCTGCTGATGCTATTGCTTCCTGTTAACCTTTTCAGCGGCCAATCACCGGAAATGGCAGATCGGAATTTCCTCAACAACTCCAAAAAACTCGCCCTTTATGGTGTTCACATGCACAAAGTTTTGGTGAGTGCATAGTTTGTTTTGTCAAAGAATCGGGTGCTGCAACAGGCGAACATGGGAGAACTTTGACTAACACTTTCATACTCGAGGTTTCCCTTTAGTTCAAGTCAGATTTCACGAAACCTAAACAACTGGAAATTGCTGCTATGCCAATGCTGCCTTGTCTCTATGTTCTGCCACAAATCGATGTCAGGATTTGCATTACTTTTAGACACACAGAATATGTTTTTCCCCATCAACGTTTCCCTCATCCCTTCCCCTCACTTTGTTGTTTTCTGGCGGGCAATTTGACGGGGGCTTAGGCAGTTTGTGTTTCTATTCCACTTGAAGAGGCATTTTGATTGTAGATTGTGGAGGTTGTTTTGTAAGACGGGATCCTATCCACTTCTCTTTCAATTCACACTAGCTAAACTGCATTATGTGCTCTGGTGTTTTCTTTTCCAATCAGTTACGGTTGTGATTTGGATTTCCTTTATAGCATAAACTTGCCATTATTTAATCCAGTTTTGTGTAACTTTAGTACAATCGCGGCTTTAATGTGGTAAAACGAATGGGACTATCCAAACTTAACTAGTATTTGATTTCATATCGCAACCATTTGGTGGGAAACATTCTGGCGCTATTGTTTTTTGCCCGGTGTTAGGGCCAGACATTTTGTGAATCTGAAATCAAACCAGCTTAGCGTAGTTCATAAATCCATCGCATTCAGTTGATGCTGCTTCACACTGTCAACGGTTGCCAGTTTTGATTCACCAGCACCGATGTAGCCATTTTTCCCTAACTAATACGACTATTGTGGCTACTGTTTTCACTCACAGCGTTTGATTATTAAGCCATCATAATGTAGTGATTAACGCCTTGAAGGAAATAATGTGCTGTTATTTAAAGGTGTGGATTTGTATCTGGTGTCATGATTGTAGGCTTGATCTCCTTGAAGTCAATGTAAATTGCTTCTTTTATTCTCGTTTGTTATCGTTCATCCATCTGAAGTAGAGGGATATGAAATTTTGCTTAAATGCTGCCGTATCTGCATGTGCCTAGAGCTCCTCAGGTGTAGAGCACGGCCTTGGTGTGTATTACGGGGGTCTGCTGCTCTATTTGAGCCGCATTCGCCTGCAGCGGTTCTCGTGGCCACGGATCATCAAGTTATCCTACCGAAAACGTCACTTCATAATGATCGTGCGCTCTCTTGATGAGGATCAGTCAGAGCGGACCTACGCTTTTCGCTGTGCTACGCCCCAACGCGCCAAGCGTCTCTGGACCCTCTGTGTTGAACACCACAACTTCTTCAGGTGCGTTCCTTTTCATTCCCTCTACCATGTAATTGTTGTGAGGTGCTCTGCCTCAATTTGCAGAGTTCCCTTTTATCTCCCCTCTTAATCAAACGGTATGATTTATCAAGAATTTCATGATATTTTACATTCTCCAGTTGTTTCCCCAAGTCTGCCAATGCAGAAATCTGCTGAGGCTTAACTTCCTCCATTACCGTGCATTCCATTTCCCCTTGCCATATCTGGAGCGAAATTCACCCAAGTGCGATTTATCATCTGCCAAACGTTAGCATGGCGTTTTCCCATGTCTTTCTTCCTGTCGAGTTGCTACGGTTCCTTATAATGTATTCATTAACTGTGGACGCAATTACTTCAGAAGAAAACACTCTTATAATCCCAGTAAGGGTTGGATTGTCATAAAACTCGATACCTCGGCATCAGGAAGCGAGGAAATATAAGCTTTCCTTTCTATTGTCGCTCATTTACTCGCGTTTTGAGGGTGCCTGAAGTGGCATTTATCGTAGTCCAGATGTTCACTGGCCATGCTTTTTTGCCCAAAAAATCATAAATCCTATTACGCTGTTGTGAGAGTCAACTTACGAAGAGGCCGAGAGACTGTTAGCAGCCCATTGAAGCTAGTATCGGTCTGTTATGGGGCTCTTAGTTGACTAATTAGAAATGATTATTTCTTGAACCGCGGTGCCCTTTGCATTCATTTTTGAACCCCATCAACGTTGGTGTGTCAACATGGGTGGACTCTTGTACCATATGTTATGGACAAGTAGTTATGTAAATAACATTGTTTGACGGCCCCAAACCGGATATCGAGGCCCATTCCCGGTTGTTATCTTTTGACTACGTGTCGGTAATGTTTCTCACTTCCGGTCACTTGAATCCCAGTTCGATTGCAGTGGCTCTAAGGTGGTCGGTAATTTTGCTCCTATGAGGATTACGGGCTGGCTGGGTGAGTAGCTAACGCATTGACATCAAACGCCTCGAATGCTTTCACGATCTTCTGAATGCAGTCTTTCGTCACGTGATTGAAAGTGCATTTTTTTCGCGTTGGTGCAAACTGCCTTAATTGGCTGAGGTGAAGTGTGTTTATCCACTCGTCTCGCTTTCGTTTACTTTTTTCTCACTTACCTGAGCCGAATTAACGACTGAGGTCATTCCATCTTATTTGCTGGAACGTCAAAAATTTCAATGGTGGTAGCGGTTGTTTGCCCTCTTATTGTGATGTGATTTTCATTGTACGTAGGCTTTAGTCTTCCATTATCTGTAACAATAACGATGACATTTTGCTCCTTCTCTATTTCGTGACTATTGTTAATCACAAAGCTCATGCATTAATAGTGCATTTGAAGGTCGTTTTCGTCCCTTTTTTTTTCTAAAATTCTCCAACTTTGTTGCACTTTCTGCTTCTCGCTTTTCCACCTCGATCTCGAATCGGCATGATACTTTGCCTATCTTCGCCTGCTCTTGAGTGTCTATGGTCATCTAATCTCTATTTCACTGTCCCGATTCTCAGATGATTCAAGTAAAGCTATTGTGCCTTACGTAACGACCATTTTCAGTGACATTTGAATGAAGCCTTCGTCGTCTGAACTTCTTTTGTTGTTACTCATGCATCAAACCTTGCGCTGGCAGTAGCTTTAGTTAACTGTTAGGCTATTCCATCCTATGTAGCACAATACTTAATATCCAAATGGCTATAATGTGTAGGATCTGGCTCTGTATTAGAGGCAGTGGATCTTGATAGGTTCCCATACTGGAAATGCGTATTTCACTTTGTATGAAACATGCATTGAGTGTGCTAAATTTTCGCCAGGTTTCTCCCCAAGGTGGAACGTAAATTAGCCGAAAACATAATACCCTTTAGGACAATTTTTCTTCAGTTTTCTCCTCTCACCTTGTGTCTGGTAGAGTGGACCTCGTCTGATTTGTGTTCAGACCTGTCTCATACTTCACTTTCCAGGAGATGCTCTAACTTTTCTTATCTTAGTCTTACTTGCGTAACATTTTTTGAACTTCTCCCGGTGGCTTCCCTTCCCATTTTTAATATACCTCTCCATTACCTGTTGAAATCGGAAATGTCTGAGTACGTTGAATTTTGAAGCCTAGCTCAGTCTATCCCGTCTCACCCACCTCCTTTAATTGCAGTCCGGTAGCATTGTTCCGTCAGGCGCGGTTAATGTCTTGCTTATTGCTTAGACGACTGCTTGCATTGCTACTGCTCACAGTGAGTACTAAGGGGCGTCAATTTCGCATCCTCAATTTAATAACATCTAGCTTTCGTTTTTCCAAAACCTTACTTCATCTACTTTTCATTGGGGCTACATTACCGCGTACCCACTGCCCAAAGGATGGCTGGTGCAAAATGGCATTGATTATCCTAGCCTTTTCCTTGAGGGTCTACTCCTTTATTGGCTATGCTACCGAGGGCTGCTGTGCTTTTTACAAAAGGTCGCGTGTGTGCTTTTTCAGAAGAAAAATGCTTGCACAAAAATTCGACTGGATTTCTAAGCCGAATCTACAGTTTCTACTTCCCACATGTTTGTGGCTTTTATTGTCAGTAGAGGCCAATTCATGCGTCACTTCTCAACGTCCTTCTCAATGGCTTGTTGAGCTTTTCAAGTTACTCACTTCTGTTCGAATTTCTCGTTTCAAGTAATTTGCATAATCTCGTCCCTTCGAAATGAGAAATTAGTCGCTTAATCACTGGCTAAGTAGATTAATTTACTAGTTCGAAATTCAACACACAAAAAGATAGTTTCGACCTTGACAGGCTTTTGATAGGTTGCTTGAACATTACTCTTTGGTCTTCTCTGTCGCTTAATGAATCACCTTCTTTGTTTTTGCCCTTAGTTACTTTTAACTTAATTCTGTTTCGCCATCTAGGAGGCGCCGTGCTTTGTTCCTTATGGTTGTGTGACCGACAAGGTTTGGTATCTTGTCATTGACAGTTGTTGGAGCTTGTGTATCTTGCGCACCGCATAAAATACTGTGATTGAGCCATTCCCTTACGTATGGCATGAAATTACGACGTTGAAGCGGTTAAAATGATCTTCTTGTGCTAGATTCTTTGATTGACGGTGGATTTTCTGTACCTCTACCGCAACTACTTGTCTTCTAACACGTTGTGGCGCTCAAATTGCCCTTTAAGATGTTGCAAGGCTCTCCATTGTCCGATTAGTTTCATTACTGATTGATGGTAATGTTCACGTTCTTCATCTGCCGAGGTAGAATATTTTGAAACGTAATGATCTTTTATGTGTGCTTATCTATTTATCCCATGTTCATTAGATTCCTTTAGTTTGGCCTGATTTCACGTATTCATTTAGTTTATCATTTCTCTGAATACCCCGTAATCCCGGTTAACAGTTAACGATTGTTTTAAAAAGGGTTTATTAACGAATGCCACTGGTCTTTCGACTTCTTTATCGATGCTTGTTTGGGTCCTGAAAGAAAAAAATGAATGAGCTTTTGCGGTTTCCGTTTGAATCAGTGGGTGTTACATTTCCGATTTTAGATTTTTTTTGAAGACGTTTCCTGATTCATCATCATCATCATAAGTATTTATGCAACTTTCCGACGTGTAATCTTGTCGGAATAGTAAACTTCACCACCATAATGCGGCATGGTTTGATATCATTTACTAGCATAGCTTATCAAATATGGCCATGACCACTGTTTAAGAGGTGAACTTCGCAGCCCCTGGTGTTACCTTGTATTTCGTCACATCTTGGTGGGAATGTGGGGTGTCGATGCGGCACACAAAGTGTAAGCTGTTTTCCAGGATAGAGGCGTCTCCAGTAACTTTTGAATGTTTCAACTGTACCTTATTGATGGGATAATTCACTGCAATGTAGCAATCTGTGTTTAGCCAGAGTAATTATCAGTTAGTTTTTGCTTTCCTTCAGACTGCGTAGCTACGAGAACTCACGGAAGCCCAGTGTGCTTCCAGGTTTCTCCAGCCGCAAATTCACTTACAACCAGCCGGGTATGAGCAACTCCTTGGGCGACCTCACCGGTTCCGAGGCGGTGCCCTGTTATCGGCCCCAACCCGCCATCCGTCGCATGCAGCCGCAGCGTAAACGCATCTCCTCCACCGACCAAGGTGAACTATCTGCCACTCTTGATCTGTTCTCATTCACTCGTTGGTGATTAGTTCATTTGGCCTTAACTGGACGAAATGGTTACTTCACTAAACTTCACTATTCCGTTCAGTTATAGTGGATCTTCATGTAACCTATTTACTCAGACTGGTCACACTGACACTCGATACTTTATTTCGCTTTAATACAATGAAACACTAGCGCTATTTTGTGTGTTTAAAGCCTAGATGAAACATGAAATGTCCTAAGATTCGTTTCATGTACGATTGTACAAGGTTTCAAGGAGCTAATTTTAAAGTTTATCTCGAGGATTTTTAACCTAGGAACACTCATGATTTTATGAACTGAATTTTACTGAGCCAATCCAGACTTTTGTGTTGAAGTATCCCTTATAGTTCTCGGTTAGCTTCCAACTTGTAGTTGTTTTTTTGTAATTAATTTGATTATTTACCCATAATTGTCAATTTAAATCAAATCAAAACAAATTAAACCCTCTGTCACCATTGTTTGACACAAAAGTGCAATTACGTATTTGCCTCCCCATCAATATTGCCATCTTTCCGGTGTGTTCACGACCTCCCCTCTCCACATTGCCCTCGATTAGGAAGTGGTGTTTTTTTCTCGTTTCAGCCTGGTTCACCTTGCCTCATGGCGCAAACTGTAAGTTTCTGCCAGATTTTCTCCTCTTTCTGAGTAACATCTGCACCTTCTTTTTGCCTTTCTTATTCTAAATGTCATCTGATTGCTTCAATCCTAACGCCTTTTCCTTTTCCTTCGGAGTCAAAAACTTCTACAAGGTAATTGGTTAGCCCTTTCGAAGTGTTCGATCTACCGCCTCCCCCAAATCTGAATTCTACGAAACTTTTAGTTTTGATTTCGTGCATCATTGCAAGGTCCTCTTATCTCACAAATAGGATGTTCCCCAATCAAGCTTTTCAAACGCATTGGGTTATTTTATGGGAGATGTTTTCCTATGTTTATTCAAATATACACAGATTTAAAAACAACTATGTGAGTTGGAATGACTTGTTTTAGTATCTAATAGACCCACCTTTCCCCCTGTTCCGTTCTAGAACGTTTTTTGGGCTTTCCTGACTGTGGACGATCGGTAGCTGAGCCTTTCGCCGCGGCGAATGTTGTATCAAAACAATCCCATGCATTGCGCTGCGCTTTAAGAGATAACTGAAGCCACGGTTGATCAGTCTGAAATGCAGTTTTCAGCCTTACTCCCATTGTTTTCCATTTAAAACTTAGTTAGAATCCGTAGGCGGCCTTGGGGTGGAATAGTAGTTTTTTGTCCCCTATTTAAGTTACTTATTTCTCTTCTCTGCCCTGAGTTTTGTCTTGCGAAATCGTGAATGGTCTTTATTTCATCCCCTTCCCACAATTCCATTCACCAGCTACCGTACCAGGATTTTATGATTATCCTCGGTCTTTTTTTCACATTAAAACAATGATGGTCAGTCACTCTCCGGTTTATCATTTACATCATTAGTCATCGAGTGTACACTTCCTCTTACATCATTGCGATTTTCTGTGGGAATTTTGTTTGATACTTGTCTGAATGAATCTTTTAAAACTCATGTTTCCCTCACTGTTTCATTTAGCACCCGCATACGCAGCGGACGCCTCTCAGTACCAGTATGCGCCACAGGTAGCCAGTGATGCTTCTTTGGGTGCCGGTGGCGTGGGTTACAGCCCTGAGCATTGGGGCGGCGGGGAGGCGGCGTGTGAATTACCCGTCGGAGCCGCCTACGGACGGGGTCCTGATGAGTCAAATCACTTTGGCGACTATCAGCCGCGGCCAATTTTCAAGCCTGAGCCATGGCGCATCTCCACCGCTGATCGAAGCCGCTGTCTGGGTATTGATGATCGTGGACTAGACATTGCCTCGCAACGTGACTCCGGGTGGCAGGTTAGGTTCAATCTCCTGGTATCTAGTTGTGCCACTTGGGGCTAGATTTGTCTTCTGGAGGACTGCTAGAGTGGGTGCATGCTATCAACGTGGTAGCTGAATTACGAAAGCCTCAAAGTGCTTGCCTGATGAGATGTATAGTCTAAATGAATGGTTTTTATTGCCTGATTTTTCTGCTTTTTTGGGGCGTCTTCCCCGGTGCTCCTCAAAGTCGTTCTTCTGCTTTAAGTAGTAAAGGCCTTGAAGTGAATTGTAACCAACTGAGGGAAGATAACGCCGGTCGTAAAATTTGTTTAATGAAGGGATTACTCCTTATTTCTTATGTTTTAATATCTACTGTTGATTTATGCTATATTCTTCTGAGAGGTAATTCCAAAGGATAGACAGTGTTCTACACCGTCAATGCCGCTCGCTTTTAGTGGCATCATCTGTCTAAAACCACCTTAAAATACTGTTAGTAATTCCTTAAGGCGGTTTCCGTTCCCCCAAAACTTGCCTCGGCCTTGGTTGACAACTGTGCAAAACTCAGGATTGAAGTTGCTGTGGGTCGTTTTGTTAATTTTTTGCAAGTCCAGTCACCCACAGCAGATGACTTCACTTTATGACTGTTATATTCTTCATTTGGTGTGAAACCAAATTACTCCTCTTTTACGGTGGGTTCTCCACCGCTACTATTGCTTTAACGTGCAAGTTCTTGAAATCACCCAGAATACGCTTTGTCGCAGTTCCTTCGTGAGTATTGAGGGGTACTAGCAAAGGTGGCGGAAAGTCTATAGGCATCCACCAAACAAATAATCTTCATACTTAATGATAAGCTTTTTAATAAGAAATAAGCTAATTAGGAATTCTTTCATGGGACTGCGCCTGATGTCTTGCAACAGTTGTGTTTTGATTCAGCACTTTACCTCTGCCTTCATGGGGAAGCCAATTGGAGTTTCCAATCCCCGATTTGAGTCCTCCTTCACTGCCAAATATTGTCGTTTCATTTGCCCGCTTCTATTTCCCATATACATTAATATGTTGTTCTAAAACCTTTTAGGATTTAGCAACCTCTCCCATTTCATATTCACACAATCCGGGGCTCTTGTTAATCCTATTGTTAAAATTTCATCAGTTCATCTAATCGCCGTATTTCCTTAGTGCATTTGAAATTGTTTCTTTTACGTGTACGTATTCTTAGTCGTGGTTGTTTATCCTAATGCAAATTCGCATGAAAGTCTACCACTACCCTAATATAGGATGCGTGTTTATCATTAGTTCTTAGGGTAGATGCTTGGGGAATGACTAGGTTAACACATGCCAACTAAAGTGGAGGTTGAAAAAAACTATGCCTGTAATCAATCCCTTCTACCAGGGCTGCCGCGCGAATAAGGGTGTGAAGGCGCCAGGCTGCTATTACTTCGAGGCGACAGTTCTCGAGGATGGACCAGTGGGTGTAGGGTGGGCAACAAATGAGGCAGGTCTAACCTCATTAGGCAGCGACGACCAGGCCTTCTTGCTCGGCAACATTGAGGGTGGCCAGGGAACAGCCACACTCACCTTCAAGGGCAAGCATATGGACGCTTCCGATGGCCGCATTGCTGTCGGCAAGGGCACTGTCATAGGGTGTTGTCTCGACCTGGATCGAGGCATTGCTACCTGGAACTGCAATGGAAATGAGTGTCCCCAAGTCCTTAGGATTCCCGAGAACCTCATTAATGAACCATTCTTCCCCGGTAAGGACATTATTGGTGCTGTGATGCAACCCTTTGCAGTAGTGCTGTGATTACGTTATTTCTTCACCATCTTCGAAGCACATACAGTTGTGTTTCGGTTAGTTGTTGAAAGCGGCGCAGAATTTCAGACGCTTTGTGTTTTGAAAACTATTCATAGAGGATATTTTGGACTTTATGGCAGTAGGTGCTGCTGTCACATTACGGAGTATCACTTGACCAAAAATGAACCCGTGAAAACTCTTTAATTTCTAAAGGCGCTTTTGGAAATTTAACAATTCCCTTGAGAAAATTCGCTTGACCGCATATAGTAATCCCTGTCCTCGCATCCTTCATGCTGACCACACAACCTGGTAACTTTCAAAATCGATTGACCTGAATCACGGGTGTTCCGTAGGTCCGTGGGGTCATCTAGCGCCGGAGGTGCTCGTTAAAGTGATCACCTCGTGGATACTATTTAACAATGGTTTCTACTTGCAATGCAGGAGCTGGTAGCCCCACTCCCATGGGTGTGCGTACGTTCGGTGGCTTCGCAATCACCCCTGAAGACGTACTTGAGACATTAGTACACTTTTCGATTAAAAAGAAGCAGGAGCCCTGAAGATGGAATCAGAGTCGCACTCTTTAACTTACTATCTGTTAGTTTTGAACAAATGTTATTTTTTTGCGGTTTGGTAATAAGAAATATAATTGGTTTATTAAAAAATGGAATCAATTTTGTAGGATATTTGAATTGGTTATTGGATGGATTGAATGTAGATGTGAGCGTTTATCACGCTTTTCAAAATATGTGTCTCTCATCCCTTCTTTACTGCTTCAACGGAGAGAAACCGTTAATGGATAGCCGAATTAGGCCGTTCACTAAGGCAGCAATCGGCCATTAAAAGCATTTGGAAATGGTAACTCGTATACTAGATTTGTTTGGTTATTTACCAATAATCGGAAGAAGTGAACTTCCTAACAATCTCAATGGATTGGCGTTTACTTTGTTATGGTCATTTTTTTTCTGTTTGACACAACGGTTGAGGGTTGGAAGTGGTGACGGTATTACGGGTCCCAGGTGTCAAACACTTCAAATAACACAAATCTGTTTAAGCGTTTTTTTTTGTGTGAAACCAAGTCTCCAATGACCACGAATGTGCACAGCTCGATAAGGTGAAGTGTTAGTCAGTAAATTTAAAAAAAACCACAACTCCTTAAGCACCCATTGACTTTCAACGACAAGTAGGAGAGCTGTGTTTCTCTAAGATGTATCATCATCTGTTATACCCTTCTACTGTAATGTGTAATGGATGGTTAAATAAACCTTTTTTACATAAATTTAGGTTTTTGTGGGCATAAAAATCGATTAAACATTCATAATTAACCCTTGAGTGCTAACGCTTAATGCATTGACAATTGCTTTCATTTTCAGCCGCCTCACTGAAGGACTCACGTTTGTTGCTGAACTTTGGCGGTGGTACCTCACCACCCCTGCGCTTTATACCAACAAGCAGTAGTGGATACGGGGGTTTTGTACCACTAGCCGAGGTGCCCGAGGACGCCCAGATGAGCAATGGGAACTGCGGCTGGCGCCTTAACCCCTACGACGCCACGGCCGGTGTTGAGGTTAGACCCGACGGCATGGCCGTGCAGGCCCACTGGGGCTCCGGTTGGCAGGGCTGTCGTGCCAACAGGGTGAGTTAGCCACCCCTCCTCAGTCCTATTCATTCTACTCGCTTCCGTTCTGTGTTCTGCTTGAAAATTTGCTATCTTATCCTCACTTGCATGTGGCTCCCGCAGGAGTCTCACTCGTTTAAACTGCGTAATAGTCCATTCTGAAGACAGATCGGTTTTGTTTTTTATTTCCCACTTTGTTATCATGACAACTTCAATTTGATAGTCACGGTTGCTTCGTGTTTAATGTTTTCAGTTGCATACATTGCTAACTGTCTTGTTCAAGTTTTGTACACTCAGTCCACCGATGATTCAATGGCTCTGAATTGGCAAATGTTTCTATCCAGTTTAGTGGTGGCGGCATTCAGTTTTTTACGTCCACTACCGCCCAGGGTGATCTCTTCTACTGACTCTCTTATTAATATTTTATTTTCTAACATACTCGATAATGCTTGAAGCCCGTCAAAACGTCATATTTTTTTCATTCCCGATAGTCTGACTACTTCATGCCTCAGTACTTTGTCTAATTTGACCTTGAGAAGGGGCTGTATTGTGACTTTCCTCGTTAATTTGCCGGTGGTGACGCCCACTTCTACGTTTCGTGGAAGGGGAGGGGTATGCTTATAATAGTTTAATGCATATCAACTTTGCTCTATCTCATCCCATCTTGAGCCTTAAATTCCATTGCTTTTAACTGTGAGAACCTGCTTAACCTGTCATTTTTTGTCCCATTCGATTACATTGCTTGAGTACTCTAAGCTTATCATCATCGGACGGGTAAAACTGATTCTATGTTTCATTCGTGGAGGGCGTTGTTAGCTGCTTTTTACACCATAAAGACTCCATCTTTCCTTCACTGACGCTACTTATTATTAGGAGTGAAATCTGTCCCACTTTTTATTGCCTTTTTTTTGGGATTAGGGCCACCTACGCTGTTTCATTTGCATTGAACAGTTCTTAACGCATTTTAAAGTAAATTAGAGGGTTTATGCCCTTCTAGCTCGGCTTTATAAATTCTTCAGATGCAATTCATTTGAGAGCGAGATTTTCTGGTGTTATTGTTGGCTAAGCCTTTAGCGTTAAGCCGATGGAATGCTTTGTTTTGATTACCTTGGGTTGTGCGAGTTTGATTTCATGCACAAGGTTCACATATTTACGCTCTGGGGCCGAAGTTAAGGTCTTTGATGTCTTGTCCTTGCAGTCTCTCCCTCCTCTGAGCGTGTGCCTTCGCGGTAATTTTTACCCCTCGACATGAGGCAGGTGGGTCTAGCTGGGTTAATCGTCGCATCCCTTTCCTTTCTCCCCATCCTGCCTTCTCCCTTCCAGTTAATGCCACCTAGGAGGCTGTAATGGGTCTCATTTTCATTTCGCGCCCTTCCATTTCTTCTAGGGTGGACGCATTGTTTCATGTGTGGTCTTTGACTTGCGTGTTAACTTTTGTCTTCTGTAACGCCTTTTTTTCACTGTCTCTCAGTGGAAGGCGTTAATTTCCAGTTCGTTTTGCCATAATTTTTGCCTAGGAACAGGTGGTAGCGCCCTCTTGCAATGGTCTGATACTCATCCGGAATATCAAATCGTTGGCTGCGTGCCTGAACAATGCTGCTACAGTGTTCTTCCTTCCAGCTTTTACTGAGTTCTCCGTATACTGTCTAGTTTTACTGAACTTGCTATCTTATCTACTTAAGTATGCACATCTCAATAATATAAAGGCTAATTAAGGATTTTGTGAGTAATGTGTCCACACTACATGTGTCAACGACAGAACATGGCGCCTTTTCCATAGTATCCCATGTTTTGCACAATAAATTCTACGATTTCTATTCCTTTTAGGCTCCATTTTAGCTTTGTTGAACTTCCCCCTTGTTTATTTGGGCTCCTTGTTTAAACTTGGATTTCTGTGTAAACAGCGGCGAGGAAACTTCAACCTTTGTTGAATTTTGTCACTCTGTCCCTTTTTCGTTTCAAAAGCGGTTGTGTGAGCTGCAGGCGCGACATGAATTTTCTTCCAACCCCTCATTTGTCCGAGTGCTGTTTGTGAGCGCGTCCTTAATCCGGTTTTCACCTTCAGTGCACTCACATCACCTGCCTCATTCACCCCCCAAGTCCTAAAACCGGGTTTCCAAAGGAATTCAATTTATCGATTTCTTCACAATCCATGCATCGATTTTGAGTCCAGTGGCCTTTCGCAAACTGGTTTGAAATCAGTGGAGGAGTACGTCTTAATGAGTGCTCAATGCTATTTTCATCTCTGTTTAATCTTAAGTGGCTTTTTGTCACTGTGAAAGACGTGATTTTCCCGCATTTGGTTTTCTACCGAGACCTTGGTAATGGAACCTCACCCCACCCTTGCGCAGAACATCTTGGCGTAATACTGGTATCAATATGTTTAATGCAGGCACACACTGTATCGATTTACAGGGTGTGAGAGGCGAGGGTCGATTCTATTACGAGGCGCGGGTGATCGAGTCTAACGGTCTCGCGCGGATCGGTTGGACCACGGAAGATGGCAGCCTTTTGGTGGGCACTGACTCTTTTGGCTTTGGGTACGGCTCCGACTGTGAGGGCTTCGGTCTCAGTGGACAGCAGGGCAAGCGCCTCCACAACAATGAAATCGACAATTATGGCGAGGTAACTTCCGCCTTATATGTAAATAGTTTGGTACCGATGTTGCGAGGTCATCCACGTGTGAGCAACCAAAAGGTATGCCACAACGTAGTAAACTCATTGGTGAATCGTTCGTTTTTTGGTTGATACCACTCAAAAGTTACAATACGAACCACCATAGTTTTTCCTACCATAGGCCATCGTAACCTTCAAAGTACCCATCATTCCCTCGCTTTCCATAGTGCTCTCATAGTGGAGACGCAACAGGGAATGGGATGAAGAATGTAGAGAAGGGATGGAGGACTGAGGTGATAGGAGCAGCGGTTGAAGTTGGCCCTGTGATCACTTAGCCAATTAAAGCGGCGCTATTATTCTATTCTAGAGCTTTGGTGAGGATGATGTGATAGGCTGCTTCCTGGACTTGACGCAACGCACTATCAGATGGGCGAAGAACGGACACCCCTTCGGGGATGCCTACCGCCTCCCCGATGATTTCGCCACCGCCTTCGCAGCCAACGCCAGTCCTGTTGCCAGACGCGTTGCCTTCTTCCCCACGGTCGCACTTAACAACAGCACCGTAGAACTCAACTTTGGTGACTCGCAGTTCAGCTACTTCCCTGGGGTGAGATTTTTCCCCTGTCTGTACTCCAACATAAGTGATTTAGACTAACATCTCTTGGTGCTATAATATTTAAGTAGACTAAGGGCTCCGAAGACGAGTTAGAACTCTAGGCTATGCAAACAGGGTTTGTGGGTGCTTGATAGATATCCTGAAACCGATGAACATCTTCCAATGAGGGAGACAGTTACTCAACTGTGAACTTTAAGACCAGTGCTATTTGTAAGCTACAGGATTTCTGGCAGTGTATGCACGGCTTTCCTGAATTGTGTGATCTCATTCTTGTTGTTGTGTTTGCTCACTAATAATGGAAAGCTTTTTTGTTAAAATATCACAACCGTCGTGTTGATGATCGTCAATATTGCCAGTATGGCTTTTCTTATTTGATTTCCCTTTCCTTGTTATCTTGTCAGGATCTTAACGGACCAAACGAGGTTGAAATGCTTTACCTTCGCCCAGCTATATTGCTTGCGCTGATAGATTCTTTTTAATAGCCTGACTTAATCGGTAACAAAGGCGCATTTCAGCTATCGCATCCTAACATACTTTTTTCATCTCAACATTGCCTGCATGCATAGGTGTGCACCCTCTCCACAATTACAGTAGTGCAGGAAATTAATGCTTATTCTCTCCGACTGAACCTTTCTTTGACGGCCAGAGTGCCTGCAGGAATTTGGTAACTCTACTATTAAGGTACCGTTTCCATGGCTAAAATTGGCTTTTGGACGACCTGCCTTAAAGTTTTCCCATTTAAACTGCTCCTACGAATTGACGGATTGAGAACGTTTTTTTCGACTAGGGTGCGAGTAGCTTGTAATTTATGGGTCTTAACTATTTTGCACCACATCCCACTACACTACAGGTCTTCTGTATTTAGTACTTTCGCTTTTGGCATTCCACGGAAATCGCTACGTTCAGTAAAAGGTAAATCATCCCAACGTTTGATTTTTGTATCTGCAAAAATATGTCCGCATCCATGCATCATCGAAATTATTCGGTTGCACGACTCAATTCTCGGGATATCGTTTGGCGCAAGTTTTTGGAAACACTGTACTGGTGATGGGTTTGAACAGATTGTCACTTTTTTCATGCCACTTCACGACTGACTGGGAGGTACATAGTCTCTACATTTCCTGTTTTCTGTATATCATACTCTTGTCTCCTGTTTTTTGCGTTTCAGTTTTTCACAGTGAGTAGGTATTTTGCTCTAATTTCAGATGGCCTCCGAATTTGGTCTAGGCACAAACCATTTAGTTTCACCGTCATTCCCAGAAGATATGATACTATTGAACCAAAGAAAAAACGAACTAGGATGGGCGCTAGTCTCTTTCAGTTGCCAAAAGAAATTAATGGCTGACCGGCATATTGCAGTTAAGTCGTCGGAGCAGGCACAGCCCAGCCGGCAGTTTTATGAGTGTGCGCGGCTGAATTGTGACGCTGACTCATTCACATGACACTTGAACCCGGCATCCTATTACTCACTCTCAACACGACCTTTTTCTCACTTTCTTCACTGTGGTCTCCTTCAGCCACTTGCTAATGACTAGCAGCCCTGCTCTGTCGCCGTTCATACACGGCCAATATTAGTACGCACTACCAAATAGATGATTGGGTCTTGTCTTCCCTTCGCTGTAAAATGACCTTTCACCGGGTTCTCTCGCGCTGGTGGTGGTTTACATCGCATGGGTAGCTTATATGACCAACCATTTATGTACCCGAATCCGAGTAAGGTCACGACATTCTCGTTTGTCTCCCCACTTCCCATGCCAGCATAGCAACACCCGTCTTCTATCCGTCATCATCTATTAAAACTGGTTTTCTACCTTGCAACTTAGAAACTAACAGCCTTCATCCCCTACAAGCGTCACCTGTTTTTGTTTGCTTCCACCTTACGACTTACTAACGCCTTTTAAATGCCTTGTTTATATGTCTACTTTTTTATCTAAGCTGTATCCTGCAGTGCTTTATTAGCAAACATTTTAACTCTTCGTTATTTGTAGCCTGACTGGACCCCTCTGAGTTACATTGCACCAGAAAATCTGCAGGTCACCAGCCGACCTGGACCAATGGTACGTTATGGAGCATTTCCTTTCTCCAACTCGCCCCAGATATTTGTATTGGCTCAGTGACTACAGTTTTTACCTCATCTCATCTTGTGTTTCTCTTTCCTTTTTAGTACAAACGTCGGGGTTGGTCCTACATCGAGCCACAGGTCGGCATCTCGGAGGGCAAGACGGTGAGTCACATCTGTAAGAATTAATTACCTTCCCTCTCTCGGTTAACCGCTTGGATTGGGTCTGTGTGTGCCAGTTGAAGGTTGTGAAATATTCAATCCTTGTGCATTTTTTTTCGGGAAATTGTCGGAATGCCTAACAGTGGACTAGTTACCTTTGAAGCCACTTTTCTTAAGTTTGTGTCTGCTGACAAGCAAGACAAATTGTTTCGTTCCGTTGCTGGGCTTCGTCGTTAAAGGCTCGATGCTTTAATCCTAACTGCCTTAAGCAATTTGAAAATGAGGTTCCATTCGCTTTTTACTGTTTCGCTTTTTTCTGCTGGTAACCGTAGATTCTGTTAAAAACCCCAGCAGGAATATTTGAGTAGTCAGGCCTACTAGTCAAAGCATCATCAATCGGTGTAAAACCAAGGGCTCCACCTTCAGCGCTCACAGGGTGTGGAGTGCACTGTTTATGGTTACGGTGGTGTGCACATTATCTCGTGGGAAGTGATCGCTCCGAGGCGATTAACTTTATAGTCTCGCATTCTGGTTATGTGCGTAGGATCTAGTAGTCCTTCCGAGAGAGTCTACAGTGTCAGGAGTCATCCTCACGAAGTGGCTCACACACCGAATGTAGCGGAAATGAATGCGTTAACAAGGTACCACCTAATTTGGACTACCTGTTCCCTCTTTCCGAAGCAAAAAGCGTTGTGAATTCCTCTCCCCGCGCTCATTTCGCTATGCCTACTCAGTCCAACTTGTTGCCTTCTCGTAAGCTAGCGCCGCTGGCCTTTTGGTGGCATCTTGTTTTTTTCTGATCTAACATCATCGTGTGCTCCGTGTCTTTTTTTTGTGATAAAATGACGTTAAAGAGGCTTGTCTACACCCTTACGTTTCACGCAGCTAGCGTACTTCCCTGGACCAATCTGCAGTCAAAAGTAGATCATTTTATAATGTATGAGGTGAGGTCGGTGTCTTACTCCCGACAAACTTCAGTGGAGAGGATGGTTGCTTGGTGCTGGATCGTAGGAACGTAGTTAGTTTTTTTATGAGTTTCATAGATTATCCGTAAATAAAAGTTGGTTTTGTTTATAAATGCATCCACCGTCTACTGGATTGTCACAGATTGGTTCTTATTTCTGCTTTTGTGTCTAAGGTTTTTTTTCTGATTGCTTTAGCCTCCACGTTGTTACCATTGGTGGCAACAAATAGTGGGGAAACTTGTGATCTTCTAACCTCCTCACAGCGTTCTCTGCACTTGACAATTTTTTATTGAAAGAACTTTTTTGTTTAACCCGTTGTTTTTTTTTCATTTAAATGCTTCTCATTAATGTGTTTGCGGATTTGCATTGAAGATCGTACCCTGAAGGGGGCACAACAAGCAATCAATGCGATGCGCTCGAACTATCTCCAACACTTTGATCGTCATGGTTGCACGTAAAGTAGATCCCTAGACGGTGATCAAAGGCACACAGATTGCATGGTCGTTGGTGCTTTTGCTACTTGGGCATTCATTTGCCCCAAATATGCGGTCCTCACTCGTAGCTTATAGCTATTAACAAAGTTTGCCTTTTTGACTGTGTATCAGTTCCCGATGCATTTTCACCCAAGTTAAACCTCCATTTGCAAGTGTATGGTTAACGGAAGCAGTACGGGTGGAACGCCATGCCACCACGATGATGGCTGGAGCCTACAAAACCGGTGGAGTTCGTGCAGTTGAATTACACTCCTATTGGGGTAAAATCTATCGAAGACTACATCCTAATCCTTCTCCCTGTACCAGCTGCGGACTTCTGACTGTTGGTTGTCCAGGCTTGGCAAATGGCACTCAAGCGCACCACATCTTCTTTTCCGTTTATCGTCCTGGGGAATGCGCGTATATCCACGCATTTGACGGCTGATGAAGGAAAATTATGCCATTTTTCTGGTGTTAGAGCGGATACTTTCATTTGAGTTAAAGAAACACACTCACAAACCTAGAAATAACATTTATGATCAGATTTAATTTTGTCTATGCCTAGTTATCATCACCCATCTTTTTTCTTCCCACTTTGCTTAAAGTCTCCGATTTCTTTGTTTTTTTTCATATTTTCGATCAACAAATTTAACTTGTACCCAAATCCCGCTTAGATTTTTTAATGGTATCCGCATCGCTACTCTCCTAGTTTATTTTTTTGTTCCGACCCTTCTGGGACACATGAATTCGTCCATTCCCACACTGGAGCCAATGTAGTTGATGTAATGAGTTGCAATGCTTTATGGTGTCTTTTAGGGAACCTCATTGGGGTATTTTCGCCAAAAGTGCTCGATTTTCTTCCCAAACAGATGGCACTCCAAATGTGCATAGGTGAACCTAGAGGTGTAATGTTCCTAGTGAGAAGTAACCTCTCGGATAAATTTGAGTTCTACTAATGATAGAACTTTTGGATATTTAGATGTTTTTCCACTTGTCTAGCCATTGGAACTCAATGAGACCATCCACTAGCTTCAAGCAGCCGTTGTTTTTGATCGTCTGCGATACCTTACTCAATAGCTAAAGTGATGCTAATTACGAAATCTACATGAAACTATCGCATACAAAAAGCATTTTAGTAAAAAAGGGTTTCTCTAACTGGATTTATATTGGGCCGCAAGGGTCACAATGAGTGCAGCTGGCTTATAGCTATACCTGGTGGTATTTCTTCATTGAGCTCGTCGCCTTGACCATCTCTAAGTGCATCACAGTTACGCAAGTGTGGCATTGCTGTTCTTCCACAGGTAATGAAACCCTCCGTGGATAGGCGAGAGGATGATTTATCACCTGCTGCGCATGTGGCTCCTCGTATTCACCTAGCTGGCGCTGTGCCTGTTATGCCCGGTCTCACGCCCGTTCTAGCCTCTCCCGCTAAACGGGCCCCTTTAAGTACTCCCTCCACAAACAACGGTTATCACGCCAACAGTGATCATGCTGAGCTTGCAGACGCTATCGATGGTATCCAGCTCAGCCCGAGTCGACGTCAGCATCCCATCCCCCTGAACAGTGGTATCGGTGAAACAGTGGTGTGTAAAATGGATTCTACTTTTATTTTTAAATAGCAAGTTTAAAGCAGGCATGTTCTTTTGCCACAGACGGTCCAACGTTCCGAGCCTAAGATTGAGTCTGAATTGATTCAAGACGAGAGTGGAAAAGTTATTAAGCGAACAACAAAACGGACACAAGTTGTGACTACGAAAACGTATTCAGAGAGGTTTATTCAACCTGAGGTAGGTTAAATGTCCAAGATTTTTCTTCATTGCTCTTTACCTTTTTTTCTCAATTCTTCATGATATTTCAGTTGATAGCCTTGCCCAATGGTGACTTATTGCACCTCTATCCCGTGAGACTTATTAATATAGGCTCTGCCTCGAGCATGCCCCTCGGGGAATCAAACCAAGCATTGATTGTTTGTGCTGATCCCCAAGTAGATATTGACGCAACTTCTTAGCCAACTCCCCTACCCCCCGTCCTTCTTCTATACGTTGTTCAATAGATTTTGCACCATTAGAATTAGCGATAGTCAGTGCTCTTTTACGTATGCGCTCCTTCAAATAGTCACCACACTAGTCTTTAAAAAGGGACCGATTATTTCTGGTCACTCATCAAACTTCAAATAGATGCACAAAACGTGCGTTTCAGTGAATATGGTTGGTACGCTAATGTGGACGGAGAGAACATGTATGTTCATGCGCATGCTGATTAAACAGTGGTGGTTCACTAATTGGAAGGCACCGTAACCTTCAGTTTTTTAGTACATCATGATTGCTTCGTGCTAATGAACGTGCCAGTGGTGACGCTATCTCTTTATCTTCCCACTTTCTATCGAAAAGTAGTTCAATTAGTGTTAGTAGCCTACGCTGTGTTAATTCATATGAATAATCGTCATCTTTTCTTTCATGCAGTCCTTTATCGCCGTTCCCGACGAGAATGACAATGTAAGTTCCACCTTTCGGCCCTCACCCATGCGTGGTATTTACTCATTCATTTTTTTCCCTTAATGACGGCATAAATCCTGTTTCATGCCTGTGCGTGCAGCGCGTCTGTCTAAGACTCGGGTACCCCCAAGCAGGTAATCTAATCCCAATCATTCCTCTCTTTTTCCTCACCTTCACCACGCGGAAGTGTACGTGTGTGTGTGTGTGCCAACATCCTCCTGTGGAAGGGTGCTTTACATGGATGCGCGAACGCAATCAATGATCCCCCTCACTTGCTCTCTGGGTCTGCAGGCTTGCGATCCAAACCGCCTACTGTTTGTGTGTCTGTGGGGAGGGCTTTGGCTCGGTTTCTAGCACAGTTCTCTCTCAAATTATTGCTAAGCCTAGTGGGGTACTTTCAGCAGCTGGTCGAGTCTCTGCACACATTTGCAGAGTCTTGCCTTGTGATCTGCACCCAAGGTTCATATTAGTATTCCTTTTTTCTTTTGCTCTTGAGGTGTAAGCTGAAGTTTTCCAAAAGGGGGAGCGCCTTTGGTCTGAATCACAGGTTTTTGACGGCTTTAGTGTCCTTTATCCCCCTGAACCACTATCGTTCTGCTTTCATCTGTCCCTCTTCTCATTTAGTAGCAGTAGTCTATGCAGCTGTGGAAGCAGAAACAGCATGACTTTGCTTTCGTGGAGCACGTACAAAGTCTGGCGCATCCTCATATCTTGCAGCACTTCGGGCACTTACGTGTAGCTCATCATTTCTGTGGTTCTAAGATAGGTCCCTTCATAAAATGTAGTGTTAAAATTGAATGAAATGGAAAGCAGCGAGTGTAATTTAATGGGCACACTACTTATTCGTTCAGCATGAATAAATAATGGTTGAGAGATATTGTAGTCTGGCGATTAGGAATTAATAGAGTTCAATGGTAGACTTTGTGGTGGAGTCTGTTATTATTCATTCTTGGGTTCGTGACCACTTCTAGTCGCTACAATAGCATGATGCTTTGGTTTGTTCTCTATTCATTTCTTTACCCTCCCTCTAGTTAGTCTACTTCGTTGGCATTAACCTCCCGGCTATTTTTGGGGTGTTTGCAGGAGTTGGATCAGGCTATCTTAAAGGTTACACAATTGGATCCCAGGGTTTTTGTGCGTACCACCAACCTGCACCATTCAGCACCCCAGGTCCCCGGCAAAAGGACTACCAGCAATGGGCGCAGCGCCCACTTCAGCGCCACCAACGGCGGCTCAGCCATCAGCAACTCCACACTCATTCACTAGGCGCTACGCTCACTCTTCCTCCTAGGGTGGCCCTTCCTCCCTGAAGTGGCGTCATTCGGTGCCTTCCTGCGCTCCATGTTGAGCGTCTGTTCTACCTGCCACACATCTCGCTTATTTTGTTTTCTTGGGTAGGCGTCTGTTTACTTACACCCTCCTCTCCTTTCGGAGCTTCTGGTCGACTTTTGCTCTCCCTCCGTCCCCTTCTTTTCTCTGACATAACTGTTGTAATTGTTACCATTGTGTCGGTGTTGTTGTTCTTGTTGCAACTTGTGGGATACTGATGATGCCAATAACCACGGTGCGTGTTGCATGCATGTGCCCCGACCTGCTGCCTTTCTTTCAATTCGAGAAAAAAGAATTTCGATTTATCTACCTTTTGGTAGGAGCCTTTTCGCTTATTAATCTTTACTTCTTTTTCCACTCTCAATATCACCTTAAATTGTACATTAATATTTCTCTACTTGTCACTACAAACACGTTCTTACGCTATGCATGCACCCCATTGTAGTGCTATGCCCACTACCACTCTTGTGTTTGCTCGCTCTCGGACACCCACATCTGCATTCATCCATCGCCGCTGTTTTGGACATTATCATGTGCAGTCCCTAGTCGATCTACTCAGCCACTTTTTCCATGTAAAAGTTGGCTGGCGATCATTATGCAAGCAAAGCGCACCTCATGTGGGAATAATCAGTTTCTGTTTTCGGTTACTTTGAATAATGTAACTTCGAAGTCCAAATGCTGAGATTTTCACGGAGCATGAGAGAGAGTAGATTAATGGACTTAGTAATGGATGTCAGCGGCGATTATAACTTGGAGAAGGTTGACAACTTGACCCATACACTACGGTTTCGTGAATGGCCCGAGCGCATTTGCTTGGGGGTATTTGCTCTGCTATACTTCATTCTTGTCCTTGCTTAGGTAAGTATAGACAATTTTTGACTTGAGAAAGGCAAAACGTGCAATAGAGAGGTATCTGAGATAGGGACATTCAGGTACACTGCTTACGCTGTTGGTCAGGCTCAGTGCAATTCGAGTTTTGGTGACGCTGGGTCCTTTGCGTCAACCTCATCTAATCGATTCCGAGTCTGAGGCTCTTATATCACCTTGAATTATTGAACTAAGGATTTCCCACTACTCCACATCGAGTTTGGTTAGCTAGAGCTTGATTAATCCAAAAAAGTTCCTAGATCGTGTGTTTATGCATGCGTTCTTTTGGTGCGTACTGACGGTAATGTTGGAGCTCAAATCACGCAAACATTGGACACATCTTGGGTGACCTTTTCGGCAGCAGCTAACCAACGTGAGATCAACTCTTAAGGCTAGAGGTCCTCCCTCGTTGTCGTGGATTGAGCGTTGGGTTGTGGGTGGTGGGGCAGGCCAGCTCAGTGCTGGAGGAGACGATTGGGTGCTTCTTCGACAAGGTGGTCACCTTCTTTCGGCACACTGAGACTTGTGCGTCTTCGTTGAATGTGGCCAACATCTGTCGCTCCTTGAGACGCGTTGGGATGACACTATCATCTCAAGGCCATCCACTTCGTCACCAAACACTCAAGTTTATGCGTTAAGAAATAGGAAATGGTGCGGAAACATCCGCCGACCGTTTGATCAAACCTACTTTGATATTGCAAAGCGTAGCAATTACTAGTAGTTCGGCTATATATTCCTGGAAATGGGTGGAATGTCATTTTTTTGGTTTATAAATAGGGAGGGTGGTGAAGCGGCACTATCCGGCTGTCTCCGGCATCTGTACAAAGATGTCAAGGAATCAAACATTCGATAACACCTCCATTTCTCTATTAATTGGATAGGGCCCAGATATGTATGGCTAGACGGCTCTGAAGTGAGAACGAAGTGGAAAGGAGGAGTAGCCATAAACTCACTTCCACAAAATCCGTGATTAACTCCTTTCTTTGTTGTATGACTTTCCCTTTTAGTCAGTAATGGAAAAAGTGGTGAGTAGTAGCACATTTCTCCGTCTTCAAATATAGCTCTCAAACAGGATGGGGCTTCGCCTCCATTATAATTGTCAAGAGGGATTAGTGACGCTGCGGTTAGGTTTCTTTTAGCTTACATGGAAATTGATTGACCGACGTGGATGGATTGCAAGTGATCTCCCTGTGGTACGAAGTACGATTTGATGGCTGATGCAAGAAGTTGAAAACGGAAGGCGTCAGAGATAGCGCCTAAAAGCGGAGGAGGGGGGGAGCTACAGAACGCTAGTTGTTTGCCTGACTCTGGGTTTGGTAACAGGCCACTTAGGGGCTCCGACTAATCACACCAGTGGCCAAATGTTGCCTTCGTTTGTCTCCAGGGGAGTTTTTGGGTGTTGCAAACAATTTGTACAACTGAAACGTCGGAAATGCACCTGCAAAGCTGTATAAGCGCCGTAAAATATTCAAATTCGTATTGGTATTGTGCAGTAATTTTATATTTTACTTAATTCCAGCCTTAGGCATGGCATTTAGGCTATGCCGATGGCGCTTTAGACCTTCAATACCTTAATGATGTGCCATTTTATACGATTTCTTATAGCTGTCACTTCAGGGAAGATTTAGGGTACTTCTAATGCACTCAAATACGTTATGCACAGGCACTTTGTCAGTTAGATTAATGGAACTTACCTGTAATCGAGTCTGCTGAGCTCTGCTGACTTATCAGTTTTAAAGACCTGCTGTAATAATGTTGGTGCTTATATACGCTTTGTAGGCGAGAGGCGGGAACACAATATTCACGTTGTAATACTTTGTTTGTTCGAACTACCGGTTTAGGTCATTTGGGTGGCCATCTTGTCCCAGCCGGTTGGTCGGTCTCCGGGCCGTGCCAACAGCCCCCAAGACCTCTGTTCCCGGAATATATATATTCTGCCCTAGTACTGCGCCTTCATTTTACCGTAAAGGGAGCCTCGGGACGCTACATTGGTGGCAGCGGTGGGATGCGAACCCGACTTTGATGGATTTTATCCTGCTCCATGCCGTTTCTGGCAAACGTCGGCGTTGTGAAATAAGTACATGTGCTACGGAGGGGAGAACCTTTGGTATCTCGTAACAGAAGGGTCGAGATCGACGTTCATCTTCGACATCTCCCTCGCCCTCGTCTTCGACAGGAAAGCTATTAACAACTTAAGCGACACCAGCCGTGGACTCCAAGCCCAGAGGAGGGCCAAGAGGCGCACATTTGCTGCACTGAGTGCCACGCGAAATTGATGGCACTACAGGAACACATGCGTTCGAACCTCGACGACTGGGACGGTTAGCTCGTGGGTGCTTCTCGCAGCACTGATTACGTTGTGATGGCTGACACGGGAGGCGGACGAAGGGGAGCGTCGGGGACGACGTTCGAAAGAAGAGAGGGGCTGTGTAATACTTTGTTTGTTCGAACCACCGGTATCGGTCACTTAGGTGGCCAGATTGTACTGAGCCGGTTGGTCGGCCTTTGGGCCGTGCTAACAGCCCCCAATTCCTCTGTTCCCGGAATATATATATTCTGCCTTAGTACTGCGCCTTCTTTTACCTTAAGGGGAGCCTCGGGACGCTACACACGTGGTCGAAAAAGAGCTTGCGTGTACTCATCACGAGCCGGAGACTAATACCCCGTAGACTGGACATTCGCACCTACCTATTTCCCCTTTAAATAAAACTATGCCTAGAAAAGCTCGGTCTTCTGCCAGCAAGGTAAAAAGGGACGAGGAGGAAGAACGGGATAATCCCGCCACACCTACACTTCCACTTAGTGGCACATTCTTGAGGCTAAACTAATAGCTTCTCGGCTCTGCTGTACTTTAACGCTACATGGCTATTTTATTGCGACTTCAGAGGAGAGCTAGGTAGTGAATTTGCTCTCATATATGCCATTTAAGAGGTTTAGAAGCTCGTGGAGTCCGAGTTTTATGCGTAGATGTTTTCTTTTCATTTTAGCTATTGAACCTCCTATGTTATATGGAAAAAAAGTACCATTTATCGAAAAAATTGTGCAGCATTCAATACAACTTCGCTAGCTTAATCAAGAGCGTGATTAATGGTTAACATACAAACGCTTTGTAACTGGCGATGATGAATTGCAGTTTGTTTAAGTGGATCGGAATAAAATACTAGTTGAAGTAATAGAGGGTTTAGTTCTAACCAATGGCTGATAAATAAATTGGTCCAATCAGATATGTATATTAAAGTCAAATAAAATAGATAAATCTTCAGGAGAAAAGACTAGAAAACAGCTGACATTGCATCTTAGGGACATTGCGCCGCCCCTGTGCCATAAAAACTGGAACAAAATTCTGCCATTACTTATTTTTAACTACCGCAGTAAACGAGCTTGTATAAGACTTAGCCAATAAAATTGGGGCAAAGCCGGGCAATATAGCCAACGTACGCCTCTCTCTGATTCGGGACGTAAAGAAATGGTACTCGTAAGGCGTTCGTGTGACATACTTTGGAGAATTCATGCTGAATGCATTTAAAGTTGAAAAAAACTGGTAGAATGCAAATAGGATGCTTCAGTTCGGGTCTCATTAGGGCGATGGCCCATTCCGTAATATTTTAATTTCAATTTAATCAACAGAACTGTCTTTTGCGAATTCATGCTATTTCACAACTTGTATTTGCGTTTCAGCAGCTGTTTATATTTTAACTTCAGTAGAGAATTCTTCTTGGTATGAAACCTGCATGTGCATCTACCATGCTTCATTTTTTAGTGGGAAGATGGGTCCGAAGAAGTTTCCGAAAAACCAAGTCAAGTGGAAGTACGCACACTATTTTGATTTCTAAGGCAAACGCTTTGATTCATGCTGACTCAGTTTTTTTCCGGGTTAAAGTATGCTCGCATTTTAACTGCTGTATAAAAATGAAATTTTATTTAACACACCTTATTTGCGTATTTTTAATTAGCTTTCCCGTGTTTGATTGTTCTCTTGCGTCAAGAAAACCAGTCATACATTACGATTAGTAATTTATGAATAGTTTTATGAGCATATTAGCTGTTATTAGTATCAAAATGTGTGAGCATCAATTGGAGTTAGTTTTCACTTTTCAAAATGTTGTTCTTACCAGTCATTGATCGATCGAAATTAATTCTCCTAAGCTTCAAAATCTCCATGGATATTTTTGTTTTATACTTGGTAGCGAGTTTGAGAACGTTTCTTATTAAAATATGGATGGTAGATTAAGATCAGTGAACGTTCGCGTTATTACTTAGAACGTATCGACCTTTATGACTGTGTCAATACTTTTCACCAGATTTGATGAGTTCCAGAATGAAATCATTCTTTTTCAAAGCGATTTGCTCAATCAATGGTGAAATGAATTTGTTTTCTTGAGAACATTCAACTTGTGAGCTTTGATTCCAATTGTTTTTAATACTGGCAGGTGACATGTGATTACGGGTGACAGATTCCATGCTTCATGTGTGTTTATTTTTTCAAGCTTTCAAATGCCACTCAGTTATATTCCTAGTTATCGTGATTTTGTATTTTAGGCTTCAAACAAATCTCGAAAGTCACCGAGAGCACGAGAGGTACGTTTTCTCTTTTATGTGCCGTACTTTGAATCAGGATGGGGTATTGCCGTAGTAGTAGCTTGCATCAGCCCTTATTTTCCGTACATTAAGTGCGTATTGTCTCTATCCAATTTATTCAGCTACGTCCAACACGCTAGATCTCGGGTGGCTGAGGGTGTTTTGATCTTACCGTCAAACATTACTCAGAGCAGTCTTGCGAGTGTTTAAACTCTCCCTCCTTTCTCCCGTCCTATTTCCTCCTACAGCTCAAGCAATTAATTTACCTTGGTGATTATTTTTTTAACTTGCAAACTCGTCTTAGTTTACACAATTGCTTGGCATGAGTAATTTCATTTCAATGCATTGTTTTTTTTAACCTAACCTTGTTGATAATAACAAAAGGAACGATACTTTCATAGCCACTTACAGTATGCTGCAGTTCTGCTCACTATTAACTTATATTTATCTTGTTTTAGCCTAAATCCAATACGCCCTTAAGAAGTGGCCCGAAAGAGCGAGAGAAGGTGATTGCCGTATTTTTTTCTGTTTTATAGTTATTGCCCCAAAGCAGTGCCGTCTTATGTGCAGTGAAGTGATTTCGTTTAAACGAATATTGAAAATGGTACACGGTTAACTTATTTTCCGCTGTTTTGATCCATGTGCAGACTACGAATATGTTGAGTAGAGGACATCTGAACATCACTATAGTCAAATGAATTAGCGTTCTGCACTCTCTTGGATGTGTCGGGGATTGAGAACGAAGAGCTGATCCTTTGGTCTTTCATCTTTAATGATGTTACGACTAGTGTGTTATTAAGACGTAGATCATGCAGACTTTGGCTGAAAAATCTGATGACTTCCTGTGGGTAATTTGTCCGCTCGATTTTACCCCACTAGGCGTTATGCTCCTTATAACTTTAATGACAACCCATTTGATGTTTTGATTGAATTTGATGTGAGCTTGTTATACCCACGCATAAACGTTACATTTAGAGCTATCAACCTCATAAGTTTTGCAAACACAGGTAGCAAGTTTGCTTTAAATTACTATAAAATCCGTATTATCCTGAGTTTGCTTTCTGTAAAATGGAATATGGTAAAAGCGCGTAGCACTATTCAAACCTCTCTTGATGTTATAACTCCTCTCTCACGCGTTGTAGGCCGAGAGGCAGGCAGAGCGGGCGCGTCTGCGTGGGGAGAAAGAACAGAGGCGTCGGGAGCGCCAAGAGAGGCGGGAACAGGTAGAGCGTGAGAGGGAGGCGCGCCGATTACAGCGAGAGGAGGAGCGAACACGCAGGGAGGAAGTGCGGGCTCGCAGGGAGGAAAAGAGGAAGGCGAGGGAGGAAGTGCGAGCTCGCAGAGAGGAAGAGAGGAAGGCAAAGGAGGAGGAGCGACGCAAGCGAGAGGCAGAGCGTACGCGTGGGGAGGAAGAGAAGCAGCGAAAGATAGAAAAACAGCGTGCCCTTTTGATGGGCTTCCTTGTGCAGCAGAAGCCTGAAAATTCTACCGCTAGTGCTGCCGGTGGTGGTGGGAGGGATGGTGACTGTGGTGCTTCTGCTTCACCTTTCATGCAGTTTGAGCTGAAGAAGGATCAGCGCCAGTCACCAATCTGCCGAGTGAGGTCGGAGGCGCTGAGACGCGCCAAATGGCAGAATGTGGAGGACCTCCGGCTCTCCTGGCAGTCAGGTCAATCCACAATTGATGGCTCGCGCCTTGGCTTGGTCAAATTTGGACAGCCAAACTATCTGCATGAGCTGCGCACTGACCGGATTAAACCACTCTCCTTCCCTCCTACATGGCCTATGTAAGTCAGCATCCCCTCGCGGGTGTTTCCAAGCGATAAATACTTGGCTTAGTTTGCATGTTGTAATAGGTGACCACTTACTTTAACTCTTGTTTCGGAATCATAGAGCGAGTAGAGTAAATTTAGCTAATATTTGCTGTTTTGCTGACAAAAGAAATCTTATTCACGAATTAACTCTTTGGTGAGTTTGAGTGACTCCCATTGTGATTTCGGTGGGCTTGATTTTGGTAGGACGGATTTTCTCCTTTCAGATGTTAATGGAGACATCAGTCTACCTTTCTAAAGCCGTGTTTATAATTCGTTTCAGTTTTTCCAAACCTTGTTTAATTATCATAAATTCCGTGGGTGCAAGGTGGTCTCATCCAATCCGGAGTATCACGAGTAATGGAATGATTTTGTGTGGCTTTCTTACTCATCACAGAGAAATGCCAGATGGGGGAGGTGTGCCGCTGCAGAATATGGTTGCCTTGCGCTTCAACCACGGCGACTCGGGCAACGGGGGTACAGTGTGGATCAAGGCGAAGCTGCTACAGTTCTTTGATACCTATCATCCTGCTTTCTATGGCACCTGGCGTCGACGTAGCTACGCCATCGGTCCCCGACGACCCTTCACTAAAGACTGCTACCAGCTTGACTACGAGGTCGACTCTGATGATGAATGGGGATATGAGGAGCCGGGAGAAAACATTTCTCAGTCTGATGTTAGACACTTTTTGACTATTAACAACTTACTAGTAGCTAGCTGTGTAGATATTTTGTGCAGGTTTCTCCTGCGTTAGTTTTTTTTTTTTTTCGATTGGATCATTCGAAAGAAATTGGTCATGCGATGTCATTGCATAACTGAATCTAACTCAACGTGTTATTTTCGGTAGTATCACCGTAAAACTGGATATTACCGTGATCAGGTAACTTCATGGCAATATTCGTTAGTGTGATCTTAGAGCAGCGTCACCACTGGTTCATCTACATTGCATCCTTTGATCTTAAGGGACAGCTTGAACTTTGGCGTGGACCGCTTAGTGGAGTGCGAGCTTATTTATTGGGGGTTAACTATGGTCACAGTCGTTCTTTTATTTTATTTGAATTTTTGACACAGACGTGAATATTCATGCACTTTCGTCTAGTTAATGACGCACAAGCAAAGGCTGAGTTTAGGCCTTTGGTAGCGTATTCCAAAAGAATCTCCTTGAATGTTAAACATTCCAAACTTTTTGCCGTTAACTTCCATTTTTGCTGTATTGAAAACAGTTGAATACAAATTTTCAGCAGTTCTGCTCAGCACAGATACGCTTATCTTATTTTTCCTGATTCCTGTACTTTTTCCGCTTAAAACTGCTTTTTCGCTCTATGGTCATGCAGTATACTGACGATCGGTTTAAGCCTACATTGGAATCAATCATAATTTTCTCACTTAGGTATCGTTGATCCAGATGATTTGAAATGGTTGGCGTAATTCTCTTACTTTCCTTGGTGTCAGACACACTGGTAATCTAGCCGGTCCTACTACTTTGTCGCTTTTCGCCTCGCAGGGAGAAGAGGAGGAGGAGGAGGATACAGACGATGATGAGGACGAGGATGCAAAGTTTCTTGTGCCCCACGGCTATCTCTCGGACGATGAGGGCGTTCACGATGAGGATGACTTGGAAGGTGGCATCGGCGGCATCGATGATTGCAGCAACAGTGTCGAGACCGCGGAGATGAAGCGCCTGCGTCAGCGCCTCTCATTGGCTGAGTACGAGGCGGCGCACAGCCGTAGTCTCCACAAGCTCAAACCCCTTCTACTGGGCCCTGTGTGGGCACGAAACCCTCTAGAGGCCTTGCGATCCATCGAGGTCCCACCCAAGGCTACGGGCTATGTGAGCGATGACGATAAGGAGAATTGTATCCCTCTAAGTACCTCCGATGGCGGAAAGTTAGGTAGTACGACCTGGGTATTACCATCCAAAGAAGAATTTCAATTTATGGGAACTAGCCTGTGCACGTATAGGGTATGCTTTTTCCCTCTATTCGTTGCCAGTCTGAATGGTTGCGTGTATATATGTGTTGGGTTGAGGCATTGCGAGTCGACCTGTCATCGATATGCACTCGTGGATGACATTTCATTCTTATTGCACTACCCTTTCCACCACCCCATTAACTATTGTTTCTTATAAGAAGTGCTTTTCCCTGCTTCGGTTCAAATTCGAAGTTCTTTGCTTGCCTTTTTCCCGTGACTCAAATTGCGAACTGTCGCGGAAATAGGTAGTTAACTGCTTTCCACGACGTTTACGCTCTGTTTGAATTTTGGATATGCGTTCTGGTTTCTTCAGGTTCACTTATGGCCAGGTACAGTACTACCGATTGTTCCTCAAACTGACCCCACTCCTGATATCCCCTCAGGTGCAAACAAACCATCTTTAACGGAGCGAATCAGAAAGCGATTCCCTACCGAAGGTTTGTCTCTGCTTTTTAGGCCACTAATTTGTATCAGAGTTAACTTTGGATAGTTCTAATTCAACCATAATTTGGTAGAGCCAAAAGCTGTGGTCATTAAGTGAGCGGAATTGTTCTGAGGTTCTTGTAAACTTGATCCTGAGTTACAAATTTCGCTTTCCATTGCTTTGGTTGTCACTTTTCCTTTGTTTTTATTTTACTGTGGATTGTAGGGTATCTTAAGTGCTCAATGGACTTGTTTCTTGAGTGTCGCTTTAGTCAAGCGTCTAGCATGTCCACATTTCAGCCATCCCCTACCTTATCCGCTTGGTGCACAAGAACGCTCTGAGCAGGGCTAAACTTCAGTTTGAGTTTCGTGTCTTCTGGCTGAAACGCACATGGACTGGTAAGGGCGAGGCGCCAAGTTGTTGTCTTAGTTTTAAGGAGTACAGTCAGTGCTCCGAGGCTGAAGCGACTGGAACTCCCAACCTACTTGGTGGTCAGCACGCTCCTGACACGAAACTACAGCAGCAGCTGGGCACCAGCGACGGCCTCCCACTCTCCAAAACGCTGACCATGAGCAAAATCAGCGACATCGCTGTCTTTGAGGAGGGCCTGTGAGTTGAGGCTTTTCACTAACTTTTGATCGTCTTCAACTCTTCCGGTGAATGCATACACAAGTTACCCCGATTCCTATTTGAGTTGGCCACTTTTTTCATCTGGATTTTGCAAATGTACGTCGTCGTCGGACACTTCTCTTGACGCACACTTAATCCCTCTGAAATACAGCATGTTGAGGATTATGCTATGCCTCCATTAAAGTGTGTGAAATTGATTTTCAACATAAGTGATTTTAGCTATATTTTGCTAAATAAGGTTGAATACTTCTCTGTCATTTTTAGGGTGATTCCTCAAAACAACTTGTTCTAACCTTAAAACTAGGCTTCTTTATTGACGACAAATTGTCATTATTAGTGAAGTGTGTGCAAGGGTGAGTTCTGTAAAACTTTCAGTTAGTAAGTCGATAGGTAGCTAATGCAGGGACAAGTTCTCCTGCTTCAAGTAATGTGAGGCACAGCCTGAATAACACCCTAAGCGAAGTGGCGGCGGATAGACATGGGTCAGGCTAACGAATCGATCTACCGACTCACCAATCCAGATGGCGGGTTCGCCCGGAGGTATTGAAAACGCACAAAGAAGCTGTCCTGGCTCCCATGGGTCTGCCGAAAGCCGATGAGTCGGTCTACGCCATCACAGATCCAGACTTCGTCTTCCCCGCTTGGCCCTACCTCACAGACATCGCGGTTACTACTGCTACAAAGCGCAAATCTCTGCAGCCCTCTGCTGCTGTGTCACAGTCACCATCGGCGCCGCCTCAGCCGTCGTCGTCCTCGCCCCCTCCCACCTCAACCAGCCGCTCAAAAATGACTAAGTCAACAACGGTTAAGAAGAGAGCCACCCTGGATAGCTTCTTTTTATCCACGCCATCCCCTTCCGCGAAACGCATGAAGACGAGTAGTGAGACCGATGATCGTGAGGGCATTGACGATTCTTGATTTACCAATCGGTCGACTGGTTGATTCACTGACCAATCGACTACTGCCACGTGGAGATGTTAGCGCTGCGTTAATGAAATTTTTGCGCTGAAAAAACTCAGCACTTATTTCAGTACATGTCTAGGAAAATAAATTCTTTGTACAACGTGTTGGTAGTTCTACAGGAGGGGGAAGTAAGTAGGTGAGGGCGCTTTTTGAATGTCCATTCTAATTGGTTGCCTTCTAGTTTCACGCGTTTTTTTTTTTATTCCCACAATCATTGGATTAGCAGAACCATGGGGATTTCACCATCCAAAGTAGGATAAGCATGACTTCAGTCGGTGTTTTGATTTAACGAACGTCGAACTAGACTGGTTCGATGAAATTGCTGGTTTAAGTAGTTGTTAGATGGAATGTCATATTGAAGTGATTAATAATGTTCAGCGGTTGTACTTTGTTGAAATGTTTACTTCCCGACTTTCTTTTATTTCTACTTTCAGCAGTTCTTTGTTCATATCCCTTGCATCTGTCCAACTGTTGGTCATTGTGCCATGTGGTTTTGTAGAAGAAGGATGTCCACTTATGTGACTACTTTAGGCCTTCATAATCCACAGGCCTCAATTTCGGAGTCGTGGCATTCCATCGGTGTTGTTTTTTGGCGGTCAATCAGCTCTTCTGTAGATTGATTGCAAAGTTCCTTCCACATTCATACAACATACGTAGGGGCATACGATTCGAAAGCATTTGAACTCCAGAAACGTAAGTTCATCGAGTGCTTTTACTAGAAAACAAGCTTTGGCACATTACCAGTCTCGGTGTGTGTACTGTTAGCGCCGTTCCTTTTGTGATGGGAAATTGTGCTGAAGATGTTAACATTCCAAAAAAAAATACTTCTGTTTTGACATCTTCGGTGTGCTCGTTGGTTTCTTTCTACGCACCTACGCCAACCATTGGCCATCTCTTCCCATTTTATGCTTTTGTTGAGCCTTCTCCTGATTGGTCAGAATCACGTATTGAAGTGGACTGGTGTGCACTGCAAGGTGGAGAACACTAAAAATGTCATGGATATGCACGAATGTCAATCCTTAGTGTCTTCCAGCACTCCAGTGCGGTAGTCGCGTACACTCGCATTGCACTCCAGGTCTACTCAGATCGTCAGTCATGGAATCTGTCTCTTATTGTTCTAGTTGGGATCGTTTTGCAAAAACTCTCTCCATATGTTGCAGTCCAACGCGTTAATGGGCCCTTTCACGGGTTTTGCATGGCGTCAAGTGACAAGCAGCACAATTCCTTGAAATATGCTATCCGTACTACTCAATGAAGTGAATGAGATTTAACCCAACCTAATCTGATCCTGCGTGCTCTTGTCTGAGAAATGGGTTATGCCAGTTGGGAGAAATTTTACTTGCGTAAAAGGAAGGAAGTGGATATTGAAAACAACGAAGAACAGAGAGCCTACCATCGTTAAATACACCGTTAAAACGATAACTAAAGTCGGTCTTGTAAATGCTTAGAGGCACAAAAATATTTTAAAAGAAGGCGCATCGAGAATTATTTTGCATTGGTTTGAATCTTCTTAATCATAATTGCGTAGCGTGTTAGTTGGTTGTCTAACTTTCAGCATTGGTAACGGAACAGGGGTTCGCCATGATGCCTCTGCCGGACGGCCTGGCCGCCCAGCCATGCTAGAGGCCTCCAAGCCATACTGTGGGTCAGCAATACACAGTACGCCTTCATTCAAGACGCTACAATTGTCATTCACATCAAAATAGCAAAAGTTTAGCCATCTACTCATAAATTTTTGTCCAACACATTGCTCAATAGAGCATGCTGTTGACTGCCGACTTGAGGTGGAATAAAGTTCTCGCTTATTTCAGACACCTTCGTAACAGTATCTTAAAGAGTGAATGAATAATCAGTCATTGGTGTGGAGGAAGGGTGCAGTATAGTAAGCCAAATAATGACAGTCTCCTTCAGATAAGTGCTAGGTGCTGAAATCTCTCACGACGTGACTAGGCGATTGTGCTTTAACTAAACTAATGAATGAATGCAAATTAAATACCCTCCTTGAATGGAATTTGGATTAATTGGTTGACGCAGAATAATTCCACTCATCTCGCCATAGAATCAGTTTTTTACACAACTTTTCTCACGCTCGCACCTTGCCACTGCCACTCCTACACCAACAGTAATGATGGCAGTTGTCAAAAGAATGAGATGAAAGGCGAGTAAGAGAGCTATGTGTTTTATTGTCATTAAGCCCAATTAAGATGTGACGACGCCTTAGGTTGCACAAACACACACAAACACACACACACACGCACACGTTGACTGTCATCTTGCCGTTGACATCGAAGAACAAACGAGAGAGGAAGGCATAAACAAGCCGTTTAGTGATGTGCGGCAGCATGTGTTCTTCTTTGACCGAGGAAGGTGGGGGGGAGGGGAGAGGGAGCGACACTGCTAAGTACCACTGTCACCTTGATCATACTCGGCCACCTCTAAATTCGTGTCGTGCTGAGAGTCCAAGTGGCAAGCAAAGCAAGGGGCTGCAATTTACGCTTGCAGGAAAAACAGCAGCTGTCATGTCAACAGAGTTTAATGGGGAATTTTATTAGCGTGTAGGCAAGGCATGAGGGCAACTCTGCCCACCTTTTCTCCCCCTACCCAATGGGTCACGCAGCAGCCAAACATGTGTTGCAGTTCTAGGCTACAGTTCTGTCCGGCGTAATGCGCCAGTGTCAAGTTGGAATGTCATAGTGCTTCTGTATGCATTTAGACCTCGAGGAGGAATAGGAGAATTTTGTCCATTACTTACCTGAATGGAGGTTTCTGCGACGAAGGAACAACGAAAAAGAAGTGATTTTGGGGCCTCCCCTAGTACTGCCAGATGCTTCAACTCGATATCCATGTTTTAAACAATTATAAAAAAAACAATATGAAAACAACGACTTTCGTGCAATAATTGGTTGCAATAGCAAATATTGTGTTTGTTTATATAAAGTCAAAGAAATCAAAAAGGTGGAGAGAGTGTATCCAGCAGGCGCTTGATTGGGACTAGTGGACCGATGTGTAGTTAATTGGTTCTATGTCAAGAAGCAAAAGCAAATGCAGTGCGGCTGCCCTTTTTAGTAAGAAGCATAAAAATTGCGAGAGACACTCACATAATCATTTTTACAAGGTGCTCACTTTATACCAGTTGTTTGTTATTTGAAATAAGACAGGTGAAATACAAGTGGACGAGACCTAACCTATCAAAGGTGGCACGTTTGACAGTGTCCGTTTAGCCTTTTCAGAGTCTAAATTTATCGCCAATTTGAATGAAAATGAGTTGGCAGACGCGAGGTCGTCAGAATTGTGAGATTATGGACGAAACTGCGTCCTGCCAGAATCTTCATTTAAGCACTGTTTGATGCATGAAAACGTCTTGTAGATCTACTAGTTCTACAAACTTGTACACTCTTTTCATGACCTGCAAGCAAGCTAACGTACAATCAAGCATTTGCACAAGAGTTCACCTTAAAGATTGCTTTGGGCACTGTGGCGGCAACTAGGTCGACAAGTGACCAATGGAAAACCTTGCGATTCTGCATTTGCCTCAATTCTGAGCCACACTATCCGCAAGGTCGCTTTGATTGGTGTACTGCTTAGGGTTATAAGAAGCAACAGATTGAAATGCCAACAACCTTAGCACTCCTCTTGGCTAGACCAAAATCGCACAAGAGATTAAAATTGTTAAGGCAAATAATTGCAGTTTTTTGGACTCTGAGGGTGAGACGATTAAGTTTTCTAGCCAAGCCAGCAAATTATCAAATTGGAAAACTTCCGTTATCTTCAACGATAAAGGTTGCTAGATTAGCATTTATGCTGGGCAAAGCTTCATTCACTTTGTGAATAAAAGTGAGGGATGTGTTTAGGGGATTCCGTGATTCGAAGTTAGTTGTAAATATTTACTGTTGGAAAATATTATGAATGGAGGGGCGACTAATTGAGCTGTAACAGCTACGATTTAAACTTGTAGTCAAACCTTTTGTTCGCCAACTGATGACTGATAACCGTTGTCCTGTTTGCAAATGACACGCTTGTTCGGCAGCTTACTGTGCGCACGCATTCTTCGATGCCCAATAGCGCTTAAGACTCCAGTCAAGCAGGCGCACCAATCACCAGCTTCTGCGTCTCCACACCTTCCAATGATTGGCCACTTACCTAACCGCCTCACAGCCAACACAACAACGTCATTTACCAGGTCAAAATGAACGCAAGCGGCAGTAAAGCGAATGTATGGCGAGCCTCCACCACGATCAACAATTCACCTATGTCTGAGGGCCAATCCTCCACCTCGCCCTTAGGTTTCACAAAGAACCTGCCGTCTTGGAGCAGTGCGCCCCCCGATTTGGGTTTCTCCTCCCACTGTCTTACCTCAATGTCCCAGGATCTCACCCGGTTCCCCTTTCCCCTGGCTGATCCATACAACTTCGGGTTGATGTCTACAACAAACGCTGTGGCGCGATTTCTTCTTGCACAGGTGGGAGCGGCTGCGCTATCCTCATTTGGCCATGCCACCACCACCACAACCGGCGACGCTGCTGCCACCAACATCACTGCCTCAACTTCTGTTACTGAGCAACGCTGCGGTAGAAATCTATTTAGCATCGCTAATCACATCAGTGGTGATGTGAAAGAGGAAGAAGTAGAGGGCAATGCTCACAATGGCAACGGCACTGCATCGTGTGAGTACCCAATTCGAAGATATATCTTGTCATTAAAAAATGTAAGTTTACTGTTTTAGATCAATCATTCGTGTTTTAAATTAGATTCTATCCAAAATTTTTGCTTGGTCTCACCAATTTTTTATAAGATTGAGATACCGTACTATTTTTCGCTTATCAAGATAGCAATTGGGTTGTTTTCCATCTTTGAATGCATGCAATAATTCAACGTATTGTGTGAACAACTTTGAAAACCTTATCAATACAGGTAAAGGCAACCATTCTATGGCCATGCCATCTTATATTACGCCATAATTGCCCATTTGGGCCCAGTGACACAAATATGTGACAGATGTTATTTGTCGTTTTATGATAACCGGTTGCATCAACTCATGTTGTGAACAAAACAGATGCATATGCTAACAATCTAATAAGCTCACAACATTCTCTGCCTAGATACTGATAAATTTTTCGGTTCCTAATCAGTAGAAATTTTGGAGCAAGCAAACTTTGGGATGGCTGTGAGGGTTAGTTTTCCTCTAAGGCAGACCCTCCCAGCAAAGGTATTGAAGCGAGTTATATACCGATTTCTCTATCCAAGTATTGTTAAATTCGCAAAGTGTTGTCTATTTAAATTCCAAATAAAAATTAAATCTATTGAGATCGTTAATTAGATCGGACAATTTAACTGATTATCGGGCATATAATGGCAACAAGATTTCCGTTTTTGTATGTTGCTATCAGGTACGTATTCGAGGGATTTCGCACTAATGAGGCGTTTGCAAAACTGCCCTAGGAATAAGGCCTGTGAGACGGCAGGCTTCAAGAGTGGTTGTGCGTGTGAGACCGCAGCTGTGTGTGAGTGCTGCAATCTACACAATCCCATGAGAAGCCTTTGTACGAGTTACCGCAAACTAATTAGTGTCAAGTTTTTCGTTGCTATTAACTCTATTCAAGTATGGGTTATACCGCAATCAGGTGTGAATACCACAATGAGTTATTATTAAGACTCACATTATACCCCGACAGGGGTGTCAGTTTAGAAGGATTGACATGACTTCCTGAAATACATCAGCTGTACGGCTCGATGTACAATTTATGACGTGTGGCTCTATTCAGTTAGATGCCTAATATCCTATAGCTATGGATATAGGATTTGAATGAATCTTCCCATTTACTGAAGGTTTAGAAAAAGAACTTTTGGTGGCAAACTGCTATTCAAAACAAATGCAAGTGATTTACTTAATCGTTTTTACCTCAGTTCTGCTGTTTTTGGCCTTAAAACACGATGAATGTGGAAAAATGGGCATTGTATCACAATTCGGCTGACAGAAAAGAATTTAATAAGAAATCAAATTTCGAAAGGAGTCACCGCACTTTCTTTGACCAATTTCGAGTTATTTTTACTATCTCACAGTAACGTGATTCCATTTATGAATTTCCAAATCTTTGAACGGTACAAGAATGACCTACGCGTCATGTTTACACCATCAGATTCCGGTGGTTGTAGTTAAACCCAATCATGTGCTGCAAGCAGACTGTTTGAGTTGAATGGTGAGACTGCCTTATTCTGAGGATAATTACGTATTTTGACCTCTGAGCAGCCCAACTTTTAGAAGGACGTAGTTTTTTGTGGTATTTTAGCAATCGATTGCCCCTAAGGCAAGTCACGGTGGAGAACTGGTTAGGGTAGTTTCCACAAAAATTTTTCAAAGGTCAAGAAACATCTTTGAGTGTAGAACAAAGGGATAAAATCAGAAAAGCTGTTATGTTTTTATGGTCGTTTCCCTCGGATTATATGAAAATTCGTTTGTTACCTGCGGCAGACCTTGTTGATTTATGCGTGTTCTCCACTTTACCACCTGCTCCAGAATTAAACAAAGTATTAATTACTTTCATTACCCCATTTTTAAGATGCAGCAAATTAAGAGTTCTCACACATCAACTTGGATACCTGATTATGATATCTTTAGGCATCCAACGCTCAATTTGCTAGGCTATCGTTTCAACTGCTAGCATTCTATTCCTCCTTTGCTTAACGGTTTGATTGAAGACCGCTTTTCCTAGTCGAATGCCTACAGTCTCAAAGTCAAGTGATTAAGCATGAAGAGCCTTAATTTCCACCTCTTACTGAAGTATTGTGCCCCTTTTATGCAGAGTGAATGAAGACTGTATGAAAGAATTTTATATCAAGCTAAAAATACTTGATTGCATCTCGTTGATCAACCACTAAATGAAATTGACTCGCTACCCATTGAAGAAACTCTTCCTCTCACTTTAGGGACTAAATTTAGACTATTATTATTACTCCAAATCCCCTGCAAACTCAAAAGACACCGCTTCGTGTAACTCTCGATGGAACTATTTTCTTAGTCTGTTGAGGAGGAAAGTAGTGCATAACCTTTCAAATCGTTCCAATGCTTGTTTCACTGATGGCCATGAATAAAGCATTGTTCTTGGCTTTGAGCTGGCTGGCAATAAGGAGATGGAGCCTTTTTGCCAAGGATTAACTGTACAGATTAGAGACATTGAAACCTCCGCAAAGATCTTGGCATTTGAAACGTCAGGTCAAGCACTCGACAATTGTTAAGCCTATATGGAATTGCGCTCAAACAAACAATTCCTGCAATTGAAAAATTCTGTGTCCATTAATAAGTTCTTTAACTAGAGAACATATTTCCAGTGGTATAATTATTTGTACGCTTTAAAGGAAAAAAAGACCACTATAGTGGACAACACCGGAATGCCACGATGTAGAAGTAGCGCAATAGATAAAGAAGAAAAGAAAAGAGGCGAAAGCAGCGTCCATGATGGGACATTCAAATTCCCTGCCACCGTCCTTTGTATGCACGCAGACCCAGGCCTTACCATCTTACCTACCGCAATCGTGTACGTGTGTGAGCACAAACAAACAGCTTTATCTTGCGTTCTCACTAAAGTGAACAGATTGTCCGCCGCCGATAATCTCATCCTTTCCTCGCGTCTTCCCCACTCCTCTCCAAAGCTCGGACAAAGAACCACCTGGTAGTGTGGGAGTGGGTGACCCAGGGGAGGATCCGCCCTCTTGAGACATTCGGCTCTGCATGGGTGGTATTCCAGAGCTGGACAGTGAACGAACGGTAGAGAGAAGGTACGGTGTCAGGACAGGGGGGCTAGCATCTACTGACGTTATTGATTATGGTGGTGGTTTCACTAATTACTCGATCCGCACACACCATATGATCGTGCCATATGGCGGAGATTTGAGGGCCCACATCCTACTACCTAGCCCAGAACACCACGGCGACCATGATGACAGCCTTGACAGCCGAGTTTCTCCATTCTCCTATCTCTTCTCTCACCTCTAATGTACACAAGCGTGCAGAGAACAGCCTCTTCTGAGATGAGATCCCCTTCTTTTTAATCTCCACCACTAAGGTTTAGGTTACAGCAGTTCGTTGGAACAGAACTTAATGGATTCCCAAATATAGACCTCATGCTATTATTGCAAATAATCGTAATGTTGAAAACTTGAACAGTTTCAGAAAACCGACCGAGGACAATACATTTATGTTGAAAGGTATTTTCTTCACACAAAACTAGGCTGATTCGCCGTTAATTGAAACAGAATTGTGTAGATGTCTCATCTTACCTGGTTGCCCATCACCAAAGCAGGACTGCACCGAATCACTTTTTAATGGTTCCTCCAAGGATCACTTCCCATGCCCACATCACGCAGCTGCGTTCAATCACCACTACGTGATGTACATGATGGCCTTTTCGCCACCCTCAAATTGTACTTAGGTAACAGGCACTTCCACTTTAAAATGACTCCTCAAGAATACAATATCACCGATGTTGAGGATGAAAACCAATTGGAATTGAGGCTTATTAATAAGAAGTTCACACCGTTTACATTTTGAAAGTTAAGCACGAACTTCTGAAGTGCGATTGTTTAACGCAATCGTATGAGAAGTCCTTTCATAAAATGTTCTCATGAGTTATTTTTGTTTCACAAACATATCTGTTTGTTAACTCAGTAAAATAAGAATTTATGCTAGACAAAAGAATCACACCATTGCTTTTGTATCCTGGATGATTAAATTTGTCAAAATTGAATAGTTGAAATTAGGAACGGGCGGTCATAAATCATCCCGAAAGTGGAAGAGAGAAGAGCACAGCGGCGGGCGCTCACACCGACTGAGGAGCTAAATAATTTTGCTCCCCCATCTATTAAACCATGTGGCTAAGCAGTGAGTGTTACCAATTTTGAGATTTCAATTAGACTACTCTCTTGAAAAAAAAAATAACTTTTTTATAGGCGTGTTGACATCTAAAGACGTCAAGGCCGTGCCTTGGCGCATATGTTAGAGTCTGTGGTTTAATTAAGCCTCACCGCCTAGTCTGTCAAGTCCGGGCTGCTTTGCATTTTCTTAGCCACCCCCCGCACTGGTGCCTTGGGGCGTGATGTGAGAATGAGAGGAACGCCAAACATGCTCACTCACACCATGTTGATGCGTCCGCGTATAATTACTTAGGAGGCGCTTTTTCTCACACTCTCGCAGTTGCGACCGAAGCGACACAATGAGAGTGAGAAAAGGCGTGTGTGTGTGTGTGTTTGTGTGTGCCCGTAGGTGAGTGGGTTGGTGGTTGAGCAGGCTTGAGAACTGCATCTGAGTAGTCACAGTGGCGATGATGGAAGTCGTGAGTGAGTATCGGAGGCTGTAAAAAGGACAAACTACTCGGGGGAGGGGGGTGTGACTGTGATCATTAATTTTTACCAGTGGTGGTGTTGAATGAAACCGTAGAAGTTCTTTGAAGTGGATAGCGGCTGACGGTACCCCCCTCTCACCTCACATTTCATCCTTCTCTCTAATGCCTCCCTCTGCTTCTTTTCTTTAACCAAGTGTAATTCCCATATTAGTATTAGCCTTTGTTTAATTTTTTAAATGGATGCTTTTCTTTGACTAATTATCAGTGGCCTGCCAGAAAGTGAAAGGGACTACTAGGAGAGTGCTATTGTATGTCGGAAGGAATGTTTGCTAAACGTGAAAATAGATTTTTTCCGAATTGAGCTACTTATTCGACTTGCAGAGGTGGTTTAGATCTTTCCACTTGTTCAGTTTCCATTGAATTTGCTGCTTGGACTCAACCAACAAAAGTCGCATCGGTCTCCCCCTAAACAGCTATTTAGGGTTTAATTTTATGCCTGCAGAAATTTATCTCTAATTGTCAGGCTTTCGACTTGCATTTCACTTTAATGATCCTTGTCACACGCTTGGGATCTGTAAAACTTCACTTGTGAGATTCCAATTTGTACACGGATCGCAGTGCCACCGACAGATCTAATCAGGGGACAGTCTGCATGTCTACAATTACACGCGTACATAAACACAACGTCAAATGAACTCCACCGGTGGACTGAAGGGTGAGTGAGTGAATGAGTGTGTGGATGAGAGTGAGTGAGCTCGTGGCACCTGTGTGTGCCTGCCTGTGTGCGTAGGCATGCGTGTGACCAGAATAGTGTGAACGACACTGCCTGAACTTCAAAGTACCGCCACTGAAGCGCAATTTGCTTTTACTAGCAGTAGTAGTGGTTGTTACAATCGTCATCGTTGTTGTCGATGCCATGGCCCACGGACTCTGCCGCTTTGATCTGTCGTACTGAGCCGCACTGCACTGCACTGTACTGCACTACACTGCATCGCGCAGACATCGAACCGGATGGAAGATGCTTGGCATAGTTAACCGTTTTATCTCAAGAGTTCTCAGGCCTCAAGTTGGTCTAAACACAGTGCGGAGATAAACTTCTCAGTAGGTATCCGAAGCGAGTCGAGAAAATCTAAATTCTTGTCAAGGCAATGGCACAAGTGACAAGCAATAGGTGACACCAGGTCTAATAGCGGCAAGACAGATGTACAGGATTTCCCACGAACAAAATTACCCCCTTTCACCAGCGCCAAAGTGGAAGGCATCGGGACGAACGATTTAACCGCCTTGGATGACAATTGCTTGTGGTTAGTTAATTAACAACAATGACAGCTCCACAGTAACTTAACTCACGTCTGGGACTAATCACCTCTACTTATAACACAGAAGGTGATGCCTCTCAAGCCTTCATAAACGTTAGAGGATAGACTGGATTATTTTTAGAACAAAACGAATTTTACATTGTCCAGAAGCTTTCATCGAAAAAACTTACTAGGCATAGTTAGCGATTTGGAAGTTGGCTTTAAAATGACTTAAAGTGATTTTTTCGGTACTCTTTTGCTCGGTTAACAGAGTGGGACGTTGTGCTAGCAACTATCAAATCTTGATTCCAAAAGCAATTTGTCCGGAAGATTCAGTTTGCATCAAGGAGTTGACATGTTTATCAACGAGACCAACTTTGTTTTCTAAAACTTTTGTAAAAGAGCAAAATGGGGACGATTTTTTGCTTAGTGAACGATAAACCACCGATTCTGTCGATTGTATTACAGAGGCCGATTGTAATATCCCCTCAAATTCCACTGCAAATTACCAGTAATGAGAGTCCTTACTATAAAATGGACTTTAGAACGAAAGGCAAATGTTTATGTAGCTTGTGGAATGGCAATTTTTGAGATTCATGGCCGTATTTTCAAAGCCGCTACATATACCATTATGTTTCAACTGCTTGCTTTCTCTGATTTTTTACAAGGAATGGTTAGTTAAACTCGAATTGGATTCTTTGTTAATAGTTTAGCTTAACTGTAGTCTAACTGAGCCTGTTTCCACTTCTAACTTTTATGGACTACTTCCAACAGCATTGAGTTACTTCCAAGTCATGGGCATACGTTCAAGCATTATACTTCCTACTTGCACTGCATCCCAAAGCCAGTCCCCTGAGGAATCACCGCCTCCCTCACTTAAATAAATATGCCGAAAAAACTGCAAATTTAAAATTATTTTTAAGAACTTGCTTGGCAAGGTATGGACAATCCGACTTCAGGTGTGATGATACTCCTCAATCCCAAGTTACAACCACATCACTACCCCAGGGGGACTCGTATCACTTGACATCTGCGCCTCGAACTGCGGCGCTTGCAGTCATTCACAGCAGAAACAAAGAAAAACCATGTCATTAATAAGTTTTGACCATCATGATCACTCTAAGATTGTGCTACCTAGCGTTAGCGTTTATAAGAGGGCAGAAAGAAACACAGGGATCGAGAGGAGATCGTGGTTGCTTCCTTCTAAATTTAAGGAGAGGGCAGTCTACCATGCATTGATAGGGGCGATTTTTAAGGTATAGAGATGGCATCTAAAATACCGCTCGCATAACTTATTGTCAGACCCAACAATGCACGCATACGATCTAGCTCCAAGAGAAGCCTAATTACATCAGTCAGTCGGAGCCTGTGCGTTAAGTGGGGAAAAAAGTACACCGCTGATGTGGTTACGACGTTCTTCAAGTAAAGTACTATACTTTTTTTTAACAAAATCATTGAAAATTAAAGCATGAACTGCAATAGCAGTGTTAGAAGTGAAATTATGCCTTGTTCTTCAGTCTGCTGCCCAATTTGTCACGAGGAGCTCCGTTCTAATGACCTCGCGGCCCACATTTCGCTCGAATTGGAGGCTCTTGATGAGGAGACTCAGAGGTGAGTTCCATTGTTGAATGTGTTTGCACCATAGCCCAGTATGTCGGCATCGACTGAAAGCACTTAGCACGACCTTGTCACCCCTAATAGTAATGAAGTCTTCAATGCTTTTTGCAGGTGGCACAACTGTCGACCCGAACAGAGCATCTACGAGCGTTGTGTAAGCGAACCATCAAGCATAAAGCCCCCCATGCATTCCTATTCGAACTACCTATTTGACGTCCTCTTTTGCGATTTAGATGACTCTCACCAACAGCGGTCTCTTTGATCTCATCTCCAGCAATCAAAGGTACTACAAATTCCAAATGATCAAACAACGACGATTAGCGAGGCGGAGTAAGCATCGTGTTTAATAAAGCACACTCAATCACGGATTCAAAGGGGAATTATGAGAACTAAATTGCATATGTAGCACTGATGAGACTCTATAGTAGATGAAGCTCATAGTGCTTGTTCGAACAATTCAGCAAATGCACAAGATTTTTGGCGCTGATCGCTTCGGCGATCTGATGGAGTGAACAAATATTTCACGCGATTTCGTCACCTCATAATAAAACATGTATGCTTCAAGTAGTAGTTTTGATTTTTTGAGTTCACAAATCTGCATCGTCGATTTTAGATTCTTTTAACTTTTGTTGATAAAAGAACTTAGGAGACATAAAACTCGTCATATAGATGACTACATCGTTCAATTCAACTTTAGACCTACTTATTATAAAAGTGGAAGTAAGAAATGCCTCCACTTGATAAGCAGACAATTGTATGCAATTATGTTTCAGTGAACTTCTCCCCCCATAAAATGCATGAGGACGCCAGTCGAAGTAACCAGCATTCATTGAAGATGTCTACCTCGTTGGAAAGTGGATTTCCCTTCTTCAATCCCATGTCGATGCCAACTGTCCCCACAAAGATCCGACGAATAGAAAAGTGATGTCAATAACTGTCCATTGTTATGCCCCGCCCCATGCTCCTCAAATCACACGCCATGCCTCGCTTTCCATTCTTCAAAACTGCAAGGACGTCAGTGGTGGGAGTGTAGAGGTGAAAAACGCGAACATCATGTTATTACCTACCTACCCTATATATATTTAGTAGTCTGTAAGGCATGATGCAACGTTTTAAAAGTGTTAAACCATTTTTTGCTTATCACCTAGTGGCCTCGGGATTCAGGAATTAGGGGAACTTGCATGCGACGAATGCGCTAATTGCACAACTTATTTAAAACCTTCCTCCGGTAGCAGTGAATACCTAACCCCTGCTTCCCTCAAAAATAAATGAAAATATTAAATCTAAACTTTGAGCCTAACAAAATTACTCAATGCCCCAGAGATGTAAGGAAGGGGGAAGCGGTCACGAATAGGTCGATTTATTATTAAAAGCGACATTCAGGTGCACATAACACATTGGATTTTGAATCAGTCCAAGTTATCCATTGAACTTTAACATGAAGAGATCAAATATTGCCACAAAAGCTAATAAACCTGTACTGCAAATTAAAATACCATCCCAGAATGTTTAACCAACCCTTGAGACCCCGTAGATTGTACTCCTTAACCGGCCCCAGAACGTTCTAGTAGCCTTTATTGCTTTATGCTCTGTTATACGGATGTGGCCCAGTTTGAGTTCAACGAAGACTTATAATCATTACACTCCCTTCTATACCCCATTAATCGGCAATATCTTCGGGAAAAAATTAGGTACAATAATGCATTTTCAGTTAAGTGACTGCAAAAAGGCAAACGAAGCCTTCTGCCTTCTTCTCTACGTCCTACTCAAGGCGGCAATACCGTACTATTCACAGGTTACGATTGAATAATCAGATATCTAGGTGACGTAAAGCTAAAAGTAGGTAGAAGTTAGGAAATTTCTCAGCCATAACCGAAACGAAGGCAGATACTCCCACATATAGATGCAAGAAGAAGACTACGGTCGCAATGCGTGTTTGTTTGATTGCACTCTTTGGGTTGCAAGCAATCTGTTTGTGCCGACTATATTGAGAAGGGTTGTCATTGACCCCTAGGGAGAAAACGAACTCTGGTTCCCGCTAAGCCTTGATGATAGGCGAACATCCGCTGCGCTATTCACATAAAAGCCATACACTTCTACACACTTTCCTTCTAGCTAAAACAAAACCACAAACAGTGATTTCGAATTACATAAGAAGAGAGGTGGCTTTACTGTGTCTGTAGGGCTGAAAATGCGTTTTAGCAGCTGGATTGCCAACCGTCGTCACCAAAACCCGTCCCAATATCCAGGTACTGTTCAATCAATTTGACTCTTCCCCATTGCCGCAGTTTCGAGGCTTCACTTATGCTGAGCAAACAATTATTTATATATGGATGATGAGGGGGCCGACACAAGGTTAGTAAGCAAAAAATGACGCGGTTAGGGTGCTTAGATTAAAAATTTATCAGCAAAGGCGTGGAGTACAAATGATGCAAGCAGCACGATTAAAAATCGAGTTGCGAAAAAAAGATGAGTGCATTTACTCTAAGTTAAGAAGCAATTCAATCGCACAGATTGCAGACCGTTAAATCATTTCCCGAAAAACGCCAAAGCTGCAAGTTTTTGTGCAGCGATGCTTAATTAGATATAAAAAGGAGTTTATTAAAATAGTCATCTTTTAACACACCACTATTTAGGTTTACTGGACGAGTTAGCTAATATCACATTATTTTAATGAATCCGATAACCTTACGAGACGACGTGGATTCCTTAAACAGGTCTCTTGAACCCTGTTTTGTGTGGTGCCAGTTATGCGTCTGAGGTTGTGGTTTTTATTCCGAATCCTATTAGTAACAGCTATTATAAGCCTTTTATATTTGTATTTCAAGCATTCTGACATTAATCAACTTGTTGAACATGACGACAACGCCTTGGTAGACTATCACAACTACAAACTCATGAATGAGGAGAGGCATCGCTCTGGTCCCGGTGAGCAAGGCGCGCCTGTTTACCTCTCTGGGGAAGAGAAAGAATTGTCGCAACGTGTGTTTACAGAAAATGGCTTTTGCCGTGTTGTTAGTGACAAAATTGCTCTTGATCGTGCCATACCCGACCTCCGTCATGAAAAATGCAGTTCCAAGCTCTACAGTAGGCACCTGCCAACTGTATCCGTTGTTATACCAGTTTTCCAGGAGCACTGGACTACATTACTGCGAACCGTTGTTACCGTGACCAAACGAGCTCCTCCTGGCGTTATAAAAGAGATCATTCTCGTTGATGATGGCAGTTTCAAGGACTTTCTCAAGGATCGCCTTGACAAGTATGCCGAGACAGAGTGGCCTCCTGGCTACTTGAAAGTGATTCACCACGAAAAAAGAGTTGGCCTTATTGCCGCTCGTCTTACAGGCGCTAAAGCAGCGACTGGTGATGTTCTGCTCTTCCTTGATTCACATGTAGAGGCTGGGACTAACTGGCTGCCACCTCTGCTTGAGCCAATCGTCAAGGACTATCGAACAGTCGTATGCCCATTTATCGATGTCATTGATCACGACACCTTCGAGTACCGAGCTCAAGACGATGGTCGTCGTGGAGCGTTTGACTGGAACTTAAATTACAAGCGACTTCCCCGACTGCCAGAGGACAAAAATAATCCCGCAGAACCCTTTGACAGCCCCATAATGGCGGGTGGTCTTTTTGCTATCAGCACAAAGTGGTTTTGGGAGCTGGGTGGTTATGACCCAGGGCTGGCAATTTGGGGCTGCGAACAGTACGAGATATCCTTCAAAATTTGGATGTGTGGTGGAAGAATGGTGGATACGCCGTGTTCACGAATCGGACACATTTATCGAGGGAAAGCGAACTTTCCCAGCGCTGGTGCTGGCGATTTTCTGAGTAGAAACTACAGGTGAGGTATTTTTTGTCTCTTGCTCATCCCACCTTCAGAAAAACCTTGTAATCCAGTTTTTTTCTGTATGTGTTGTAAGCAGCTATGAAGGCGCTTAATAAATCGTTAAAAATCAAATCCATGTTAGGTCCAATAATTAAAAAAAAATAAACCATTGGGACGCTTGCCCGAAAGTGACACGATTTTAAGAGCTTATCCCTTGTGAATCTTTGCAAACCCAAACGCTTGAAAACTGTGTTCTTTTAAAGTTGAACCGTTTACCATTGCCATTAATTTAACACTTAGATTCATCTATGAGGACGCATGTCAGTTTCATTACAGGCACACGAAAGAGATGGATGACTAATAGAATGGTTCCATGTCGGAAGCGTGGAGGCCGAATCATGAGAAACTGAAAAGGTTCTCGTGTAGTTGATAATATGATGCAAAACTGAGTTATGTTCTGTTACGTCACTTAGGCGCCTCATGGACGTGTGGATGGATAATTACAGTGAGTATGTCTACCAGCGACGTCCTCATTTGAGAATTGTCGATCCTGGCAATATCACCGAGCAGCGTGGGCTGAAGGAGAGGCTGAACTGCAAATCGTTTGACTGGTTCATGAAGAACGTTGCCTTCGATTTGACCAAGTACTACCCACCAGTGATCCCGATGCCTGGTGCCACAGGAAGAATCCACAAGGCTGCGGACAAGAACTATTGCATTGCTCCTTCGTCATCTGGTATAATGGAGCTGGTCAAATGCACTGAAACTTTTGCCTCCTTTGAGCTCACCTGGCACGAAGATGTTATGATTAAGGGAACGTAAGTCCACCTTCGACCAAGTCAAATGCTAACTTATTCCTTTTAACTGAAAGTTTTGATTCTAACTGCTAAGTTTGCGGTACCGATACCAACCGGATTTACTGCCATTTTTGGGGTAGTCGCGTGACTTTAATTATGCCTACTTGATATCTCATCCGGCTTAGATGAATGCTGAATTTCCATGAACTACCTTTTCTTAGATTCTACTCCAATAGCTGGTTCCTGCTAATTTTAGGCTATTAGTTTTATTTTGCTGCTAGGATTGTCGTAAATCGGACAGGTTTAGTACACTGTTGTGGTTGGAGTGTCCTTAGCTGATGGCAAATACCCTTCTTATTTTCATTCACAACAGAAAAAGGAGTACCTTTTCAGACTACTTTTTCTTTGGAACAACTACTGAAACCTATCAGTTTTTAATAGTATTGTAAGGCTAGGCATCTTTGGCTTCTGGGCTTTGATTATATCCGGTCTCTAGCGTTTCTGGTAGTCAGATTTTTGTGTGGCTTTTAAAGTAAACGGATTGCTGGTGTCGCTGGGAATTCTCATATTTCCTACCCACCACCGATGGGTCGTATCCACTACGATGGTTCACATGTCCGCAAGTAGTATACGGTTTCTAAGTGATCGAATCATTTAGTGCGATCTCGTGACACGAATTTCAATTCTCGACTCGTCTAAAGTAATTACTAGTGTATGACTTAGGACTATTCATTCTACATTTGCTTCATTTAACCTCTTATTTGAATTCCGAACTAGAATTGGGCCGCAGAGTTTGTATGTACTTTTTTAAACGCAGCCGCTGACGTAATTAATGAACTCGTACTCTCTGGGAGTTTTCCCGTGCTAGTAGTGGGAGTTATTTTTCTATTCTTTCATCTTACCTTTCTCTCACCTTTAATTGACGCAACATTGGGCTGTTAAAATTTACATGGTGCTATTTTGTAATTTCTTTCACAAAACTCATTTCTTCAGCTAGACGAAGTAATTTAGCTACCAGCGTGAAAAAAAAACAGTTTTCACTGAACTTCAAAATGCCACATTGGCGCCTACATCTAGCTGTTATTTGCATAGCAGACATAGCTTCTTGGGCGATATGCAGGCTAACCTCACAGGCAACGCAAGTAAACAGTCTTCTTCTAATCTATTTGTTTCAGTTCTGAAATAGCTCACATACTCCTCCGCATTCAGTGCATGAATCACAATTAAGCCTACTATTTTCTGACATCCGCAGATTTGGGTTCTAGATGTCTCTCATCCAGTTGAATTTTATGTCACTATGTGACAGGATGAGTATTTTCAGAGGAACCCTAGTCACAATCTGTTTTGCACAAAATCCTATTAAATCTTCTTTTTTCATCAGAACTCATTATGCAAAAGATTTTGAGACAAATTTTATGGGTGCATTTTGATGTGGTACATCGTTTCACTTAAAATATCTACCTTTGATTTAGTTATTCCACTAAAGTGTTAGATGAAGTATCGCTGTTACTAGGTGTGTAGACGGTCTGGAGAATCAGTAGTGCTCGCATATGGCACGAGCAGAGCCAGTGCTACTAGTTGGGTAGCTGAAAGGTGAGGGGCTGAACGGTCCATATAGCATCATGCATTAGGTCAGTGGATATTCTCAATGAATGCATACGTTCATCACATTGTTGACTCTTTGCGCAGGACCACGACCAAACTTGTCCTAGTTGCTCAAGTATTCCATTTGGACCCTTCAATCTGACCTTGTCAGCAGGCCAGAGAGAGTCCACATCAGTTATTCTCTGGGTGCATGATTGATTGCAGCTCAACCGTCGATTAATGAATAAGTTGTGGAGCAAAATGCAACGTAGAAGTCAGTACTCAAAAAGCTAGTGGGTAGGGTTAGAGAAAGCCCTTCTCTCATGTGGCAGTGGTTATCGCCTTCTTTGCGTCGTGGCGTGTGCATGTCCACCTCAGCACAGGGATGCGCCATGTCGACAACGGTGAAGTCCGAATGCATGTGAATGTGCGGTGTAATGCTTGGACGGGAGTAACTACCTCCAGTGCCATCGCATCAAAGTATTTATCTTTATGCATGATTAGTTGCCTGTTTTTATTCAATGGAGAAATGGGAAGGACAGTAGGACTACTCTATGGTCACCCGGAAAACAAGCATCTCTACTTTACTTATTTTGCTTATCATTCTCGTCAGACAAGAGCGAAACTCGTCAAAAAGAAGCGAAAATTTGGGGGAATTGTGTATGCAAAAGGAAGACCAACGTTTGTATTTTTATCTGAGGGAAATTTTGTGAAAGAATTGGCACTTCTCCGCCGAGGTTTTTAAGATAAGACGAGTCAAAGTGCAAATCATGAGTGTTGGCCATATTTTCAGCATCACCAATTATATTTATGGCGTAGACGATTGAAAACTCCTAAATATGCCTCCCTGGAGAAATAGCTGTACACAAAGAGGAAGGTCCTTTCTGTCTAGCAATTGTACCAAATCACTTCCAACCACGACTAAGATCAGGTTTTGCGCACGCAGCCTTTCCTTGTCGGACTCATCTATAGCATCGAAATGCATTCTGCAAGATTTTCCGACTGCAGCATTTCCAAAGCTCAATGGAAGCTGTACACTTTGCTGTCTCTTGTAGTTGCTGGATCGCACTGTACATGCTTCTAGTTCCAATGCAAGTCGGTAGACTAGTTCGTTTTTTTGACGCTTTATTTAGTTTCGATCTGTCGCTTTCCACTCATCGAGTTTTGGTAGAAATTTACACACATCTTGCTTCATCCATTCATCAAGTTAGGAGACGGAAAGTTTCATGGTTTTTTAACCAAATTTATTGTTGAAACTGGGTGTGCAGTGTGGTGCGGTGCTCTTGAAGACAATCATGGACACTACTAGAAGATTTTGCGTTGTTTCTTTTAGACAGTTGCTGGACGATGATTCGAGGTAATTCGCCGTTCCTCATGCTCTGCTTTTCTTTCATGGAGAACCCGTAGGTAAACTTCTAAGAAGACCTTTTGCTAACTTCGGCCGCCTAAATTGCAAGCGGTTTGCGCTACTTTGTTGTGCCCCTAGAAAGCCTAAATGCCATTTTAACAGCAGTTACAGCAGTAGGGAATCGGAACCACTTGCATCATCTTCATATGCCATTTGCGCCCAGTAGCAGCATCATCTACTTCGTTTTTCCACCATGAGCGAATGAATTAGTACTCTAACATGATTCGATAAATCTACAAGTAACCCAAGGAAACTCACCAGTACTTTGCTGGTGCTCCCTGCCTTATTTCTTAGCCTGGGTTGGCTTGACCTCTTTAATAGTTGATGCCTCCCCTCCCTCCTACATGAAGGCAGCACGCATGGGGCGGTGGTGGGTTAGCGTTGCACTTCATATCTCCCATTGGTCAATTGGTAAATCATTGGCTTGTAATCAGAAGCGCAGTTCCCCTAATAAGCAGATTGGCGCAGACTACGATGAATGCATAACAAATTAGCATAGAGCACTGTGTTTCGTACTTTTTTTCTGAATTTTACGTAGTTATTTTGCATCCTTCTGCGCAGACTTAGGCTTAAAATGCCACTGTACTTTGGGTAGTGGTGGAACTACTCTCCTCCCATCTGAACTAACATAGGAAACAATAGTTTTCTACGTCAATTTTATCCAGCAGGGTTTAATAAGGGATTCTTTCTCGCTACTGTTTATTTCGGGCTCGTAAGCTACGGCAATTTGATTTGCCCATTCCTACCAGTTCCTGCACTAACAAAGGTAGTGATATGGCGGATACACTATTTCCCAACGTAGAGACCTTACTGTAAGCAAAGTACAACTGTGAGGGAGCTTGTATGTGTGTTGGAAGGTGGTATTGCGTATTGTACGATCCGACAAACTAGTCGTTAGTCCAAAAGCGGAAAAAAAACAATCCTCTATTCTGTTCTTTGTGCCGGCGACGTAGAGGCGAGAAGATTGCAATATTTTGCCTTCGCAAGTTAAAGGCAAAATGCCAAGTATCAATATCACATCACCATTTTTGGCTTCACAAAGCGACACTGATTGTGTAACTGGCATCTGTTTGGATGTTTTCTGATGAGTCTCGATCACGTAAGGATGCCTCGTCGTCTTTGGGTACTCATGCCTTACTGCCACCCCCCACGGATTACACTGTCAAAAGTCTGTTTAGATGTCACGTTTATGACATTATTGGCGCTACCATCCAAGGATCTAGTCTGATGGCGAAATGTTGCTGCATTGTCGCTTGCCAAAATCGTTTTCAATTTTGATGGGACAAAAGCCTTTATTTTGCGTGAAAACAGGAGCGCTAGTATCATTGGTTTTCTTGCATCTACATTCTCCTTTCTGAATTTTTTAAATCAGCAATATTATGGAAGGGGATTTCGTTCGAGCGCCAGGCTGTGATGGCATCATCTATCGGTGCAGCTAAGACTAGGCAATGTTCTCAAAGACGTTTTATGGGTTGTGAGTCTCGAAGTCCCACTCGTCGCACAGGAGAGGACCAACGACCACAACCTATGTCTTACGATAACATCAATTGTTTTTAACTTTTTTTTCCCTTTCATTCTAAATCTCACTTTTCCGGTGTGGGCAACGCTTGGGCTCAGGCAAGAATACCGGGGCGTCACCTATGTATAATGTTGCTAGGCGCAAAGAGGGTCTAGGCATCTAGTGGCTTAGATGGCATAAATAGAACACCATTACCATCAGCATGAAGGTAAAATTACGGGAAATTGGAAGGGATCGGATTAGTTGCATATGCATTTAAGGTAAGCTCCAACCTACTGCAATTGGCTTTCATTTCACCGTGCTACTTGTCACCCCAAACACCGCGATCACGCCGAAATGTGGCATATTTGGCAGTCTGGTGTAACTGTTAGTGGACTGAATGTCTCTGGGTGGCACACAATAACTTTACTGATGGAACTCTTCTCGTAAATGCATTTAAAGAGGCGACTGCTGGGATGTGCCGAGCACAGTGCGAGGTGCGCCGATAAAACGGTTCAGCTGTCACGGGCAGAAGGGCAACCAGCACTTCACACTGCAGTGGGTGCGTGGCGTGGACACCAACCCGGTGATGGTGAGACACGTGCCCTCGAACACCTGCGCGGAGGCGGAGGTTGCGACAATGCGTGTCTACCTCGCACCCTGCGACAACGATGTGGTCGCGCAACATTGGCACTGGGAAACGATCCAGTGGAAACGCGCTAAGAAACACGAACAGGAGCTCCACCTGGAGCATTAGATGGCTGTGCACAGTAAATCTCCTTCCTCTTCCCTTCGCATCCCATTCTCTCCTGTCTCCGCCTTCGGATGCGTGTGTGTATATGTTTCGTCCCCCTCCCTTCGACTACTGCATGGACTTCTTTTGGCCCAAGAATCGTGACTCACTCCTGTCCATTAAATTTCCCTTTTGGAATGCTTTTACCAACCTGTCTGCATATACCTTCTGGGAATACTGCCTGAACTCATGTGAAAGTTTGTACAACTTCATATGCCCACATCGTCGGGGTTGCTAGATGTGTCAACGGTTGTGGCAATTGTTTTCAATTGTGAAGTGACTCTTGAAGGTGGCGAGCAATGGGAGGATTCTTGATGTCAAAAACAGCGATTTGATTACTACTAGGACGCATTGCAGTCTCGAAATGTGCTGTTTAAGATACACCCGACTAAGGTGTCAATTTGTTAAACGCTTAATTCCATATCGTCATTGGGAGGAGATTTGAAATAATACCATCTATGACAACGCCAGTGTGTTTGCGCCTCCCAACCACATTTGAGAGGAGGTATGTAACCACTAATTTATGATGTGATAGTCTCCTCGACGATCGCTAGGCAATGCTGACAAATGGTTCGTACTAGGTGCAAATTTTATTGGCGAATGCGTAGTTGGTGTGTGTGTCTGTCTGATTGCATTAATCCCACACACATCCTTTTACTAAATCAGGACCCATGTTATCGTATTCGCTAACAGACGTCAGATTCAGAATCCACGCCAAAATACAGCTCCCCCAATTGGATGGATGGGTCTGACTCATCTGATGGATTAGAGATCTCCGTCGATGGAATTTCGGCAGCGTACTCACGCAGTCTCAGGAGTAAGGTAGCACGCTTACACACAGAAGGAGAGAGGGGGGACGGAATTGTGGCCTGGACAGACACAGCGAGCGATGTGCGATGGACCGACAGATGGTTGTGCGTGTCAGTGCTTGCTAGGGTTCTGCTGACGTGACGTGTCATGCCTACTACAGTGCTTTGATAGCAGGGAGGCCGATCGATTAAAGGCGGAATTTTCTATCCCCTTCCCCATGGATGCCAAGAGAGGAGATTTTTCATCTGATTCCTGCATTCTAAATACCACTCGCATTGCAACTGTGTGGGTGTGTGGAGGTATTACCTTAATGCAACCCTCAAGCGCCCACATCAACTGTAGTGTAATTGTGACCTGCGAAGTAAATTGAAAGAGCTGCTGCCAAAATCATTATCCGTGACAGTCAACAGTACCCCCATTCACTGCACATAGTTTAATTAACCTCTCGTTTTTCTCTCACTTCTTTCATTTTACTATTCCGAGGTGATGGTTGTCGTGCCAAAATCACGTGGTCGGAGAAGGGTTAGTCACGGTTGAACTGGTTGGCTCTGAGTTCGTGTATTGTTCAAACGCGACACCTCAAAATTGGAAATGTGAGCTGACCTAGGAGGAGACGCCTTACAGTGTTAGGTCTACACAACTTCGCTACCACTCAGTAATATAAACATGTCACAAGGCCCACGGCTCATGAGATAATCAGCTTACTAGAAATGCGAAAACCTTCACCAGATGCGCGTCTGATGACGCGTTCTCACTAACGCATCTCCTTGCTACCACGTAATGCCTGAAATGTCTAAGCGTTGCCAAGACAGAGGACAATTCACGCTGTTGTACTCTTTTGTCAAGTCTAGTGCTTACGTAAGGAATGGCATAGTTTCTTATTCTTTTGTCCCTTTGTGAGAAAACACTGCCTACGGCTTCATCACTAGCTTCAGCATCAAAGTTAAGTAATGCGAGAATCGGCGCGGTACAGAGCACATTCCTTCATTCAATTGCAATTCTTTTTCACCTAGCATTCCGTTGGTGTATACAGCAAGCTCGCGATCCTAGCAAAACATTTAACGAAAAGCCTGTATTAAATTGCCAGACCTTAGAAATTGTGAAGCCTCGTCTGATTGGCTGGTGTTGGCCGAGATAGTATGCTTCAAGGAGTTGACTAAGCATTACAGAAATCGACACCCTTAGAGTTCAGGGTCAACCCTGCAACACGCAGACGGTGCACCACTAGTCTCAGGTTGGCGTCGTGCACCCAACTATGTCTGCCAATTCATGTGGAAGATGGGCACTGCGTTACAGAGTGTGGAAGACATGGTCTGGAATTCATAAAATCTGCTTGACAATATGAAAGCTGTCTTCTCCCTGCCTACTTCTGCCACTGCCACTTCCACTTGTCAGTATCCTGATTTTTAATCTAGCGTGGAAAGCCAGTTTGACTTATGTAGTTCAGCAAATCCTTGGCGTGGGAGGTAATACGTAGGTTTCCGTCGCTCTTTACCAGAGCAATTGAAGAGACCCGCGTGGGGACTTGGATGGACCAGGCGGTCTGATTCTTCTGGAAGAGGGGGTAGTATGCCTCTGGATGGTTGCCAAATGGGTCTAGCTTCTCCAGTATCTAGCGTATGCTTCACGATACTTGCTCGTCCCAGCTTAATCAGCAGTAGCAAGGTTCTATTCTCTCATCGTCGACATGAGTAAGCTACGTGCAGAGGTTATCCAGATTTTTTTGTGAGTTATTTTGCCGACATCTTCATTCGATGTCGAAAAGGTTCCATTGACTTTGGTGTCGTTGCCAGTAGAGAAGGTACCTCCCACGAAATTTTGAATTTAGAGTTATGAGAAAAAGCGGTGCCAAGATTCACGTTTCAAGCCACCAATTAGATTCCTCTGCCTATACCGACTTTTGACGCTTCCTATTCAACTATCATCTCCATTCAGCGAAATGCAATCTTCTAGACTGTGAAGCGATCCTAATTTTGTGACAAAGAGTGGGGGAATTCTAAAGACTTTTTACTGATCTAGCCGTGCTAGTCAAAAAGGAAGTTGCCCAGGGCTTCCAAAAATGAACGAGAGAAGTTTGGGAACAAACAGGGTAAGGAAAAGGAAGGCCCATCCGATTTTGGGCATTACTTGGAGGATGTTGGATTCGGACGATTGTTGCGATTGTTGTGGCGCGAGAGCTTAAGTAGCCTTTGACACCTCTTGGTAGTACACTTGACCATTTGGGAGTTGATATTCGTGTTGCGGAGTTTCCTCACCTCCTCAGCTTTGCCTTGTTTAGTAAATTCTATCCCTGTCCTGTACTTTCCTTGAAACTCCAAAAGCGTAGGTCCACGTCGACTCGCTCTTCAATTGGCAGCCAAGTCGATGCTTTTCCTTAACTGTAACCACATCGTGAATTCGTTCCAAATATTTACTTACTGGCAAGTGAGAACACCTGTTGGAACAAGAATTGCTGGAACAAAGTGGAAAAAAAACAACCAGCGAAGTCTAAACTTGAAGATCCTGACAGTTTCATTGCACAAATACACATGTACTACGAAGTCGAACTGCATTGCAACCCTGAATAATAATGCTTATTGGATGCCTTACAACTTCCACAGAGCTGACCTTTCCATTGAAATAAAATTAACTGTGTGGACCCACACCCAGAATCACTCTCAACGCATAGACTGACCATAAGAGCCCATTCTGTTTGTGAAATGAACCGCTAGCTGGTCTCATTCAAAACGTTGCCGTTTCATTGTGGCGCAGAGGGCACTGAAACCGATGCCATTTAAATGAGAATAAATAGAAACCGGAATCAATTACACCTAGGAGGCGTGCATTCAGAACCAAATACCTGCGTGATTCCAATAGGTACACGTGTACACGTCTTTCCCACTTGTTTCCTTCATTCATTCGAGGTTGTCCAAATCTACCATATGAAGCGTTCGTAGGTGGGCCGCCAGGGAAACTTATTGGCCAGTCCTGTAACGCGTTGGAGTTTAAAGCATTTATTGAATGCAGCTCTCAAGCGCAGACACTGATACCACTCGTCTGCGGAGAGATTCTGCGTCTGACAACACTTTGTAATAAACTAACCACTCATACAAATTGCGCTGTTATTTATGGGAAAGCGCCGCCACTTCCTCTTGCCCAGGATGGTGTGAATTTTATCGACAACGCTCACAGTCTGCTTGCATGGAAAGGTTTCACATCAACTATTTCCCCAGAGTATCGGGAATAGCATTGTTAAAAACTGTGCAATTATCTCTATGGGGAGAACTACAAGAGGGTTTTAGGGTGATAATGTGCTAAAAAGCGTTAAGAGGTAACAGAGCGCGTTGGAAATGAACCACGAACGAAGACACATCAGATGGGGTTCCGACTCGCAACACGTATGATGGTAAGCGAAAGTAAGCATGGTAGTGAAGTGTGTGACCGTGCGCATACACCAGCGCGCAATTAACGTCAATGAGACATCAAAGCATTGTAATTTGGTTAATCCTTGGTGAATGCAGTATGAATGGAAGGGAGAGGAAATGTCGATTAGAGTCCGACCTCCGTGTCCTCTTCAGCTGTGTGCACGAGGGCCTGACGCTTGATACCCCAGAAGAGGCGGGGTCGAAGGTCGTCTGAGGTGGCGGTAAACCGCCAGCCCATGTGGCTGTTGCAGGCACCGCAATGCGCGATTGTCCATGCATACCTCGAACGAAGAACACACAAATTGTCATTCCAAGAAGTGACAACGTGCACATTTGGGAGAGAACAACGTAATTCGGTCTCTCTGATGATAATGTGATGCTCTGCTTATGCTATCTATGTTGACGGTGTTCCAACCCCTCTATAAACCCAATTGTAGGGCAAATTCCATAGTTAATAATGAGGCGTCTTCATAGGCGACTAAAACACTGCTGTACAGAAACATTAAATAACTCACTAAACTCAAACGAGCAACTAAAGCCTGATTCTTAACATTGAAGTAGTGTTTGTGATTGCCATGGCATGCTCAAAGTCGCTCAGCATTCGATGCAATGGTTGACTCAAACGAAACGAAACGAACAAGAAAATTATGGTCTCACCCAGGAAACCATGAGTATTCAGCAGTTGGAGAGCCAGTCAGAAAGACGGAATCCGGACGGACCGCACTGAGGGTGAGCATATCGAAGATGAAACCATGTGGATTCACGTAAGCCAGCGTTGAGCCCTCGTGCGATAAACAAATCACATTTTTCTGGGAGGATATGGCAGCGTTACACCGGGAGCAGACAAGCTCAGAGCACTGTGTGGGGAAAATACAATCGAACAGGATACGACGGTTTTATAAATAAAGTACAAAACCAAATGCATACTGAACAACGCTGGTTATTCCAAACAGCAATGCAAAGTGGCCATTAGAATTAAAGGATGGCTTGCAAAAAAGAAAGGTGGAGACATTGGAGCCTTACCGATCGAATGAAGTTAAGGCAGGCCCGCAGGCGCTGAACCACATGATCAATTTTTAAGAGCTCTCCTTTTTGAACACACGTAAGAGGGAGGTTTTGCAGCAGCCAGTAGGAGAATGGCACCGCAAGTGAAGGATTCCACTTGTCCATTTGCCAGGTGGTGGTCCACCGTGAGAGTTCGGCTCGAATCTCGGCGATCAGGAAGGGCTTGAAGAGGAGGGGGGGGGGGGGGGAGGAGATAAAGAAGGTTAGTTGCAGAAACAACATTTTCCAGCCTCAAAAGTGAGTAGAGACCAACGCACCAGATCGTATTGTCGGTAGACCCATGCGGGATGGGGAGTTGTACAATCGGCCGCCGCGGCCAGGATGTCTCGCCGACAGGGCAGACGGGAGAGGTTTTGTGAATGGAGAGAATCACCACTATCACCACCACCACCACCATCTGAGATAGGGACAGGAAGGCACCAGGTGCTGTGCGAGGCATCAAAGACGCCAAAAGCATCGCCAGGCAAGGGGTAAGGAATGACACGCGGCTCTGGGCTTAAGTCAAGTGTTCCCGACTTTAATGCTACTGAAATGATGCAAGCAGCGAGGTATACACATGCACACAAAAGAGGGCTACCTCTGGGATTGGTCATTTGATGACGATGAAGGGATAAAGTCAGGTTCGGGGGCGAACCGACACCAGGAGGGAGGTATGGCTAGCCTACTTATGGGACCCAACGATGCCCCATCCACAGAAGTCTCTGGGAGAACCAACCCCTTGCAGAAAACATTATTACTATAGAAAAGAAAAGTCAATGCGTGTTAGTAAGAAAAAAGGATTCCAGATGAATCGCACATAAAAACTAGGGAAAAAAATACAAAATCAGCCAAAAGGGAGGGAAAGCACAGGATAACCATGTCGAAAGTAGATAGCAGAGGTTTATTCATACCTCACTAATAAAAAGCCAGCACTAAATTGGAGCATATGAAAGACCGAAGGAAGAATTGATTCATAAGAACACAAGTTTACCAAAAACTCCCGCTTTCAACTCCACCCCGAGTGGTAGATCTAAAAAACCCACTTTAATTGGGAGTGGTATTTTGAATGACTCAATGCAAAAACGATTGTTCAAACATAATGCCGGTGGATATGTTACTTTAGTAACTAAGGTGCATAATACGCAATCAAGCTCGGGGGTACCAAATGGATCCACCGAAAACCAGTAAGCTTAAGCTCAAATCATGTCGAAAAAACGGAATTGAGTTTACTGCTGATCGAGGCAAAAATCCATGGAGAGCTCGAGTGTAAAGTCAACAAATGGTAAAAAGGTTAGCAGGACCTGATTCAAGCGCAGAAGAAGGTTGAGAATATTTAGGATAAGCCAAACTGTGACAGTGAGTGTTTCTTTAAAGAAGACCCAAATCCAAATAGAGAGAATCAGTTCTGAAATACCACCAAGTATGAGAACTGCAATTAGCTGAATTGAAAGGTAAAAACAATAAAAAGAGGGTATCAGTTACAATCTAGTCTAAGAAGTTGGAAAACAGAACAGAGAGAACATCCGACCATCGCCTGCGGGATGGAGGTAATTTAACACTCAACTGGCTTGATTGATTTTACATATCGAAGGCTCGTAACTAGATCTGCATTCCCTTGTTCTGTGCGACTGAGGCAAAAGTGGATACCATGAAAAAGAGAGGATAAAAATAGGCATACTCCGAGGAAGAGAGCTGAATTTCCATAATCCGCAGACGCTGTCGACCGAGAAGAACAGGACTACATCTCGACCCACTGAATCGGATGGTCACGAGGTAGGCGATAGTGGCAATATGACCAACGAAATCCGATGAGACAGGCCGAGCAAAGCTATGAAAGGGGGAAAATATTGAACGCAGCCTAATTTGACCTACGAATCTCTAACCTTAAGAGTTGCGTTACTTACCAACCTGGTAGGATAGCCACTGGGTCGCGATAAGTGTTTACGAGCTCCTCCTCCGTATAGTTAGTAATCAACAGAGGCAATGTATAACCAGGAATCAAGACAATGCCCGGTTTGTACAGCATATGAAGTGAGACAACAGTTCCAGGCTCTTGATGGTTGCTTGTATCGATTGCCACCGAATCTTCACCAAGATACTAAAACTTTGCAAATTGATCTCATCTTACAGTATGTCGGCCTGGAAGCGATCGGTCAAAGTTAATATCACTCTCTGAAATGGGTTCTCCGATTTCCATTGCTATTCCATCAGCAATCCCGTCGATTAGCTCATAGTCATGATTAGTCTCGGATTCAGACTGTGATTCGTCACCTTGTTTTGATATGTACAGCAAAATTCAAGCCTACTCATTTGAAATACAGGTCAGACTGCCCCCCGCAGCGCTATAAAAATCCAAAGGTTTGTCGGAAAATTCGAAAGGGTGCCGAGGCCCGCAAATTTAAACAAAGACCCTTTGCCATAACTTTGTTTTATGTATCTGACAGGAATCGTTAAGAGATGTAGTTTTCATCACGGATGACCATGCGATAGCTTTACATTATGCTTGTGATCATGTTAAGCCAATAAACAATACTGAATACGTCAAAATTGATTAAAATTGCGTCAATAAAGTGAATGGCTTAGCCTAATTCGAAAAGGTTTTGCGATTACAATTTAGTAAATTTTTCAAATAAGTCCTTTTTATAGCATTACCACTCTACCAATTTGCTGTCGTTCTACACAATTGCAACACTAATTGTTAACTCTTCCTGATGCTTACTGTTAGGTAGTTGCCATCAATTGTTTGGGCACATAACAGCTAGTCTAATGGGACAGCTCGAGTTGAAATGGTTTACAGCATTATGGGTAAAGACTGTTTATTAAGATGCCGAGGGGCACGAAATTATGTGCGAGGCCAGAGGGAAATAAAGGCTTCGTTTATCGAAGACCTAGCTCAGTCACGAATAGGTAAATTGCAATACTCGTTTATTCGAACTACCGGTTTCAGTCACTTGGGTGGCCATATTGTACTAGCCGGTTGGCTGGCCTTTGGGCCGTGCCAACAGTCCCAAGCCCTCTGTTTCCAGAATATATAATCTGCCCCATTACTATGCCTTCTTTTACCTTAAAGGGAGTCTCGGGACGCTACAGTTGGATACTTGGTTTACTTTTGCGTTGAGCTGCACAGACATCTGAGTCGCTGTAACTCCTGCTCCAACTTTTTGCCGTAGCTTCCTAAGCATGGCAGTGGCCTCCCGCTTCTTCTACTCGTTGGTAATGTACCTTCTTCCGCAGTACTTTGGCCTGTCATGACTTAACGAAAGGCTAGGATTACTACAATAAAATACAACTAATTCACAACATCCAGCAGCTGTAATTTATGCGAGACCTCAGTCGCACGTGGGTTATTTTCAGGCAAATGCATTTGCCACTCCTAAAACGATTCGATTGTTGTGTTTACGTAAGATTCAAGCAACAACATAATATTTTGCACGATGTAGACTTAGGTTGAAATCTTGACGCTACATTTACATCAGCCAACCAGCTTTACAGGGATGTGGGCTACACAGGCACGAGCAATATTTACCATTTGTGGGGAAAGTAAAAAGGGAAAACACAATCGTCCGAAACCTTTAAGCAGAAAGGAAATTGAATCTCAGAGGGCGACTTATCACCTTGTAATATTGAATTTGACAATAGCGTAAATCGAACTGGGATAGTGTAAGTACATTATTTTATGGAATTCAGAAATATTAAGTTGCAATCATTTGTGGGAAATAATAAAATAGTACTCAAAATAGCACAGTAGCTAATGGAGAATGTGTAGAAACGTCTCGAGACTGCCCCGATGACGAATAAAGACGTAATACTGGGTCGGAGAATGTGCTGACGACGCACAGAAGGATTTGGAGGCTGTTAGTATGGTTTGGAAGCCAGCGAATCCACCAAAAGCACAATATCAGAAGCCCCAAATAGACCGTCACTACAACAGAGTGAAACAGGCATCTAACACACTACAGTTTAGTGGAAGCATTTCCCTTGCTACCAGTCATGCAACGGAAAGGATGATTTAAGGTAAAATACTAAAATGACTAATTTGTCCAAAAAAAAAAACAGATCTCCATGGTATAGTTTACCTTCAAGCAATGATGCCAAATGAAATATCATCACAGACTTTCTCTAAGAGAAGCATTTTGTAGAAATCCAATCCACTAATTGAATACCGTTTTTTTAGCTTAAAAGTTTGGCGTATCACTACACTCACTTGTTCCGTTTATACCCGAGATTCCAATCTAAAAAAAAGGGTTTTACTACTGTGGCAGTGCTCAGCACACCGGTGCTCTAGGAGGCCTTTCAGCCTTGCAGACTTTTGGAAGCACTGGTCTCTCGACTAGTGCAAGAGCATCCAACTCACATAATTTGTGTCGGTGGAAATATGCGGGTCACAGAGTGGTGCCAATTGTCGGGCAATTCCACCCAGCATGCTCTCATGACTTCTTAACTCTATCATGGGAAATTTGTGATGAGACTTGTTACTGTCCATCCATAAAACCTTTAATTCTACAATGATGGACTAACGAGAGTTAACTATGCGACACAGATAGGAGCTAATAAATGGTAGTAGAGAGACTCAAGAAACGTCGTAGACGTTAGCAAAGGGTCGCACAGTGTAAAGAAACAAAAGAATGATTAAAGTAGTCAGTAGTACTTTGTGTGTACATTGGAAGGCGTTATGATACCACCATAATTAAAATCAAATCATGATTGTTGCTTACAATAAGGCACATCTCGACCATTCAATGTACAAATACGAGCTCACAGAGCCCTGCGAAAGGGATTGAGCACGTGGATTGGTGGGATGTTGGAGTCATGAGGCGATTTCCAAAAGGCAGGTAGGAGAGTATGGATTGACCAATGGCCGTAGTGTGGAGGATAGAAATCCAATTCATCATGAGATTTTCGCCAGACTGTTGCAATTACCACACTACAATGCAGTGCAGATGTACTCAATCACATGCAGGCCACCAAGCCGAGCGGCTATATAAGGCTGCGACTATTCCACGTCTAACACTACCACTCCCATCGCGAGGATCGCATGGCTACAATGAAGGAGGGTATGTCATTCTGTGTACTTTTTTTTTTCCCATCCTCTATGCATAAATGGTGTTGGTGCATCTACTGAACGCTTTACAATTTAATGTATTCTTTTAAAAATACATATCTTCTTAAGCTCCACCGCAAAGACCCACTTAGTGTGATTTCACCAATTGGGCTTTGTACGCATTATTCAGACATTAAATGTTGTCTTTAGGCAGGAACTGTGGGGAATCTTCACGAGGCATTAGGGTGGCGCTGTGCATTCTATCCTGCTTCTTTACATTAACCGCTCTCGGCTTGGTGATCTGTGAACTCCTCTTTGACACTATCGAGAGAAACTTGATTACCAAGGTTAGTGTCACTTTTTTTTTGGCGATACGATGGTAACATTTTCTTTACAGAATCTTGTAATCACAGAAGATTCAACAAGTTTTGAAGTTTTAAAGGCTGAAACTATAAGCAAAGTTGAATTTTATCTATTTAATTTGACAAACCCGCGCGAGTGGGAAAAGAATGGTACAAAGCCGAGATTGAGGGCTGTTGGACCCTATGTGTACAGGTACGTTAGTTGGTATGTCTGGCTAAGGCACCTGGTAACAATGCCTCCGAATGTCTTCAAAAGAGTTTTTCTTTGGATTTAGACGAACTGCTAAGAAAAACGATATGCGGTTCATTGAAACTACCTGCAACCAAAGATTCCTACAGTATACGACATTCGTCACATACCACTTTGAACCGAACGGCTCCATTGGGGATCCCAAGAAAGACAGTTTAACTATGGTGAACTTCGTTGAACGTGTAAGTGGTACTGTTTAAAGGACACAAAACAAACTGCACTGATTCCTTTTGCATGCCTACAATCGCCCCACTGGAGAGGGCAAGGTCATTTCAAGAGCCCTTGATTTTACTTTGAAAGGGCATCAACTTGGTAGCTTTGTTGTTGTAGTAAAAAGACTACAACTTCTGGTGCATTAGGTAGGCTCCTGCACAAAGAGCATGAGGTTTCTCTCCCCTTCTACTGGGCCTCTCTCCAGTTGCAACAACAAAGTCAATGCAGTAAACTAAGTCTTCTTTAAATTATCCCTTCCAACGCTAGAGCTGGAAAAGGCAAAGAGTTATTTGGATTAGTCTCTAGGGAGTAGGGAATTGTCACCCGAATAAAAAAAAGCCATTAGTTGTGTTAAGCTGAGTGAATAGAGTGGAACTAAGACTGCGGTGAGAGTCTAAGGTGCCTTTACAAATCCCTTTTTTTTAGACCGCAAATTCCATGATTAAACAAGCCGGATCCTTTACAACGAGAACATTGTGGTACCTGGTACCAAAACCACTTTACCTGAATCTCACTGTGGATGGAGCAATGTGGGGACATGAATATAGTAGTTTGGCGACAGGAAAATTCCTGGGCTTGGTTGGAGATACAAAGATAGGTCTATTTAAACAAGTATGTATTTGGGTTTGTTCATTTGCCCTACATTACCGTATGAACTGGCCATCCCGATATGGTACTTGCAGGAGTTAAATTGACGTCTATCTTTGGTTAACAGCTCAACAATACGGTCCACGGTCCCTTCAAATACGACACTGGGGCTACTAACATCTCTAAACTTGGTAAATTGGTGGCCTACAAAAAGAAGGCGTAAGTTTATGCTGCTGTGCTGTTTTTACTGTTTTGTTGGACAGTGGAGCTAATGCCAACCTCTGTTTCCTCGCACAGTGAACTTGACAAGTGGGGTTCAGACTATGCCAACATGCTCAATGGTACAGGTTAGTCGTTGCCCATCTTGATTGAGCGCCCGATGACTGGATTTTATGCTCCCTTTTGGCGATGGAAAGCTTGCGGCTCATTTATACCTTTGAATTTTTGTTATGTTGGATTGCTGTAAGACTGTAAGGCACACAATGGGTTGGCAAAGGCTAATGCGAGTTGTACACAATCTTCCGCCGCAGAATGCCTGTTGATTGCTTCAGTATTGCAAAGTTGTGCAATCATGAAAGTCCTCAGGGAGGCTAATTCCTGCTTTTAGTTGATGTCATCACACCACCATCGGTGAAGATTGGCGAGAGACGTTACACATTTAGCACAGACCTCTGTCGCTCGGTGCCGTTGGTGGCTAAAAAGTTGGTCTCTGCCAAAAATTATCCTCACCTAAAGGTACGTTCTGCCATGTGGATAAATTGAGCTTATGTTGTGATGCAGTCGTTAATCAAAGTACTAAATCTTTTAGCTACTGGACCTAGAAATGGAGAGGAAGATATTTCACAGTGCTGATGAAGAGCCAGACAATGCTGCCTTCCACTTGAAAGTCTATCCCATCGACAAATACCCTCCAACTGGCCTGTTGTCAATAAGTCCTTGCGTGGATTTCGGTATTGCAGGCGATGAGCCCCTATTCATCTCCCTTCCCTTCTTCAATCAAGCCACCGATGAAGTCAGAAATGCCGTGATCTTCGAAAACCCCACCGAACCCAATTTGATACCAAGATCTCGTATTGACCCTGTAAGACCTAGGGGCTCTTGGGGGATTTTTGATTGGGGAGGTTGAGTCATGAAGATTAATATACACCTAGCTTACTCTAGTTTTAAACAATAAAATAAGCTGTTTCAGTTAAATTGAAAACTTTCTGACATCCTTTTCCTTTATTTTTCCTTTTGACAGAAAACCGGAATTATGCTCGAGGGGGAAGTTTACTACCAAATCAATATCTTTCTATCCAAAGAGTAAGTCATTGAGGGGAGAAACAATGTGGATGAGAAGAACTGCTTCTGACCTGTAGGTCAAAGGTCTTGGAAAAGCTGGCACTGTGGTGCGGCATCATTCAAGCTAATAAATTTTATGTTGAGAGGTTCTTTTAACTCCTTTTCCATGTATCATGCAACACAATCCACCTTTAGAGGTCTTATATGATAGTTCTCAGGTCTTGTAGTTTTGTTTTGTTTTGTTTTGTAGTTTAGTTAAAAGAAATTCCCATTGTCATCCCTTTGTGATTTATGGAAAGTGTTGTTACGTTCTTGCTTTTTATTTTCTAGAGTACAAGGAACAAAAAAGGATATCTACTTCCCTCTGGCTTATGTAAAAATTGTAAGTTTATAATTTTTACAACCAATACCTTAGACTATTCAAATGCACGGATTTTTGGGAGTGTCGCTCTTTCGTAATCCTCCACACACAGTTAATGGCTCTTTCTCTCCTTCCCAAGGAAGCATACGCTGAAAGAGAGTCTGCAGAACAGCTCTACCAGATGGTCTATGCATTTCCAGCAGTAACACGCAAGAAGTTGAGGGCTCTCATCGGCGTCTCTATAGCTCTGGCAGTGCTGCTTCTCATCGCCGCCCTGATTCTTTATCGGCGAGAGCGTCGGCATATGAGTGTCCTGTTCGAAGAAGAATGGAGCTTTGAGGAAGAAATTTCGGAAAAGAAGGACTCTTTCTAATGCTATTTTGCTATTTTACAAGGGATTCCCTAGTACAGTCTTACACCAGCGTAACATTTTAGTTGCTTGTTTAACTCTCGATTCTGGCAACAAGTCAGTGGGAGGCTCTGCCATTGTACATCTACCAGGCGGCCTAGTCTTTCGAGCATGCTTGTAGTCCTCTGCCTGCCCCTGTGTCGGCAATATAAATTCTATCCAAATACTTTGTCCTCCTTTGTCTTTAAAGAAGTCTTGGAGTGCTACAACTACTTTATAACATGCAAGTTCTTGTTGGAGGCGTTAAAAGGACCATGAGTAGGCTGGAAAGGGCTAGAAGAGTGATCGAATCACGAATATTGAAAGGCTCGACCATTAAAGTGGATGGGCAGAACAAGTGTCCCACTGATATGGCAGACTTGGTATCACTATGCCTTCTCCCAAATGACGAAGGTATCAAAGGAAGTGTATTTTGTTCAGAGTTACTCATCTGCCATAGCCTCTTTGAAATGTTCCTCCTAGTTAGTAAATCGGGATGGCTTTGAGTGCGTGCAATACTGGGTCGTAATTATACTGCATTCTGGTTATTTATACTAATACATAGACAGCTCATTAGTAAGCTACGTCATGGTGATAAACTTCACTTCGCGAATTCTCCCATTAAAGCAGTAACCCTCCAGTACTGATGCCTACAACCGGGATTGCCTTGAAAATACTGCCAGGTTGTGGTATATTAAGAACATTTCGATAGCAGAACTTCTTTACTCTTTCTATCTTTTTGTCTGTATCAGTGTTGTTGTAAATCACACATGCGTAGCGCTCTGAAACCTCCCCTAAGACAAAAGACGAAGCAATACTCGGATATAATATGTAAATTTGATGTGCAGTAGGGCCTAGACTACTGAAGTGGCTCGAAGGCGAGCCTGTAACTGAAACCTAGAGTTAAACAAACAGCAAGCGTATTACACAGACTCTTTCTTCTTTTGGGCGTCGAGAACTACTTCTTTCGTCGGCCACACAGCGTAATCGGTGTTGTAGTAACACTCCAGATATCGAGTTCCCGTACAACTGAGGAGACGATTGCAACGTCGGTGATCCTCCTCGAAGGGTCCATAGGACCTGGAATTTTATCCTCTATGATAACCAAATTGGATGACGAGGGAAAGCACTGGTCACCACGTGTGTCTATTGTTTGTTATTAGGAAAACTAACCCAGAAGCAGAGCCGAGCAACAAAAAATGGAATTTAATATATCAATCTGAGTTTCGTTTAGCTAGCAGTGAGGCAAAGGAGGCATCGCATATTTATATAGCTGATATTCTGATGAGAGTAGGGCAGGCAGCTTTATAGTGAAAACTTTTTAAAGTCGGTTCACGGGTAGTGCTGATTGCGCTGTTAATGGCTTTGCACAGAACTTGGGTAGTTGCCAAAAGAAGTCACCATTTTTAGACACTTTGTCACAGATTGCCACTGATTCTCTCATCATCAACATCCAGCAGTGCAAATTTAGGTAGATGTTCTTTAAGAAAGGATTCGCTTCCAACTGCCACCAACATGGTTCCTCGGATCTTCCATAAGGACAAAGAAGGCATAGTGCTTTGACAGAGTATGCATTGTCGACAAGCCCTAGGGCTTGGGGCCATGGACATAGACAGAAGGTCAGTCAAGCAGGCGAAGGCCCTACGGCGGAGGCCTCAAGTGCTCCGCTACCGAAACCGGGAGTTAGGCTAACAACCCAGGCATTGAAACTGACAAGGGTAGAATACCTCCCCGACACGTCGTTTTGATGCTTTTAAGGCTGTCTGCATAGAATGTTTGTGCAGCTAGCATTCAGTTACATTAGATTTGGATGGTAGACCTCAGGATCACAAGAAAATGTGAGTACACTTGCCCTCCCCAATGTTTGAGTGGGGTGACTGAGGTTACCAAGGGCACTGATGAAATTTTCAAAGGTTGTGGATAGCCTGATTGTCTCAAACATCACATCCAAGCCAGAGATTTTAAAGTTCTATGGAGAGTAAATTTGAAGATTTCATCAATACAGAGTGGGCGTTTGGAGAAGTCCAATTTTACGTTGTTGGAATGCTCTGAATGCAGCAGTCACACGTTGAAGCGTTTAATAATTTTTTTCTTTTCAAGGCGTAATGATGCATGCGTTCGTGGTATTTGCATCAGCACTTACTTTACAGAGTCACGCAAGTCGCAGCCACCAATCCGTTGACGGTGGCGTGAACACTGACATCATCGCCTTCACGCAGGCAGGCAAGCAGGCGGACAAGCAGACTGAAGTGACAGTAGGACAGGCACTGACTGCACACGTACTCATGAATCTGGCTTCTTGTTGAATCGCTTGGAGTTCAAAGCCTTTCTTCAGTCACTTGGAGATCTTCTCCGAGGTTGGAAATCCTGCATAAATACCGTTTGTTTAACAAAGACGCCAGATTGGGAGGCAACATTGTTTATTCAGCGGACCAAGTGGATTATCAATTAAATGTTACACTTGTTTGAGACATTTAGTCGAGTTTCATGACTCTAGGACAGCTGGCACCCTGAGTGGGGAGAGAGAAATAAGTTCACCACATGAGAGCAAGGCCAAACTTTTTTGGCAAGTCAGTAGGCGAGATTTCCATCCGTGGTTCTCACCAAGGTCGAGTCGAAGCAGAGAGCACATAAACATCCGTGAATACGAAGCTACGCATGAGAGGCAACCCGTAGAATCGTACCTTCTGTGCAACCTAATGGGCTAACATGAATGGACTTGTGATTTGCCCACTTTATTACCTTAAAGCGGCTCCGTCTGACAAGGAAACCTAATACTAACGTCAGGACAGAGACTTTATCATGATTTAGCGTGGTGAGGCACTCAAATCTATGACCTTCTGTGAGGTCACTGCTATGCTGCCACTTGTCCCTATGCTGCTTCTCAACACTCCCTGAGGACTAAGAGGCAATAAAATATTCGGGCAGAATATGTCTTCCCAACGTCCAGTAGGGCCTGAGGCGATTGACAAGCCTCGAAGCCTCTCAGTGGTCCATTATCAAAATCTAGAGTTGAGCAAGTGATTGAGGCATTACACTTCTCCTACCTCTCCTCTTATAGGAGCTTCCGAGGCAGCATAGCTACTATTATTTACACAACGAAATTTGTTTGGAATTTATCTCTGTATCTCTCAGCCTCTGCTAAATGTGCAATGCGATTTGGTTATAAAACAGGAAAGTAGGTGAATGGATCTGCGAATACCTTGACACAACTAGAATATCGAATTATGGAAAGACGTGTACGAAGTTATCAGGATCGTCATTAGTGGGATACTAAGACTCTCTATTGAATACGGTTGTCCAGCCAATCACTCATTCTGTATATTCTAGTGACTTTTGCTTAACGGACATTGTCACAACAAACAGCAGCTAACTGAAAGCAATTTTGAAGGTTCAAATAGACATACTGATAAATCTTTATGTGAGGTCAAAAGGTAGAGATCAAAGCACAAATTTTTATCCCCTTTACCCACACTCTTGTATGTAGACACAATCCATGCAAAGCTTTTAAGAAGTTGCGGGCTCGCATTCTGTGTGTTGCCCTGTGCCTTCCAGTTAGCTGACCTCGGCTTGCTGGGCTTTCGCGACATTGAAAGATGCCTCATCGATGAGTTGGGAAGTATCTCCTCCAAAGATGAAGGCAGCTTACAGGTCCTTTTCCAGGTACAGGATTTTAGCAAAGAAACAGAATAGTTCATCGTATATTCTTCACTTTAATGCTATTACCACTACTAAGGTGGCATTAGAAAAGACGCAATTACGATTGAGAGTCGTAGGACCTCTCCGTGAGAACGAATCATGACAACAATTGCCGCCATAATTAACACATTTGCATTGTAACTATGTAAATTTGCTGAATGTTATTCACCGACTATATCTACAGTCTTTGTACAGTAAATTTATTAGCGTCTGTAGTGAACAGAGAAAGTCCATCCAAGTATCCATTAACCATCACTAGCCAGAAGTATAGGCCCCTCACTGACATGGCATTTTAAGAGTTCTACTTTCTTATCTCTTGATTGAAAGAAGTCTGGTGGAGATTCCAGGATGTGTTTGCCGTAACAAATGCTACCAAAGTGGTGAGAGCCTTCTGCTTCTCGGATGAGTACGGTGGCTGTGTAGTGAGCTCTTATTTTTGGCAGGGATAATTAGCTGCTCTGCCATCGTACTTTCGCTAAGTAATCTAACCTCCAGACCGTGTCAATAACCCTCCTTCAGCCATACCATAGGCTGAATGCATATATTCTGCCCGAGTATTGTGTCTTCTTTCCCTTCAGAGAAGTCTCAGGATGATGCATTGGGGGACAGCGGAGAACAAACCAAATCTCAAGAGGCATCTACCCTGATTTCTGATAAATTCTAGTAGGAAAGAAGAAGTGTACATTCTGCAAATGGGAAAAAATTGGTGCCGACCCCTAATAGAAGGCCTAACTTTGGTAACCATCCCACTAGAGTGTACGACACGGATGTCCTTAAGAGCCAAAGTGGCTCTAGCAGTGAACCATCACATAGCTGTCTACCATACCATAAATTAACTCGCGATGTCGCCTCCATCTCTCTGCTAGCTGACTAGAACTGAGATTGATGTAAGGCACTCGAGTGAGAACAAAGTGGCAAGACGAAATAGGCACTAAGCCATGCTTCAAAGGAATCACGTTAAACCCTGCCCTTTATTAGATGACTCTGCCTTTGGGACGATGTTTACTTAACTCATTGCTTCTCACCTGCCACCCTTACTATACTTGTTGAAATTGTTTAAGAAATTGAGCTAATTCAGCGTGAAAGACCTCATGCTTTGGAAATTCGGGTTTAACACCCTTTGCTTCATTTAATCTTTGTAACTTAACATTACGAAATGTACATTTTCAAGGACGAAACGAGCTGGAGAAGTTGATTTCAGAATGAATGAAGATATGTCCTTTGGTAAGGTTTTCAGTGGTCTCAGAAGTTGGCTGGTATTTAATCTTTAAGCTTTCATGAAGGTATCATCATGAAGGTAATATCATGTGTAATAATTCAAGAATTGATTTTTGCCATATCCCCTTTTAATGATCTTTCTGCTCAGAATGCATGTTCCTATCCCTTGTTTACGCAGCATTGTTGTGGCAGATCTCTCTGAGCCTTGCATAATTAGTAATTATAAGTTACAGCTGAACTTTTTGAAGCAAATGCACTTCAGCTTAGTTCTTGGGCCTCTCATAAATTGGCACACCCTCGTGTCTTAGCGTTTTCACGATTTGCCTTTCTCCTGGGCTATGAATGCTGAAAGAAGGGGATGATGAAGGGCTCCATGAGGTCAATTCTTCCCTAACAGAAGTTAAGTGGAGCCTCTGCAGGCATCTTCTCCACAAAAGCGATTGTTTTTATGACCGAGGTGAATATATGTAAAGATTCGTTTGTTCGAACGGCCGGTTTCGGTCACTTGGGTGGCCATATTGTGCTAGCCGGTTGGCTGGCCTCCGGGCCGTGCCAACAGCCCCCAAGTCCTCTGTTCTCGGAATATATATATTCTGCCCTAGTACTGCGCCTTCTTTTACCTTAAGGGGAGCCTCGGGGCGCTACATTGGTGGCAGCGGAAAACGGACCCGACTTGGATGGATTTTATCCTGCTCCATACCGCTTCTGGCAAACGTCGGCGTTGTGAAAGAAGTACATGTGCTACGGAGGGGAGAACCTTTGGGGTCTCGTAACAGAAGGGTTGAGATAGACGTTCATCTTCGACACCCTCGTGTTCGACAAGAAAGCTATTAACAACTGAAGCGACACTAGCCGTAGACTCCAAGTCCAGTGGAACTGCCAAGAGAGACCTGTGACGTTGTGGTCAAGCATCTTCTGTAAGCTCTCTCTTTTTTCCTTGGGCGACTCGTCGTTCTTCTTCAAAGTGCGCATCCACAGATGCAGAATGTGCAGCACACCATTCGACGGCATGTTTTTATGCTTTGCACACTTGGATCGCATGCCTTTTGTTCCTATGAGGCCCAACCGCCACATTTGCTCAGATTTCCACGATGCCCTGGCGTTTCTTCCACGGCATCTTCTCCTGGAATCGCAATATGTGTTGTGTGTGTCTCGACCCATTCGAAAACTTGGATTCGTACCTCCATCTTTCATTGGACCACATTGTCGTGGGAGAGGACGGCCAAGGAACGCGCATTTGCTGCACTGAGTGCTACGCGGAATTGATGGGACTACAGGAACACATGCGTTCGAATCTCGACGACTTGGACGGTTAGCTCGTGGGTGCTTCTCGCAGCACTGATTACGTTTTGATGGCTGACACGGAAGGCGGACGAAGGGGAGCGTCGGGGACGAACTACCGGTTTAGGTTACTTTGGTGGCCATCTTGTTCTAGCCGGTCGGTCGGCCTTTGGGCCGTGCCAACAGCCCCCCCAAGCCCTCTGTTTCCAGAATACATGTATTCTTCCCCTAGTACTATGCCTTCTTTTACCGTAAAAGGAGCCTTGGGACGCTACAGAGGACTAAATATCTCAAACCAGTCTTTACCTAAAACAAAGATTTTTCTGCACAGGCAAATTTCTTAACTATACATCTCCAGTTATTTAAAATTCTACTGTATGAATTATTATTAAGCAGGAACAAATTTTCACTAAAATTGCAACAAGTTTTCCTGGTTAGTCAACACTCTAGTTCAAATTTTTACTACGCGTTAAGTCATTATTGCACATTTTGTAAGAAGTTTTAGTGGCACCCATTGTTTTCACGTTTAAATACCCGTTTTCAAGGTTAAAGATACATTATTTGTTCGTGTGGCCAATGCTGGGGCGCCCTCTTTGCCCTTTTCTAAGAACAGAGGGTGGATTCCCGTTCAAAGTATCAAATAGATATTTTCTGAGTTCAAATACCAAAAATTGCTTAAAGAGGGTGGTGATAGTATGTAAGAAAACTGGATTTGAGCGCGAGACTGGCGCTTTCTCCACCAGAACTTCTTTCCCTTTTGAAGAACATGTAAGGAAAGTAGCTTACTTAGTTTTAAGATTGCAAAGAAAAGCAAAGCTCACAGTCACTCTCTTGGTGGTCATGAAAATTACTGCGGTATCATAGATGAGTTTACACGATGTTTCACGTAAGTTGTATGTGTGAACATACTAGTGATTGCAAACATAGTGAGGCTGCAAGTGTTGGCTCACTTTCGATATTTCAACTTACAGCTGAGCGCAGCAAGCTCTCTGCTTGGGTTGGCTTGTGCATGTTACTTGTTTTCACTTAACAGACTTATGTTACGCATTTCTGAATCTATTTTAGTTATTTGTTCTCTTGCTAATTTATGGCGGTGTTCTTATGTTTCTATTGTCAAATACGTTATTTAAAAGGGCCATTTACATCAACGTTTCCACTTATTGTACATAAAGTTGTGAATTTTTGATACAAGAAAATACGGTGTCAAGGTGGACGCTGTAAACTGGAAAGAATATGACTTCGAGCATGCGAAGTCCGCCGACCTCTTAGTGTCTGTTGGTGGTGATGGGACCTTTCTAAGCACTGCTCTCAGAATTACCGAAAAGGATAAACCTATCATCGGTATCAACAGCAATCCCGATTCGTAAGCCTCGTCCCCCATTTATTCATTTATTTAGAAATAGGAAGCAATTGGAAGTTTTTTTTATTTGACTTGTTTTCAGTTTTTTTAAACGCAAGTTTGTTCTATGAATATAAGCATGTTCCTTAGGATCTGAGGTTTTGCGTTCGAAAATCAGTCGTATGTTTACATTGATCATGTTTTTTTTCTAACTTCAGTTCAGAAGGCAGTCTTTGCTTGCCCCGTCATTGGCACAAGAAGATCCCAGTACTTGTGGATAGACTGATGAATGGACAGTTCAAGTTAGTGCTCATGTATATACAGTCCATTTCATTAGAATTCTGACCTCACTTTACGTTATGATTCTTATTGTATTGGACTAAGGTTCCCTCCACGGTTCTGAGTTTTCTTACGCCTTTCATGAAACAATATGCTAACCTAGTTCCTGTGTTTGACTTGTGTCGCCTTTGCTGCTAGGCTTATCTCTGCACCGTTTTAGACGGCGCTTCCGCCATCGAATTCGACTTCTCGTGTCGACGCCGCCGTCCCAGCTGAGATCCCTTGACACCATTACTCCGCGTATCTTTGAGCCGTGTTCATTGCGTTCGTACCCCTCCGACGAGGATAGTGGAGGAGAATCACCAGTCTCTGTCCTTTCTCCTGCCTACCTCCTTCCTGTGCGGGCGTTAAACGATGTTTTTATCAGTGCTTGTTTGAGCGCCAGGTTAGTCCGTCTGCTGGATGAGAGAAAATGAGAACTTCGTGGATATTGATATGAAATTAGTGGCTAATTTCTGCGGACCCTCTAGCGCGAGTACGAGAGGGAGGCGTGATGGTGTGATTAGTCTCACAAGTGTCTACACATGTCCTTGTGCTTGACAGGGTCTCTCATTACGAGGTATCGGTGGATGAGGCGGTGGCGGTGCCTCAGAAGTCGAGCGGTCTGCTGGTGTGCACAGGTACTGGTTCTTCCTCGTGGTACCGAAGCCTTCACCAGGTGGATGTTCACCTCGTTGCGCGCCTCCTCTCTCTCGCCTCTGCCTCCCATTCTGATAAAGCTACAGCCGCCAAAGTTGCTGAGCGCTTCAACCGTGATTTAATCTTCCCCTCCGACTCACCTCTCATGGCCTACTCCGTTCGCGAATTAATCACTAATCGTGCGTTCTCTCTCTCCTTTCACCCTCATCTTACTCATTTCAAGCTGCTAATCTTGTTGTGCCTCATTTTCCTGCTTGCAATCTTGTTGCTCCACTCTATTTACAGTTGAATGTATGTTGGTCATCCTGTCTTAAGTACTTTACCATACTTGTGCCAACTGCCATCAGTCCCATGTAAAGGCTGGGGCCAGTAAAGGCCGTTTTTCTAAAAGGGAATTTATTGCATTAAAGGCAATCTACATTTGGGGCGACATTACTATTTTAACGACTTTTAAGTAAGTTTTTTCTGGCTACTTTCAACTCCCTTCTTTTGTACCTTTTAGGTGTCTTTAAATTTGGTTCTCCCCGTGGTTTCGCAAAAAAGTGAGCTGTCATTGTTTTCTCTGTATGTTGAGATTGCACTTTTTCACCTGATTCAAAACGCTCACTAGCCTCCACTGAGATCTCTTAGTTCATGTCGAGTCCAGGACTTACGTGCGTCCTCAAAGAAACGTAAACATACTTTGAAGGTGGCTGGACACCGAATTTTCAAGACATTTTAAGAGCTTTTATGGTTCATGTAAATTATTTAGTAGTCGCGCCTTTTTTAATTGCGATGAGTTATGCAGGGCGTATAATGCCTAGCGTTGCCCTTCCTGTGAAGGTTCAAAGCAGTAGGATGGTAAACTTAGGGTGTAGGCTGAGTCATCCGAGCCACAATTTTATCATCTTCATCCTACTTCAGTATTCTTGTCTCTTGTCAGACTAAACTATCGAAACGGAACTTTCATTTGGAAGTAGGTTGAAATGATAGTGACTGTCTTGGATAGGGTCGAAAGTCCGTTCTTTATAATCGCCATCGGCCATTCTTTCTTGCCTTTGTGAGGATTTCAGTTGAGTAATGACCTTACTCACTCCTTTTAGATTGCGAGTGGTCTCACGCATGGAGGATGCATACCTTTTCACTGATGGCTGGCTGGCATTGCCTTTCGAGGACGGCGCCTCCGTTGAGCTCTCCATCCACCCTGACGATGCGCTTTGCGTGATCGACTTCCATGACAGCGCCCTCGGCTGATTGCCACCTCATTCCATTTCTCTCGCGTTCAACAATCACACGTATTTAGACTCTCGTCCATTTCTAGAGGGCTGAAGATTGGCTAGTCCTCGAGACTGTCCTTTGTCATTTACTTTTTCTTTCTTATTAATCCTCGCTGGAGTGTTGATGAGAGCATTAGTCTCATTGTAGTGATATGGGCCTTCAGATTATTTTTCCGGGGACGGTATCCGTTTTGATGTTTAGCTGCGTTTTATTTCATAGCTAGCATTAGTCACAAAATAATGCATCTAAGTATCGCAAAGAAAAAAACTGCACACAGAGTGCGGTGAGTAAAACTTATGTTTTGTTTTGACAGCTACCCGCGACAGCCTCTTTTATTAAGAACTTCCGGAACGATTGACTTCGATCACTGTGGAATCGGTGGGTTTGTACTTCCTCTGTCTCGCTATTACCATCATATGATGCCAGTGTTTATAATCGCAGTTTATGGTTGCACATCGCAATATGTCACCGACTGGGTCGGTCGGATGGCGTATTCTGTCGGACGTGCTGGTATTGGAGCGCCTTCAGTTTGCAAACGTGAGACTTTTTCAGAACTTGGTGCCTTTTCTTTGCCAACACCTTGTGGGCAAATGCGACAGTGAAACTCTTGCAGCAGTTTATGCACTACTAGCGCGTGGAGGGTGAGAGGTCCGCCACCAGTGTGACTCGGCCAGCGGTGGGAATGTGCGTCGCCAAAACGTTTTGTTAGAGTTCATGGCAGAATAACTTAGCAAGACGAAGATCAGTATGGGCTTGGAACCTTTTTTATTCTTTAAGCCGTCTACACAAGGAATTTAACCAACCGTGGGGTGTGGTTGAGGGATGCTTCCATCAGTGATGCTTTTACGTGTCAGGGTTATTTTGTGCATTATTACTATCTTTGACCTTACATCTGGTCGGGCGAGCTACCCGACCTACACAGGAAGTTGTTCCACTTGGTACTATAACTCCCCAGCCACTTTCATAACCCTGCTTAACGTTATGATGAGATACGCGCCCTTCTATTCCTCCGAGAGTCGTCTCTGACGCTCTCCTTGGTAAACCTCCCGCCTCAGTCGTCACAACGCACTCTGTGCCGGAGAGACGCCCACGAGCTAATCATGTCAGTCATCGAAATTCCAGCCCAACTCCTGGCAATTCGACTGGACTTGCAGTTTTATTCAGATTGGAAACTAAATTAGAACAAAAGGTTCTGTAGAGCATTGGCTCGCAGGTATGATGTGGCGATCTCGACAACTAAACGTTTCCAGATGGTTCATGCATAATGTCGCGCCAGTTTTTAATGGCTATCTTGCAGAACACGGAGATGGGGAAGATGCCGAAGGCAGACGTCATTATTAGTCCTTCTTTTATGGGATGTCTGAGATTCTCCCATCCGTAACAAATGCACTTCTTTCGCACCACTACAGTTTAACATAAGCGATATAGATCGGGATAGAAATACTGTAAAGTCGGGTCCACTTTCCGCTACCACAAATGTTGCAACCCAAGACTTCCTTGAAAGCGAAGGAAGGCGTAACACTAGAGCAGAATACATACTGTAATCCTTTGTTTGTTCGAACTACCGGTTTGGGTCACTTGGGTGGCCATCTTGTTCTAGCCGGTTGGTCGGTCTCCGGGCCATGCCAACAGCCCCCAAGCCCTCTGCTCTCGGAATATATATATTCTGCTCTAGTACTGCGCCTTCTTTTACCTTAAGGGGAGCCTCGGGACGCTACACATACACTATGTAAACAGATGGATTGGGGCTACTGGTATGATTTGAAGGTCAGCCAGCCCGGCTAGAACAATATGGCCACTCAAGTGACCGAAACCGGCAGTAAGAAAGAAGTATTACACAACCACACTGCTCACTTCGAGTAGGCTGGCCTTTGAGCCATATCAGTCGTTCCAATTCTCCAGCTCTGCAAATATATGTATTATGCTACACTATTATTGTAATACATTGTTTGTTCGAACTACCGGTTTAGGTCACTTGGGTGGCCATCTTGTTCTAGCCGGTTGGTCGGCCTCCGGGCCGTGCCAACAGCCCCCAAGTTCTCTATTCCCGGAATATATATTCCGCCCTAGTACTGCGCCTTCTTTTACCTTAAGAGGAGCCTTGGGACGCTACAATTATGCCTTCTCTTGCCTTCAGAGAAGTCTCGAGATATTATGAATGGGCTATTGTGAGCGATGGTCTGATAAATTAATTCGTTAAGTTGTTTTATGCAAATAAATCTATAAAATCGATTCTGACATTCATGATCACTAAATGCATTGCTTACTGCGCCAGAAAATTTGAAGAACACATCACGAAATCTGCATTTATTCGATCATTCCTAAATACCCATTCCAAAATAGAAAATCGGTTTAATATCTAGGTATTAGTAGCCCCAATTACGAGAAATATTTTATATAATCAAATTTAACGCCTCATTTCCCAAAAGTGCTTCTTCTTTACATAACGCAGTCTTTGTCGGCCTTTATTGTTTTTATTAACAAACAGTTATTTATTTACTGACCCAGTTTTATAAAATCACTTTCTGTCGAATGAGAAAATTGCATGAAGCATTCCCTTTTATCAAATGCATACAGTTTAGTAAGTCCTAGTTAGCTTACCATTTTTCAATGCTTTGGGCAATTTTTTGGTTGGGCGTATAGTATTAAGCTGATTCATAACTGCTTCTTCCCATTGGGGCTACACCTTCATTTTTCATAGATGTAAAACGACGGAATGTCCTAAGCATAGGTTGACATTTTTTGCTTTGTATGCTAGAGTCGTAACTGCGCCACAAACTGGTTAAACCCGATTTAAATGAGAGAAAAGTATTCACTGGCCTTAAAAATACTGAATTTCTAGTAATCACGAGCCTTCTTGCTTGGTTCCTGTTTGCAAGATGGTACAACTCTGCATGTAAAAAATTATTAGCCTTCAACATTTTTGCTAAACTGAAAACCTGTTCCACATTAGTTTACAAATATTCATTTCCGCATTCTCGCTTCCATTAATGAGGGTTGCCATGATGTTAATGAAGCGGTATTCTGAGTTTGCGCGATTTTCGGGTGTCTGTTTGATTTTCTTTTAAATTTGGGTTATTGCGCGAAACCACACAGTAAAGCAAACAAAACAACATAATTCTTTGTAGTCCGCCAAATGTTTTTTTAACAAACCCTTTAACTTTTCAGTTTCTGCATCGTCCTTTCGTTTCTAAATTCCCCAGTGACAGCTCAACAAATGGGTGGCTACATGCTAGAACCAATACCGTAAGAAATTTTCCTCGAGTCACGACTTTTTTTCATTTCAAGTTCATACATCATATTAGCACCTCAGCGAGTCAGGCCAGATGAAGATGTTCAAATTAGCGTCTCAATTTTAAGAATGATTTACCCGAGGATCATAATGCGCCTTGCGATTAAAAGAGGTGTCTTGGAAATGATTTCAACCTCGTCAGTTTTCCTAGCAACTGGAACTCGAATTCTTCAAATGAGGGTGAGAACTTTAATCGTACCCATATTGTTTTTGCTCTTTTTTGGAAAATAATCTTTCATGTGTTGAACTTTTTAAAATGCTACTAAGGTTTTGTGCTACTGATTGTGTCCATTCTATTAAATCGCTGAAACCTTCCAGGTTCCCAACCAGGCATCTCAGGGAGAGTACTGGTTACACCTGGATGGTTATATAGCCACCAACAGCTCTCTCCTCTTCCAAAATCGTACTATGATTCATCTCTACCCCAAGACAGTGTCTCTTCTGATCCAGGTGAGAGAAACCATTCATTGTGTATAGTCCCTCTTAGACGAGCAAACCGATTTACCACCAGAATCAGATCGTACGGTTTCGGGTTATACCTGTGCAGCCAGATTTAATGCCATGGTTTGGCTCTCTTGTTTCAGTGGAAGTGGTTGACTCCTCCAATAATCTTTTTAAACGATGGCTTAATCCAATGACAAACATTGGGGGTAAGAGCTTCTGATGCTTATCATACCCTACTTCTTAGGTATAATTGAACTCGATTTTGCTCTGGCTGATCAAGTCAACGAAGGAAATTGGACGATTCGAGCTCGGCACGAAAAGTATATGGCGGAGAAAACATTTAGAGTGGTTGAGTACTGTAAGGATAGCCTTTCCTTTCCTTAGCTGGCATTTTCATAGGGGCTGCACTATGGGATGTCAACGTGACCATGCTTCCTCGCTACTCTGACGAAGATTTTGCTCTTACAGGATTGATACAGGCCAATTATACCAGTGGAAAGTATGTTCGTGGAAATGCAAGTGTTACCATCGAAATGCGAGAGCGTGGGCCCGACATGTGGGCCAGACCGCCGGCTGGGACTGTTAAGCGCATCATCACACAAGTGTGTTACTGTTGTGCTACTTATTTAATAATAGTAAATTGTATTTTACGCGGGCGTAATAATTTCCCGTTAAGATGGATGGTCACGCCAGCTTCATAGTACCCTTCTTCGAGCTGCGGTCCCAACTCACCGGAACCGTTGGAGGATCGGAACCTTCACTAGCTAACATGGACATTTGGGCAAACGTTTCCGTCACAAATTGGTGGGAGGGAGACACTCGAACAGGGTGGGCTTACACTCAAGTTTTCTCTGCTGATTCGAACATTAAATTTCTTGGGGGAGGTGTTCGGCCCTACAAGCCAGGAATGTATTTTACTGCTTATGTAAGTAGTTTTATCGAAAAAGTATCCACTTCGAGTGATGATTAAGGCTAATGCCCGTTGATGTCACTGTTGCAGATGGTGATTTTCACTGCGGACGGTCAGCAGCCACTTTATATAGGTAACCGGAGGGTGCGGTTAACAATCTCGTGTGCAGAGGGCGCAGAATTAAGAAGGGTTTTTCTGCCCATCCCAGACGACGCACTGATCCAGTACACCTTCCGTCCTATTGCTGAGGACACGTGCACCAGTCTGCTTCTACAAGTATTTGTTCTTCCTTTGCCTTCCAATTCGCTTTCTAGCCAATCTTAGCATTGAGAAGCCCCTGTGATAGAGAGAATTCAAGCAGTAGTAATTTGAATTAATTAAAAACCAAAATTAGTGATTTACATGCATAACGATTATGTCGCGTCTTTCAAAGAGTGATTATTTGTGATTTAAGGCGTCATTCATAGACGAGAAATCTGTGGTTCTTGCAACCGCCTATCAACGACTGTTTAAATTTCAATCGCCATCCAGTACGTACCTGCAATTAACCACCACCACTCCGCAGCCACAGGTAGGTCATTTTTTAGCACTTTCTTCACCTTCTTCCCTCACAAACTCCACCAATTTTCGCTCAGTCACGTAATCTTTAATAATACCAACAAACAGTTATGATTCTGCCTAAAAGTCCCGTCATTGTCTGTTTTCGGTACTTCCCTTCCTCCTCCCTGGTAGCAAAATAATTGTTGGGCTGGATCATAATACAAGAATCCAAAAAAGACATGATTTGTAACGTTGCCTCATTTATATACGTTTTAGGTCGGCCAGTACATGGTATTAAATGTGGAGACGAACTATCCTGTGGATACTATCCACTACCTGGTATGTTATTATTGCTGTTCAGCTTGGGACTGGCAAGTACAACATCTTTGATGTGGGCATTAATCAAACACTACACCTCCATAATACAGAATGGATGAATAAATAGATAAGAGTGATTTCAAACTACTAAAATCGTGTTTGCCACTTTGTAGGTCACAGCAGGCGGAAACATCATCACCTCCGATCGCATATCGATGCGCAGCGCGGTCACATTTCGGGCCTTCTCAATCGCTATTTCCAAAGCGATGGCACCGATCTGTCGGATTGTGGCATTTTGTGTTAAAAATGACGGAGAGATACTCGTAGACAGTCTGACCTTTTTCACCAACTACAGTCGTGTTAACAATGTACAAATTCAAGTGAATCGAGGGAAGGACTTGAATTTAGACACAGTAGAAATACGAGGATTTGCCACGCCTGGCTCTTATCTCGCTGTGAACGTGCTCCATGCTGACTTGTTTCGATACGACAGTCCATCCTTTATTCAGGAAAATGATGTGCGTTAGGACGTAGTTGAGGGTTGGCTTGGATCCGTGTGAACGAACATTCATTAATTTCCTTTCCATTTGTAGGTGGTTGATGAGATGTCTATGTACGAGGCGCACGCTCAGATGCCGTTTGAATTCACGTGGTACAACAGTGTGAGTCAAGTGGATCGCGTCTACGTGCCCTCGCCCACTTATGGCGCCGACGCCAACTCCACTGTGCAGAAGTCCGGTCTCGTCATGTTCACCGACGCCAATTTCACCAAGGCCAATTTCTATCGTGAGCTATTGCCAGTGAATCGTTAACCAACTCCCCTCCACCTAACCTACATCTTCTGAACAAGTCAAATTTCCAAATTTTTTAATAGCATATCCAACTAGAAGAGGGATTAAGGTGAATTTGGACCTCGCTTTTAAAACTCCTTCAACTGAAGTCATTAGTCAGATATCTCTTTAAACCGAAGCTCTGAGAACAGGTTTGCCTCATGTGTAGTATATTTTGATGATAGACACTTGCAACGAGACGGAGAACCCGGCACGTGCGTTGCCCTGCTACGCAACCTCAGGACGGGAGTGCTACTCCCGAGCGGAGCGCTGTGACGGCATCAACCAGTGCATCAATTGGGCTGATGAGGCCGACTGTCCGGAGAACAACACCGCGACGCCACCGCCAAAGCTCCGCCAGCTCGGCTCCTTCGAGATGCTGTACCGCAACTGGGAGGATGGCGCATGGATGTGGCACAGCACTCTTGTCAAGTACGCTCCATTTCTACCCTATCTCTCGCATTCTGGCATGCTTTATAGGCAATTCAAAACACTAGCGAATGTCTGATTGGTACGAGGGGGCAGAACGCCTCATACAAGAGCTATCTTGGGTCCACATTTAGCCCTTCATTATTTCTAGCGGAATTGAGTCGATTGTGGCAGTTAGTACGTGAACGATCGGAATGGGAAATAATTGTAATTTTGGTGAGGTTGACGGAGAGTTCTGGTATTAGCAGGCTAAAGAATACTTCCATTTATGAGTCTTAGCAAAAGATATGCATAGGGGTGCATTTGCTATTTGATGTTGGTGGTGACGGTATTAATGTTGTTGGCAGACCGGACGGACAGATCCAATTTCGCGTCCCACTACCAAAGATGGAAGCGGGCTGGGTGGTGGGAGCCTTTGCAATGGACGCCTTGGAGGGTCTTACGCTCATCCACACTCCCCTACGCTTTGACGGTGCGCGCCGCTTCTACTTTACCCTTGAGGTTCCCGAGGTCGGTTTTTGGGGCGAACAGTTTGGTGTCCGGGTCTGTCTCTTCAACTACTGGACATACTTCCTTGAGGTATATTTCGCTGTCTTCTCCTCTCTTTTTTTCCTCTCCTCCCATTTTTCTTCCTATTGTTCCATCAGGTTTTAATTTTTGGGTAAAAATGTGCTGAAAATAGTTGCAAGCTTGTAATATCTTCTCTAGCTTTAGATATTGATGGAAACTATAACAAGTAGGTGCAAAAAATGAACAGATTTATCTATCACGCATTCCCCATGAAGGTGTGATCGCTGTTTCCCGATGCGCAGCGCATCAAGGCAGTATTCAGCGCAAGTCCCAGAAAATTCCCACGGAAATCCACTTTGAATACAATTTCGATAATTTGGAAACAACTGCGACGCATCTGAAATGCAAGGAGAAAATACTAGTCGCATCGCCTTTTGCCATGGGTAGTAGATACCTCTGCTATTTATCCTAGTCAAACTGCGAGCCTGTTTTCTGTCACCTCTAAGGCACTGGTCCGAGTGAATGCAAACCCGGACATTGGAGTGATTCGAGTTCCCTACGGAGGCCTGACAACAGCCTGGGCGCCGCCCTACTCGGTCAACGAGACTGTAGAGACGTTGGTGTACCTGGACGCTGGCGAGTCAAAATACGTCTATCTACCCATTTTGCCTCGTAAAACGGGAAACAACACCTTCACCATATGTGCCTTCTCTTTCCTCGGAGCCAACTGTGAGACGCGTTCCATCTTCGTGAAGGTACGCAACCATTACCGCTGCAAGTTTTCTTATCAACCGGGCTCTTTTAAAATCGACCTCTTTATTAGATTTTCTTTAGTTAGGTCACTTTCTCTTTCGCATGCAATTGTGCATAGATCCATGATTGGATGGACTTCTGTTGGATCAGTGGAGTAGTAATGAATGAAATTGGGGCCATCTAGCGGTTGCGTTGAGTGGATGGATGATTCGAAGGATGAGTGAACGTGTGAATGAACCTCAGATGTGGCGTTGGATCAGAAGTGTATCAGTCATTGTTGGGCATTCCGGTCCATAAAGGTAAAACAGATCCGAGCTGGACGATTGAAATGATTGGATTGGCTGAGAATAGACAAATCCACCACGGTTAAATAAGAAACTCGGAGACGAAGGAATAGAATCCTTGGTAAATGTAGAATTGGATGAATACGAGATGTTTGATATCCGAATGGATGATTTTGAGACGAATGAATAAGAAATAAATAAAAGAATTGATTTACTTAATCCTGAATTGATAGAAGGATCCGAAAGTCAATGAACAGATCGAGAATTGAGAATGCACGTCTGTGTCTGAAGCGGAGGTGTTGATGGGTGGTTCTAGCATTCTAATCTCCTTCTACTGATTCGCATAGATGAATGGCATTCCGAATTACTTCCACACCTCCCGATTCATGGATCTCACCAGCTCCAGTCAGTTGTTTGTCAACAACTTCCGCGTGATTGTGCCCGAGAAGTTTACTGTACCCGAACAGCGTGCACATCGCTTCATTCCCGGCTCACAGACAGGAGTGATCAGCGTCACGGGTAAGCTGCCCTCAAAGCAATCACCTCAACTCGTACTACCTCCTCCTTCCAACCTACCGTCTCTAGCTACTTGAGTGATGACAGTTGCTGCCACAACTTGAGCGAGTCAATGCTCTTCCGTCCCACTGTTCCATAGGATGATGCGTCAGATGCATTGTGGTGTTTTAAGAATCTAAATTTTAGCTGTATAATCATAAACAGCCCTAATGATTACCTGAGAGATGGTATTTGCATTCAAAGGTGACGTAATCGGACCCGCCCTCAGCAGTAACTTTGAGTATGCAGACACAGAGAATGTCCTACGATTATCCTACGGGGCGGCGGAGAACGTATTCTTTGAGTTGGGTTTCAATCTGCAACTCCTCTTCTATCTACGTGGTGCCGGCTACCTGCCCAACGACGTGATGCTTGCCGGGGTCAACTACTGCTCCGTCGTCCTGCAGCGTGGATTCACCTACTTTGACAACGTCACTGGCGCTTTCTGCAACTTCCGCGACCACCTTGACAGGTTAGTCACTTATATTTTCTACATTTTATTGACTAACTTAGCACCTTCGATACCGGCGTCAAGTAAGTGTGACATCCCAGTTTCCTCATCCGAGCCTAAGGTCATAAATGTGTGACACATGTTTCCTCTGTTGGCCTAGGGTGGCTACAGTTGCACTGACTTTCTCTAGAGACACACTGGTGGTTTTTAAAGTACTGAAGTAACTGATGGGCGCTTCTGGTAGAGGAAATTTGCGGCAACTAAGGCAACTGATTTTACTTCGAGGTTGTGGTTGCGAATGTGCTCACTTTCACCATGGACTTCCATGGTCTCCATGTCCCATCATACTTCATTAAAGTTCCTGCTTTTTTAGGCTTAACTTTTGAGTAAAAAACTATAGTCTGCTAAATAAAAAAAAGACTGACAATTTTGTGCACTTTGACCCATCACTAGACCTCACGCCCTTCCGACAGCATTTGCGATATGGAATATGCTACTGGCGCGATTGACAGAATGGGAGCGATGGATCTTCGTGGAGGACGAGACGTTTGTTCGCTCTATAACCTTTCTGATGGAGACTCAAGTCAATCAGACATCGGGGGCGGATCCTATGCTAGTGGGGAGTTGGGCGGTGGAGGGGGAGGGCATAGTGATAGTGGACCGTCGTTTTATACCTCCAGTGAACGAGACACGATGGCCAAATCCCATAGAACGTGAGGCGCATCGTCGTCTGCCCACTGCTGCTATGGTGGTGGTTAGCCTGCGGGGAGCTGGCACATCACCTCCCAGCGGACGCGCCGCTGAGCGCGCCTCCCGAGTGGTCCGCCTGGCTGTTGGGTTCATTCGACAGCACGTTCTCAATGTGGATGACCTCTTTGCCAAAATCATTGCCACCTATGCCCTCCAAGTCGCTGCCGGAGCTAACGCTCAAAACGAACTCACCCAGTATGTTCATCGCCCCTTATGCCTCTCATTCACTAATCCGCCCAATCGCTTGCCTATTTTGTGCCATCTGATCAGAAGGAATAAAGGCCTGAATGCGCATCTAATGATTAACTTACTTTATGGCCTTTTTGCTTACTTCTTTAGCTCTAAGCCATCAACATCGCAGGCATGTGACTCTCCCGTTTTCACATCTGAGCTGGTGTATCACACATTAAGTCGAAAAAAAAATTGAAGATGAAATTTGATTGTAAAGGTGTGAATATCAATTTCTTCATTTATGCTTTAACCTTAGTGTTAGCAGCTTTTTATGGTGCTTTCTTGTGTGCTTCTTTGAGGAATCTTTATGCAGCCTTGCTTTCAATATGAGCTATGAGCCCGTTGTGGTGCCCCGAGACTTTCTTGAACACGAAAGAAGCTATAATACTTAGACGGAATGGATAGATTCAGTATGTAGAAGGACTTGAGACTACTGGCATATCTCAGAGTTCAGGATACCAGGCGAAGGTGGAATAGTGGAGCACCGGATTGTCCCTTTTCACAGAAACTAACGTATTACATTGCTCCTCTCCTTTTTTGAGCGTCGTATCTTTGGTCATCAAGCCCATCAGCCATGACAGCGAAATATATCTACAAATCGAATTTCGAACCTCCAAGCAACTGGAAAGGTATTTGACGGCAGCATCACAGGGGTTCGAGGTTTGTCCTGTGTGGAGATTGGTAACGGGAGCAATGACCTCAAGTCGTATTCACATAGCAGTGGACGGGGTCGAACAAAGTCCTCTAAGAGTAGAACTTCGCGCCATTTTCCCTTAGCACGATATAATCACTTCAGTTCTGTCTAACCAAACTCCTTGCGATGATTTATAGTTGGTGTTGCTTCCGTTATTAGCATACACATGCATACAAACTTCTTTCACCCCGTAAAGTCTTATTACCCAGCAGAAGAAAACAGGGTTAGTGTCCTTTACGATAGGACTTTACATTTCACTGCCAGTAATGTTGCCTTCTGAGTATTGGTGCATTAAAATGGTGAATCTTGTTGCATCAATATGTTATTCAATGAAGGAAAGCCATGTGTTTGTCCCATGTAGAGCGATGAATCAGATCCATGCACGTCAATTGAAAGGAGATCATGTGTACTACTCCAACTATCCCATCCCTCCACCTATTTATGAGATCGATCAAGCGGGTCGGCGAATTGAGAATCCACGGGGCGAGTGGCCTAACGACGGCTATGCAGTGGTGTGCTCAGCGCTCGTCTTCCTTATCAAACTTGAAACCAACGCCTGGAGTCCAGCAGTCCACGAGGCCCACGACATGGTTAACTGGCTTACCAGCCAACGCAACCATGTCTCCGGCTTTACTAGCACCTTTGTATGTGCTCTGCTTTCTGTTCTTTTATCTTCTCTGCTCATTTTTTGCTATTCCCACCTGAATGTGTGTGTGTGTGTGTTTGCCTCACAGGACTCTCTGGTGGCTCTTCAAGCACTGCGCAAATTTGCGTTGGCAGACAAGAATCGTGCTCTCTACAAGATGTCTGTGAGTCAGAAGATAAGCTCCCTCAAACAGTGGGAGCCACAGATATGGATCGTGCCTGACAACTACTCCAAACTCTCACGTACTGTGGTACGAGAATGACTGCTTACGCCTCCTTTGGAGTGTTTTTTTTTCGGCTAGTTAACACTTCTATCGGACTAATCTTGTGGTGATGACAGTTACTATGCGAAAAGATTTTTAAACTATAGTATCCACCGCGATCCGTGTGGGGCGATGTAACCCTATTGGTAGAAGGCACAGGGCTCGTAACTCTTCAATTAGACGTCAGCTACAACGTGGAGTTTCCCGATATTCAACGCGAGCCCCTCAACCCGGAAAATCTTCTTGAAATCTACCCCAGTTTCGATCTCGAATGCACACCCACCTTTTGGGGCAGAAACAACTCCCACATGCGCATGTCTGTCTGCGGCAGTTGGACGGGAAACCATGTAAGTGTCCACTTCAGTGCATACCTCATTTGCCTCTAGAGAGGATTGTCCTTTAATCGGGGTGTTTAGCATTCACAACTTGTATAACAGCTGCTGGTCGGTATGATTCGTTGTCAGAATGTTGAGGACCCAAGAATATCTCAACTTTTAGCCGTTGGAACCAGCCAATGAGAGTGGCATGGCGGTGTTTGAAGTTCGTGTGCCTACAGGCTACGTAGTTCTGAACAATGAGCTTCGGGACTACGTGCGAAGTGGTCAGGTGCCCCAATTGAAGTATGCTCGTTTCCGTCCCCACTTTGTGCATTTCTTCTTTGACAAGGTGAGTTTTGTTGTGGATTGAATGATCCCTTCGCCCAGCGGCCATTTGCAGGCCAGCGATACCACTGTCCCATTGGTCAGATGTTTCCCACTTCATTCGCTCGATAAGGCACGTCCACAAGGGTAGCACAGACGTGGGTAAACAAGTGGATTTGTGTGTGTGTGTGTGTGTGTATGTGTTGATCTAAGGGCACATCAAACTACTTTCTATATTGCCCTCAGGACAACCATTCCAATAGACTGAAAAGCTTCTTCTGTGTGAGACTTTGCATTTAAAACTGTCCTGATCCAGCCAGAAAGCATCGACAAGAACTCCTAAAGGGACTAAAGTTTTCCATTTCTACAAATTTTTAAAATCACGCTACCTACTTTGTAAGAAAGGAAACTGTTAGTACACAGATGGGTGGGAACAGGGGCTAATAGCATGGCTTGGAGGCGAGTCGACTGACGAAGGTGCAGCAGCAGCGCATCCAAGTGGGTCCTTTACCGAAACCGAGAGCCCAACAACTAACCCGTGTAGTTTAGGGCTCTCCTCCTCTTTTGACCATCGTCCGCGGTGCTCCTCTAGCGTCAGTCTCGGTGCTGCAAAAAAAACGCGCCATTCATCGAGTGTATATGCAAGTGAAGAGATATTTGATCACAAGATCATTGATCCCTCTTGACAATTCAGCTGGATCAGGGGTTTTAGCCTACATAGGGATCGTATCGGGAGGTGGGAATGCGTCGGCCATCACGCGTACTCATCGCTAGTCGTAGGAACACTGACTTCAAGGCAGAGTCATTTAACAGGGCAGATTTTGTAGCGGTTCCGTAATAATTGTTCTTACTTCAGTGCTGCTCAGTTATGTCCAGTTGGGTTCTATCCACCTGGCAGAGAGGTGGAGAGTGTATCGCGTTCATGTAAATGGCAAATGCGTTAGACTACTTCAAAACAAACTTTTCCAGATAGCTCACGGCTGGTGTTGTAGAGTCCCAAGGCTCCCTTTAAGGTAAAAGAAGGCGCAGTACTAGGGCAGAATATATATATTCCGGGAACAGAGGACTTGGGGGCTGTTGGCACGGCCCGGAGGCCGACCAGCTGGCTAGAACAAGATGGCCACCCAAGTGACCTATACCGGTAGTTCGAACAAACAAAGTATTACACAGCCCCTCTCTTCTTTCGAGCGTCGTCCCCGACGCTCCCCTTGGTCAGCCTCCCGTGTCAGCCGTATCAGCCATTACAACGTAATCAGTGCTGCGAGAAGCACCCACGAGCTAACCGTCCCAGTCGTCGAGGTTCGAACGCATGTGTTCCTGTAGTGCCATCAATTCCGCGTAGCACTCAGTGCAGCAAATGCGCGCTCCTTGGCCGTCCTCTCCCACGACAATGTGGCCCAATGGAAGATGGAGGTACGAATCCAAGTTTTCAAATGGGTCGAGACACACACAACACATATTGCGATTCCAGGCTTAATTGATACCGTAGAAGAAACGCAAGGGCATCGTGGAAACCTGCGCAAATGTGGCGGTCGGACCTCATATGGACAAAATGCATGCGATCCAAGTGTGCAAAGCATAAAACGATGCTGTCCAATGGAATTCTGCACATTTTACATCTGAGAACAGGAGAGAGAGCTTACGGAGGATGCTTGACCACAACGTCGCAGGTCTCTCTTGGCAGTTGCACTGGACTTGGAGTTCACGGCTAGCGCCGCTTCAGTTGTTAATAGCTTTCCTGTCGAACACGAGGGCGAGGGAGGTGCCGAAGATAAACGTCGATCTCGGCCCTTCTGTTACGAGATACCAGAGGTTCTCCCATCCATAGCACATGCACTTCTTTCATGCTGCCAAAATTTGCCAGAAGCGGCATGGAGCAGGATAAAATCCATCCAAGTCGGGTCCGCTTTCCGCTGCCACCAATGTAGCGTCCCGAGGCTCCCTTTAAGGTAAAAGAAGGCATAGTACTGGGGGTAGAATACATATATTCTGGAAACAGAGGGCTTGGGGGCTGTTGGCACGGCCCGGAGGCCGACCAACCGGCTCAGTACAATCTGGCCACCCAAGTGACCGAAACCGGCAGTTCAAACAAACAAAGTATTACAGATGTCGCATCAATTTTTGATCGTCTTCCTGTTGAATGCGTGATTGGGGTAGTTGATGAAGGTAGACTTCAATTTCATTCCTTCGGTTAGAAGTTGTCACTTCTTTTCTTCTCCGCAGTATGTGTTCTAATTCTCACCCAGCGTCCCTAAAGGCGAACGAAATCATAATGCTCGGATAGAGCAAGTAATGTAGACATACAGTAGGGCTCGGGGCTGCTGGTATGCCTCCAGGGTCAGGTCGCCTTGTGGTGGTACAAAGGCAGAGCACTTATGTGGCCCCCTTTACCAAAATCGGGGGTCAAACAGCAGCCAACCTATAAGGAAGTCATCTGTGGTATTTTCTTTTTCAAAATTAGCGTACATTTTTATTAATCACATTTTAGTATGTGATGAAAGGAAAAGATTGCACGGTGCGCCAAGTCACCTGGTCACTTCTACACCAGGGTCATGCCGAGGTCAATGTTGTTTATTACGAGTTAGGTCTCGCCAACATTTCAATTGGCAAAATATATGTCATACTAGTTCCTGTTTTAACATGCGCGCATCCAAAAGTACTTGCATCTTTTTTTTCCTGGAAAGATGTACGCATTAGGAGCAGAAAAGGGAGACCGCGGACTTCGCATTGGCATTTACCGGCTACATCCCTCATGCCGAAAGGCCTTGAGCTAAAGTGAGATTTACAGTGCCACTGTATTGTAGAAGTCTGCCGATCCAAAAGTTTCCGCCTAAGCTACCAAAGTTATTTTCCTGATATCACAACAAATTTCTCGGTGATAGCAATTTTTTTTCGCTGAATAAGGCTGATGTAATAGTGAAAGTCAAATTAGGCCCTGTCTAAGTGAACATAGAGGACGTAGGAATTCGCGTACAATAGTTGTGCTTATCATACACACGCTCAGGTTACATGGAGGCCTTCTTTATGCCGTTCAACGTGGAACCCACATGTCGATGCTGAGCACAGAGCAGATGCCTGGGAAGCATCTTACCATGTCTGGATAGCCATGGCAAGATTGTGTAACTTAATTAATTTGTATTTTTTTTAGTTAACAACAGAAAGAACTTGCGTTGAATTCAATGCCTCGCGTTTCTATCCGGTCTCCAACATGACTGATCACCAAATCTGCCTCGCGTACGAATACTACGAGCCAGGTGAATTTCAAGTATTCTCTATTCATTGTAAAAATGATCTAGGACTGCATAGATTGTGATTCGATAGCTTAACAATTACAAGCACATGACCAACCCTTTGTAAAAAAAACCATCGAAACACACAAATTATGGATGGGAACTTGTAAACATATTAGGTGTAAAGCCTATTTTACACCGAACTTTTAAAGGAAATTGGCACAAACTTGACAGAACTGAACTATGCACCTCAAATCAGGGGAAAATTTCATTGTTATTTTCTTTGTCACAGGTCGATATAACAACAGTATGTACGAAGTGATATCCCTCTACACCAACACAATTTGCAGCGTCTGCGGATCTTTCCAATGTCCCTACTGTCCGGATTACAACGGTGTCGTCCTCAAAGAGCCTAGTCTCCAGTTTATCCTGGTCATCCTCCTACTGACACTGCAGCATGATCGATGGGCCCATTAGTGACCTTGTGTCACCGCATTTTGTCCTGTACCTATCCCTCTCCTACCAAATATAAGCCTCTCACTGAGGTGATTGATGTTGGGCCTAGTGTTCAGACTGCAAGGAGGATTAGAAGAGGGACAAGTCGGTGGGACACACAGTGGACGCCAGTTGTGTAGGAGATCCCACGTACGTCCACAATCGACGAATCAATGCCACGTTGCTATTGGTCAGCCTGCTGCAACTGACCAAGCCACGCAAAAGAAGGCAGCATCACGCGCGCCCACCTTGTGACATGGTGCTAGCAGCACAGCGACAGTTTTATGCAACGCCGTTGTAGTGCTCCGCATCATTACTACGATATTACTTACAAATATACAGGTTCCAAAGTAAGAGATAATCAGATGAATGTGAAAGTGAAAAGTGCAATAACTGGAAGGTGTCAGAAGGGAAGTGAAATCCCAAAACTACAACACGAAGCTGGCATTAACCAAATGTTTTTAATTATGCTTCGAGCGCACACACACACACACAAATACACACCGAGGGATGACAAGAGAAGCGAAATTAATTCTGGATAATGAAAGCCACATGAGTGATACACAGAGTGGGAGTGGCCGCTCTGATTGCAACAAAGAATCTGGGCTAAAAGTGACGTAAACGCACGTGCATTTTTCAAAACACGAAAGGCGTCTGTTGAACGAAAGAGTGAGAGCACAAAAACGTTTCTCACAGGCACACACAAGCAAATACAATCGCAAATATGGGGCAGGAAGGTGCAACATACATCCCCGTTCCCTCCCCCTCTCCCTTTTTAGAAAGCAGGCGGGAGGTGGAGCGGGAAAGCGAGGCGATAGGAGGAAGAGTAGATTGAAGGGGGAGAAGGAAAATGACAGCTTCCTTTAGTCCCTCTTCTTATCCGCATTGTGGGGCGCGTTTGAAGGGTTGTTCCGACGAAGCACTGTCGCTCCAGAGCTCTCTTTCACTCCTCCACCTCCTGATGATCCACTGTAGCCGTCTTGGGCAACTCCTACGCCCGTATTGGGTGTGATGACGTTAGGATTGTTCGCTGCTGTCTCCGATGCATCACCGCTTTTGCGACGGGTCACAGCTGCTTTTAGAGCATCAACGACACCTCCAAAAAAGATGGTGCAGATGAGATTTTGGATCGGAGCGAAGGGATCCTTTAGGCCGAGGCAGAGCATAGCAACCCTAGAACAATAAAAGCTATAGGTTAGCAATAACCAGATAGGAGAAGATTCATAAAGTACCACAAGGCAGGAATATCAGTGTGATTTTGTGAGGCTTATAAAATATACCTGGAAGTTATTATAACGATATCCTTTAAAGAAATTTGAAACGTATGATTACTAACAATTACCGCATGTAGACAAGAACTCCAACAACAGCAAGAAAGAGCTGGTGTCGAGAAAGCGGAATCAAGTCCAGGAGATCACAGTAGAAGACGATTGCAGAGAGAAGCGAGATTTTGGTCGTGCTTAGGGAAGTAACAAGGAAGAGACCATGAGTAAATGCAGAAAAGGAGGACAGGAAGGAGTAAATAAGAGCATGCCCTAACGAACGAATGGGACTACAAAATATACAGAAGACAGCTTCTCATGCGACCCGTGGTATACACTCCTGCCTACAGTGCACACGCTATTTGCAAAGGAAACGCAGAGTAAGTAGATCGATCTAGCACTATCGAGGGGGTGAGGTAACACATGCTTCCATGGCATCGCACGGTCTGGATGTCATAGTGATAGCAGAAGGAAGGACCACTTACAAACTAGGATGAAGAAACTCGGTCGACGCAGGCAGCCAGACACCACGTACAAGTCTGGCGAATATCTTCATTTCCAAATAACCCGTACCTGTTGAATTGCACAAGCAGAGGTGGTTTGTTCAACCGACACATTCGCAAACGCACATATACGCATGACTCTCAAGCCATTACAACGCCTCGTTGCATTTATGACACCCTTCACTACATTTCAAAATGTGGGTGTCTAGATGTAACGACTCCCTACAGGTCTTCGTGGATCAATGAAGAAAGAGTAATCAGCTCATGCACTCATATAAATTGTCGTATTATAGGCGACAACCCCTCGTAACCCCAGTTGGATGGTGCGATTTCAGTGTTGAATTCACCCAAGTGGCACACTGAACGCCAAATAAAGTAGTATCTCCCACAATATTAAAAGATACAGACGCACCAAGTTTACCAGCTTTATATATGTATGCACACTCAGATCGTATGCTCTCTTAAGAAGCAGCATGTACATATATAAGTCACTCGTTCTTCTCAGCTTATTTAATTGTACCATCAGGGGATGTTTAATCTCCGGATGACATGACAATCCAGATGGTTCAATAAAGTGACTGCTCACATAAGCAGCATCAATTCGCTTAAAACCGTGTAGCTATCAGAAGTGAAATATGAGAACAGTGATAACCGAAATACCAGGTAATGGACGACTGTACTAGGCTATACTCCTTACCACCGTTTGCATGGGACACGGGAATGGGAGAAGGGGATGTATTTAGAAAGGGGATGAGAGAGGGTGCGGATTACTTACTACGAGCAGACTAGGAACTCAACGGATCTAGGGTTCCACACACCAGTGGCGAGAGCAGCAATACTTCGCATGAATGAACTACCAGTACCTAAAAGGTGGCTCACTCCTTGAGAAAGATTAAGAGATATGCGTACCTTTAAGGAGGCCGACCAGAATGCAGGTGACAGCACTGTGCGGGTAGTCATGGTAGGCGTGAGAAACACCGAGAGAGATTTTCTTTGCTCGCTGTACTTCCTTCATAGCACAGATGAGTAGGCGGGCAGAAAAAAGTGAATAAATTTTGTAGACCACGTCAAAAGGTGAGTAGTTGATTAAGTACCTAGTAGAGAGGAATGATAAAGGAAGCAAAAATTCAGGTCTACCAGACAGCTGTAGCAGTAAGTACAGCACGATGGTCATCAAAACAGGCACACACCGGCTCTCCGAGGATAAAGTTACCGAGGATGGCACCGCCAAAGCACATGAGCATGGTCGCAAACCAACAGGCGAATGGATGCTTTCGGGAAAAGGTACCGGAGCCTACCATAGAGAAAAAGCAAGCAAACACAAGAGGAATTATTCGCAAAATTACATTTAAACTAATTTCCCAACTAATAGTACATCCAAAAACACACATGCAAATGTATTTGTTAGTCGACGGGAGAAACGCAGATATGTTTAATCATTCTTGCTCCAACTATCATCAAATTTTTGCAATAAACTATCATACAAGCATACAAATATAATTTACGGGAACATGAACATATTGAAATTAAGCTTTCAAAAGTTAAAGTTGGAAGCAAACCAAAAAACCAACTTACCAGATTGGGGAATATCTTCCCTTACAGCAGTGCTCATAAGTATGTAGTGGGCGATGTCAAAATGAGGGTACATACGCCATTTAGAAACAGAGGTCGCAATGTCGTCAATGATTTGAGGGTCCATCTCCTTAGACTACGAAAGGGCAACGAAGAGCCTCACCGTCCTTGACTTTTAAAGAATAGGCAACGTCGCACTGATGGGGGGGAGAAGGAAGAATACGTTTTAACAAAAGCAGTGTTATTTGTATGCTGTGTAATATTAAAAATCGAAGACTAAAATTTCGGCAATAAAAGCCTGTGACTTACAAAACATTATTAAAACGGACCTTTGATGTATCAAATTTTAAAGTCATTTGCTGAAAATAATACAAATTGGTTGAAATGTAAGTTAAGAAACCAAGATACTTAAATTTGCCCGCAGGAGCATGTAAGGGTATATTTGGTTGATTCCATCTTGTAATCGGAAAATCCGCTAGATAGACTGCTTTTAACTGTTTCCTGCGTATATTCGTGCCTTATATCATTGTGGTATCCCAACTCTCCTGATCATTACACTGATCCAAAATAATGTAGAAGAACATGCCTTTTAGTACGCAGAACTGTTGTTTAAAAATGGCCTTGTAGGTGAGAGGTGGAAGGATAGTTTAAAAAACTTGTCGTGGGTATGTGTGGTCGCTCTTCTGGGTGGAAGGTGCCTTCATCGCGAATATTTCGGCTCTGCTATTGCACATCTTCCCTGTGCCTATAACGAAGACGTCTAGAAAGATCCAACCTTCTCACAGCAAGGATGGTGGAAGAATAAAGTCACCAGCATGTAGTGAAGCCTCTAGTGTAAGCGCACAGTTTAGTAAAATATCAAGTTGCTGCATTCATTTGTGGTGTAGCTTTCTCTTAACCATGTCCACTAGGCTGAGTTGATCATGGAGTCGAAGTCAATCACTCGATGAAGTTAACATTGCGATAAATGTTAATTCACTGTGGTATTTTTAGAGTCTGGGCAATTTCCACCACTGTGTTGCGCAAAGCACCTGTACAGTTAGATATTCAGTTGAGCTATGGAGTAAAACCCATCTAGAATACTAGCCCAGAAGTTGTTTTGTCAGTATGTTTGGCTCAGCATCAATTAGTCCTTTTGTGTTGGAACCGCCTCAAGCTACTTGATTCTTAGATTGTGAAACCCATTGCTTTATTTTCAATCTCAGCTTGCATTATTTTCCTGAACTCCACTATGGCAAAACTGATGCAAAAAATGTTTTGTTGGTTGTTTGTGCAACAATTACACGGCACTTTTCTCCAAACTTGATTTGAAGGCGACTTTGCAATTAAATTATTAAAAAACATTATCAGGTTTAAGCGGTGGAATCGCTGTTGGACTGTACTTCGATTTAATTTGATTTAGTGGGGCGACTTCGATGATTGTATAGGCACTGGACAATGTTTACATCATGATTATTTACAGAATCCTATTCGAATCGTGTCCAGGCAGTGTCCCTCGCACGTTGGTCATTTTTCATCAGCGCATCATTGATAGCATTGACTACAAACAGCTCCCAATGTTTTCATAGAACTACCAAGATCTGTTTGTCAAGTTAGTATTGCCATAACTAGTGCCAAAGCAGTGTCTTCCCACTTTGTCTTTGGCAGCGTGGAACACTCGTCAGTCCCCTGATTGGACCGAGCAAGTGTAAGCGTTTTCAGCATAAATGGTACTATCACCTAATGTATTCTTGTGCGTACTCCTGCCGAGGCGGCAGCAGCGAAGCGACGCGTCGGTGGATCGATCGGTCGATGCCTCCGTGCAGCGACGATCACGCACACGCGCAAGCAGGCGGTGGTACACTCTCTTTCGTGGCATTCACTTACACAACATCCGAACCGGAAGTACTGCCATCACGCCTTCATGCATCGAAGGAAGGGTAGATATTAACTAGAATTTAGTGGATTTCATATTGCCTACACTTGTGATAGGCAGAAAGTGATAATTAACTTAGGAATGTTTTGCCGTACTATTTTGCAAAAACTTAGTGTTCACGTTGGCAGTGAGTGATCTTAAGTGGTTGCTACAACAGCAGACAGAAATTTTTGGGTGGTACAGTGTGAGTGTGGAGGTTAGACTTTAAATCAAAGATTATGCAATCGCCCGACGGGTCATGGAGGGAGGCATGCCAAGCCTACCTTGAGCCTGTTCTGAACTAAAGTGCGCAGCGAGTTTAAAAAGGTGGAAACTGATCAAAGCACTTTGAACTTGAAAGAAGGATTTAGATTGCATAACTTATAATAAATTCCACTGCTCTCACACCGCAAAATTAGTCGAGGCACGCATTGGCGTAGAAATGTGGAGTGTCTTGGCAACTGGTGGCAACGCTTATGGTCATGACAATTTGGCTTGATTCATGCGTATCAACGCCAATTTACACCCAGTCAGAACTTTCTGAGTTGAATGAACGCATTAACATGTTTGACTGTATTCTGCGATCCTCTGTGCTAGCTGTAAGTGTGAGCTCGGTTTGGTGGTGTTCGGATCTGTGACCTTGAGGTCGGCCTCACAGTATGTCAAATGACCAACCCAAGTGCGTGGCATTGTTCTGTTTACATGGTCATCGGAGCTGTCATTTCTCAAAATTAGGCAAGGACACCCTAACAGTACATGTTTCCAGGACCAAAATAAGCTTTGACTTGATTGGCAACTCGCTACGGATGCATCTGTTTTCTGAATCACAAGGATGCCAACAAAGACTACCGAGTTAGCATTGCCTGCCATTTCGTTCCGTCATCCATAGAGTTTTGCGCTGGAGTCTTGCTACTTCGAGGTATTAGTGAACTCGTGATAAAAGAAAAGCAGTTTTGATTAACTGGGACGTGAGAATGACACTGACACACCCTACAATCACAGCATGAAAACAATCACCATACTTCAAGGCTACTCAACCTGATTGATAAATAAAGCCTCGGCATTAAGGTCTTAGAAACTCGACAGAACTCGGGCTCATGCATAACAGATTACAATGAATATTTATTCATTACTAGGTAGATTGATAGGTTGGACCACTAGTCAATGCAACCAACTTAAATCATACAGCACATTTGAAGCCTATTTGGGAAGTAGAGGTTGATTGCCAACTAGGTAGGTAGAGGTTGCAGTTCTCCTGCTGGATTGCATACATCTAATTCAATACAGTTCTAGGAAAACTGCAGACTCAACAATAATGTTTCCCTCCGTTCCACAAAAGACCAGAAATCACCTTCTTTAAAGTCCGTAAGGGGGAAAAACAGGATCCTGGGACAACCTTTTAAAGTTCTAAGTTATTTGTACAAAATCTTTTCCGATTAATAAATACGTTAACCTCTTAATTTAATGGTGGGCTCAGGTTTTATTACCCAACATGGCCCTTGAGTTGTTTCCTCCTCCGAAAGCGATGGAGTATTTGCTGAACAAGCTATCCAAGTTGCAGTAGAGGCGCATCGCCCTTACTTGGTAGTAAACAATCATACGATCACAGGTCAAGTAAATTGAAACAATGCATAGCCGAAGTGGATTTTGTTGCCAGCCTCAAGTAGACAAGGATCTCGGCCTACTTTCGTTCATTTGGCACAACAATCCTCGAAGTGCGAAAATGATGCCCGGAATGTGCGACCACCAACCTCAAGTGGCACAAACACCGCAGCACAGGTAAATGGGAGACCGAATGCGAGGCTAAAAAGTTGAAGCGGTCAACGGAACCCTATCATTACCTGCCATGACTTCAGTGCGCAATCTATCGCCGAAATGCCAAAGCTAGAAAGCATCGACAGGCCGAACCAGGGCGCCATAATCACTACCACGGCCATTCAAAGCTCACATCCAGTAGGGTCCACCCCTACACCATCAACCAGCCACCGCGCATGCACAAGAACTGACGGGAGAGTCCAAAAAAGAACGAACTCACAGGTGCCGGTACTCCCGACGTCAAGCTGTGAACCTCACAATATCAACGAGACGTCACAACCCATTTGAGAGCTGTGGAACGCAGCAACTCTAGCCACCTCAGACGGCATGGACGCGTAGACAATAAGTGAACGAGACCTAATGCAGTTTCCCACCTCCCAACGCCTAAAGGGTCAACAAAACCTGCCTCATTAAAACAATGGATGATCGATACTACTCTATTACTAGATCCGACGAATCTTATGAGTACACAATAGCAATGACTGCCGTGAGACTATATTACAAGATGCTAGCGACAGCGACCAACAAGGCAAATCCACTCTAGCAGTGAAATCTTCTGCAGTGCAATCATGCCACCGGTTTTCCAAGTCGGTAGGAGACGTAGATTTGTTTGAACTTGTCAAAACCAGCCAGTACACCAGCCCCTGCGACACCACGAAGGATGTTAGCTCCTGCGCCGCGCATGAGAGACATGGGCCCCTCATCTCTGATAATTGACACAGCACAATCCAGAGAACCCTTGTATTTGACGGCGGCACCTAAGAACAGTCATTTTACCAAAGCAATCTCACCAGAGGTCATCATCATACGTCGACGAATTGTGTCAATCGGATAGGAAAGAAGGCCAGCCGTCACAGTGACACCGTAACCCAAAATGAAGCTAATAGTAACACCAGCATCCTCACCGAGGAAAATAGGCTTGATGGTGTCGTAGAGACCGAAGTAAAACCCACGGTACACCATAATACCAATGCATGAGATCACAAAACCACGATAGAGACCAACAATACCATCCGTTTTCCACGTCTTCCTGAGTAGTTGGAGAAATAAAGCGCATAAAGGAGACTTACTTGTAGACATCAATCATGCCATCGTACTGACGTGCAGCACCCTTCTTCGCAGACTTAGTGTCGCTGGCGAGACGAGTTCGACAATAGTCCAATGAGTACACAAAGACGAGCGAAAGAGCACCGGCGATGCCACCGCTAACAACATTTTTTGTAAATGCAACGGCATAGGGGTCGTTCTTCTGTGGCTTTATAGCGGCCTTAACCTTATCCTTGAAGGCAAAATTAAGGGCCTGGGTGGGGAAGTAACGCAGGCAATTCGGCAAATTGCCTCTCCAGAAGGGCAGAAGACCTAAAGGAATGCACAAGAATCTCGCGTAACAAACCTTCAGTCTTGAAAGTGCGAATGGTACAATCGATGACACCATTGTACGGCCTATCCAACGTGCCCAGCTTGAGCATCTCACCCTGGTTCTGAACTAGAAGCTTGACCCTCTCAATCGGGGCAGCTGCCGTTTTGGCGATGACAGCCGCAGCACCGCTGAGACAGAAGTTTTCCACGAACCCAAGCTCATTACCCTTCTTTGAGCCACCCATCACGAAGAACCTCGCAAAGACAAGCAGATAACGAAAGTGAGCGATGGTTAAAACAACATGACCGTGTTATCAATAATTGATGGCGTGCAAATTTAAAAGGCAAAATTTTTTTACAAAAAACTTAAAAAATATTTAAGCACGAAGATCTACTTTGTCACTTAAATGTTTGGACTACGATTTATTAACCAGATTCGTCCATTTTCAGTGTACAGTATATTTTCAGTTTGGCACTACTTCCATCTCTCTAGTTATTTATTTGGCTTTTATTTATGTCTTTTATTGTGAAGTTCATAATATATTAACTCGACCGATACGTATCTGCACTTTGTCATGGATTCGCGTAGCAGATCGATGTGTAAAAAATATGATGTTTGATCGGCTACCATCACGGAAAACAAATAGTCCTTATATCCTCACTGGTCTGTAGAGCTTGTTGTTGTAAACATATCTTCCTTGCTTTCGTAGCGCCTCGAGAACGCCCTGCGGTCAAACAAAGCCATATAACTGGGGCGAAAAACATATATTCGATAACAGAAGGAATTGGGACTATTGGTTTGATTGACTGATTCTCAGTTTCAGCTACGGTCTCATGGATGTCCATATTGCCTTCACCGGGTAAGCTGGCCCCTGGACCATGCCAGCGGTCCCATCCCTTTCTGAACGCCAAAGATGCGTTGTAGCGTCCCGAGGCTCCCCTAAAGGTAAAAGAAGGCGCAGTACTAGGGCAGAATATATATATTCCGGGAACAGAGGACTTGGGGGCTATTGGCACGGCCCGGAGGCCGACCAGCTGGCTAGAACAAGATGGCCACCCAAGTGACCTAAACCGGTAGTTCGAACAAACAAAGCATTACATGCGTATCATGTCTTTTTCTGTCCTCAGGGAAGCCTTTGGGAGCTTCACAAAGGGTGTAGCAAAACAACCACACAAGTTTTTATTTTTTAAATTATGGTAAGAGACTCCGCGAAATCTACATCTAAATTCATTGACAGATTTTGACGGTTAAATCACATAAACTGCTGTGGATACTAGTTAAGCGCTGTCACATTTAACACACCTTTCTCGTGAACAAGGGAGAATGTGGGTTTTCAATCCTTTGGGTGACTAATTGGTTGTAAGCCATTGGCGGCAGGGAAGTTGGCTGTCCCCTTCGTCAACCCTACTCGAGTTCAACGTTTCACACCATTGATGCCTTTATCTCTTTGCGATATTGCGATCTGCTTCTTCCTCTCCTTTCCTTCATCCAACCATTCACCTGAAATCATCACAAGCATCTCCGCATTATTTATACGCCTCTAACTTGAACCATGGCCATCGTTTCAGATTATTTTATAATCCTCCACTCAGTGACGTGGATTTGACGTGTATGCGCATGTTGTCTCTGTAGCACAACGTAGCAAGAGCTTGTGACTAGGCCGTCGTACCGGTTTTCCTGTTAAGATTCCTAGACACGTGTATAAATGGTGGATCCAAGCAACATGCCATCCAAAGCGGGTACAACAGATTATACAAATGGTCTAGGCCGATTTTGGCATTATTATTGAAATTTTGAAGGACTTTTTAAGCAAGGGAGAAACTATTACGACCTTGAAAAAAAATTTATGTTGGTGGACTTTAAAATAGGCTAGTATTTTAGGACAAGATTCATTTTTCATCAGTAAATTCAGTTCATAAAACCAAAACTAAAGCAGGAACTGCAAATCTGTGTATCATGTAATACGTCAATTGTTTGATGAACTATTATTACCGCCTACGGGTGACCTGGCCTTCTGGCCATGCCAGTAGCCCCAGTCCCTGCTGTATGTCGAATTTGTGTATTCTGCCCATGCATTATGTCCTCCTTGGACTTAAAAGAAGTTCTGGAGCACTATAGGAGTGGATGCAAGAAGCAAGACCAAATGCCTATCCAGCTTTTTAACACTGTGGAACACACCCTAGCGGGGCGAAAGAAGTGTAGATGCTGCGGATAAAAGAACATGTGACGATCCCTGCCAGAAGGTTAAAAAATGGCGTCAGCTGTTGGCAATTACTCCAGTTGAGAGAAGATATTAGCAGGTGAAACGGCTCTAGCCGTGAATCAATTGAGAAAGTTCGTCACAAGGCTGCTTTCGCTCCTGCATGAGGCTGTCAATTATGCTAACATGTGATACCATCTCCACTACTCCACTAAATGGATGGAACTCGGATTGATATGAGATGCGAACAACATGATACAGAGGAGTAGACACGAAGTCCCATCACCACGGAATTGTGCCAAATATTGGTTTTAGTAATATGACCGATTTTGGGCTGATGTTTCTTCGATAAGCTAGCAGTACATTCCACTGTCCTCAAACCCAGTTTTAGATCCTGTGGAACTGCCAAGAGGGGTCGGTGACTTTGCATGGGACCCCAATGACTCGCATAGCTGCATCGACTACGTTGTAATGGTTGACGTGGAAGGTCCACCACAGGAAGCGTAGGGGACGAAGTTTAAAGCGAGGGAGGAATTACGTGACACCTTAGCTCTTAGTCCACGTAAAAGGGCCACTTGGGTGTTTCACCACTGTGCCTTCGTTGGGTGGGCTGATCCCCTCAACCTCTGTACATTCTGTTCGAGTATTATGCATCCCTTAATCTTGAGGGCGCTATGGCTACACAAAACAGTGGAGTTTATCCACAGTGTAAAGCATAATTTAAACACCTCGATACTGTTCTGTAAGAGCTAATGTAAATTTCGAACCAGGCAAATTTCTACAGCAAGCATTGAGAGCAAACAATAGGGGGATGGAGTCCTTATTAGTTGAGCTGCCAAAATCCAAACTATGCACAAAGCAGCAGTAACAACTTATTAGTCTTCAAATCACTCCTATTTGGACCTTTTCCATTTCACGTAATGTCGCAAGCATTCCTTGTCAAAGGACCTGACGTATATTTAAATGTTTCGCCTAGGAACTTTAGGACAAAAGTGAACTTGTCCTTGGCGTTTGGTGTGAGGAATAACAATTCTACTGTAAAGATTGGACCTTGACGATACTGGCCGCTATCTGCAATGTGAAATCCAGGAAGAGTTCGTCGACTCAAGTTGCGATGTCGATATGCTAGCTTAAAGACGTCAAATTTACGCTTGATTCTTCTCCTTGGTAATTAAAAGGTAGTTGCGGCCGACTGTAGTGGAGTGAGCAAAGAAAATTATGGAGAAGCTTTATTCGTTAAATCACTTGAACATGTAAATGAAAATCATGAGAAGGAGAGAGCAAATGCAAAAGCATAGCATCTAGATTGATAAGTTAAGTTGCATGTCAGTGTCGCGCTTGATTTTTATGAGTTTCGCAGAAATAGGGGAGTAGAGAAGGAAGGGGGAAGGGGGGAAGGGGGAAGGGGGAAGGGGAATTGGGAGATAGGGTCAGTTCAACGCAGAAACCAGATTGGTTGTATTCGATTGGTTCACAGGAAGACGTCGAATAGTTGGGTAGAGTCGTGAGCAGTTGGTTGTTGGTCTGAAAGTCTCCCGGTGGTCGTAGTATGACAACCGGTACGTCGAAATTGAAAGTAAGAGATAGTGCAGGGTGTCAGGTCATACCTGACACCCCGTTGTCATTCGAATTGCTAGTTAAAAGTGGTGTTTTTCATCGGTTTCACCAGCGAAAGGTCGTAAAAGGCAATAATTCCTATACATGAACTCAGTGAGCTGTCGAAAATCTGTGAAAAATTCAAAAAAGATTGAGCTAAAGTAATGTTTTCAGTCGTCCGTATGGATGCTTGTTATGCACAATATACTGGCTTGATCTTTACAGAGGGGAGTTGAAATTGCATGGATCTTCGGGGGCAGCGTTGAAAAGCAGTTTATCGTAGGAAGGATCTTTCTCTGGAGCTACGGGAGTACGTGTAGCTGCTTTCGCGACGTGACCATGAACGGGTAGAGCGTGAACTTTCTTGCGTTTCCATTTGATTACTCATTCTAAAAAGTGAGTAAAACTGAGTTTTAAGTTTCCTTTAGCGTTTACGTGAAAGGCAACAAGTGCAAAGGACTGGGAACGAACTATACCTCAAACGGGAACGGATTTTGGGATTGACTTCAACACGCGTATTTAGAATGACAGGTTCCATGGTTTCAGCCAAAGTCGCATCCGATGGTGCGACTGTGAGAGTGTATCGCCCAGCGTCGGTGGTCATAGCTTGATCGATTGTGAGACACATCTCTCCCATGAGGTTACGAGTAATCCTGCGGCGGCCATCGAAAGTGAGTGTGCGACCGGCCTTTGTCCAGGTTGCTACAAGATAACCGATTTGTCAACAAAGTGAAATTATCAATAGTGTAAGCCTCTGGAACTTGTACTTAATATTGTCCATGATGAGCTAGTAGAACTTACGAATGAGATGGACATCTGATTTGACAGCACAGAAGAGTCGCAACTCATCACCTTCGTTGATTTCTAGGACAGCAGGAAGGCTTGTAACCACCTCAATTCGACCCGATCTGGCAGCCGGCTGCGATTTCGGTGGCTGTGGTGGTCGCTTATCGGTATCAGTGACTGACGTCGAGGCAGAGGATATTGACTTTCTCTGCTGAACACCACCACCATCCACGTAAATCAGACAGGAGCATCGGTCGCGGCCCACAGGGTTATGGGCAACGCAGGAATACAGTCCAGCGTCGTCTCCCTCAACCACAGGAATGGTCAGCGTTGCTCTACCGGACGTGGCCGAGGCAGAGAAGACGTAACGAGGATGGGACTCCTGTCGAATATCAAGACCATCCTTCTCCCTATCGAAAGGAATAGAAGGGAAAAATTGAGTTGTGCTAATATGTTGAAAATGATAAAGTAAATGTAATAAGTTAATTGTGATGATTATTAGAATCCACCAAATATATATTTTTAATTTTAAACATCACATGGTTTAAAATCCTGCAGAGCCCAATGTAAACATTATATTTTTAAATTACTCAAACCGGAAAATGCATGGAGGAAGACTGCAAATTACATCTTGCATCGTTTACCCTATTCTACTGAAACCAGAAAGGTGGCAGAACGTACCACTTGAATTCAGGCATGGGGTGACCTTCAGCAATCACCTCGAAGATAGCTTTTTGCCCTGAGATGAGGTATCGGTCGACGAGTTGACGCACAAAGCTAGGCACTTTAAAGACCTCCTCCCGAGCCTTCTCCAGCTGGCATGAGCAGCGTGCCTCACCAGCACTGTTGTAAGCAATGACTGTGTACTTGCCTAACTCCGATGCTGTACACTTTTCAATGCGCAGCTCCACATTTCCATTCAAGTTCTATTTAACATAAAGGTGAGTAATGTTTATAACATAGAATGAACTACTTACAAAACAAAACGTAAATAAAAACGTAATTCCAACGTTTGTTCCAATAAAATGGAATGCTATGCAATAAGCATGTTGTGGTGAGAAAATTGACCAAGAAAATACCACCGAATACTCAAGGCCAAAATACCTTCGTTTGGTATGGCGAACTGGCAGAGTCAGTGAGCAGTGGTACGTCATCCTTTTCCCATGTTATGTTGGCAGGTGGAGTCGCCATGACAGAGGCAGACAGACGCACAGTGTCTCCGAGAGCCACTACACGAGATTTCAGGCGTTGGACAAACTCAGGTGGATGGCTTCGTGCGATTGACAGTCTGCTTTCTGAATCACGTCTTGTTGTTGAGCTCATGAATGCACCTATGTTAACGGCAATAGTGGGAAGGTGTCAGTAGTTTGATTTTGATTGACTCAAGTTTAGCTAAATTTTGGACTTCTACCTTGTACAAGGACAGTGGCCTCAGAGATGGCTGTGCCGGAGGCGCTTGTTGCTGCGCAAACATAGGCACCAGTATCCTCCAATTGACAGCCCGTGATGGTGAGACGACAGGTAAGGCGATTCATGCTGTTAGTCTCTGTAGTTGTAGTAGTAATGCGACCGCCAACAACCACCATGCGACCATCTTTAAACCAGCGGATCTGAGGCTCAGGGAAACCTTCCACTTCAGCTTCCAGAGTGGCAGTGCCACCCATAACTGTGGAAGTATTTGAGAGACCAGTGATGAATCTCGGAACTGAAGAACCTGAAGTGCGTTCCGCTACAAGATGGCAGCAAAATTTTCAGTTATTTCACGCATTTGTTAATAGTTAACTTTTAATTAAGACGAACCAAAGTAATGAAAACTTACGTAGCACCGTAACTGATGCAGAACACGTATCCGAACCATTCTTGTTGTAAACGTTGACGCAATAGGTGCCAGCATCAGAAAGCTTCGTGTTACGGATCTCAAGAGTGCAAATAATTTCACTTGAGCGGCTAATTGATGTGGAAACGAGTTCCTCTTGGATACGACAGGTTGGATTATTGTCCAACGATAAACCATTTCGTGACCATGTACATCTAGGGCGGGGGATGCCGCCAACTAAAAAAAGGATATTGCTTGTAATTTTTCAAAACAATAAACCTAAACTTGGGAGATCAAGGCGTACCTCTAATTCGGAACTTAAGAGATTCTCCAGCCACCACAGTATGATCAACAAGAGGTCGAAGGATTTTCGCTCCAATTTCACTAGCCATGTGTGTAGCTGTTTCTCGTGATGTCGGACGTGGTGCTGTTCCACCTAGGTGAAATCGAAAGTTATTACAAGTAAAGGTAGATATGGAAAAGTAATAAAGAATTAACATACGATGAACTTTGAGGTTCGCCGATTCAGATATGATACCGAAACGTCCGCGGAAAGTGGCTACATACGTGCCAGCGTCATAGACACTTAGATTTTTCACTCTCAGTGTGGCCTCTCCAGTTGTGCGATCAAACCTGGCTGCATACTTTTCGGTCATGCGAAGGCTGGGATGATCTAGGTCAATAACCTTTCCATTCACGGACCACTCGACAGTAAGATCATTGAGATCCAGCCGATCACCGGCAGATGGTGCTAGGACACACTTCATTACAGTATCGCTTCCCTCGTACGCATCGGCATTCGCCATTGGGACGACAATTTTAGGAACTCGACCACGTCCACGGAGGAAGACATTCATTACAATGCCCTCATCATCTTCATAGTCTCTTTCTTTGTCATATTCGTCAAGACTCATGCGGCGACGTTTGCGATACTCGATAAGTCTTCTCCTTTTACGAATTTCATGTTCCATTTCATCAACAAAATCGGTATCTTCCTCACCAAGCTTCTCACTCCAGTCAATCTTTCGAAGAAGGCGTTTGTAGGCATTGTTGGTCGCCTCCTCAAGTCTGCGAGCGCTTTGGGAGATAACTTCTTCTGCCGTCTGGCGCTCTGTCGTGATCCATGGATGCCTCAGAGCTTCGGCAATCGTTGGTCGAAGAGTTGGATCTGGATGAAGAAGCTTACGCGAGAAATCGAGCAGCTCTGGCGAGAGGTTAAGTTTCTCAAGTGCCTCAACACTCGGACGATGCTCAGTGTCGCCTGTCAGCATTTGGTAGAGCAAGACGCCTGCAGACCATACATCTGTGGCTCTTGAAATTTCAGCTTGTGGACGGATGTTAGTCGAGAGCCTTTCAGGAGAATAGAGTTCTGGAGGAACGTAGATGGTTGATTTGAAGGTCAATCTAACGGGTTTGTCCTCAGTCAACTTGTGGTACTCCGAAACCCCGCCAAGGACAATGTTTCGACGTGATTCGTCAGTGAAGAATATATCAGATGGATCCACACTACCAAGGAACGCCACATTGCGATCGTGTAGGCTCTCTATAAGACTTAGTATTTGCTTCATTATTGTCGCAGCTCGGAACTCGGTCATTCTAATGCGGTTCTTAATCCGATCCCAGAGAGTTTCTGGAGCCATGTCACCAATCACCCAAATCAAACGCTGAGCATCAACAAAAACGTCGCGAAGTTCTGTAATGTTTTTGTGATGTGTTGAAGCAAGTATTTTGAGTTCCTTTTCAGCGCGCAAGCGGCGGTCTTCTTCAGCTTCGCGACGGATGCGTGTAGATGGTGTGTAAACAGACGCACGGAAATCGGCTAATGAAGTGTAAGATCTGCTAATAGGAATGTATGAAAGATCCCCTAGATCCATGATTTTGGCAATTCTGTATTCTCCTGTCTCTCGATCCCTGATTCGGTAGAGATACGCGTGCCGACTTTTCGCCAACTCTTCAATTATTTCATATCGATCCTCGAACTTCCTGCTGCTGAAGCGAATTGGTTCCCGTGAAGAGCGACGACGAGATAATGCACGATCTTCCATCTCGTCCTCCGTTGTTTCCACACAAATGAATCGAGAGGGTTCGCTTGCTGGGCCAAGGCCTAGCAAATTTTGTAGCCGAACTCTGAATCGGTATCTTTCACCAATTTTCAGTTGAGGACCGATTAATACCTCCGTCTGATTGATGCCAGTGGTTCCAAGGAGCTGCCAATTTTCCTCAGCGTCCACCTGTTTATCAGAAATATACTCGATTCGATAGCCAGTACTGGTAATCGCATCGTCCGTAGAAGATGGTGGCTGCCAGCTTAGAAGGAATTGAGAGTGACCTTGAGGGAAGATGGTGGGTGGCTGCAGTTTGGTTCTCGGCTTATCATCGACGTGGAGTCTGAGATCAAAGTAGTCGCGGCCCGCTTCATTTTCTATCCAAATGCGATAGAGACCCTCATCCTGAACGCGCACTCCTGGTAAATCGAGTATCAGCCATCGACCACAATCCGAAATCCTGGCAACTGCGCGACGTTCTGCGGGGAGAACAACGTCAGGAGAGGCGCTACGTGGCTTCCAGATGCACTCAACCCAAGTTCGATGAACCCAATGCGGCCTATCAGTCACATGGTACGGTACATCCAATGGGAGACGCACGTTCCAGTTGCTGCCACTTGCCACGCGATGGTCACGCTGGCCAGCCAGGAAGACAGTGCGGCTAAATCGTACAGGAGCTGCAATGGAAAACGTGTTTGACAAACCATGGATCCGGTTGTAGAAGCACTAGTATTCATTCAATACCTACCATCAATATGAATCCGCCATGACTGTTCAATTTCTTCATAAAAGTTTCGGGCTTTGCAAGTTATGACTCCCTCATGGATGTAATCAACATTGTTTATGCGAAGTTCGTAGATGCCAGGGGACTTTGATAGGACCAAGTAATTCCGATCGACCTCGGGGTATATTTCAACACCATTTAAGAACCTAAAGTGTAAAAGGAGTCCGGGTTGTGCCACCGAGCTTACACAGGGCTTGCGATGAAATGTCCATGATACTTACCATGAAACTGAGGGTTTCGGCGAACCTTCAACCTCAAAAATGATTACCAAGGTCTGACCCAGTACGCATTTGATGTCACGATTCTTGTCCACGTTAAGGAAACGCAATTTCTTCCGTTCTAGAGTGATACATTAGAAAGTTCAAGAGAGTAAGGCAAACCTGCCTATCTATCCGAGTCGTTGCTACTAAATGAATGGAATAAAATTAACACCAGTCTAACTGTTCTCAAAATACTCGGTGTAAATGCCCATTAGAAGAGGATGTGTTTTAAAAAGCTCTTCAATACCTCAAGCCTCAAAACCTATTTTTAGGCGGTATGGCTTGATCACGATGCATGTTTTTAGTGCACTTTCTTCCGATTTCTAGTTGCTTCTGTTTGTGGATTCCCTGTCTAGATTACAAAACCATCAGGCGCTAGTAATAACTGCAAATTTATCTAGATTTGACTCACCGCTTTCTGTTGTTATTGAAATAGGACTTGACAGCAACTTTGGATGGCTGTCAACTCCATTGCCGGTAGCTATGATTCTGAAGTGCCAGTCTCTAGAATCTCCTTTTGGTGTATCTCTAGCTGGACGGTAGGAGAAGAGCGATCTCTCCAATTCACTGGCATCCAAGGTGTATTCAGTGCCTTTGATATCCTTTGCTAACAATCTCCATGCATTCACACTGTCATCCACTGACCTCGCTTCAATTCTGTAACGAATCTTGCTCGTTTGACTTTCTAGACTTTCTGGTGGAAGCCAGGTAAAGCGAAGTCCACCTGGTGGGATCCGATTGAAAGTGGCTGTGAAGCTTCTTGGAATCATGAGGTATTCCATGTCTTTAGGTAGGCTTGCGCTTCTCAAGTCACCCCCACGTGTTCTTATAGGTTTAGGGAGCGAAATTTCACTTCCACCATATTTATCGACCAGACGGAAGAGGTATGAATGTCCTGGCAAAAGATCGGTCACTTCATAGCTGGTCTTTAGGCTTGAGATCGGAATACGCGTGACTGGTTCCCATAGTGGCTGAACAAAGTCTGTCTTTGAGTCAGGAACAAGACGCTGTTCAAGATACAGGTAGCCGATTGGATGAGCCGGCAATTTTGGATAGTCCCATTCAAGCAAGACGGAGGATGGACCAATATGACGTGCGTACAGCCGTTTAGGAATGGCAGTCTCCCCCACTTTGACGGGGGAGTCTCTTGGCAAACGTCTCACGACATCAGTTTGTGTTGGTTCAATGATTCGTTCATCAAGTCGTATCCAATCCGACTGTGGGCCATCGTCACTTCCAATAAGATATTCTGCCCCACGGAGAATGCTTGACGGTTCACCGACGAGAGTTTTTATGCGGAATTGAGAGGTTGTGTCTAGATCAACTGTGTAGCTGAGGTTTGGTGTCCGACCAATTTCAACCCATTGTCGACGCCCTGGAATACGCTGTTCAACAACATACGTGATAGGACCTGGAATAGTTGTCCTATGATCAATAGCAGGGGGACGCCAACCAAGTCGGAACGCTCCACTTGGAAGCTCTTCGATGGTTACCGGTCCGCGAGGTGGTGGAATAGGTCTAGGACGTTGTGTTAGATGAAGGTCGAATTCATAAGCAGGAGGTACGCGATAGGGAACCAAACTTTCAACTGGTCTGCCGTAGATCTCATCTCGGTAGGGGATCACCCGGAATCGATAGGACTTATCAGCTTCCAGATGACGAATGAGGAAACTTGATATGGGAAGTCCACGATCAGCTGATGGAATGCGGGTGATAGTTCTCCATAAGTGACGCTGGTCATCCAAAGACCTCAATTCGATTACATAGCCTGAAGGAAGTTCTCGCGGCGATTCCCAAGAAAGTTGCACGCCTTCGCGTGTTGGTGTCACATCCAGTAAGCCGCTGATACTTGGCGGAGGAACTTAAAGGAATGAAATGAGATGTAAACGGATCAAAACCACACATGATGATAAGTACAATTAGAAGTTTATGCATACCTGGTTGTCTGGGGAGAGCATGAGGACCGGAAACGGTAGGCTTGCTCATAATGGTAGAGGGAGTTTCAGGGTAGACTGACCTACTTAGACGACGGGTTAATGGAGTTGTTGAGATGGGCTCTACCCGTCCTTTCGACATTACCCTGAAATCGTAGGATTTGCCTATTTCTACTTTAGTTGTTTCCAAGTCAGTCTGCCATGCTGGCAAGTCAGCTAGCAGTTTCCAATCTCCCCTAGCTGTTCGATACTCAACCAAATAACCAGATGGTTGTGTTGGGATTTCGGTCATTCGTCTACTGAAGGGAACTTCAGGAGGTGTCCATGTTAACAAGAATCCGGGACGATCTCGTAAGATTGGCGTAACTTCCAAGTTTCTTGGTGGCTCCGGAGCGACTAGATATTAAGTAAGGCGAAGTGTCAATATGTAATGCACAAAAGTATAAATTATTCGAAATTAGGTATTACCAGGTCTAGTAGCAGGTGCGATGACCGGTATCCAGATAGGATAAGGCAGAGTAGCCGGTTCGCTGGTTCCCATGTGACCGATAGAAGAGACACGAATAAAGTGTGGTTCGTTTATGGGAAGAGAAGGTATAGTTGCTTCGTAGACTCCGTGACCACGACCCTCCAGTTTGTGGCTCAGAGTTCGCCAAGTACTGGTCTCAGGAATCCAGCGTTCTACAACATAACTTTCCGGTGCAGCACTTCTGTCGTATGATGGCACTCGCCATTTCAGTGAAATGCTTCCAGTAGGTGCCATGTAGGGCTCCCTTGGAGTATCGACCTTGGTGCGGACTAACTCCAAGTCAAGTGGAGCCCGAACTGTCAAAATAGGTTCCAAGTTTGAAGGGAGTACTGAGCGAGGAGTACGAATGCGATAATTCCAGGAAACAATGTTTGAATCTCGGAACTCTCCGACTCCGATTGGCCCACGGACACCGACACGAAATTGGAAGGCTTCCGATTTGGGTTGTTCAAGATCACGAGAAGAAGGTGTCGGCGGATAGAAAGTGTAGCGTTCCTGACCCAGAGGCAAGGTGGCAAGATGTCTCCAACCCAGGTCACCAGTGGGCCGATATTCCACCTGATAACTATACTCAGCTAAAGGAGTTCGGTCCGAAGCTCCTGGAGTTAAAGCGGGCGGTACGAACGGAGCCCATTCAAGTTCAAGTGAGGGAGGGAGCCCCGCTTCGTACTCTTCTAAGGGCGCCAATATTCTTGCTCTAACAGGGACATCCGGCAACTTGGGAAGTTTGGACAATGGCGCTTGCAATTTGAAATCAGGCCTTACACGCGTTGTCAATGGAGCACTATATCCATACTCATTTTCGGCTCTCACACGATACAAAATTGGTCGTGGTGTGGGCGTCTCAACAGAACTACCAGGACGGAAGAGACTAACAGACGGCATTCGAACTGTAGCAGTGGTGACGGAACCCGGAACCTTTCCTACCTCAAGCCATGGCACAGTGGAATCATCCGCCAAAGTTGCTTCAATGATGTACTTCTGTGGATAAACTGGAGTCGAAAAGCCCTCACTTCGACGCGGAGAATAACCTCGCCATCGACGAGGCGCTTCCCAACTCAAGCCTACCATAGAGTCAGGAAGGATTTCAGCTCTCAACGGGCCCAGTGGTGCTTCTGGTAATTGCTGGATCGGTGTCCTATCAACCACCGGAGATCTGCCACGAGTAGCTAAAGTTATTGGTTCAAGAGCCTCTAGTGGTATGCCTGGTCCCACAACGTTGACTGCACGGACGCGATAAAATGATGGTTCCGTTCTGGACCTTCCTGTGTCGGGCTGAAGCTGTACTGATGTCTGGTCAGCAGGAACCGTCATGACGGGAACCCATGAAGCCGGAAGTCCACGATGATCATATGAACGCCGCTCAATGAGGTAGTGGGTGATAGGAAGACCACCTGTGTCGTCTGGAGGGCGCCAGATGAGATTCACTATATCAATCGGTGTTTCGCGACGTTCGTGGAACTTAGGAGTGATGGGAGCGCCAGGGAATGTTGAAAGCCGGTATAAAAGTTCATCAAAGTCGCCAGCAGATTTCCTTAGTGGTGAAAGTGTAGGAAGTCTCGATGGTAAAACTGGCTTTCGCTCAACCATTAGAGGGCCTCTGGGAGCTGAAGGAATATCTAAATGAGAAGGAGGAACATAATTAATTAAAATGAAACCAGAAATTTAAAAAGATAAAAAGACCAAATTACCATAAGGTGAGACGAATTTGTATGTTTGTTCCGCACTGACTTGAACAGGTTTTTTCCCAAGATCTGGATAGGCAAGTAGGCGCAGTTCAAGCCTATCACCCGGATGCAGATCATGAAGATGGAATGCGACAGGCTGTTCACCAATTGAAGGTCTTCTAAGGGATTCGCTTGGCTGTGGCCAGCTGACAGGGCGCCATAGCCTTTCCCCAGGATGACGCACTTGAAGCTCGTACTTGGGTACCTTTCCTGGACTCAATGCAAGCAAATCCCCTATTGCAGTTGGTGGAGCCCAGGAAACCTCAATACCTCCAGGAGACGTTGGTCTAATTTGAAGTGGTTTGTGCTCAAATGGAGGCTTAAGAGTTTCTTTGACCTCATGGTCTGGAAGCCTTACGGTATCAGGTGCACTCACGATTTGCCCAATTCGACCCGATACGAGGGGTGCGACCCCAATGAACATGGTGGTATCTCGGGGCAATCCACGCAAAACAGCAGTATCTTTTGGACGTCTCACAGGAAAGCGGTCAACTTCTTGCCATTGTTGACTACCAAGCTCCCGATAGAAGGCAATATATCCACCAAGATGTTTGGGTTGCTGTTCTGCTTCAGGGAAGGTCCAGGTGACTTCAACTTCATCTGAGGATGGGACTCCTATGGATGGTCTGTCAATAATCCGAGCGCTAACATAGGCAGGGGAGATAGGCGTAGCAAGCTCTCTATGAGGCAAAATTTCTTCTCCAGTCGGTCTAGGGATCAAGATCGTATCTTCAAGTCGTGGAGATAGATATGGTGTTGTACGAGTGTGTCTGTCGCCCACTGACGAAATTCCAATATGAATGGTTTCCGGCAGTTCCCTAAGCATTGTTCTTGGGATCCTGAAACTGGTATCCCCAGCATCAACCGTCCCCAGATGAGTCCATGTGGTGCGGAAGGGCTCACGATAAGCGATTTCATAACCACTTATATTCTGAGTGGACAATGGTGGCTTCCAAGATAGCAGAACATCATGTACAGGTTTCGGTCCTAATTGCAGGTCAGGAGCCAAAACTTCCCGACGACTTATTGGCCTAGGCGGAAGACGAGCAATTGAAATCGGTCCACGTGGTGGTTCAATTACTGCAGGCATGGCCGTTTCCTTAACGAATGGTTTTACTGGCGAGTATAGTCGAGGTAGATTTGGAATGATAGATGGTCTCAAGTAAATTGGTTCACTGAAGCCGTATTCATTCTCTGATGACAAACGATATTCATAATCCTTTGGTTCTCCGGGTAGCCATGCAATTCTTGGCTCAGTGAGGGGTCGCATTGGCAATGAAGGAAGACTCATGTCAATATCTGGTGCAGGCATCACTGTGGGTGGAGATGGTCCAAAGGCCACCTTCCACTGATTACCCTCTGGAATAGGTCTTCGACCCACCATGGCCCATTTCTGCTGTCCACCCCGTCTTGCTTCGAGAATGTACGACCTTGGAGTAGAGAATCGGTCTGTCATAATGGGCTCCTCCCAGCGGAATTCCATTACTTTCATCGCTTGCTCTGTAGCAAGGTCAAAGCGTTGCTTTGAGGTTAGCGGCTCGTAGACCAGTGGTCCTCCGGGTGGTGCTGGTGGTGCTTTTCCAGTCGGGAATAAAAGTTCTTCAAGTGGCCTTCCGGGGCTAAAGTATTCTTTTGCAACACCGGGTTCACTCAATCCAGCTTCATTTTGAGCGCGCACCCGAAAAGCGTACATCACGTCATTCAAAAGGTAAGGAATTGTGATTTCAGTCACTTCTTTTCCCACCTTCTTGAAAGGAACCCACTGTTTGCTGCAGGAATCCCATTTCTCAATGACATATGAATTAGTCGGCTGCGCTCCAGCTCCTGAACCCGGTCTCCAAGAGAGAAGACCGGATTTGCTTTCCGGAGAACCACCCGAAACAGGAACCAACCTTACTGACGTTGGGGCTGGTGGACGTCGAAGTTTATCTTCAATTGTAGGTGGTTTAGGAACGGTTGAAGTTACTGTTATTGACTCCCCAATTCGATTTACTGCTGAAATTGAAACTCTGTATTCGTGCTGTGGATTCAGTCCTTCCAGACGATATGTGGTTGTTTTGGGTCCAACAAAAACAGATTTTTGTTCCTCTGTGTCCGCATCAGTTATTACGAGTCTGTACCCGGTCAGGGGTAATCCACCAGTAAAGCTTGGAGGGCACCATGACACATCAATGGGTCTCCCAGGTGTTGAAAGACCACCAACGGGTGATATATCAACACCCCAAACGGAGGATGGTACGAATTCTCCACCAGGTAGAGTAATTGGTTTTTCCAATTGAAAAGGAGGAGCTGATGGCCGCCCTTCGGCGTCATGCGGAACTACACGAACCCAAACGTTACTAGGCACTTCTTCGCCGGAAGGTGCAGTTCGTGGAATTTCGGACAGGGGCACGACGTACCTTGTTTCACTTGGTGGTACTTCTGCCATTCGAGTCCATCGACCACTGGTAGGGCGCCAACGTTCAACAGTGAAACCACTCTGATCGCCAATTTCTGGCCATTCGACTGTGGCTGTTGTCTTACCAATGTCTGTTACTCTAAGACGGTCCAGAGGACGAGGTGTAGATGAAATTGGAGGCAAATCAAGCGTTTCGGTCAAGGGTGTTTCAGCAAAGAATCTTTCGAGTGGTGTTGCATCAAGTCCTGCTGATCTAGGTGTTGCAGTAGATCGACGAATCATATCCAGGGCAGCCTGCCTTCTTTGCAGAATGAATTCTGAGACAAAAGGCGTCGCAGCACCGGTACGAAGCATTGATATTTCTTCGTCAGCGTCGTACTCTGGCCTGGTAGGTGCAGTAACAGAAGGCAGAGGTTTCCAATCGCCTGGAATTTCTCCCGTCCTCTCTATTCGCTTCGCTCGCTCAAGAGGCACTTCAAATGGAGCTGATCTAGCCGTATCACCCAGTGAAGTGATGCGCATTAATGGTGTAGAGCGGGCTGGAGGGAGCTCAAAGGTTAACTCTCGTGGGGCCTCTTTCGGTACATGAGCAACTGGTTTCCACGTACGACGTTTTACATCCCAGCTCTCAACAGTATAACCACGAATAGAATCGACATCTCCACTTGTGGGTGTTTCCCAACGAAGAGTGGCTGGTATTTTTCCACCAGGAGTCGCCATAGACGGCACAAACTTGGCTTCGGTGATTGGTGGAGGTACACGGGGCTCCCTTGTTGGTTCAGATGCCAGAACAAAGTCCGTTTCAACCCATTCACTCTTGCCTTCGGGGTAGACCGCATTGACTCGGAATTTATAGACGGACTTAGGTCGTAGAGCCGTTGCCCTATATGTATAGGCAGTGTTTCCCAATTCATTTGGCATTTTGGGAACGAAGTCCATCTGAACCCACTCCAATCGAGCATCTTCAGTGTCCTGCATTTCAACAGTGAAACCATTCAAGGTTGGAACACCTGGTGATATCCATGTGACCTCTACCTTTCCAGAACCCGACTCAGAGGGTGGAGCTAGTTTGGCGACGACGCGTTTTGGTGGTTCAAGACGTAGTCTTTTCACATAGCTGTCAGCTGCAGTGAGAGGAGGTCCACATCCATCACTATTGATGGCCGAAACCCGGAAAAAGTATTCCTTATTCGGCTTGATTCCCGATACGACGACTGAAGGATTGATGAGCTCTTCTGGTCGATTGGAAACAATACTCTCCTCGTTGGGGTAGGTTCTCCAAGTAAAGCTTCGCCCCTCTCGCAATTCTAACTTGTATCCCTTTATTGGTAGATCTCCTGTGTTCACCGGAGGTCCCCACGCCAATTCAACCTGGCCAATATCGTGATCACGAACGTACAGTGGTCCCCTGGGTGCTCCGGGTGGTTCTAAAGTTGCAAGAGCAGAAGTTGACCGAGTAAGAAACAAATGCAAACATATTCTACATTCACCAAGAAAGTGAATGTATGCATAGGGATTCAAAAATTGCATAATTTTAGAACATTGGATTCAACGCATCTCAAAGCAAAATGTATCAGTAGATTAATAGACAACTTAGGGTGTGTAACACAAAGTACTGTACATTCACGCTAAGTACAAAAAGGTGCGACTCCTGGTTTGCACATTACAATTTGCTGAACTACTGGGCCTGTTTCTATGTTATTTGAACCTTAACCCCAAGTTTATAATGGACAATAGAAAAAACAAATTGCCTCAGGTTACACACAGTCAGCGTAATTTGACAAAGTGCTTTTGTAACCATTTGCTGATAAGGTAGCGAGGAGATAAGTAAATCCAAATAGAATTGTAACGAGCACTCTACATCAACATCTCGTGTAGCACATATGCATCAAGGTACCTGTCATTTTGCGCGGGTGAACATCAGCGGCAGTGACAAGCGGTTCAGAGAAACCGTTTTTGTTTTCAGCCACCACCTGGAATTCATAAGAAGTTCCCTCCATTAAGTAGGGAACCTTGAACTCAAATGCTCGTTGAAGACTACCAGAAACAACAGGAATACGTCCAACCTCCTGATTGCTCCTACGGAACATCTCACGCTTGAATATAGTGTATCCAGTAATAGGAGCGCCTCCATCACTGTACGGTGCTTTCCAACTGAGCACACAACTGTCTTGGGTGATATCGGAGACTACAAGTGGTCCAACAGGTTGTCCAGGAACGGCTGCGGAGAAAATCAAGTTTTAGTTACGTTGAAGTATTAAAAAAACGCAGATCACTCAAGTTAAGCCTACTAGTGACGGCTTCTGGAGAGACGGGTTCTGTGGTGGACACAATCTCTCCAGGACCCAGTTGGTTAACAGCTGCAACACCGAAGTAGTAGCTTTTGTCGGGGCTTAATCCACCCACAACAAGACGATTCATGTAGTGATCAAGGTTAGCAACAGCTTTCCATTCAGCACTAGGAGTTCCTGCTGCCTTTACGTACACCCTGAACCCGTCAAGAGCCAAATGATGTGGTCTGTGGGGGCCATGATCCTTTCTGCAATCATGCGGAACAAGCCATTCGACGGTGACACTGTCTGCTCCTTTGCCGACAACCCTGATCCATTCAGCTTTTGGTCTACAACCTGTGAAGAAAAGAGTACATACATATTATTGTTTGAAGAATTGTGGTATAATAAAATCGGATAACCCACTTTCATCTTCGGGCATTTCAAACAGCTCAGATTCCAAAAAGGGGCCGGTGCCAGCCCGATTGATCGCAGCAACACGGAAGTAGTACCCGTTAGAGCGCTTAAGTCCTGTTACTGGTGTAGTTGTAGGAAGAATTACATCAGTATCCTCACCAACCGTAGGCCCATGCAGGTGCACAACTTTGTGCCATGCTGTAGTATTCGCGTAACGCATCTGAACAATATAGCCCGTTAGCGGAATTCCACCATTGTCGGCTGGCTCTTGCCAGGACAAACGGGCAGATCCGTCGGATACAGACTCGCCTTTTTGTACTTCAGATATATGCATCGGTCCAACAGGTGCAGAGGGAGGACTGTAGGGACTAACCGCAAGAACGGGCTTGTCCATCTCCAACGGCTCACTTGTACCAGCGGTGTTTTCAGCAAGTACTCGGAATTTATAGCTCTCTCCTGGTCTTAAACCAGTGACAAGAACTGTTGTGCCCTCAGTTGCCAGTTTTCTAGCGACATGAACCCATCGATCCTTCATAGGCTCCCAGCGTTCTACGTGATACTCTGATGGAGGTCCGTAGCCAGAGGTTCCACCAAAAGGCGAGGGACCCCAATCTAGGACCATTTGACCCGCTTCAAGTGGATGTGAAACAATGGGAGCTGTGGGTTTCCCTGGAGCAGTAGGAGGTGCATTTGGCTTGTATGGCACTGAGTAGAGCGGTCCACCTGTCTTGCCAGCTTCATTGCGGGCAGAGACGCGGAAGGTGTAAGTGTCATCAGGGTTCAGTTTAGTCGCTTTAAATGTTGTGTCTTTCACAACACCCAAACTCTCCCAATGCTCGGTGCCTTCACGACCAGCTTCGACAATGTAACCCATTACTGGAGATCCTCCGTCATCATGAGGGGGTCGCCACGAAAGATTAGCAGTGGTACCATCCACAGGTGCCACTCGTAGAGGCTTTTCTGGCTCAGAGGGCGGTCCGATTGGACGATTGAGGGAGATAGATGATTCAGTATTCAACCATTCACCGTCGCCTTGGTCGTTAACGGCGCGGACTCGGAACCGGTACGCGATGCCCTCCCGAAGTTCACTCACGAGGCAGGTAGTCGTGGGTGCCATCACGGTGGCTAAGGGTTGCCAGCCATCAGATGAGCCCACTTCATTTCGTTCAATGTGATATTTTTTGATGGGAAGACCTCCATCATTCTCTGGTGGTTGCCAATTAAGCACCAACGAGGTCGCAGATTTGTCAGTGCATTTAAGTGGCCCCTTGCAAACACCAGGAACATCTGGAATGGGATAAGCCAAAAAAAATCCTTTTATCGCAATGGCAACTTAAATTAAATAAATGAGAGCGAAAACCTACCGAACGGACTTTTAACTGTAACTGGACCGGAATAGAGAGGTTCGCTCATGCCAGTGGCATTGAAAGCACACACTTTAAGGCCATATTCCACACCAGGCTGAAGATCTTCGATGACAGCGGTGCACTTGTTAGGTCCCTGTACTTTGATAGGTCGACCAAAGTCCTTCCTCTTCCCGTCTTTCCTTTCAACCACGTACCCAACAACTGCGGTTTCAAGACTTTCGCCTTCTCTAAGGGCCGGAACCTTCCAGGAGACTTCTATAGTGCTTCCATCATAGATACCCTTGGTGGGCTTTATTTCTCGAACTTCGATCGGACCTCTGGGCGTTTGTGGTGGAGCCATGACAACAAGTTCGAAGGGTGCATACGAACTTCCCGCCACGTTGGTAGCTTTGATGCGGTAGCAACCAGTATCAGTTAGAACCAGATTCTTCAAGTTGACATAGTATGAGTCTCCGTATTGTTCGACAAGACTACGATGTGAGGCTTCGCTGCTCAATGGGCGTCCACTCTCCAATTCTAACTCAACTGACGCCTGAACAGGGCTCTTGACAGATAACGGAACCCGTAGATTTGTCCCCTCGCGACATTTAAACAGCTTATCCGCAGTGATCTCAATTTTCGGGGGCTCTATCAAAAAAATTATGCATGTGAGGAAATCCGAAGTCTGTGATTTTACAGTGATAATTAGCGTAACGAGAATTACCATTGATTGAAGGAGTCTTTGGCTTTATAGCCTCCTTGAATTCGCGGACTTGCTCGACAATGTCTTTTGGCCGTCGATCTGAGGTCATATCAGTGACATCCTTTGGTGAACCGTCAACGCTATGTGCTTGAGTCGGGGAGGTCCCTTCCAAACCTGTTGAGTAAAAAAAAAATGACTCCTTATAACATTATGCACGATAAAACACATGAGTTCTTCTAATAATGCATTACTTTTTGGTTCCGGTTTGGCAAGCCAGTCAGTCGGTTCGGACGGTTCGCTCAGTCCAGCATGGGTGCGAGTAAGTACCCGGAACTGAATGTCCATACTAGGATTGAGGTCAGTCAAACGTAACCTGGTGGCATCCCTCACTGTCGAGGGACCAATACGAGTCCAACGGTTTGGTGGACTGCTCTTGATATCTGACGACTCTCTTGCCTCAACAACGTATCCGATGAGGTCCCTCTTGTCGAGAGATTCTGGAGGCTCCCATTTAACTGTGGCTTCACGACCACCATCTCTTGTAGCCACTACATTAATGGGCTCACCAGGCAGTTCTGGACGATGGAAGAAATAATAATTTACATGGAGAAAAAGTACCACTTCGAGGAATGGAAAATGAACTTACGAAGTTGACTTTGGAGCATGATAGGCGTGTCAATTTCAATCGGTTCACTACGACCGACTTCATTCTCAGCCGAAACGCGGAACGCATAAAGGACGCCTGATTTAAGATTCCGCGCCTTAAACTCAAGTTGAGACGGCAAGGTATTTCCGATCGTTGTCCAATTTCTATCGGCGATTGGAGCAGCCTCTGTCTTGTCCGTGGCTACAATCAAACTCTCAACAACGTATTGTGTGAGTTTAGATCCTCCGTCGGAAATTGGACGTTGCCACTGAACAAAACATGAATCCGTGTCACGTGTCTTCACGATGTTTACTGAGGCTGGTGGTTGAGGTTTATCAATAACCACTAGAGTGAACGCAGCATCTCCTCGCCCAGCAGGACCCTTGGCCTCAACACGGTAAACACCAGTGTCAGACTGTTCGAGGGCACTAATCACTAGACGTTCACGGGTTCTAATGGGACTAGTGGGTCTTTCCTTGGGATGAACGTCACCAAGTCCGCGTTCAACCGATCGACGAGGTGTCTCCTCAAGTGGTTGTCCATTATGTAACCATACTAGTTCCTCGCACCCTGGAACGGCTTCACAGAGAGCCTCAACAACCAGTCGGCCTTGAGCACTACCAGTCAATTTTCCATCACTGATACGACCAGTGACCTTTTCAGAGGCACCACGGGGATGTTCCAATTTAACTGATGGTTTTTGAGTCACTGTGACGCGACAGGTTGTACTGACGGATCCAGCAGCGTTTTCAGCTTTGCAAGTGTAAATTCCGGCATCTTCCAATTGAGCACGGCTTGTCTTCAAAGTGGCGTGACGATCAGTAGGTGAGCTAGTGGTGAATTTGCGTACTGGTTTGTCATCTTTGAACCTTGGACAAAGAAGTAAAAAAGAATCAGTTTGATTGTTGGCAGAAGTCATTAAAAGAAGTCAGAAAAAAGACTTACCAGGAAATCTTGGCCCTGGGTTCACCCAGCTTGAAGTCGCACTCGAGTTCGAGCGGTGTGTTTACAGACGTAGTTACGTTTTCCAGTGGTCGTAAAACAGAAGGTTTTGCTGATTCTGGAAAAGAAATGTAGATTATAGTATCTGACCAGAAAGAACTAAATAATTCGAATTACAAATATAATCCTACCAATAGCTTGCTTTGGTGTATATGGCTGGGAGGGATGAGAGAACTCTCCAGCACCGATGGAATTGACCGCAGCCACGCGAAACTCATATTCTGAATCAGGTTGGAGCTTGGTGATGGTCATCAGACAATCAATAGGTTCTTCCTCACAGGTTGCCCAGTGAGTTCCATCAGTAGTCTTGTACTGTACGACATAACGCTTAATTTTATCACCGCCATCATCAAGAGGTGGATTCCAGGTGAATGTAGCACTGTTTTCTGTTGTAATTGTTACCTCTGGTCTCGAGGGTCGATCTGGAGCATCTAAAGATAAAAAAATTCAAGGTAATCACAAAAATACATAGATTAAATGACGAATGAAACCACTGAAGAACTTATTGAGAGAGAAATTGTTTACTGTTCACATTTTTTGAGATGAGGCAATCAAATGGGTAATTTCTCTTATCTCCCAGCATGTCAATGCACTATAGTAATGCCCCAATTTTCAAATTGAGATTAAAACATTTTCCTAGCTGTACATACAATGAATTGAGCTGAATGTACTCTAGTAAATCATTTTTCATAGGATTGGATGTAAGAAGCCATGTTAACATAAACCAATGAGTACTAAAGTTCTTTTTAGATTCTTCATTGCTTCGTGAGTGCGGTCTAAGTAGCAAAAATGACCCAAGAATTTTAGACTTACTGAATGGTGGTTTGGTGGAAATGCGAGAACTTGGAATGGAAAAGTCGCTTGTCAACGCATCCGCGTTCTCAGCAGCGACACGGAATTCATAAACGTTATCGGGAATGAGGTCAGCCAACGAGACGGTGAGAGGTTTAGCCGGATTAGACACGGGTAGTTTGTCATTGGTCGCGCGAACCCAATTTTCCTTTCGATTAGCCCTCTTTTCCAAGTGATAGAAGGTGATTGGCGCACCACCATCAGAGGTTGGGGGTTCGATTCTAAGCTTACAAGACGTTGAAGTTACGTCCTCAACTTTGGGTGCGTTCGGAGTGTTTGGACGGCCTATAAATACAGATGTTTACTTAGACTATGAAGGCAAAAAAAAGAAAGCAAAAGACAACTGTTTTACTTGAAGCTGCTTTAACGCGAAGTGGAAGATCCATCTCCGCAGGCTCTGACCAGCCGTTAGCATTTTGAGCCAAAACGCGGAAGAAATACGACTGTCCAGGTTTCAAGTCGGTCACTTTTCGACTAGTTTCCATTGAGGGACTACCGACAGGAGCCCACGTTCTCTTGGAACCCTCACGTTTTTCTAGTATATAGTCGGTAATCGGCATTCCACCGTCTTTCTTTGGAGGTTCCCATGTAACCGTAGCAGACGTTGGTTCACCCTTTATCATCTCAGCTCTTAAGTTTTCCACGGGTTGCGGAACATCCATCACTTGGACTTTCAGTTCAAGACTAGCTTTTCCAAGTTCATTACTCACCTAAAAGACGCATACACAATCGAATAGCCGCTAAGAAAAATCAGGGAAAACTCCAACCGGTGCAAGTACAAACCTGAACAAGATAGCATCCCTCAGCAGTGTGATCAACACGACGCAGCTGCAGAGAAGTGAGCCCATACACGGTCTGAGTAGAGGTCATTGGCTTATCAGCGTTCTTCCCAATGGGCAAAATGCCACCATTGAATGACCAATTGACCTTTGGGGCAGGAGCTCCTGAATATGCTACCTCGACGATTGCACTTTTTTCGGAGGCAATAGTTAGTAGCTTCTTTCCCTCATAACTAATTTTCGGCGGGCTGTGTATTGTTAGCTGCGACGAGGTAGTTGATCCATTGATCAGCTGAGCCGTGTAAATGCCTTGATCACCTGGTCCAACGTTCACCACCTTCAAGCGGTGAATCATATTGGCTAGGGGTCCCTCACCAACGACTTCGTAGACAAATCTATAATCTGGCTTGATTTCCACACCATCTTTGAACCAGAGAAGGGTCATTCCAGGCCTCGACACTTCACATTCAAAAACAGCATCGTTGGGAAGTTCTTCAAGTTGAACATCAGCCAACTCCTTTGTGAAGGCCACATCAAAGGCTATAACAAAATAATGGTAACTGGCTACCGCTTCTTCCACTAATTCGTATTTAATAATAATAATAATAAGAACTTACGTTTTTGGAACCGTGGTGATGGCGTTGAAAAGGGACTGACACCAGCCACATTTTTAGCAGCTACACGGAATTGATAGTTCTTCCCTTCAGCCATCATCTCAAGTGGAACTATTATGTTCGAATCAACAATAGGAGCTGCTAGCAATACTGGGATCCATTGATCAGTGTCCTCCTGTTTCATCTCAACCAAAAACTCTGGCTTCGCTTCTTTTGTAGCAGGATAATCAGCGGGCTGGTCCCATGACAATTCAACCAGCTGATCTGCTGGAAGACCCTTTTCAGGAGTAAGCTTAGCACGTACGTTCTTGGGAGCTGATAAAACACCTAGGACGAAAATAGGCAAACAAAAATTCTCGTAACTCATTAAAGTCGACAAAAAAATCAAAATTATGAAAAATATGAAAAAAAAATTGCAACAAACACAAATGCATATCATGCAACGAAAGCGAACAAGGAAAAATATTAAAAAACAAAAAAATATACCGAAAGCAAGCTTGGTAGAAACCGGTTTGGTTTCGGCAAAGTCCGATGTACCAACGGAATTTTTCGCCGCAACAGAAAAAACGTAGGATTTGTCAACAAGAAGGTCATCAACGATAACGTCCAATTCCGAAGTTCTAGCAACCGGCGTAGAGACACGCTTCGAAAGTTCGCGCATCTCAACACAATATTCCAGAAGAGCTGCCTTATCATCACCAATAAACTCAGGAATATCCCAAGCAAGAGAAACGCTAATGCCAGTGTTGCAAGTGACGTGAAGGTTTCGAGGGCGAGAAGGCTTGTCCAGCACAATCAGGTGCACAGTCACGCTAGTCTCGCCAAGCTCGTTGGCAATCACCACAGTGTAGTCTCCAGCATCCTCACGCTTCACCTTACTCATAGGCAGTGATGTTAGGCCGGCTATCGCAGTGTCCGGCTTGAATCGGGGCGAGGTCTCTGGAGCACCCTCCGTCGGTGCCTTCCACGACCACTTTATGCTCGGCTTCGGGCTGGCCGTGAACGGCACCTCCACCACTGTGGAGGCTCCTGCCTTCAAAATAATGGTATCCTCGAACTTCTCCGACAGGCGTAGTGTGGGTGCAACTACAAGGGACACACAAAGACAACTCCATCACCACCAACGTCACACACGAGCACGCCCAAGGTGACAGCATCCTGTGTCACCGACAGCAACAGCAAGTACAACCCAGTGCCGCACAATACACTCACTCTTCATTTCCACTCCTCCAGTCGACGCAATTTTCTCCACCTGCACAGTGTACTCCCCAAGATCGTCCTCGGTGAGCTCTGTGAAGGTGATGCGATGAATGGTGGACTGCTTCTCCTCCTCCACCGTCACACCCTTCGGAAGGCGTGATGGCAGTGGTTTTCCGTTGTGCAGCCACTTGACCGGCTCCTTCGGCTTTCTGGAGAGCTCACACTCCAACACCACTGGCTTCTCCTTCGATGGTGCCTCAGTCACAACGATTTTCGGCAACTCACGAATGAACTCCAACGGAACGCCTTCGAAAGTAGCAGACAAAGAGAGCTCACTCACTTTGCACCTCCCGAGGCATTCAACTCGTGTCTCTCATGTGTGTCGTCGCCAAACCCTACACTCCAATCACTCATCTGCATGTCTGCACTCTACACTTTGCCCCGACTACTCACCTCACTTCACACCACTAACCCACCTAATCAAGCTGCTGCTTCAGGAGGCCTCACAACCGTCACCGCGGGATCCTGCTACACAACCTCCTCGCCCCACAAGCCTTTTCTTCTAATCCCAGTCACCCTCCTCCTCCTCCTCCTCCTCCTCCTCCACCACCACCACCACCACCACCACCACCTACTACTACTACTACTACCACCACCATCCTTACCCTTCCTCCTTGCCCTCCTTCGATCATTCATTCATTCATTCATTCATTTCAATGTGAATTCAGTGCAAAGTACACCAAGCCTAATCTAATCCACCCAAACCCAAAATTGAACCAACCCTAACTAACTACTGCTAATCAAGGCAGACATCTCAACCTACCCAATTGAATGGCATTGGACGGCTGAGAAGGCTTGCTCGTGCCCGCCTTGTTCTTTGCTGTCACGCGGAACTCGTAGTCGGTGAATTCCTTCATGTTGTCGGTGGGCAAGGTGACATGGAGATCTGTAAGATCCTTGGCCACCTCTTGCCAACGTGTTGTATCCTTCGGCTTCATCTCCACTACAAACTCGGTGGTCACATCGGTTGGCATTGGTCCAGTCTCCGCCGGCATCTCCCATGTCAACTCCACCGATTGGTCGCTCACCGGAGCCTTCTCCGGATTCACCGTGGCCTTGACGTTCACGGGACTCGGTGGTGGACCATACTGCAACTTCGTAGAGACGGGCTTTGTCTCCACAAAGTCCGATTGGCCAACTGTGTTCTTGGCTGCCACGGCAAAGATGTAGGACTTGTCCACACTCAGTGACTCCACCGGAGTAGACAACTCAACCGTCTTGGTCACTGGCTTGCCCACGCGTTGTGTGGCTTCGCGCATCTCCACCACATACTCCAGAGGCGCACCACTCGGCTCAAGGCCTGTAAACTCGGGCACATCCCAGTGGAACACCACGCGATCACCCGTGTTCTCTGTCACATGCGGATTGCGTGGTGGTGAAGGCTTGTCCAGCACAATCAGGTGCACAGTCACGCTAGTCTCGCCAAGCTCGTTGGCAATCACCACAGTGTAGTCTCCAGCATCCTCACGCTTCACCTTACTCATAGGCAGTGATGTTAGGCCGGCTATCGCAGTGTCCGGCTTGAATCGGGGCGAGGTCTCTGGAGCACCCTCCGTCGGTGCCTTCCACGACCACTTTATGCTCGGCTTCGGGCTGGCCGTGAACGGCACCTCCACCACTGTGGAGGCTCCTGCCTTCAAAATAATGGTATCCTCGAACTTCTCCGACAGGCGTAGTGTGGGTGCAACTACAAGGGACACACAAAGACAACTCCATCACCACCAACGTCACACACGAGCACGCCCAAGGTGACAGCATCCTGTGTCACCGACAGCAACAGCAAGTACAACCCAGTGCCGCACAATACACTCACTCTTCATTTCCACTCCTCCAGTCGACGCAATTTTCTCCACCTGCACAGTGTACTCCCCAAGATCGTCCTCGGTGAGCTCTGTGAAGGTGATGCGATGAATGGTGGACTGCTTCTCCTCCTCCACCGTCACACCCTTCGGAAGGCGTGATGGCAGTGGTTTTCCGTTGTGCAGCCACTTGACCGGCTCCTTCGGCTTTCTGGAGAGCTCACACTCCAACACCACTGGCTTCTCCTTCGATGGTGCCTCAGTCACAACGATTTTCGGCAACTCACGAATGAACTCCAACGGAACGCCTTCGAAAGTAGCAGACAAAGAGAGCTCACTCACTTTGCACCTCCCGAGGCATTCAACTCGTGTCTCTCATGTGTGTCGTCGCCAAACCCTACACTCCAATCACTCATCTGCATGTCTGCACTCTACACTTTGCCCCGACTACTCACCTCACTTCACACCACTAACCCACCTAATCAAGCTGCTGCTTCAGGAGGCCTCACAACCGTCACCGCGGGATCCTGCTACACAACCTCCTCGCCCCACAAGCCTTTTCTTCTAATCCCAGTCACCCTCCTCCTCCTCCTCCTCCTCCTCCTCCTCCTCCACCACCACCACCACCACCACCACCACCACCACCACCTACTACTACTACTACTACCACCACCATCCTTACCCTTCCTCCTTGCCCTCCTTCGATCATTCATTCATTCATTCATTCATTTCAATGTGAATTCAGTGCAAAGTACACCAAGCCTAATCTAATCCACCCAAACCCAAAATTGAACCAACCCTAACTAACTACTGCTAATCAAGGCAGACATCTCAACCTACCCAATTGAATGGCATTGGACGGCTGAGAAGGCTTGCTCGTGCCCGCCTTGTTCTTTGCTGTCACGCGGAACTCGTAGTCGGTGAATTCCTTCATGTTGTCGGTGGGCAAGGTGACATGGAGATCTGTAAGATCCTTGGCCACCTCTTGCCAACGTGTTGTATCCTTCGGCTTCATCTCCACTACAAACTCGGTGGTCACATCGGTTGGCATTGGTCCAGTCTCCGCCGGCATCTCCCATGTCAACTCCACCGATTGGTCGCTCACCGGAGCCTTCTCCGGATTCACCGTGGCCTTGACGTTCACGGGACTCGGTGGTGGACCATACTGCAACTTCGTAGAGACGGGCTTTGTCTCCACAAAGTCCGATTGGCCAACTGTGTTCTTGGCTGCCACGGCAAAGATGTAGGACTTGTCCACACTCAGTGACTCCACCGGAGTAGACAACTCAACCGTCTTGGTCACTGGCTTGCCCACGCGTTGTGTGGCTTCGCGCATCTCCACCACATACTCCAGAGGCGCACCACTCGGCTCAAGGCCTGTAAACTCGGGCACATCCCAGTGGAACACCACGCGATCACCCGTGTTCTCTGTCACATGCGGATTGCGTGGTGGTGAAGGCTTGTCCAGCACAATCAGGTGCACAGTCACGCTAGTCTCGCCAAGCTCGTTGGCAATCACCACAGTGTAGTCTCCAGCATCCTCACGCTTCACCTTACTCATAGGCAGTGATGTTAGGCCGGCTATCGCAGTGTCCGGCTTGAATCGGGGCGAGGTCTCTGGAGCACCCTCCGTCGGTGCCTTCCACGACCACTTTATGCTCGGCTTCGGGCTGGCCGTGAACGGCACCTCCACCACTGTGGAGGCTCCTGCCTTCAAAATAATGGTATCCTCGAACTTCTCCGACAGGCGTAGTGTGGGTGCAACTACAAGGGACACACAAAGACAACTCCATCACCACCAACGTCACACACGAGCACGCCCAAGGTGACAGCATCCTGTGTCACCGACAGCAACAGCAAGTACAACCCAGTGCCGCACAATACACTCACTCTTCATTTCCACTCCTCCAGTCGACGCAATTTTCTCCACCTGCACAGTGTACTCCCCAAGATCGTCCTCGGTGAGCTCTGTGAAGGTGATGCGATGAATGGTGGACTGCTTCTCCTCCTCCACCGTCACACCCTTCGGAAGGCGTGATGGCAGTGGTTTTCCGTTGTGCAGCCACTTGACCGGCTCCTTCGGCTTTCTGGAGAGCTCACACTCCAACACCACTGGCTTCTCCTTCGATGGTGCCTCAGTCACAACGATTTTCGGCAACTCACGAATGAACTCCAACGGAACGCCTTCGAAAGTAGCAGACAAAGAGAGCTCACTCACTTTGCACCTCCCGAGGCATTCAACTCGTGTCTCTCATGTGTGTCGTCGCCAAACCCTACACTCCAATCACTCATCTGCATGTCTGCACTCTACACTTTGCCCCGACTACTCACCTCACTTCACACCACTAACCCACCTAATCAAGCTGCTGCTTCAGGAGGCCTCACAACCGTCACCGCGGGATCCTGCTACACAACCTCCTCGCCCCACAAGCCTTTTCTTCTAATCCCAGTCACCTCCTCCTCCTCCTCCTCCTCCTCCTCCTCCACCACCACCACCACCACCACCACCACCTACTACTACTACTACTACCACCACCATCCTTACCCTTCCTCCTTGCCCTCCTTCGATCATTCATTCATTCATTCATTCATTTCAATGTGAATTCAGTGCAAAGTACACCAAGCCTAATCTAATCCACCCAAACCCAAAATTGAACCAACCCTAACTAACTACTGCTAATCAAGGCAGACATCTCAACCTACCCAATTGAATGGCATTGGACGGCTGAGAAGGCTTGCTCGTGCCCGCCTTGTTCTTTGCTGTCACGCGGAACTCGTAGTCGGTGAATTCCTTCATGTTGTCGGTGGGCAAGGTGACATGGAGATCTGTAAGATCCTTGGCCACCTCTTGCCAACGTGTTGTATCCTTCGGCTTCATCTCCACTACAAACTCGGTGGTCACATCGGTTGGCATTGGTCCAGTCTCCGCCGGCATCTCCCATGTCAACTCCACCGATTGGTCGCTCACCGGAGCCTTCTCCGGATTCACCGTGGCCTTGACGTTCACGGGACTCGGTGGTGGACCATACTGCAACTTCGTAGAGACGGGCTTTGTCTCCACAAAGTCCGATTGGCCAACTGTGTTCTTGGCTGCCACGGCAAAGATGTAGGACTTGTCCACACTCAGTGACTCCACCGGAGTAGACAACTCAACCGTCTTGGTCACTGGCTTGCCCACGCGTTGTGTGGCTTCGCGCATCTCCACCACATACTCCAGAGGCGCACCACTCGGCTCAAGGCCTGTAAACTCGGGCACATCCCAGTGGAACACCACGCGATCACCCGTGTTCTCTGTCACATGCGGATTGCGTGGTGGTGAAGGCTTGTCCAGCACAATCAGGTGCACAGTCACGCTAGTCTCGCCAAGCTCGTTGGCAATCACCACAGTGTAGTCTCCAGCATCCTCACGCTTCACCTTACTCATAGGCAGTGATGTTAGGCCGGCTATCGCAGTGTCCGGCTTGAATCGGGGCGAGGTCTCTGGAGCACCCTCCGTCGGTGCCTTCCACGACCACTTTATGCTCGGCTTCGGGCTGGCCGTGAACGGCACCTCCACCACTGTGGAGGCTCCTGCCTTCAAAATAATGGTATCCTCGAACTTCTCCGACAGGCGTAGTGTGGGTGCAACTACAAGGGACACACAAAGACAACTCCATCACCACCAACGTCACACACGAGCACGCCCAAGGTGACAGCATCCTGTGTCACCGACAGCAACAGCAAGTACAACCCAGTGCCGCACAATACACTCACTCTTCATTTCCACTCCTCCAGTCGACGCAATTTTCTCCACCTGCACAGTGTACTCCCCAAGATCGTCCTCGGTGAGCTCTGTGAAGGTGATGCGATGAATGGTGGACTGCTTCTCCTCCTCCACCGTCACACCCTTCGGAAGGCGTGATGGCAGTGGTTTTCCGTTGTGCAGCCACTTGACCGGCTCCTTCGGCTTTCTGGAGAGCTCACACTCCAACACCACTGGCTTCTCCTTCGATGGTGCCTCAGTCACAACGATTTTCGGCAACTCACGAATGAACTCCAACGGAACGCCTTCGAAAGTAGCAGACAAAGAGAGCTCACTCACTTTGCACCTCCCGAGGCATTCAACTCGTGTCTCTCATGTGTGTCGTCGCCAAACCCTACACTCCAATCACTCATCTGCATGTCTGCACTCTACACTTTGCCCCGACTACTCACCTCACTTCACACCACTAACCCACCTAATCAAGCTGCTGCTTCAGGAGGCCTCACAACCGTCACCGCGGGATCCTGCTACACAACCTCCTCGCCCCACAAGCCTTTTCTTCTAATCCCAGTCACCCTCCTCCTCCTCCTCCTCCTCCTCCTCCTCCACCACCACCACCACCACCACCTACTACTACTACTACTACTACCACCACCATCCTTACCCTTCCTCCTTGCCCTCCTTCGATCATTCATTCATTCATTCATTCATTTCAATGTGAATTCAGTGCAAAGTACACCAAGCCTAATCTAATCCACCCAAACCCAAAATTGAACCAACCCTAACTAACTACTGCTAATCAAGGCAGACATCTCAACCTACCCAATTGAATGGCATTGGACGGCTGAGAAGGCTTGCTCGTGCCCGCCTTGTTCTTTGCTGTCACGCGGAACTCGTAGTCGGTGAATTCCTTCATGTTGTCGGTGGGCAAGGTGACATGGAGATCTGTAAGATCCTTGGCCACCTCTTGCCAACGTGTTGTATCCTTCGGCTTCATCTCCACTACAAACTCGGTGGTCACATCGGTTGGCATTGGTCCAGTCTCCGCCGGCATCTCCCATGTCAACTCCACCGATTGGTCGCTCACCGGAGCCTTCTCCGGATTCACCGTGGCCTTGACGTTCACGGGACTCGGTGGTGGACCATACTGCAACTTCGTAGAGACGGGCTTTGTCTCCACAAAGTCCGATTGGCCAACTGTGTTCTTGGCTGCCACGGCAAAGATGTAGGACTTGTCCACACTCAGTGACTCCACCGGAGTAGACAACTCAACCGTCTTGGTCACTGGCTTGCCCACGCGTTGTGTGGCTTCGCGCATCTCCACCACATACTCCAGAGGCGCACCACTCGGCTCAAGGCCTGTAAACTCGGGCACATCCCAGTGGAACACCACGCGATCACCCGTGTTCTCTGTCACATGCGGATTGCGTGGTGGTGAAGGCTTGTCCAGCACAATCAGGTGCACAGTCACGCTAGTCTCGCCAAGCTCGTTGGCAATCACCACAGTGTAGTCTCCAGCATCCTCACGCTTCACCTTACTCATAGGCAGTGATGTTAGGCCGGCTATCGCAGTGTCCGGCTTGAATCGGGGCGAGGTCTCTGGAGCACCCTCCGTCGGTGCCTTCCACGACCACTTTATGCTCGGCTTCGGGCTGGCCGTGAACGGCACCTCCACCACTGTGGAGGCTCCTGCCTTCAAAATAATGGTATCCTCGAACTTCTCCGACAGGCGTAGTGTGGGTGCAACTACAAGGGACACACAAAGACAACTCCATCACCACCAACGTCACACACGAGCACGCCCAAGGTGACAGCATCCTGTGTCACCGACAGCAACAGCAAGTACAACCCAGTGCCGCACAATACACTCACTCTTCATTTCCACTCCTCCAGTCGACGCAATTTTCTCCACCTGCACAGTGTACTCCCCAAGATCGTCCTCGGTGAGCTCTGTGAAGGTGATGCGATGAATGGTGGACTGCTTCTCCTCCTCCACCGTCACACCCTTCGGAAGGCGTGATGGCAGTGGTTTTCCGTTGTGCAGCCACTTGACCGGCTCCTTCGGCTTTCTGGAGAGCTCACACTCCAACACCACTGGCTTCTCCTTCGATGGTGCCTCAGTCACAACGATTTTCGGCAACTCACGAATGAACTCCAACGGAACGCCTTCGAAAGTAGCAGACAAAGAGAGCTCACTCACTTTGCACCTCCCGAGGCATTCAACTCGTGTCTCTCATGTGTGTCGTCGCCAAACCCTACACTCCAATCACTCATCTGCATGTCTGCACTCTACACTTTGCCCCGACTACTCACCTCACTTCACACCACTAACCCACCTAATCAAGCTGCTGCTTCAGGAGGCCTCACAACCGTCACCGCGGGATCCTGCTACACAACCTCCTCGCCCCACAAGCCTTTTCTTCTAATCCCAGTCACCCTCCTCCTCCTCCTCCTCCTCCTCCTCCTCCACCACCACCACCACCACCACCACCTACTACTACTACTACTACCACCACCATCCTTACCCTTCCTCCTTGCCCTCCTTCGATCATTCATTCATTCATTCATTCATTTCAATGTGAATTCAGTGCAAAGTACACCAAGCCTAATCTAATCCACCCAAACCCAAAATTGAACCAACCCTAACTAACTACTGCTAATCAAGGCAGACATCTCAACCTACCCAATTGAATGGCATTGGACGGCTGAGAAGGCTTGCTCGTGCCCGCCTTGTTCTTTGCTGTCACGCGGAACTCGTAGTCGGTGAATTCCTTCATGTTGTCGGTGGGCAAGGTGACATGGAGATCTGTAAGATCCTTGGCCACCTCTTGCCAACGTGTTGTATCCTTCGGCTTCATCTCCACTACAAACTCGGTGGTCACATCGGTTGGCATTGGTCCAGTCTCCGCCGGCATCTCCCATGTCAACTCCACCGATTGGTCGCTCACCGGAGCCTTCTCCGGATTCACCGTGGCCTTGACGTTCACGGGACTCGGTGGTGGACCATACTGCAACTTCGTAGAGACGGGCTTTGTCTCCACAAAGTCCGATTGGCCAACTGTGTTCTTGGCTGCCACGGCAAAGATGTAGGACTTGTCCACACTCAGTGACTCCACCGGAGTAGACAACTCAACCGTCTTGGTCACTGGCTTGCCCACGCGTTGTGTGGCTTCGCGCATCTCCACCACATACTCCAGAGGCGCACCACTCGGCTCAAGGCCTGTAAACTCGGGCACATCCCAGTGGAACACCACGCGATCACCCGTGTTCTCTGTCACATGCGGATTGCGTGGTGGTGAAGGCTTGTCCAGCACAATCAGGTGCACAGTCACGCTAGTCTCGCCAAGCTCGTTGGCAATCACCACAGTGTAGTCTCCAGCATCCTCACGCTTCACCTTACTCATAGGCAGTGATGTTAGGCCGGCTATCGCAGTGTCCGGCTTGAATCGGGGCGAGGTCTCTGGAGCACCCTCCGTCGGTGCCTTCCACGACCACTTTATGCTCGGCTTCGGGCTGGCCGTGAACGGCACCTCCACCACTGTGGAGGCTCCTGCCTTCAAAATAATGGTATCCTCGAACTTCTCCGACAGGCGTAGTGTGGGTGCAACTACAAGGGACACACAAAGACAACTCCATCACCACCAACGTCACACACGAGCACGCCCAAGGTGACAGCATCCTGTGTCACCGACAGCAACAGCAAGTACAACCCAGTGCCGCACAATACACTCACTCTTCATTTCCACTCCTCCAGTCGACGCAATTTTCTCCACCTGCACAGTGTACTCCCCAAGATCGTCCTCGGTGAGCTCTGTGAAGGTGATGCGATGAATGGTGGACTGCTTCTCCTCCTCCACCGTCACACCCTTCGGAAGGCGTGATGGCAGTGGTTTTCCGTTGTGCAGCCACTTGACCGGCTCCTTCGGCTTTCTGGAGAGCTCACACTCCAACACCACTGGCTTCTCCTTCGATGGTGCCTCAGTCACAACGATTTTCGGCAACTCACGAATGAACTCCAACGGAACGCCTTCGAAAGTAGCAGACAAAGAGAGCTCACTCACTTTGCACCTCCCGAGGCATTCAACTCGTGTCTCTCATGTGTGTCGTCGCCAAACCCTACACTCCAATCACTCATCTGCATGTCTGCACTCTACACTTTGCCCCGACTACTCACCTCACTTCACACCACTAACCCACCTAATCAAGCTGCTGCTTCAGGAGGCCTCACAACCGTCACCGCGGGATCCTGCTACACAACCTCCTCGCCCCACAAGCCTTTTCTTCTAATCCCAGTCACCCTCCTCCTCCTCCTCCTCCTCCTCCTCCTCCACCACCACCACCACCACCACCACCACCTACTACTACTACTACTACCACCACCATCCTTACCCTTCCTCCTTGCCCTCCTTCGATCATTCATTCATTCATTCATTCATTTCAATGTGAATTCAGTGCAAAGTACACCAAGCCTAATCTAATCCACCCAAACCCAAAATTGAACCAACCCTAACTAACTACTGCTAATCAAGGCAGACATCTCAACCTACCCAATTGAATGGCATTGGACGGCTGAGAAGGCTTGCTCGTGCCCGCCTTGTTCTTTGCTGTCACGCGGAACTCGTAGTCGGTGAATTCCTTCATGTTGTCGGTGGGCAAGGTGACATGGAGATCTGTAAGATCCTTGGCCACCTCTTGCCAACGTGTTGTATCCTTCGGCTTCATCTCCACTACAAACTCGGTGGTCACATCGGTTGGCATTGGTCCAGTCTCCGCCGGCATCTCCCATGTCAACTCCACCGATTGGTCGCTCACCGGAGCCTTCTCCGGATTCACCGTGGCCTTGACGTTCACGGGACTCGGTGGTGGACCATACTGCAACTTCGTAGAGACGGGCTTTGTCTCCACAAAGTCCGATTGGCCAACTGTGTTCTTGGCTGCCACGGCAAAGATGTAGGACTTGTCCACACTCAGTGACTCCACCGGAGTAGACAACTCAACCGTCTTGGTCACTGGCTTGCCCACGCGTTGTGTGGCTTCGCGCATCTCCACCACATACTCCAGAGGCGCACCACTCGGCTCAAGGCCTGTAAACTCGGGCACATCCCAGTGGAACACCACGCGATCACCCGTGTTCTCTGTCACATGCGGATTGCGTGGTGGTGAAGGCTTGTCCAGCACAATCAGGTGCACAGTCACGCTAGTCTCGCCAAGCTCGTTGGCAATCACCACAGTGTAGTCTCCAGCATCCTCACGCTTCACCTTACTCATAGGCAGTGATGTTAGGCCGGCTATCGCAGTGTCCGGCTTGAATCGGGGCGAGGTCTCTGGAGCACCCTCCGTCGGTGCCTTCCACGACCACTTTATGCTCGGCTTCGGGCTGGCCGTGAACGGCACCTCCACCACTGTGGAGGCTCCTGCCTTCAAAATAATGGTATCCTCGAACTTCTCCGACAGGCGTAGTGTGGGTGCAACTACAAGGGACACACAAAGACAACTCCATCACCACCAACGTCACACACGAGCACGCCCAAGGTGACAGCATCCTGTGTCACCGACAGCAACAGCAAGTACAACCCAGTGCCGCACAATACACTCACTCTTCATTTCCACTCCTCCAGTCGACGCAATTTTCTCCACCTGCACAGTGTACTCCCCAAGATCGTCCTCGGTGAGCTCTGTGAAGGTGATGCGATGAATGGTGGACTGCTTCTCCTCCTCCACCGTCACACCCTTCGGAAGGCGTGATGGCAGTGGTTTTCCGTTGTGCAGCCACTTGACCGGCTCCTTCGGCTTTCTGGAGAGCTCACACTCCAACACCACTGGCTTCTCCTTCGATGGTGCCTCAGTCACAACGATTTTCGGCAACTCACGAATGAACTCCAACGGAACGCCTTCGAAAGTAGCAGACAAAGAGAGCTCACTCACTTTGCACCTCCCGAGGCATTCAACTCGTGTCTCTCATGTGTGTCGTCGCCAAACCCTACACTCCAATCACTCATCTGCATGTCTGCACTCTACACTTTGCCCCGACTACTCACCTCACTTCACACCACTAACCCACCTAATCAAGCTGCTGCTTCAGGAGGCCTCACAACCGTCACCGCGGGATCCTGCTACACAACCTCCTCGCCCCACAAGCCTTTTCTTCTAATCCCAGTCACCCTCCTCCTCCTCCTCCTCCTCCTCCTCCTCCTCCACCACCACCACCACAACCACCACCACCACCTACTACTACTACTACTACCACCACCATCCTTACCCTTCCTCCTTGCCCTCCTTCGATCATTCATTCATTCATTCATTCATTTCAATGTGAATTCAGTGCAAAGTACACCAAGCCTAATCTAATCCACCCAAACCCAAAATTGAACCAACCCTAACTAACTACTGCTAATCAAGGCAGACATCTCAACCTACCCAATTGAATGGCATTGGACGGCTGAGAAGGCTTGCTCGTGCCCGCCTTGTTCTTTGCTGTCACGCGGAACTCGTAGTCGGTGAATTCCTTCATGTTGTCGGTGGGCAAGGTGACATGGAGATCTGTAAGATCCTTGGCCACCTCTTGCCAACGTGTTGTATCCTTCGGCTTCATCTCCACTACAAACTCGGTGGTCACATCGGTTGGCATTGGTCCAGTCTCCGCCGGCATCTCCCATGTCAACTCCACCGATTGGTCGCTCACCGGAGCCTTCTCCGGATTCACCGTGGCCTTGACGTTCACGGGACTCGGTGGTGGACCATACTGCAACTTCGTAGAGACGGGCTTTGTCTCCACAAAGTCCGATTGGCCAACTGTGTTCTTGGCTGCCACGGCAAAGATGTAGGACTTGTCCACACTCAGTGACTCCACCGGAGTAGACAACTCAACCGTCTTGGTCACTGGCTTGCCCACGCGTTGTGTGGCTTCGCGCATCTCCACCACATACTCCAGAGGCGCACCACTCGGCTCAAGGCCTGTAAACTCGGGCACATCCCAGTGGAACACCACGCGATCACCCGTGTTCTCTGTCACATGCGGATTGCGTGGTGGTGAAGGCTTGTCCAGCACAATCAGGTGCACAGTCACGCTAGTCTCGCCAAGCTCGTTGGCAATCACCACAGTGTAGTCTCCAGCATCCTCACGCTTCACCTTACTCATAGGCAGTGATGTTAGGCCGGCTATCGCAGTGTCCGGCTTGAATCGGGGCGAGGTCTCTGGAGCACCCTCCGTCGGTGCCTTCCACGACCACTTTATGCTCGGCTTCGGGCTGGCCGTGAACGGCACCTCCACCACTGTGGAGGCTCCTGCCTTCAAAATAATGGTATCCTCGAACTTCTCCGACAGGCGTAGTGTGGGTGCAACTACAAGGGACACACAAAGACAACTCCATCACCACCAACGTCACACACGAGCACGCCCAAGGTGACAGCATCCTGTGTCACCGACAGCAACAGCAAGTACAACCCAGTGCCGCACAATACACTCACTCTTCATTTCCACTCCTCCAGTCGACGCAATTTTCTCCACCTGCACAGTGTACTCCCCAAGATCGTCCTCGGTGAGCTCTGTGAAGGTGATGCGATGAATGGTGGACTGCTTCTCCTCCTCCACCGTCACACCCTTCGGAAGGCGTGATGGCAGTGGTTTTCCGTTGTGCAGCCACTTGACCGGCTCCTTCGGCTTTCTGGAGAGCTCACACTCCAACACCACTGGCTTCTCCTTCGATGGTGCCTCAGTCACAACGATTTTCGGCAACTCACGAATGAACTCCAACGGAACGCCTTCGAAAGTAGCAGACAAAGAGAGCTCACTCACTTTGCACCTCCCGAGGCATTCAACTCGTGTCTCTCATGTGTGTCGTCGCCAAACCCTACACTCCAATCACTCATCTGCATGTCTGCACTCTACACTTTGCCCCGACTACTCACCTCACTTCACACCACTAACCCACCTAATCAAGCTGCTGCTTCAGGAGGCCTCACAACCGTCACCGCGGGATCCTGCTACACAACCTCCTCGCCCCACAAGCCTTTTCTTCTAATCCCAGTCACCCCCTCCTCCTCCTCCTCCTCCTCCTCCTCCACCACCACCACCACCACCACCACCACCACCACCTACTACTACTACTACTACCACCACCATCCTTACCCTTCCTCCTTGCCCTCCTTCGATCATTCATTCATTCATTCATTCATTTCAATGTGAATTCAGTGCAAAGTACACCAAGCCTAATCTAATCCACCCAAACCCAAAATTGAACCAACCCTAACTAACTACTGCTAATCAAGGCAGACATCTCAACCTACCCAATTGAATGGCATTGGACGGCTGAGAAGGCTTGCTCGTGCCCGCCTTGTTCTTTGCTGTCACGCGGAACTCGTAGTCGGTGAATTCCTTCATGTTGTCGGTGGGCAAGGTGACATGGAGATCTGTAAGATCCTTGGCCACCTCTTGCCAACGTGTTGTATCCTTCGGCTTCATCTCCACTACAAACTCGGTGGTCACATCGGTTGGCATTGGTCCAGTCTCCGCCGGCATCTCCCATGTCAACTCCACCGATTGGTCGCTCACCGGAGCCTTCTCCGGATTCACCGTGGCCTTGACGTTCACGGGACTCGGTGGTGGACCATACTGCAACTTCGTAGAGACGGGCTTTGTCTCCACAAAGTCCGATTGGCCAACTGTGTTCTTGGCTGCCACGGCAAAGATGTAGGACTTGTCCACACTCAGTGACTCCACCGGAGTAGACAACTCAACCGTCTTGGTCACTGGCTTGCCCACGCGTTGTGTGGCTTCGCGCATCTCCACCACATACTCCAGAGGCGCACCACTCGGCTCAAGGCCTGTAAACTCGGGCACATCCCAGTGGAACACCACGCGATCACCCGTGTTCTCTGTCACATGCGGATTGCGTGGTGGTGAAGGCTTGTCCAGCACAATCAGGTGCACAGTCACGCTAGTCTCGCCAAGCTCGTTGGCAATCACCACAGTGTAGTCTCCAGCATCCTCACGCTTCACCTTACTCATAGGCAGTGATGTTAGGCCGGCTATCGCAGTGTCCGGCTTGAATCGGGGCGAGGTCTCTGGAGCACCCTCCGTCGGTGCCTTCCACGACCACTTTATGCTCGGCTTCGGGCTGGCCGTGAACGGCACCTCCACCACTGTGGAGGCTCCTGCCTTCAAAATAATGGTATCCTCGAACTTCTCCGACAGGCGTAGTGTGGGTGCAACTACAAGGGACACACAAAGACAACTCCATCACCACCAACGTCACACACGAGCACGCCCAAGGTGACAGCATCCTGTGTCACCGACAGCAACAGCAAGTACAACCCAGTGCCGCACAATACACTCACTCTTCATTTCCACTCCTCCAGTCGACGCAATTTTCTCCACCTGCACAGTGTACTCCCCAAGATCGTCCTCGGTGAGCTCTGTGAAGGTGATGCGATGAATGGTGGACTGCTTCTCCTCCTCCACCGTCACACCCTTCGGAAGGCGTGATGGCAGTGGTTTTCCGTTGTGCAGCCACTTGACCGGCTCCTTCGGCTTTCTGGAGAGCTCACACTCCAACACCACTGGCTTCTCCTTCGATGGTGCCTCAGTCACAACGATTTTCGGCAACTCACGAATGAACTCCAACGGAACGCCTTCGAAAGTAGCAGACAAAGAGAGCTCACTCACTTTGCACCTCCCGAGGCATTCAACTCGTGTCTCTCATGTGTGTCGTCGCCAAACCCTACACTCCAATCACTCATCTGCATGTCTGCACTCTACACTTTGCCCCGACTACTCACCTCACTTCACACCACTAACCCACCTAATCAAGCTGCTGCTTCAGGAGGCCTCACAACCGTCACCGCGGGATCCTGCTACACAACCTCCTCGCCCCACAAGCCTTTTCTTCTAATCCCAGTCACCCTCCTCCTCCTCCTCCTCCTCCTCCTCCACCACCACCACCACCACCACCTACTACTACTACTACCACCACCATCCTTACCCTTCCTCCTTGCCCTCCTTCGATCATTCATTCATTCATTCATTCATTTCAATGTGAATTCAGTGCAAAGTACACCAAGCCTAATCTAATCCACCCAAACCCAAAATTGAACCAACCCTAACTAACTACTGCTAATCAAGGCAGACATCTCAACCTACCCAATTGAATGGCATTGGACGGCTGAGAAGGCTTGCTCGTGCCCGCCTTGTTCTTTGCTGTCACGCGGAACTCGTAGTCGGTGAATTCCTTCATGTTGTCGGTGGGCAAGGTGACATGGAGATCTGTAAGATCCTTGGCCACCTCTTGCCAACGTGTTGTATCCTTCGGCTTCATCTCCACTACAAACTCGGTGGTCACATCGGTTGGCATTGGTCCAGTCTCCGCCGGCATCTCCCATGTCAACTCCACCGATTGGTCGCTCACCGGAGCCTTCTCCGGATTCACCGTGGCCTTGACGTTCACGGGACTCGGTGGTGGACCATACTGCAACTTCGTAGAGACGGGCTTTGTCTCCACAAAGTCCGATTGGCCAACTGTGTTCTTGGCTGCCACGGCAAAGATGTAGGACTTGTCCACACTCAGTGACTCCACCGGAGTAGACAACTCAACCGTCTTGGTCACTGGCTTGCCCACGCGTTGTGTGGCTTCGCGCATCTCCACCACATACTCCAGAGGCGCACCACTCGGCTCAAGGCCTGTAAACTCGGGCACATCCCAGTGGAACACCACGCGATCACCCGTGTTCTCTGTCACATGCGGATTGCGTGGTGGTGAAGGCTTGTCCAGCACAATCAGGTGCACAGTCACGCTAGTCTCGCCAAGCTCGTTGGCAATCACCACAGTGTAGTCTCCAGCATCCTCACGCTTCACCTTACTCATAGGCAGTGATGTTAGGCCGGCTATCGCAGTGTCCGGCTTGAATCGGGGCGAGGTCTCTGGAGCACCCTCCGTCGGTGCCTTCCACGACCACTTTATGCTCGGCTTCGGGCTGGCCGTGAACGGCACCTCCACCACTGTGGAGGCTCCTGCCTTCAAAATAATGGTATCCTCGAACTTCTCCGACAGGCGTAGTGTGGGTGCAACTACAAGGGACACACAAAGACAACTCCATCACCACCAACGTCACACACGAGCACGCCCAAGGTGACAGCATCCTGTGTCACCGACAGCAACAGCAAGTACAACCCAGTGCCGCACAATACACTCACTCTTCATTTCCACTCCTCCAGTCGACGCAATTTTCTCCACCTGCACAGTGTACTCCCCAAGATCGTCCTCGGTGAGCTCTGTGAAGGTGATGCGATGAATGGTGGACTGCTTCTCCTCCTCCACCGTCACACCCTTCGGAAGGCGTGATGGCAGTGGTTTTCCGTTGTGCAGCCACTTGACCGGCTCCTTCGGCTTTCTGGAGAGCTCACACTCCAACACCACTGGCTTCTCCTTCGATGGTGCCTCAGTCACAACGATTTTCGGCAACTCACGAATGAACTCCAACGGAACGCCTTCGAAAGTAGCAGACAAAGAGAGCTCACTCACTTTGCACCTCCCGAGGCATTCAACTCGTGTCTCTCATGTGTGTCGTCGCCAAACCCTACACTCCAATCACTCATCTGCATGTCTGCACTCTACACTTTGCCCCGACTACTCACCTCACTTCACACCACTAACCCACCTAATCAAGCTGCTGCTTCAGGAGGCCTCACAACCGTCACCGCGGGATCCTGCTACACAACCTCCTCGCCCCACAAGCCTTTTCTTCTAATCCCAGTCACCCTCCTCCTCCTCCTCCTCCTCCTCCACCACCACCACCACCACCACCTACTACTACTACTACTACTACCACCACCATCCTTACCCTTCCTCCTTGCCCTCCTTCGATCATTCATTCATTCATTCATTCATTCATTCATTCATTCATTCATTCATTCATTCATTCATTCATTCATTCATTCATTCATTCATTCATTCATTCATTCATTCATTCATTCTTCATTCATTCATCATTCATTCATTCATTCATTCATTCATTCATTCATTCATTCATTCATTCATTCATTCATTCATTCATTCATTCATTCATTCATTTCATTCATTCATTCATTCATTCATTCATTCATTCATTCATTCATTCATTCATTCATTCATTCATTCATTCATTCATTCATTCTCATTCATTCATTCATTCATTCATTCATTCATTCATTCATTCATTCATTCATTCATTCATTCATTCATTCATTCATTCATTCATTCATTCATTCATTCATTCATTCATTCATTCATTCATTCATTCATTCATTCATTCATTCATTCATTCATTCATTCATTCATTCATTCATTCATTCATTCATTCATTCATTCATTCATTCATTCATTCATTCATTTATTCATTTATTCATTCATTCATTCATTCACTCATTCACTCATTCATTCATTCATTCATTCATTCATTTCAATGTGAATTCAGTGCAAAGTACATCAAGCCTAATCTAATCCACCCAAACCCAAAATTGAACCAACCCTAACTAACTACTGCTAATCAAGGCAGACATCTCAACCTACCCAATTGAATGGCATTGGACGGCTGAGAAGGCTTGCTCGTGCCCGCCTTGTTCTTTGCTGTCACGCGGAACTCGTAGTCGGTGAATTCCTTCATGTTGTCGGTGGGCAAGGTGACATGGAGATCTGTAAGATCCTTGGCCACCTCTTGCCAACGTGTTGTATCCTTCGGCTTCATCTCCACTACAAACTCGGTGGTCACATCGGTTGGCATTGGTCCAGTCTCCGCCGGCATCTCCCATGTCAACTCCACCGATTGGTCGCTCACCGGAGCCTTCTCCGGATTCACCGTGGCCTTGACGTTCACGGGACTCGGTGGTGGACCATACTGCAACTTCGTAGAGACGGGCTTTGTCTCCACAAAGTCCGATTGGCCAACTGTGTTCTTGGCTGCCACGGCAAAGATGTAGGACTTGTCCACACTCAGTGACTCCACCGGAGTAGACAACTCAACCGTCTTGGTCACTGGCTTGCCCACGCGTTGTGTGGCTTCGCGCATCTCCACCACATACTCCAGAGGCGCACCACTCGGCTCAAGGCCTGTAAACTCGGGCACATCCCAGTGGAACACCACGCGATCACCCGTGTTCTCTGTCACATGCGGATTGCGTGGTGGTGAAGGCTTGTCCAGCACAATCAGGTGCACAGTCACGCTAGTCTCGCCAAGCTCGTTGGCAATCACCACAGTGTAGTCTCCAGCATCCTCACGCTTCACCTTACTCATAGGCAGTGATGTTAGGCCGGCTATCGCAGTGTCCGGCTTGAATCGGGGCGAGGTCTCTGGAGCACCCTCCGTCGGTGCCTTCCACGACCACTTTATGCTCGGCTTCGGGCTGGCCGTGAACGGCACCTCCACCACTGTGGAGGCTCCTGCCTTCAAAATAATGGTATCCTCGAACTTCTCCGACAGGCGTAGTGTGGGTGCAACTACAAGGGACACACAAAGACAACTCCATCACCACCAACGTCACACACGAGCACGCCCAAGGTGACAGCATCCTGTGTCACCGACAGCAACAGCAAGTACAACCCAGTGCCGCACAATACACTCACTCTTCATTTCCACTCCTCCAGTCGACGCAATTTTCTCCACCTGCACAGTGTACTCCCCAAGATCGTCCTCGGTGAGCTCTGTGAAGGTGATGCGATGAATGGTGGACTGCTTCTCCTCCTCCACCGTCACACCCTTCGGAAGGCGTGATGGCAGTGGTTTTCCGTTGTGCAGCCACTTGACCGGCTCCTTCGGCTTTCTGGAGAGCTCACACTCCAACACCACTGGCTTCTCCTTCGATGGTGCCTCAGTCACAACGATTTTCGGCAACTCACGAATGAACTCCAACGGAACGCCTTCGAAAGTAGCAGACAAAGAGAGCTCACTCACTTTGCACCTCCCGAGGCATTCAACTCGTGTCTCTCATGTGTGTCGTCGCCAAACCCTACACTCCAATCACTCATCTGCATGTCTGCACTCTACACTTTGCCCCGACTACTCACCTCACTTCACACCACTAACCCACCTAATCAAGCTGCTGCTTCAGGAGGCCTCACAACCGTCACCGCGGGATCCTGCTACACAACCTCCTCGCCCCACAAGCCTTTTCTTCTAATCCCAGTCACCCTCCTCCTCCTCCTCCTCCTCCTCCTCCACCACCACCACCACCACCACCTACTACTACTACTACTACTACCACCACCATCCTTACCCTTCCTCCTTGCCCTCCTTCGATCATTCATTCATTCATTCATTCATTCATTCATTCATTCATTCATTCATTCATTCATTCATTCATTCATTCATTCATTCATTCATTCATTCATTCATTCATTCATTCATTCATTCATTCATTCATTCATTCATTCATTCATTCATTCATTCATTCATTCATTCATTCATTCATTCATTCATTCATTCATTCATTCATTCATTCATTCATTCATTTATTCATTTATTCATTCATTCATTCATTCATTCATTCACTCATTCACTCATTCATTCATTCATTCATTCATTCATTTCAATGTGAATTCAGTGCAAAGTACACCAAGCCTAATCTAATCCACCCAAACCCAAAATTGAACCAACCCTAACTAACTACTGCTAATCAAGGCAGACATCTCAACCTACCCAATTGAATGGCATTGGACGGCTGAGAAGGCTTGCTCGTGCCCGCCTTGTTCTTTGCTGTCACGCGGAACTCGTAGTCGGTGAATTCCTTCATGTTGTCGGTGGGCAAGGTGACATGGAGATCTGTAAGATCCTTGGCCACCTCTTGCCAACGTGTTGTATCCTTCGGCTTCATCTCCACTACAAACTCGGTGGTCACATCGGTTGGCATTGGTCCAGTCTCCGCCGGCATCTCCCATGTCAACTCCACCGATTGGTCGCTCACCGGAGCCTTCTCCGGATTCACCGTGGCCTTGACGTTCACGGGACTCGGTGGTGGACCATACTGCAACTTCGTAGAGACGGGCTTTGTCTCCACAAAGTCCGATTGGCCAACTGTGTTCTTGGCTGCCACGGCAAAGATGTAGGACTTGTCCACACTCAGTGACTCCACCGGAGTAGACAACTCAACCGTCTTGGTCACTGGCTTGCCCACGCGTTGTGTGGCTTCGCGCATCTCCACCACATACTCCAGAGGCGCACCACTCGGCTCAAGGCCTGTAAACTCGGGCACATCCCAGTGGAACACCACGCGATCACCCGTGTTCTCTGTCACATGCGGATTGCGTGGTGGTGAAGGCTTGTCCAGCACAATCAGGTGCACAGTCACGCTAGTCTCGCCAAGCTCGTTGGCAATCACCACAGTGTAGTCTCCAGCATCCTCACGCTTCACCTTACTCATAGGCAGTGATGTTAGGCCGGCTATCGCAGTGTCCGGCTTGAATCGGGGCGAGGTCTCTGGAGCACCCTCCGTCGGTGCCTTCCACGACCACTTTATGCTCGGCTTCGGGCTGGCCGTGAACGGCACCTCCACCACTGTGGAGGCTCCTGCCTTCAAAATAATGGTATCCTCGAACTTCTCCGACAGGCGTAGTGTGGGTGCAACTACAAGGGACACACAAAGACAACTCCATCACCACCAACGTCACACACGAGCACGCCCAAGGTGACAGCATCCTGTGTCACCGACAGCAACAGCAAGTACAACCCAGTGCCGCACAATACACTCACTCTTCATTTCCACTCCTCCAGTCGACGCAATTTTCTCCACCTGCACAGTGTACTCCCCAAGATCGTCCTCGGTGAGCTCTGTGAAGGTGATGCGATGAATGGTGGACTGCTTCTCCTCCTCCACCGTCACACCCTTCGGAAGGCGTGATGGCAGTGGTTTTCCGTTGTGCAGCCACTTGACCGGCTCCTTCGGCTTTCTGGAGAGCTCACACTCCAACACCACTGGCTTCTCCTTCGATGGTGCCTCAGTCACAACGATTTTCGGCAACTCACGAATGAACTCCAACGGAACGCCTTCGAAAGTAGCAGACAAAGAGAGCTCACTCACTTTGCACCTCCCGAGGCATTCAACTCGTGTCTCTCATGTGTGTCGTCGCCAAACCCTACACTCCAATCACTCATCTGCATGTCTGCACTCTACACTTTGCCCCGACTACTCACCTCACTTCACACCACTAACCCACCTAATCAAGCTGCTGCTTCAGGAGGCCTCACAACCGTCACCGCGGGATCCTGCTACACAACCTCCTCGCCCCACAAGCCTTTTCTTCTAATCCCAGTCACCCTCCTCCTCCTCCTCCTCCTCCTCCACCACCACCACCACCACCACCACCACCACCACCACCACCACCACTACTACTACTACTACCACCACCATCCTTACCCTTCCTCCTTGCCCTCCTTCGATCATTCATTCATTCATTCATTCATTTCAATGTGAATTCAGTGCAAAGTACACCAAGCCTAATCTAATCCACCCAAACCCAAAATTGAACCAACCCTAACTAACTACTGCTAATCAAGGCAGACATCTCAACCTACCCAATTGAATGGCATTGGACGGCTGAGAAGGCTTGCTCGTGCCCGCCTTGTTCTTTGCTGTCACGCGGAACTCGTAGTCGGTGAATTCCTTCATGTTGTCGGTGGGCAAGGTGACATGGAGATCTGTAAGATCCTTGGCCACCTCTTGCCAACGTGTTGTATCCTTCGGCTTCATCTCCACTACAAACTCGGTGGTCACATCGGTTGGCATTGGTCCAGTCTCCGCCGGCATCTCCCATGTCAACTCCACCGATTGGTCGCTCACCGGAGCCTTCTCCGGATTCACCGTGGCCTTGACGTTCACGGGACTCGGTGGTGGACCATACTGCAACTTCGTAGAGACGGGCTTTGTCTCCACAAAGTCCGATTGGCCAACTGTGTTCTTGGCTGCCACGGCAAAGATGTAGGACTTGTCCACACTCAGTGACTCCACCGGAGTAGACAACTCAACCGTCTTGGTCACTGGCTTGCCCACGCGTTGTGTGGCTTCGCGCATCTCCACCACATACTCCAGAGGCGCACCACTCGGCTCAAGGCCTGTAAACTCGGGCACATCCCAGTGGAACACCACGCGATCACCCGTGTTCTCTGTCACATGCGGATTGCGTGGTGGTGAAGGCTTGTCCAGCACAATCAGGTGCACAGTCACGCTAGTCTCGCCAAGCTCGTTGGCAATCACCACAGTGTAGTCTCCAGCATCCTCACGCTTCACCTTACTCATAGGCAGTGATGTTAGGCCGGCTATCGCAGTGTCCGGCTTGAATCGGGGCGAGGTCTCTGGAGCACCCTCCGTCGGTGCCTTCCACGACCACTTTATGCTCGGCTTCGGGCTGGCCGTGAACGGCACCTCCACCACTGTGGAGGCTCCTGCCTTCAAAATAATGGTATCCTCGAACTTCTCCGGCAGTTGTAGTGTAGGTGTAACTACAATTATTTAATACATTTAAGAAATAGTTTAGAACATTTTATATCATATTCTTTTGATATTTACTTTTTTTCTCAATTTTTCCTTTGGAGATCGCTTCCTCTACTTTTATGCTGTATTCTCCAACATCTTCGTCCTTTACTTCGTCAAATGTTATCCTATGTACCGTTGCGTTTTTATCCTCACTGACGTGAATATGACTTGGCATTTTGTCTGGTAGTGGTTTTCCGTCCTTTGTCCATTGCACCTTTTCACGGGACGGTCTTGACAATTCGCATTCGAATATGATTTGTTCATCCTCCGTTGGCGGTTGCGTTACTACGATGTCGGGCAGCTCCCTTACGAACTCCAGTGGTATCCCTTTAAAATATAATTTTAGTGCACATCTTTAAGAATCAAATACTTTTTTTGGGTTAAATTTCTCTGCAACTTTCTGATGATTGTATATATTTTGCTGCCTTCTTTGGTACATACAGATGCTTACGTTGTGATGCTGATAGGTGTTTTGCTTACTTTGGATAAATGATTGAAATTGGAAATTTAAAATTTTGTTTGCTAAATGGTATCATTATTCCAGCCTTTTCTCTTGTTTGAAATCCATGTTGCGCTTTTTTACTCAAAGTAATCTGCTACTGCATTATTAAAATGTGTATTGTTTTCTAATAATAAGTTTATAACCTGAAGTAAGAAGCTAGAACTTACCTAACTGTATAGGGTTCGACGCTTCGGAAGGCTTACTCTTGCCCGTTTTATTTTGAGCTGTTATTCTGAATTCATAGTCCGTGAACTCCTCCATATCTTTGGTAGATAGCGTCACTTTTCTATCAACTTTTTTTACTATTATAAATTCAATCCACTTTTCCTTCCCTTTGGGTGTGATTTCAACCAGGTATTCACTCGGAGTGATACCATCAGGCTGATCCCACGTCAATTCCACTGACTGAGATCGACTTGGTGCCTTCTTTGGAGTAACCTCAGCTCGGAGATTCACGGGCGTAGCAGGTAAATCTGAGAATCGTATGGAAATCATACATTAACATCTTGAATTCAAAAGTCTATATTACACGGACAATAATGCCCTTCTGAGAATGTACTTAGCATTTATTACAACATCATAAACTTCTACTTATAAGGCATTACCTGTTGGCTTCATTGTAGATTCTGGAAGCGGTTGGACGCCTTCGATAAATTCTTCCTCTGGAATTTCAGTTTCCTCATGCTTTTCATCGCCTGCTTCTTTCGTAACTAAAAAACCATGATTATTCGAAATTCGGTTATGAACTTTGTAGAAATAGCATCCACAAAACTCTAAAACCCATTCATAATTGGTGTAATTAAATACTACTTTAAGGCTAACTCGGAGTCAAAGAAAAGTTGCATTAAAACAAATCAGTTGGTAAAAAAGGCGACCAAAAGACATGACGAAAACTAACCCGCGGGCACAGATTCAGGCGATGGTTTCGCCCCTGGAGCTCTCCTCCCATCGACCTCCACCACTGCCTCTAAGTCCGCCTTGCTCTCTTTCGCCCCCTCCCTCTCAAGTGCGGTTACCACGGGCTCCAGCTTTGGCTCTATTTTCTTCCCTTGACCATCCACCTTATCGACTCCTGTTTTGACAGGACCGGGTGCTTTAAGAAAAAATAGCGCGTCAGTAAACCCCCCTACAATTAAATCCATACACGACCACATCTTATCCACTCTGCCTCAGTCAAAGGAATTACGCATGTCGCCGGCATCGGTCCCCACTACACGCCACTGTCATTGCCATTCTGCAACAGTAACGCATTCTCAAGCTGTTTCGCGATGAGCTTTGCCGTTTGCGTTTCATATTCAACACATCAAATCTCAACTCAAACGATCTGAAATCATTCCCTTTAAGGATTATTTTCCTATCTTTAGCCCTTCTTACCCCATTCCACCTTATTTTATAATCTATTTTTGCTTCATACACAAGTTAATATCCGTTAGCATTATTTCATTAAAATTCATAATTGCCTACCTCCTTCTCCCTTTTCTTCTTCAACGACCTCAACGTTTTCTTCCTCGGGTTCCTCTTTCTCCTTTGATTTGCCCCTTGCTCCAATTTTAAATTCATACAATTTGTCCTTTTCTACCAACTCTTCCTGCGTGGGTTTAGCCTCAATTGTCGGTGCTATTAAAAATTTTCAGATAAAATAACAATAGAAAAGCCATCTTTACACCCGATGCACAATCCCCATCAACTTACTTTCTGTTGCAGATGGTTTTGCTTCCTCCACCAATGGTGAAGTTTCCTCAGCAACTTCCTTAGTTGGGACTAAAGTCTCTTGGAAATGAACTTCTTCCTCCACCGCTGTAGCTTCCTTCAAGAGTACCTCCTTCGATTCAGGTTGTCTAGGTTCCTCTAGGGCCCGAACAATAACCTCCGTCTGAGAAACTGCAACGCCAAATTCATTGACTGCCTCTACCTCATAGATTCCAGCATCTTCTACAAAGGCTTCTGAAATTGTAAGTTCACAAAGCCCTTGCTCAGGAATGTAAAACAGGGCCACATCCGTGCTATCAGGTTGAAGAACGACACCATTGTGTTTCCATGTGACCTCCATTGGTTGAGGTTTGCCCTTCACAACAGCTGAGAGATAAATTTCTTCGCCCTCAATTACGTTGATTGGAACCAGTTCTGTTTCAAATATAGGAGAGCTAATTTCAGGCATTGGAGATTTAAGTTCATGCTTCTCCCCCTCAACTTCCTCCTCAATTTCTACTTCGTGTGCAACTTCAACAGTCACCGTTTTGTCTAAAAAAATGATGACAATTAAACAACGTAAGTAAAAAAAAGACATTTATATAGTAATTATTAATACCTGTTATTTCTGTTTTAGTAACAATGGTTTTCCTTTCAATGTCGCCCGTGACAGGTTCGACGACATTACCAACCACAACACATTCGTATTCGCCAACATCTTCAGGAGCAAAGTCCTTAATGACAAGAGAAGCAACACCCGTATCCTGGGAGTAAACTTGTTGAAAACGGACAGAATCAAAAAGTTCCACACCATTACGAAGCCATTTAATTGAAAAAAGTGCTGGCGTAGATTCGATGACGCAATTCAACCTAAAAAATACGAAAATAAAAACATAAGGAACAATATAGAAAATATAGTCAGTAACAACCACACTAATGGAGAGTAATGACGAAGGAAGCACTTACTCCACCACACGCTCCTCATTCGGTGTCAATGCGGGCTGCAGAGGCCTTGTGAACTTCAGCTCCGCCACCTGGACTTTTGGTTGAGCTTCCACCACTTCTGTAGGCTTCGCCTCCTCCACGACTGGAATCTCCTCTGCAATGGGAGAGTACACCTCCACCGTCACAACCACACTCAATAGGCACTCCGCCTCATCCCTCCACACCGCTATCCCACTCACCTGCTATCTCAGCCACCGTCGTGGTGCTGATTGTTTTGGCTTGGCGAAGCATTCCCGTCTCCGGTTCAATCACCTCACCACTCACCACACAGGTGTATTCACCGACATCCTTGGGGGAGAACTCCCTTATCGTCAGTCGGGCGACACCCTGCTCCTCCACATACACCTCCTGGCAACGCTCAGAACGCTGCAATTCCTGGCCATTGTGTGTCCACTTCACCGTTATTGGCTTCAAATCGGCCTGAATTTCGCACTCCAACCTACACCAGGTAGAAGCACACACAATGACACTCCGCAAACCCTCAATGCCAAACACAAGACATCTGCATCTCTAGGGGAGATTGTCTAGTTGTACGAACCCCCACCACCAGCCCCGCCATTCCTATCATTTCATCAGACTACCACCTCACAGCCCTTCCTCTTCCACATCGCATGACCACCGCAAACACCTCCTATCCTCGCTCCACCTGCTATTATCCTAACACATTCTACCAGCAACGTCATGCAAATCGCATGCTGCTTGCATCACCTCGTCGACCCAACGACGCCTCCTCCAATGCCCCTCACCTCCATATGGCCCCTCAATGGAAGCTAACTTACTCTAATATCCGCTCCTCATTGGGCGTCAGGGCCGGTTGTAGGGGTTTGGTGAATTTCAACTCGCAAATCTGCACGCTCGGAGTCTCCAACACAGGCTGCTCCTGCACCGCCTCCTTCGGTTTCTCCTCCTCCACCTCCGGCATCGTCTCCGTCATCTCCACGACAGTTGATGTGGAGATTGTCCTTGCGCGTGGCAGATCTCCACTCTCAGGTTCAATCACCTCGCCACTCACTTCACACGTGTACTTGCCCGCGTCTTCCGGAGTGAAGTCCTTGATGGTGAGCTTGGCTAGACCCTGCTCCTCCACAAACACCTCCTCCAGACGAGCCGAGCGCTGCAGCTCCTTGTCATCGTGTGTCCACTTCACTGTGACTGGCTTCAGATCGGCCTGAACTTCGCATTCCATCCTAAAGCACAGATACCAATGTCCATTCTCCCACCAACAATCCCGTGAACTCACGAATATACAACTCCGACATCAACACACTAATGGAGAGTAATGACGAAGGAAGCACTTACTCCACCACACGCTCCTCATTCGGTGTCAATGCGGGCTGCAGAGGCCTTGTGAACTTCAGCTCCGCCACCTGGACTTTTGGTTGAGCTTCCACCACTTCTGTAGGCTTCGCCTCCTCCACGACTGGAATCTCCTCTGCAATGGGAGAGTACACCTCCACCGTCACAACCACACTCAATAGGCACTCCGCCTCATCCCTCCACACCGCTATCCCACTCACCTGCTATCTCAGCCACCGTCGTGGTGCTGATTGTTTTGGCTTGGCGAAGCATTCCCGTCTCCGGTTCAATCACCTCACCACTCACCACACAGGTGTATTCACCGACATCCTTGGGGGAGAACTCCCTTATCGTCAGTCGGGCGACACCCTGCTCCTCCACATACACCTCCTGGCAACGCTCAGAACGCTGCAATTCCTGGCCATTGTGTGTCCACTTCACCGTTATTGGCTTCAAATCGGCCTGAATTTCGCACTCCAACCTACACCAGGTAGAAGCACACACAATGACACTCCGCAAACCCTCAATGCCAAACACAAGACATCTGCATCTCTAGGGGAGATTGTCTAGTTGTACGAACCCCCACCACCAGCCCCGCCATTCCTATCATTTCATCAGACTACCACCTCACAGCCCTTCCTCTTCCACATCGCATGACCACCGCAAACACCTCCTATCCTCGCTCCACCTGCTATTATCCTAACACATTCTACCAGCAACGTCATGCAAATCGCATGCTGCTTGCATCACCTCGTCGACCCAACGACGCCTCCTCCAATGCCCCTCACCTCCATATGGCCCCTCAATGGAAGCTAACTTACTCTAATATCCGCTCCTCATTGGGCGTCAGGGCCGGTTGTAGGGGTTTGGTGAATTTCAACTCGCAAATCTGCACGCTCGGAGTCTCCAACACAGGCTGCTCCTGCACCGCCTCCTTCGGTTTCTCCTCCTCCACCTCCGGCATCGTCTCCGTCATCTCCACGACAGTTGATGTGGAGATTGTCCTTGCGCGTGGCAGATCTCCACTCTCAGGTTCAATCACCTCGCCACTCACTTCACACGTGTACTTGCCCGCGTCTTCCGGAGTGAAGTCCTTGATGGTGAGCTTGGCTAGACCCTGCTCCTCCACAAACACCTCCTCCAGACGAGCCGAGCGCTGCAGCTCCTTGTCATCGTGTGTCCACTTCACTGTGACTGGCTTCAGATCGGCCTGAACTTCGCATTCCATCCTAAAGCACAGATACCAATGTCCATTCTCCCACCAACAATCCCGTGAACTCACGAATATACAACTCCGACATCAACACACTAATGGAGAGTAATGACGAAGGAAGCACTTACTCCACCACACGCTCCTCATTCGGTGTCAATGCGGGCTGCAGAGGCCTTGTGAACTTCAGCTCCGCCACCTGGACTTTTGGTTGAGCTTCCACCACTTCTGTAGGCTTCGCCTCCTCCACGACTGGAATCTCCTCTGCAATGGGAGAGTACACCTCCACCGTCACAACCACACTCAATAGGCACTCCGCCTCATCCCTCCACACCGCTATCCCACTCACCTGCTATCTCAGCCACCGTCGTGGTGCTGATTGTTTTGGCTTGGCGAAGCATTCCCGTCTCCGGTTCAATCACCTCACCACTCACCACACAGGTGTATTCACCGACATCCTTGGGGGAGAACTCCCTTATCGTCAGTCGGGCGACACCCTGCTCCTCCACATACACCTCCTGGCAACGCTCAGAACGCTGCAATTCCTGGCCATTGTGTGTCCACTTCACCGTTATTGGCTTCAAATCGGCCTGAATTTCGCACTCCAACCTACACCAGGTAGAAGCACACACAATGACACTCCGCAAACCCTCAATGCCAAACACAAGACATCTGCATCTCTAGGGGAGATTGTCTAGTTGTACGAACCCCCACCACCAGCCCCGCCATTCCTATCATTTCATCAGACTACCACCTCACAGCCCTTCCTCTTCCACATCGCATGACCACCGCAAACACCTCCTATCCTCGCTCCACCTGCTATTATCCTAACACATTCTACCAGCAACGTCATGCAAATCGCATGCTGCTTGCATCACCTCGTCGACCCAACGACGCCTCCTCCAATGCCCCTCACCTCCATATGGCCCCTCAATGGAAGCTAACTTACTCTAATATCCGCTCCTCATTGGGCGTCAGGGCCGGTTGTAGGGGTTTGGTGAATTTCAACTCGCAAATCTGCACGCTCGGAGTCTCCAACACAGGCTGCTCCTGCACCGCCTCCTTCGGTTTCTCCTCCTCCACCTCCGGCATCGTCTCCGTCATCTCCACGACAGTTGATGTGGAGATTGTCCTTGCGCGTGGCAGATCTCCACTCTCAGGTTCAATCACCTCGCCACTCACTTCACACGTGTACTTGCCCGCGTCTTCCGGAGTGAAGTCCTTGATGGTGAGCTTGGCTAGACCCTGCTCCTCCACAAACACCTCCTCCAGACGAGCCGAGCGCTGCAGCTCCTTGTCATCGTGTGTCCACTTCACTGTGACTGGCTTCAGATCGGCCTGAACTTCGCATTCCATCCTAAAGCACAGATACCAATGTCCATTCTCCCACCAACAATCCCGTGAACTCACGAATATACAACTCCGACATCAACACACTAATGGAGAGTAATGACGAAGGAAGCACTTACTCCACCACACGCTCCTCATTCGGTGTCAATGCGGGCTGCAGAGGCCTTGTGAACTTCAGCTCCGCCACCTGGACTTTTGGTTGAGCTTCCACCACTTCTGTAGGCTTCGCCTCCTCCACGACTGGAATCTCCTCTGCAATGGGAGAGTACACCTCCACCGTCACAACCACACTCAATAGGCACTCCGCCTCATCCCTCCACACCGCTATCCCACTCACCTGCTATCTCAGCCACCGTCGTGGTGCTGATTGTTTTGGCTTGGCGAAGCATTCCCGTCTCCGGTTCAATCACCTCACCACTCACCACACAGGTGTATTCACCGACATCCTTGGGGGAGAACTCCCTTATCGTCAGTCGGGCGACACCCTGCTCCTCCACATACACCTCCTGGCAACGCTCAGAACGCTGCAATTCCTGGCCATTGTGTGTCCACTTCACCGTTATTGGCTTCAAATCGGCCTGAATTTCGCACTCCAACCTACACCAGGTAGAAGCACACACAATGACACTCCGCAAACCCTCAATGCCAAACACAAGACATCTGCATCTCTAGGGGAGATTGTCTAGTTGTACGAACCCCCACCACCAGCCCCGCCATTCCTATCATTTCATCAGACTACCACCTCACAGCCCTTCCTCTTCCACATCGCATGACCACCGCAAACACCTCCTATCCTCGCTCCACCTGCTATTATCCTAACACATTCTACCAGCAACGTCATGCAAATCGCATGCTGCTTGCATCACCTCGTCGACCCAACGACGCCTCCTCCAATGCCCCTCACCTCCATATGGCCCCTCAATGGAAGCTAACTTACTCTAATATCCGCTCCTCATTGGGCGTCAGGGCCGGTTGTAGGGGTTTGGTGAATTTCAACTCGCAAATCTGCACGCTCGGAGTCTCCAACACAGGCTGCTCCTGCACCGCCTCCTTCGGTTTCTCCTCCTCCACCTCCGGCATCGTCTCCGTCATCTCCACGACAGTTGATGTGGAGATTGTCCTTGCGCGTGGCAGATCTCCACTCTCAGGTTCAATCACCTCGCCACTCACTTCACACGTGTACTTGCCCGCGTCTTCCGGAGTGAAGTCCTTGATGGTGAGCTTGGCTAGACCCTGCTCCTCCACAAACACCTCCTCCAGACGAGCCGAGCGCTGCAGCTCCTTGTCATCGTGTGTCCACTTCACTGTGACTGGCTTCAGATCGGCCTGAACTTCGCATTCCATCCTAAAGCACAGATACCAATGTCCATTCTCCCACCAACAATCCCGTGAACTCACGAATATACAACTCCGACATCAACACACTAATGGAGAGTAATGACGAAGGAAGCACTTACTCCACCACACGCTCCTCATTCGGTGTCAATGCGGGCTGCAGAGGCCTTGTGAACTTCAGCTCCGCCACCTGGACTTTTGGTTGAGCTTCCACCACTTCTGTAGGCTTCGCCTCCTCCACGACTGGAATCTCCTCTGCAATGGGAGAGTACACCTCCACCGTCACAACCACACTCAATAGGCACTCCGCCTCATCCCTCCACACCGCTATCCCACTCACCTGCTATCTCAGCCACCGTCGTGGTGCTGATTGTTTTGGCTTGGCGAAGCATTCCCGTCTCCGGTTCAATCACCTCACCACTCACCACACAGGTGTATTCACCGACATCCTTGGGGGAGAACTCCCTTATCGTCAGTCGGGCGACACCCTGCTCCTCCACATACACCTCCTGGCAACGCTCAGAACGCTGCAATTCCTGGCCATTGTGTGTCCACTTCACCGTTATTGGCTTCAAATCGGCCTGAATTTCGCACTCCAACCTACACCAGGTAGAAGCACACACAATGACACTCCGCAAACCCTCAATGCCAAACACAAGACATCTGCATCTCTAGGGGAGATTGTCTAGTTGTACGAACCCCCACCACCAGCCCCGCCATTCCTATCATTTCATCAGACTACCACCTCACAGCCCTTCCTCTTCCACATCGCATGACCACCGCAAACACCTCCTATCCTCGCTCCACCTGCTATTATCCTAACACATTCTACCAGCAACGTCATGCAAATCGCATGCTGCTTGCATCACCTCGTCGACCCAACGACGCCTCCTCCAATGCCCCTCACCTCCATATGGCCCCTCAATGGAAGCTAACTTACTCTAATATCCGCTCCTCATTGGGCGTCAGGGCCGGTTGTAGGGGTTTGGTGAATTTCAACTCGCAAATCTGCACGCTCGGAGTCTCCAACACAGGCTGCTCCTGCACCGCCTCCTTCGGTTTCTCCTCCTCCACCTCCGGCATCGTCTCCGTCATCTCCACGACAGTTGATGTGGAGATTGTCCTTGCGCGTGGCAGATCTCCACTCTCAGGTTCAATCACCTCGCCACTCACTTCACACGTGTACTTGCCCGCGTCTTCCGGAGTGAAGTCCTTGATGGTGAGCTTGGCTAGACCCTGCTCCTCCACAAACACCTCCTCCAGACGAGCCGAGCGCTGCAGCTCCTTGTCATCGTGTGTCCACTTCACTGTGACTGGCTTCAGATCGGCCTGAACTTCGCATTCCATCCTAAAGCACAGATACCAATGTCCATTCTCCCACCAACAATCCCGTGAACTCACGAATATACAACTCCGACATCAACACACTAATGGAGAGTAATGACGAAGGAAGCACTTACTCCACCACACGCTCCTCATTCGGTGTCAATGCGGGCTGCAGAGGCCTTGTGAACTTCAGCTCCGCCACCTGGACTTTTGGTTGAGCTTCCACCACTTCTGTAGGCTTCGCCTCCTCCACGACTGGAATCTCCTCTGCAATGGGAGAGTACACCTCCACCGTCACAACCACACTCAATAGGCACTCCGCCTCATCCCTCCACACCGCTATCCCACTCACCTGCTATCTCAGCCACCGTCGTGGTGCTGATTGTTTTGGCTTGGCGAAGCATTCCCGTCTCCGGTTCAATCACCTCACCACTCACCACACAGGTGTATTCACCGACATCCTTGGGGGAGAACTCCCTTATCGTCAGTCGGGCGACACCCTGCTCCTCCACATACACCTCCTGGCAACGCTCAGAACGCTGCAATTCCTGGCCATTGTGTGTCCACTTCACCGTTATTGGCTTCAAATCGGCCTGAATTTCGCACTCCAACCTACACCAGGTAGAAGCACACACAATGACACTCCGCAAACCCTCAATGCCAAACACAAGACATCTGCATCTCTAGGGGAGATTGTCTAGTTGTACGAACCCCCACCACCAGCCCCGCCATTCCTATCATTTCATCAGACTACCACCTCACAGCCCTTCCTCTTCCACATCGCATGACCACCGCAAACACCTCCTATCCTCGCTCCACCTGCTATTATCCTAACACATTCTACCAGCAACGTCATGCAAATCGCATGCTGCTTGCATCACCTCGTCGACCCAACGACGCCTCCTCCAATGCCCCTCACCTCCATATGGCCCCTCAATGGAAGCTAACTTACTCTAATATCCGCTCCTCATTGGGCGTCAGGGCCGGTTGTAGGGGTTTGGTGAATTTCAACTCGCAAATCTGCACGCTCGGAGTCTCCAACACAGGCTGCTCCTGCACCGCCTCCTTCGGTTTCTCCTCCTCCACCTCCGGCATCGTCTCCGTCATCTCCACGACAGTTGATGTGGAGATTGTCCTTGCGCGTGGCAGATCTCCACTCTCAGGTTCAATCACCTCGCCACTCACTTCACACGTGTACTTGCCCGCGTCTTCCGGAGTGAAGTCCTTGATGGTGAGCTTGGCTAGACCCTGCTCCTCCACAAACACCTCCTCCAGACGAGCCGAGCGCTGCAGCTCCTTGTCATCGTGTGTCCACTTCACTGTGACTGGCTTCAGATCGGCCTGAACTTCGCATTCCATCCTAAAGCACAGATACCAATGTCCATTCTCCCACCAACAATCCCGTGAACTCACGAATATACAACTCCGACATCAACACACTAATGGAGAGTAATGACGAAGGAAGCACTTACTCCACCACACGCTCCTCATTCGGTGTCAATGCGGGCTGCAGAGGCCTTGTGAACTTCAGCTCCGCCACCTGGACTTTTGGTTGAGCTTCCACCACTTCTGTAGGCTTCGCCTCCTCCACGACTGGAATCTCCTCTGCAATGGGAGAGTACACCTCCACCGTCACAACCACACTCAATAGGCACTCCGCCTCATCCCTCCACACCGCTATCCCACTCACCTGCTATCTCAGCCACCGTCGTGGTGCTGATTGTTTTGGCTTGGCGAAGCATTCCCGTCTCCGGTTCAATCACCTCACCACTCACCACACAGGTGTATTCACCGACATCCTTGGGGGAGAACTCCCTTATCGTCAGTCGGGCGACACCCTGCTCCTCCACATACACCTCCTGGCAACGCTCAGAACGCTGCAATTCCTGGCCATTGTGTGTCCACTTCACCGTTATTGGCTTCAAATCGGCCTGAATTTCGCACTCCAACCTACACCAGGTAGAAGCACACACAATGACACTCCGCAAACCCTCAATGCCAAACACAAGACATCTGCATCTCTAGGGGAGATTGTCTAGTTGTACGAACCCCCACCACCAGCCCCGCCATTCCTATCATTTCATCAGACTACCACCTCACAGCCCTTCCTCTTCCACATCGCATGACCACCGCAAACACCTCCTATCCTCGCTCCACCTGCTATTATCCTAACACATTCTACCAGCAACGTCATGCAAATCGCATGCTGCTTGCATCACCTCGTCGACCCAACGACGCCTCCTCCAATGCCCCTCACCTCCATATGGCCCCTCAATGGAAGCTAACTTACTCTAATATCCGCTCCTCATTGGGCGTCAGGGCCGGTTGTAGGGGTTTGGTGAATTTCAACTCGCAAATCTGCACGCTCGGAGTCTCCAACACAGGCTGCTCCTGCACCGCCTCCTTCGGTTTCTCCTCCTCCACCTCCGGCATCGTCTCCGTCATCTCCACGACAGTTGATGTGGAGATTGTCCTTGCGCGTGGCAGATCTCCACTCTCAGGTTCAATCACCTCGCCACTCACTTCACACGTGTACTTGCCCGCGTCTTCCGGAGTGAAGTCCTTGATGGTGAGCTTGGCTAGACCCTGCTCCTCCACAAACACCTCCTCCAGACGAGCCGAGCGCTGCAGCTCCTTGTCATCGTGTGTCCACTTCACTGTGACTGGCTTCAGATCGGCCTGAACTTCGCATTCCATCCTAAAGCACAGATACCAATGTCCATTCTCCCACCAACAATCCCGTGAACTCACGAATATACAACTCCGACATCAACACACTAATGGAGAGTAATGACGAAGGAAGCACTTACTCCACCACACGCTCCTCATTCGGTGTCAATGCGGGCTGCAGAGGCCTTGTGAACTTCAGCTCCGCCACCTGGACTTTTGGTTGAGCTTCCACCACTTCTGTAGGCTTCGCCTCCTCCACGACTGGAATCTCCTCTGCAATGGGAGAGTACACCTCCACCGTCACAACCACACTCAATAGGCACTCCGCCTCATCCCTCCACACCGCTATCCCACTCACCTGCTATCTCAGCCACCGTCGTGGTGCTGATTGTTTTGGCTTGGCGAAGCATTCCCGTCTCCGGTTCAATCACCTCACCACTCACCACACAGGTGTATTCACCGACATCCTTGGGGGAGAACTCCCTTATCGTCAGTCGGGCGACACCCTGCTCCTCCACATACACCTCCTGGCAACGCTCAGAACGCTGCAATTCCTGGCCATTGTGTGTCCACTTCACCGTTATTGGCTTCAAATCGGCCTGAATTTCGCACTCCAACCTACACCAGGTAGAAGCACACACAATGACACTCCGCAAACCCTCAATGCCAAACACAAGACATCTGCATCTCTAGGGGAGATTGTCTAGTTGTACGAACCCCCACCACCAGCCCCGCCATTCCTATCATTTCATCAGACTACCACCTCACAGCCCTTCCTCTTCCACATCGCATGACCACCGCAAACACCTCCTATCCTCGCTCCACCTGCTATTATCCTAACACATTCTACCAGCAACGTCATGCAAATCGCATGCTGCTTGCATCACCTCGTCGACCCAACGACGCCTCCTCCAATGCCCCTCACCTCCATATGGCCCCTCAATGGAAGCTAACTTACTCTAATATCCGCTCCTCATTGGGCGTCAGGGCCGGTTGTAGGGGTTTGGTGAATTTCAACTCGCAAATCTGCACGCTCGGAGTCTCCAACACAGGCTGCTCCTGCACCGCCTCCTTCGGTTTCTCCTCCTCCACCTCCGGCATCGTCTCCGTCATCTCCACGACAGTTGATGTGGAGATTGTCCTTGCGCGTGGCAGATCTCCACTCTCAGGTTCAATCACCTCGCCACTCACTTCACACGTGTACTTGCCCGCGTCTTCCGGAGTGAAGTCCTTGATGGTGAGCTTGGCTAGACCCTGCTCCTCCACAAACACCTCCTCCAGACGAGCCGAGCGCTGCAGCTCCTTGTCATCGTGTGTCCACTTCACTGTGACTGGCTTCAGATCGGCCTGAACTTCGCATTCCATCCTAAAGCACAGATACCAATGTCCATTCTCCCACCAACAATCCCGTGAACTCACGAATATACAACTCCGACATCAACACACTAATGGAGAGTAATGACGAAGGAAGCACTTACTCCACCACACGCTCCTCATTCGGTGTCAATGCGGGCTGCAGAGGCCTTGTGAACTTCAGCTCCGCCACCTGGACTTTTGGTTGAGCTTCCACCACTTCTGTAGGCTTCGCCTCCTCCACGACTGGAATCTCCTCTGCAATGGGAGAGTACACCTCCACCGTCACAACCACACTCAATAGGCACTCCGCCTCATCCCTCCACACCGCTATCCCACTCACCTGCTATCTCAGCCACCGTCGTGGTGCTGATTGTTTTGGCTTGGCGAAGCATTCCCGTCTCCGGTTCAATCACCTCACCACTCACCACACAGGTGTATTCACCGACATCCTTGGGGGAGAACTCCCTTATCGTCAGTCGGGCGACACCCTGCTCCTCCACATACACCTCCTGGCAACGCTCAGAACGCTGCAATTCCTGGCCATTGTGTGTCCACTTCACCGTTATTGGCTTCAAATCGGCCTGAATTTCGCACTCCAACCTACACCAGGTAGAAGCACACACAATGACACTCCGCAAACCCTCAATGCCAAACACAAGACATCTGCATCTCTAGGGGAGATTGTCTAGTTGTACGAACCCCCACCACCAGCCCCGCCATTCCTATCATTTCATCAGACTACCACCTCACAGCCCTTCCTCTTCCACATCGCATGACCACCGCAAACACCTCCTATCCTCGCTCCACCTGCTATTATCCTAACACATTCTACCAGCAACGTCATGCAAATCGCATGCTGCTTGCATCACCTCGTCGACCCAACGACGCCTCCTCCAATGCCCCTCACCTCCATATGGCCCCTCAATGGAAGCTAACTTACTCTAATATCCGCTCCTCATTGGGCGTCAGGGCCGGTTGTAGGGGTTTGGTGAATTTCAACTCGCAAATCTGCACGCTCGGAGTCTCCAACACAGGCTGCTCCTGCACCGCCTCCTTCGGTTTCTCCTCCTCCACCTCCGGCATCGTCTCCGTCATCTCCACGACAGTTGATGTGGAGATTGTCCTTGCGCGTGGCAGATCTCCACTCTCAGGTTCAATCACCTCGCCACTCACTTCACACGTGTACTTGCCCGCGTCTTCCGGAGTGAAGTCCTTGATGGTGAGCTTGGCTAGACCCTGCTCCTCCACAAACACCTCCTCCAGACGAGCCGAGCGCTGCAGCTCCTTGTCATCGTGTGTCCACTTCACTGTGACTGGCTTCAGATCGGCCTGAACTTCGCATTCCATCCTAAAGCACAGATACCAATGTCCATTCTCCCACCAACAATCCCGTGAACTCACGAATATACAACTCCGACATCAACACACTAATGGAGAGTAATGACGAAGGAAGCACTTACTCCACCACACGCTCCTCATTCGGTGTCAATGCGGGCTGCAGAGGCCTTGTGAACTTCAGCTCCGCCACCTGGACTTTTGGTTGAGCTTCCACCACTTCTGTAGGCTTCGCCTCCTCCACGACTGGAATCTCCTCTGCAATGGGAGAGTACACCTCCACCGTCACAACCACACTCAATAGGCACTCCGCCTCATCCCTCCACACCGCTATCCCACTCACCTGCTATCTCAGCCACCGTCGTGGTGCTGATTGTTTTGGCTTGGCGAAGCATTCCCGTCTCCGGTTCAATCACCTCACCACTCACCACACAGGTGTATTCACCGACATCCTTGGGGGAGAACTCCCTTATCGTCAGTCGGGCGACACCCTGCTCCTCCACATACACCTCCTGGCAACGCTCAGAACGCTGCAATTCCTGGCCATTGTGTGTCCACTTCACCGTTATTGGCTTCAAATCGGCCTGAATTTCGCACTCCAACCTACACCAGGTAGAAGCACACACAATGACACTCCGCAAACCCTCAATGCCAAACACAAGACATCTGCATCTCTAGGGGAGATTGTCTAGTTGTACGAACCCCCACCACCAGCCCCGCCATTCCTATCATTTCATCAGACTACCACCTCACAGCCCTTCCTCTTCCACATCGCATGACCACCGCAAACACCTCCTATCCTCGCTCCACCTGCTATTATCCTAACACATTCTACCAGCAACGTCATGCAAATCGCATGCTGCTTGCATCACCTCGTCGACCCAACGACGCCTCCTCCAATGCCCCTCACCTCCATATGGCCCCTCAATGGAAGCTAACTTACTCTAATATCCGCTCCTCATTGGGCGTCAGGGCCGGTTGTAGGGGTTTGGTGAATTTCAACTCGCAAATCTGCACGCTCGGAGTCTCCAACACAGGCTGCTCCTGCACCGCCTCCTTCGGTTTCTCCTCCTCCACCTCCGGCATCGTCTCCGTCATCTCCACGACAGTTGATGTGGAGATTGTCCTTGCGCGTGGCAGATCTCCACTCTCAGGTTCAATCACCTCGCCACTCACTTCACACGTGTACTTGCCCGCGTCTTCCGGAGTGAAGTCCTTGATGGTGAGCTTGGCTAGACCCTGCTCCTCCACAAACACCTCCTCCAGACGAGCCGAGCGCTGCAGCTCCTTGTCATCGTGTGTCCACTTCACTGTGACTGGCTTCAGATCGGCCTGAACTTCGCATTCCATCCTAAAGCACAGATACCAATGTCCATTCTCCCACCAACAATCCCGTGAACTCACGAATATACAACTCCGACATCAACACACTAATGGAGAGTAATGACGAAGGAAGCACTTACTCCACCACACGCTCCTCATTCGGTGTCAATGCGGGCTGCAGAGGCCTTGTGAACTTCAGCTCCGCCACCTGGACTTTTGGTTGAGCTTCCACCACTTCTGTAGGCTTCGCCTCCTCCACGACTGGAATCTCCTCTGCAATGGGAGAGTACACCTCCACCGTCACAACCACACTCAATAGGCACTCCGCCTCATCCCTCCACACCGCTATCCCACTCACCTGCTATCTCAGCCACCGTCGTGGTGCTGATTGTTTTGGCTTGGCGAAGCATTCCCGTCTCCGGTTCAATCACCTCACCACTCACCACACAGGTGTATTCACCGACATCCTTGGGGGAGAACTCCCTTATCGTCAGTCGGGCGACACCCTGCTCCTCCACATACACCTCCTGGCAACGCTCAGAACGCTGCAATTCCTGGCCATTGTGTGTCCACTTCACCGTTATTGGCTTCAAATCGGCCTGAATTTCGCACTCCAACCTACACCAGGTAGAAGCACACACAATGACACTCCGCAAACCCTCAATGCCAAACACAAGACATCTGCATCTCTAGGGGAGATTGTCTAGTTGTACGAACCCCCACCACCAGCCCCGCCATTCCTATCATTTCATCAGACTACCACCTCACAGCCCTTCCTCTTCCACATCGCATGACCACCGCAAACACCTCCTATCCTCGCTCCACCTGCTATTATCCTAACACATTCTACCAGCAACGTCATGCAAATCGCATGCTGCTTGCATCACCTCGTCGACCCAACGACGCCTCCTCCAATGCCCCTCACCTCCATATGGCCCCTCAATGGAAGCTAACTTACTCTAATATCCGCTCCTCATTGGGCGTCAGGGCCGGTTGTAGGGGTTTGGTGAATTTCAACTCGCAAATCTGCACGCTCGGAGTCTCCAACACAGGCTGCTCCTGCACCGCCTCCTTCGGTTTCTCCTCCTCCACCTCCGGCATCGTCTCCGTCATCTCCACGACAGTTGATGTGGAGATTGTCCTTGCGCGTGGCAGATCTCCACTCTCAGGTTCAATCACCTCGCCACTCACTTCACACGTGTACTTGCCCGCGTCTTCCGGAGTGAAGTCCTTGATGGTGAGCTTGGCTAGACCCTGCTCCTCCACAAACACCTCCTCCAGACGAGCCGAGCGCTGCAGCTCCTTGTCATCGTGTGTCCACTTCACTGTGACTGGCTTCAGATCGGCCTGAACTTCGCATTCCATCCTAAAGCACAGATACCAATGTCCATTCTCCCACCAACAATCCCGTGAACTCACGAATATACAACTCCGACATCAACACACTAATGGAGAGTAATGACGAAGGAAGCACTTACTCCACCACACGCTCCTCATTCGGTGTCAATGCGGGCTGCAGAGGCCTTGTGAACTTCAGCTCCGCCACCTGGACTTTTGGTTGAGCTTCCACCACTTCTGTAGGCTTCGCCTCCTCCACGACTGGAATCTCCTCTGCAATGGGAGAGTACACCTCCACCGTCACAACCACACTCAATAGGCACTCCGCCTCATCCCTCCACACCGCTATCCCACTCACCTGCTATCTCAGCCACCGTCGTGGTGCTGATTGTTTTGGCTTGGCGAAGCATTCCCGTCTCCGGTTCAATCACCTCACCACTCACCACACAGGTGTATTCACCGACATCCTTGGGGGAGAACTCCCTTATCGTCAGTCGGGCGACACCCTGCTCCTCCACATACACCTCCTGGCAACGCTCAGAACGCTGCAATTCCTGGCCATTGTGTGTCCACTTCACCGTTATTGGCTTCAAATCGGCCTGAATTTCGCACTCCAACCTACACCAGGTAGAAGCACACACAATGACACTCCGCAAACCCTCAATGCCAAACACAAGACATCTGCATCTCTAGGGGAGATTGTCTAGTTGTACGAACCCCCACCACCAGCCCCGCCATTCCTATCATTTCATCAGACTACCACCTCACAGCCCTTCCTCTTCCACATCGCATGACCACCGCAAACACCTCCTATCCTCGCTCCACCTGCTATTATCCTAACACATTCTACCAGCAACGTCATGCAAATCGCATGCTGCTTGCATCACCTCGTCGACCCAACGACGCCTCCTCCAATGCCCCTCACCTCCATATGGCCCCTCAATGGAAGCTAACTTACTCTAATATCCGCTCCTCATTGGGCGTCAGGGCCGGTTGTAGGGGTTTGGTGAATTTCAACTCGCAAATCTGCACGCTCGGAGTCTCCAACACAGGCTGCTCCTGCACCGCCTCCTTCGGTTTCTCCTCCTCCACCTCCGGCATCGTCTCCGTCATCTCCACGACAGTTGATGTGGAGATTGTCCTTGCGCGTGGCAGATCTCCACTCTCAGGTTCAATCACCTCGCCACTCACTTCACACGTGTACTTGCCCGCGTCTTCCGGAGTGAAGTCCTTGATGGTGAGCTTGGCTAGACCCTGCTCCTCCACAAACACCTCCTCCAGACGAGCCGAGCGCTGCAGCTCCTTGTCATCGTGTGTCCACTTCACTGTGACTGGCTTCAGATCGGCCTGAACTTCGCATTCCATCCTAAAGCACAGATACCAATGTCCATTCTCCCACCAACAATCCCGTGAACTCACGAATATACAACTCCGACATCAACACACTAATGGAGAGTAATGACGAAGGAAGCACTTACTCCACCACACGCTCCTCATTCGGTGTCAATGCGGGCTGCAGAGGCCTTGTGAACTTCAGCTCCGCCACCTGGACTTTTGGTTGAGCTTCCACCACTTCTGTAGGCTTCGCCTCCTCCACGACTGGAATCTCCTCTGCAATGGGAGAGTACACCTCCACCGTCACAACCACACTCAATAGGCACTCCGCCTCATCCCTCCACACCGCTATCCCACTCACCTGCTATCTCAGCCACCGTCGTGGTGCTGATTGTTTTGGCTTGGCGAAGCATTCCCGTCTCCGGTTCAATCACCTCACCACTCACCACACAGGTGTATTCACCGACATCCTTGGGGGAGAACTCCCTTATCGTCAGTCGGGCGACACCCTGCTCCTCCACATACACCTCCTGGCAACGCTCAGAACGCTGCAATTCCTGGCCATTGTGTGTCCACTTCACCGTTATTGGCTTCAAATCGGCCTGAATTTCGCACTCCAACCTACACCAGGTAGAAGCACACACAATGACACTCCGCAAACCCTCAATGCCAAACACAAGACATCTGCATCTCTAGGGGAGATTGTCTAGTTGTACGAACCCCCACCACCAGCCCCGCCATTCCTATCATTTCATCAGACTACCACCTCACAGCCCTTCCTCTTCCACATCGCATGACCACCGCAAACACCTCCTATCCTCGCTCCACCTGCTATTATCCTAACACATTCTACCAGCAACGTCATGCAAATCGCATGCTGCTTGCATCACCTCGTCGACCCAACGACGCCTCCTCCAATGCCCCTCACCTCCATATGGCCCCTCAATGGAAGCTAACTTACTCTAATATCCGCTCCTCATTGGGCGTCAGGGCCGGTTGTAGGGGTTTGGTGAATTTCAACTCGCAAATCTGCACGCTCGGAGTCTCCAACACAGGCTGCTCCTGCACCGCCTCCTTCGGTTTCACGGGCTGTTCTTCCATTGGTGTTTCATGTAATTGTTCTTGACTTCTAAAATATGAATTAGATGTATTTTTTTAGTTATAAATGCGAGTTTTTCCTTTATATTTATGCCAATGTTTCCATTTTTATTTTATCGAAATGTTAAAAACATTTTTTTATTTTATCAAGCTTTTTATAAATGCCAATCACCGCATCAATCGCAACTATTTTCTCCGCCAAGGCACCGACATAAAAGCCATTCCGTATCTTTGCAACGAATTAGCTGCAGCTCAAACCCATCGCGTCTAATGTCGCATCATGCGAAACGAAAGCATTTTCCACAACTTTTATAATCCAGACAATCCCAAATCACGATCCTCAAACCATTCTCAAACGAAATACTTACTCTAGATAATGCTCCTCAATTTCAACAAATGCCGCTTCTGCAGATTGCAAGATTTCATTCGAAGGTAACTGATAAACACTACGCATGCGTTCAGGGCCATTAAATGCGATAGCTTCAACAACAGCATTCGCATCTGCTAAACAAACGTTGCGAATGGTTAACTGAGAAATAGTGCTTAATGGTCTAAGTTCATCAAATATCGGAACAATTTCACTGCGTCGCGCCGTCTCAGGGTTGCTGATCACCCAGTTGATCTCCGCTTGTGGAACAGATTCTACAGCAGCAATCAGCACCACGTCTTCACCAATGTTCGGCGCCACTGTCGGTTGCAACGGCTGAATGAATCGCAGGGGAACTCGACTAACCACCTCCTGTGGCCTATCAGCCGGTGCCGTCTGCGTTGGTGCAGTTTCTATCACAACTTCACTGATAGTTGGCCTCCTCTCGTGAAGCTCATGGCTTGTGACCAGCTCTTCCGTAGCTGTCCTAGCAATCGCCTGTACAACCACGCCCTCATCGACTTGCGGAGTGAAATCATGCACTGTCAACTGCGATGTCGTGTAAGTTGGATGTGCTTGATCTACCAAAGGCACTATCTCACTGCGCTTAGCTGTCTCCGGACTACTTATTGTCCAAGTGATTTCTGCCCGTGGCACAGCCTCCACCGATGCTGTCAACACCACGTCCTCTCCTACCACGGGCTCAACTCTCGGTTGAAGAGGCTGAATAAGACGAAGCGGCACAGTTGCAGGCGTCTCTTCACCAGGCTGAAGTGGAGCCTCGGTCAGTGGTTTCTGAGGCACCACGTGTAGGTCACAAGTGCTCACCAACTTCTCGCCCTGTGGATATACCACCTCCACGGTCACTGGTCCTTCGTGCTTCCTCTCAACACGCTCAATGGTGAGGATTGAGCGGCTTGCACCACTCTCAATCGTGATCTCCTTTACCGTCTCAGGGGAAATTTCTATTCCGCTGCGATACCACTTGAAATCCACCGGACCCTCCGGCGCCTGCACACTGCACTCCAAAATGACCTTGTGTGTCTCCTGCACCTCCAGGTGGGGCTGCAAGCTGTGCGTGAACTCTGCAATAAACCTCTCCGGCTTCTCCCTCTCCGGTACCTCCCTCTCTTCTGGAGCTCGAAGTTCACACGTCGTCACGAGCTCCTCATCCACAGTCCTCGCCACAGCCTTCACAGTCACTCCACTATCTGTCGCCGGTGTGAAATCATGAATAGTGAGCTGCGAAATCGACCTAGTGGGATAAGCCTGATCAAACATCGGAACGATTTCACTGCGTCGCGCCGTCTCAGGGTTGCTGATCACCCAGTTGATCTCCGCTTGTGGAACAGATTCTACAGCAGCAATCAGCACCACGTCTTCACCAATGTTCGGCGCCACTGTCGGTTGCAACGGCTGAATGAATCGCAGGGGAACTCGACTAACCACCTCCTGTGGCCTATCAGCCGGTGCCGTCTGCGTTGGTGCAGTTTCTATCACAACTTCACTGATAGTTGGCCTCCTCTCGTGAAGCTCATGGCTTGTGACCAGCTCTTCCGTAGCTGTCCTAGCAATCGCCTGTACAACCACGCCCTCATCGACTTGCGGAGTGAAATCATGCACTGTCAACTGCGATGTCGTGTAAGTTGGATGTGCTTGATCTACCAAAGGCACTATCTCACTGCGCTTAGCTGTCTCCGGACTACTTATTGTCCAAGTGATTTCTGCCCGTGGCACAGCCTCCACCGATGCTGTCAACACCACGTCCTCTCCTACCACGGGCTCAACTCTCGGTTGAAGAGGCTGAATAAGACGAAGCGGCACAGTTGCAGGCGTCTCTTCACCAGGCTGAAGTGGAGCCTCGGTCAGTGGTTTCTGAGGCACCACGTGTAGGTCACAAGTGCTCACCAACTTCTCGCCCTGTGGATATACCACCTCCACGGTCACTGGTCCTTCGTGCTTCCTCTCAACACGCTCAATGGTGAGGATTGAGCGGCTTGCACCACTCTCAATCGTGATCTCCTTTACCGTCTCAGGGGAAATTTCTATTCCGCTGCGATACCACTTGAAATCCACCGGACCCTCCGGCGCCTGCACACTGCACTCCAAAATGACCTTGTGTGTCTCCTGCACCTCCAGGTGGGGCTGCAAGCTGTGCGTGAACTCTGCAATAAACCTCTCCGGCTTCTCCCTCTCCGGTACCTCCCTCTCTTCTGGAGCTCGAAGTTCACACGTCGTCACGAGCTCCTCATCCACAGTCCTCGCCACAGCCTTCACAGTCACTCCACTATCTGTCGCCGGTGTGAAATCATGAATAGTGAGCTGCGAAATCGACCTAGTGGGATAAGCCTGATCAAACATCGGAACGATTTCACTGCGTCGCGCCGTCTCAGGGTTGCTGATCACCCAGTTGATCTCCGCTTGTGGAACAGATTCTACAGCAGCAATCAGCACCACGTCTTCACCAATGTTCGGCGCCACTGTCGGTTGCAACGGCTGAATGAATCGCAGGGGAACTCGACTAACCACCTCCTGTGGCCTATCAGCCGGTGCCGTCTGCGTTGGTGCAGTTTCTATCACAACTTCACTGATAGTTGGCCTCCTCTCGTGAAGCTCATGGCTTGTGACCAGCTCTTCCGTAGCTGTCCTAGCAATCGCCTGTACAACCACGCCCTCATCGACTTGCGGAGTGAAATCATGCACTGTCAACTGCGATGTCGTGTAAGTTGGATGTGCTTGATCTACCAAAGGCACTATCTCACTGCGCTTAGCTGTCTCCGGACTACTTATTGTCCAAGTGATTTCTGCCCGTGGCACAGCCTCCACCGATGCTGTCAACACCACGTCCTCTCCTACCACGGGCTCAACTCTCGGTTGAAGAGGCTGAATAAGACGAAGCGGCACAGTTGCAGGCGTCTCTTCACCAGGCTGAAGTGGAGCCTCGGTCAGTGGTTTCTGAGGCACCACGTGTAGGTCACAAGTGCTCACCAACTTCTCGCCCTGTGGATATACCACCTCCACGGTCACTGGTCCTTCGTGCTTCCTCTCAACACGCTCAATGGTGAGGATTGAGCGGCTTGCACCACTCTCAATCGTGATCTCCTTTACCGTCTCAGGGGAAATTTCTATTCCGCTGCGATACCACTTGAAATCCACCGGACCCTCCGGCGCCTGCACACTGCACTCCAAAATGACCTTGTGTGTCTCCTGCACCTCCAGGTGGGGCTGCAAGCTGTGCGTGAACTCTGCAATAAACCTCTCCGGCTTCTCCCTCTCCGGTACCTCCCTCTCTTCTGGAGCTCGAAGTTCACACGTCGTCACGAGCTCCTCATCCACAGTCCTCGCCACAGCCTTCACAGTCACTCCACTATCTGTCGCCGGTGTGAAATCATGAATAGTGAGCTGCGAAATCGACCTAGTGGGATAAGCCTGATCAAACATCGGAACGATTTCACTGCGTCGCGCCGTCTCAGGGTTGCTGATCACCCAGTTGATCTCCGCTTGTGGAACAGATTCTACAGCAGCAATCAGCACCACGTCTTCACCAATGTTCGGCGCCACTGTCGGTTGCAACGGCTGAATGAATCGCAGGGGAACTCGACTAACCACCTCCTGTGGCCTATCAGCCGGTGCCGTCTGCGTTGGTGCAGTTTCTATCACAACTTCACTGATAGTTGGCCTCCTCTCGTGAAGCTCATGGCTTGTGACCAGCTCTTCCGTAGCTGTCCTAGCAATCGCCTGTACAACCACGCCCTCATCGACTTGCGGAGTGAAATCATGCACTGTCAACTGCGATGTCGTGTAAGTTGGATGTGCTTGATCTACCAAAGGCACTATCTCACTGCGCTTAGCTGTCTCCGGACTACTTATTGTCCAAGTGATTTCTGCCCGTGGCACAGCCTCCACCGATGCTGTCAACACCACGTCCTCTCCTACCACGGGCTCAACTCTCGGTTGAAGAGGCTGAATAAGACGAAGCGGCACAGTTGCAGGCGTCTCTTCACCAGGCTGAAGTGGAGCCTCGGTCAGTGGTTTCTGAGGCACCACGTGTAGGTCACAAGTGCTCACCAACTTCTCGCCCTGTGGATATACCACCTCCACGGTCACTGGTCCTTCGTGCTTCCTCTCAACACGCTCAATGGTGAGGATTGAGCGGCTTGCACCACTCTCAATCGTGATCTCCTTTACCGTCTCAGGGGAAATTTCTATTCCGCTGCGATACCACTTGAAATCCACCGGACCCTCCGGCGCCTGCACACTGCACTCCAAAATGACCTTGTGTGTCTCCTGCACCTCCAGGTGGGGCTGCAAGCTGTGCGTGAACTCTGCAATAAACCTCTCCGGCTTCTCCCTCTCCGGTACCTCCCTCTCTTCTGGAGCTCGAAGTTCACACGTCGTCACGAGCTCCTCATCCACAGTCCTCGCCACAGCCTTCACAGTCACTCCACTATCTGTCGCCGGTGTGAAATCATGAATAGTGAGCTGCGAAATCGACCTAGTGGGATAAGCCTGATCAAACATCGGAACGATTTCACTGCGTCGCGCCGTCTCAGGGTTGCTGATCACCCAGTTGATCTCCGCTTGTGGAACAGATTCTACAGCAGCAATCAGCACCACGTCTTCACCAATGTTCGGCGCCACTGTCGGTTGCAACGGCTGAATGAATCGCAGGGGAACTCGACTAACCACCTCCTGTGGCCTATCAGCCGGTGCCGTCTGCGTTGGTGCAGTTTCTATCACAACTTCACTGATAGTTGGCCTCCTCTCGTGAAGCTCATGGCTTGTGACCAGCTCTTCCGTAGCTGTCCTAGCAATCGCCTGTACAACCACGCCCTCATCGACTTGCGGAGTGAAATCATGCACTGTCAACTGCGATGTCGTGTAAGTTGGATGTGCTTGATCTACCAAAGGCACTATCTCACTGCGCTTAGCTGTCTCCGGACTACTTATTGTCCAAGTGATTTCTGCCCGTGGCACAGCCTCCACCGATGCTGTCAACACCACGTCCTCTCCTACCACGGGCTCAACTCTCGGTTGAAGAGGCTGAATAAGACGAAGCGGCACAGTTGCAGGCGTCTCTTCACCAGGCTGAAGTGGAGCCTCGGTCAGTGGTTTCTGAGGCACCACGTGTAGGTCACAAGTGCTCACCAACTTCTCGCCCTGTGGATATACCACCTCCACGGTCACTGGTCCTTCGTGCTTCCTCTCAACACGCTCAATGGTGAGGATTGAGCGGCTTGCACCACTCTCAATCGTGATCTCCTTTACCGTCTCAGGGGAAATTTCTATTCCGCTGCGATACCACTTGAAATCCACCGGACCCTCCGGCGCCTGCACACTGCACTCCAAAATGACCTTGTGTGTCTCCTGCACCTCCAGGTGGGGCTGCAAGCTGTGCGTGAACTCTGCAATAAACCTCTCCGGCTTCTCCCTCTCCGGTACCTCCCTCTCTTCTGGAGCTCGAAGTTCACACGTCGTCACGAGCTCCTCATCCACAGTCCTCGCCACAGCCTTCACAGTCACTCCACTATCTGTCGCCGGTGTGAAATCATGAATAGTGAGCTGCGAAATCGACCTAGTGGGATAAGCCTGATCAAACATCGGAACGATTTCACTGCGTCGCGCCGTCTCAGGGTTGCTGATCACCCAGTTGATCTCCGCTTGTGGAACAGATTCTACAGCAGCAATCAGCACCACGTCTTCACCAATGTTCGGCGCCACTGTCGGTTGCAACGGCTGAATGAATCGCAGGGGAACTCGACTAACCACCTCCTGTGGCCTATCAGCCGGTGCCGTCTGCGTTGGTGCAGTTTCTATCACAACTTCACTGATAGTTGGCCTCCTCTCGTGAAGCTCATGGCTTGTGACCAGCTCTTCCGTAGCTGTCCTAGCAATCGCCTGTACAACCACGCCCTCATCGACTTGCGGAGTGAAATCATGCACTGTCAACTGCGATGTCGTGTAAGTTGGATGTGCTTGATCTACCAAAGGCACTATCTCACTGCGCTTAGCTGTCTCCGGACTACTTATTGTCCAAGTGATTTCTGCCCGTGGCACAGCCTCCACCGATGCTGTCAACACCACGTCCTCTCCTACCACGGGCTCAACTCTCGGTTGAAGAGGCTGAATAAGACGAAGCGGCACAGTTGCAGGCGTCTCTTCACCAGGCTGAAGTGGAGCCTCGGTCAGTGGTTTCTGAGGCACCACGTGTAGGTCACAAGTGCTCACCAACTTCTCGCCCTGTGGATATACCACCTCCACGGTCACTGGTCCTTCGTGCTTCCTCTCAACACGCTCAATGGTGAGGATTGAGCGGCTTGCACCACTCTCAATCGTGATCTCCTTTACCGTCTCAGGGGAAATTTCTATTCCGCTGCGATACCACTTGAAATCCACCGGACCCTCCGGCGCCTGCACACTGCACTCCAAAATGACCTTGTGTGTCTCCTGCACCTCCAGGTGGGGCTGCAAGCTGTGCGTGAACTCTGCAATAAACCTCTCCGGCTTCTCCCTCTCCGGTACCTCCCTCTCTTCTGGAGCTCGAAGTTCACACGTCGTCACGAGCTCCTCATCCACAGTCCTCGCCACAGCCTTCACAGTCACTCCACTATCTGTCGCCGGTGTGAAATCATGAATAGTGAGCTGCGAAATCGACCTAGTGGGATAAGCCTGATCAAACATCGGAACGATTTCACTGCGTCGCGCCGTCTCAGGGTTGCTGATCACCCAGTTGATCTCCGCTTGTGGAACAGATTCTACAGCAGCAATCAGCACCACGTCTTCACCAATGTTCGGCGCCACTGTCGGTTGCAACGGCTGAATGAATCGCAGGGGAACTCGACTAACCACCTCCTGTGGCCTATCAGCCGGTGCCGTCTGCGTTGGTGCAGTTTCTATCACAACTTCACTGATAGTTGGCCTCCTCTCGTGAAGCTCATGGCTTGTGACCAGCTCTTCCGTAGCTGTCCTAGCAATCGCCTGTACAACCACGCCCTCATCGACTTGCGGAGTGAAATCATGCACTGTCAACTGCGATGTCGTGTAAGTTGGATGTGCTTGATCTACCAAAGGCACTATCTCACTGCGCTTAGCTGTCTCCGGACTACTTATTGTCCAAGTGATTTCTGCCCGTGGCACAGCCTCCACCGATGCTGTCAACACCACGTCCTCTCCTACCACGGGCTCAACTCTCGGTTGAAGAGGCTGAATAAGACGAAGCGGCACAGTTGCAGGCGTCTCTTCACCAGGCTGAAGTGGAGCCTCGGTCAGTGGTTTCTGAGGCACCACGTGTAGGTCACAAGTGCTCACCAACTTCTCGCCCTGTGGATATACCACCTCCACGGTCACTGGTCCTTCGTGCTTCCTCTCAACACGCTCAATGGTGAGGATTGAGCGGCTTGCACCACTCTCAATCGTGATCTCCTTTACCGTCTCAGGGGAAATTTCTATTCCGCTGCGATACCACTTGAAATCCACCGGACCCTCCGGCGCCTGCACACTGCACTCCAAAATGACCTTGTGTGTCTCCTGCACCTCCAGGTGGGGCTGCAAGCTGTGCGTGAACTCTGCAATAAACCTCTCCGGCTTCTCCCTCTCCGGTACCTCCCTCTCTTCTGGAGCTCGAAGTTCACACGTCGTCACGAGCTCCTCATCCACAGTCCTCGCCACAGCCTTCACAGTCACTCCACTATCTGTCGCCGGTGTGAAATCATGAATAGTGAGCTGCGAAATCGACCTAGTGGGATAAGCCTGATCAAACATCGGAACGATTTCACTGCGTCGCGCCGTCTCAGGGTTGCTGATCACCCAGTTGATCTCCGCTTGTGGAACAGATTCTACAGCAGCAATCAGCACCACGTCTTCACCAATGTTCGGCGCCACTGTCGGTTGCAACGGCTGAATGAATCGCAGGGGAACTCGACTAACCACCTCCTGTGGCCTATCAGCCGGTGCCGTCTGCGTTGGTGCAGTTTCTATCACAACTTCACTGATAGTTGGCCTCCTCTCGTGAAGCTCATGGCTTGTGACCAGCTCTTCCGTAGCTGTCCTAGCAATCGCCTGTACAACCACGCCCTCATCGACTTGCGGAGTGAAATCATGCACTGTCAACTGCGATGTCGTGTAAGTTGGATGTGCTTGATCTACCAAAGGCACTATCTCACTGCGCTTAGCTGTCTCCGGACTACTTATTGTCCAAGTGATTTCTGCCCGTGGCACAGCCTCCACCGATGCTGTCAACACCACGTCCTCTCCTACCACGGGCTCAACTCTCGGTTGAAGAGGCTGAATAAGACGAAGCGGCACAGTTGCAGGCGTCTCTTCACCAGGCTGAAGTGGAGCCTCGGTCAGTGGTTTCTGAGGCACCACGTGTAGGTCACAAGTGCTCACCAACTTCTCGCCCTGTGGATATACCACCTCCACGGTCACTGGTCCTTCGTGCTTCCTCTCAACACGCTCAATGGTGAGGATTGAGCGGCTTGCACCACTCTCAATCGTGATCTCCTTTACCGTCTCAGGGGAAATTTCTATTCCGCTGCGATACCACTTGAAATCCACCGGACCCTCCGGCGCCTGCACACTGCACTCCAAAATGACCTTGTGTGTCTCCTGCACCTCCAGGTGGGGCTGCAAGCTGTGCGTGAACTCTGCAATAAACCTCTCCGGCTTCTCCCTCTCCGGTACCTCCCTCTCTTCTGGAGCTCGAAGTTCACACGTCGTCACGAGCTCCTCATCCACAGTCCTCGCCACAGCCTTCACAGTCACTCCACTATCTGTCGCCGGTGTGAAATCATGAATAGTGAGCTGCGAAATCGACCTAGTGGGATAAGCCTGATCAAACATCGGAACGATTTCACTGCGTCGCGCCGTCTCAGGGTTGCTGATCACCCAGTTGATCTCCGCTTGTGGAACAGATTCTACAGCAGCAATCAGCACCACGTCTTCACCAATGTTCGGCGCCACTGTCGGTTGCAACGGCTGAATGAATCGCAGGGGAACTCGACTAACCACCTCCTGTGGCCTATCAGCCGGTGCCGTCTGCGTTGGTGCAGTTTCTATCACAACTTCACTGATAGTTGGCCTCCTCTCGTGAAGCTCATGGCTTGTGACCAGCTCTTCCGTAGCTGTCCTAGCAATCGCCTGTACAACCACGCCCTCATCGACTTGCGGAGTGAAATCATGCACTGTCAACTGCGATGTCGTGTAAGTTGGATGTGCTTGATCTACCAAAGGCACTATCTCACTGCGCTTAGCTGTCTCCGGACTACTTATTGTCCAAGTGATTTCTGCCCGTGGCACAGCCTCCACCGATGCTGTCAACACCACGTCCTCTCCTACCACGGGCTCAACTCTCGGTTGAAGAGGCTGAATAAGACGAAGCGGCACAGTTGCAGGCGTCTCTTCACCAGGCTGAAGTGGAGCCTCGGTCAGTGGTTTCTGAGGCACCACGTGTAGGTCACAAGTGCTCACCAACTTCTCGCCCTGTGGATATACCACCTCCACGGTCACTGGTCCTTCGTGCTTCCTCTCAACACGCTCAATGGTGAGGATTGAGCGGCTTGCACCACTCTCAATCGTGATCTCCTTTACCGTCTCAGGGGAAATTTCTATTCCGCTGCGATACCACTTGAAATCCACCGGACCCTCCGGCGCCTGCACACTGCACTCCAAAATGACCTTGTGTGTCTCCTGCACCTCCAGGTGGGGCTGCAAGCTGTGCGTGAACTCTGCAATAAACCTCTCCGGCTTCTCCCTCTCCGGTACCTCCCTCTCTTCTGGAGCTCGAAGTTCACACGTCGTCACGAGCTCCTCATCCACAGTCCTCGCCACAGCCTTCACAGTCACTCCACTATCTGTCGCCGGTGTGAAATCATGAATAGTGAGCTGCGAAATCGACCTAGTGGGATAAGCCTGATCAAACATCGGAACGATTTCACTGCGTCGCGCCGTCTCAGGGTTGCTGATCACCCAGTTGATCTCCGCTTGTGGAACAGATTCTACAGCAGCAATCAGCACCACGTCTTCACCAATGTTCGGCGCCACTGTCGGTTGCAACGGCTGAATGAATCGCAGGGGAACTCGACTAACCACCTCCTGTGGCCTATCAGCCGGTGCCGTCTGCGTTGGTGCAGTTTCTATCACAACTTCACTGATAGTTGGCCTCCTCTCGTGAAGCTCATGGCTTGTGACCAGCTCTTCCGTAGCTGTCCTAGCAATCGCCTGTACAACCACGCCCTCATCGACTTGCGGAGTGAAATCATGCACTGTCAACTGCGATGTCGTGTAAGTTGGATGTGCTTGATCTACCAAAGGCACTATCTCACTGCGCTTAGCTGTCTCCGGACTACTTATTGTCCAAGTGATTTCTGCCCGTGGCACAGCCTCCACCGATGCTGTCAACACCACGTCCTCTCCTACCACGGGCTCAACTCTCGGTTGAAGAGGCTGAATAAGACGAAGCGGCACAGTTGCAGGCGTCTCTTCACCAGGCTGAAGTGGAGCCTCGGTCAGTGGTTTCTGAGGCACCACGTGTAGGTCACAAGTGCTCACCAACTTCTCGCCCTGTGGATATACCACCTCCACGGTCACTGGTCCTTCGTGCTTCCTCTCAACACGCTCAATGGTGAGGATTGAGCGGCTTGCACCACTCTCAATCGTGATCTCCTTTACCGTCTCAGGGGAAATTTCTATTCCGCTGCGATACCACTTGAAATCCACCGGACCCTCCGGCGCCTGCACACTGCACTCCAAAATGACCTTGTGTGTCTCCTGCACCTCCAGGTGGGGCTGCAAGCTGTGCGTGAACTCTGCAATAAACCTCTCCGGCTTCTCCCTCTCCGGTACCTCCCTCTCTTCTGGAGCTCGAAGTTCACACGTCGTCACGAGCTCCTCATCCACAGTCCTCGCCACAGCCTTCACAGTCACTCCACTATCTGTCGCCGGTGTGAAATCATGAATAGTGAGCTGCGAAATCGACCTAGTGGGATAAGCCTGATCAAACATCGGAACGATTTCACTGCGTCGCGCCGTCTCAGGGTTGCTGATCACCCAGTTGATCTCCGCTTGTGGAACAGATTCTACAGCAGCAATCAGCACCACGTCTTCACCAATGTTCGGCGCCACTGTCGGTTGCAACGGCTGAATGAATCGCAGGGGAACTCGACTAACCACCTCCTGTGGCCTATCAGCCGGTGCCGTCTGCGTTGGTGCAGTTTCTATCACAACTTCACTGATAGTTGGCCTCCTCTCGTGAAGCTCATGGCTTGTGACCAGCTCTTCCGTAGCTGTCCTAGCAATCGCCTGTACAACCACGCCCTCATCGACTTGCGGAGTGAAATCATGCACTGTCAACTGCGATGTCGTGTAAGTTGGATGTGCTTGATCTACCAAAGGCACTATCTCACTGCGCTTAGCTGTCTCCGGACTACTTATTGTCCAAGTGATTTCTGCCCGTGGCACAGCCTCCACCGATGCTGTCAACACCACGTCCTCTCCTACCACGGGCTCAACTCTCGGTTGAAGAGGCTGAATAAGACGAAGCGGCACAGTTGCAGGCGTCTCTTCACCAGGCTGAAGTGGAGCCTCGGTCAGTGGTTTCTGAGGCACCACGTGTAGGTCACAAGTGCTCACCAACTTCTCGCCCTGTGGATATACCACCTCCACGGTCACTGGTCCTTCGTGCTTCCTCTCAACACGCTCAATGGTGAGGATTGAGCGGCTTGCACCACTCTCAATCGTGATCTCCTTTACCGTCTCAGGGGAAATTTCTATTCCGCTGCGATACCACTTGAAATCCACCGGACCCTCCGGCGCCTGCACACTGCACTCCAAAATGACCTTGTGTGTCTCCTGCACCTCCAGGTGGGGCTGCAAGCTGTGCGTGAACTCTGCAATAAACCTCTCCGGCTTCTCCCTCTCCGGTACCTCCCTCTCTTCTGGAGCTCGAAGTTCACACGTCGTCACGAGCTCCTCATCCACAGTCCTCGCCACAGCCTTCACAGTCACTCCACTATCTGTCGCCGGTGTGAAATCATGAATAGTGAGCTGCGAAATCGACCTAGTGGGATAAGCCTGATCAAACATCGGAACGATTTCACTGCGTCGCGCCGTCTCAGGGTTGCTGATCACCCAGTTGATCTCCGCTTGTGGAACAGATTCTACAGCAGCAATCAGCACCACGTCTTCACCAATGTTCGGCGCCACTGTCGGTTGCAACGGCTGAATGAATCGCAGGGGAACTCGACTACTTTTGATGCATTCGACTTTTGTTGTGGTTATTGCGAAATCTCCGTTTCTTGTTGTTACGCGCACCCTTACGTCTCGTGGTATTTTTTCCTTTTTGACGATAGGTATTGTTAATGTGCTCTTTGTGTTCTCTTTTTCTTCAATGATAATATCCTTTGTAGTTTTGAAAATTTCTACGCCATTTATATACCATTGGAACTTGACTGGATAGTTTGGCATAGTTTCACATTCGAATGTTGTCTTTTGGCCTTCTGTGATCCACGTCTTCTCTGGCAGAGGCTTGCGGAAAATTTCTGTATTACCGGGGCCAGTGGGCTCGACTTTTATCTCTGTTTTGCAAACTGTAATTCCAAGTTCATTCTCTGCCCGAATGATATATTCTCCAGCATCCTCTTCCTCGTGTAGGTTATTTATTGAGAGGATGTAATGTTCTTTCACATTTTCCTCTACAATTTTACTCTTGCTTGTCGTCTTGGAGGCATCTACTCGAGATGGAATCAATTCTACGTCGTTGTGGAAATAGCGAACTTTTGGTTTCGGTTCTCCACGCACTACAAATTCAATTCTGTAGGAAACCAGTTAAAACACCAGTAAGTCACGCTTGCTGTGTTTTGCACAACAAAAGGTTAAGGCGTTTCATTTATGCACATATGCGTACGATTTATTAATTTAACGCGTCCTCCTATACGGAAATGCAGGCGCGAAAGCGATTCACCGTCACAGATTTCGGCGTTCAGACTTAATTAGAACGACTGGGGTGCGCACCACTGCCGATTTGAGTGCGAGACCACCATACGAATTGCAAAATTTTGCGCAAATTCCACGACATGAGCGAATGTACCACGCAATCCCATTTAAATTACCTGTTTAGCTGCGTTCAGGAATCGCTACTACCCTCTGTAAATTATTGATAAGTGTGCATAATTCAAATGCTGTCATTTTAAATACCAATTTGGCATTTGCATTTGCATAACATAGAATAAATGGCAGAAATATGCTCCGTGCGTTTGCTATGTATGCACTTTTAATTAAGAAACAAAACAACTTACTGAGCTTCAGCAGTTTCAGGTACAGTAAGCCGCTCAGGTGGACACGTTGTGAAGATTGGAGGCTGCTCTTTCACACCTTAAATTTGTTTAACCATGAAGTTATTAATGGTTCATGTTCAAGACAACTTTACTCAAGGTATGAATTCTAACCTGGTAACACAATTAGCTTTGTCTTTGTAACCGCCTTGCCGAGTTTGTTGTACGCTTCGACGGTGAATTCAGAGCTATCAGTTTGGAATAGTTCGAGTATTTCCAGACGATGGCGAGTGGTGGTCAACTGGATAATTTGAATTTCAGGTGTTGGAGCGAACGGAGTACCATCTCTCTTCCAAACAAGTTGCGGTGTTGGCTTTCCAACTGCCTCCACGTCTAGTGTGAGGGAAGTACCTTCAGGAAGTTCCAGCATTTCTTCTGGAAACGGCGTTGTAAATTCGGGTGCCATTTCTTTAGCTGTGGTAGACGAAAACCAGTAAGTTGATGAAGGAATAGTAAACGTTAGAAAAAGTAAAGAGGGAGATGGTTTTGCAGATGAGCGTAATGGGGCACTCATTTAATTCGGAAGTAGTAAGGAAGGGTAGCAACAAACTAACAGATATGTGTTTGTATGGAAGAGTTCATAACTAACTCACTTGATGCTTTAGCCTTGTGAATTGCATAGAATTTACTATTCCCTGAGAACTTACGTATTACATCAAGTCGGGCTGATTTTTCGGCCGAGCCCTCTGGATTGGTGATTCGAATCTTATATTCACCAGCGTTTTCGGGCCGAATTTGATCAATGCGAAGAGAGGCTTTTCCATCGGGTGTTACTATGGGATGGAAATTTGCCGACGGTTGAATAACGGTCTGCCCGTTATAGATCCAAGTGACTTCAGGCACTAAAATTTTACACACCATGTGTTTAGATTTACAAAATAAATAGCATTAAGGATAAATGCTCCAAAATCGGATGCTGAAACAATTAACGTTCTTACGATATGGCGTGATATGGAGACTGTAAACTCACTTGGGGATCCTGCCACCTGACACGTGAAAGTAATTGGTGAACCTTCTTGAACTTCGGCGTTTTCAGGTCCCTGTATAATGACAGGCGGTTGTAAAGGTTTGGTCAGTTGGATCGGGATTTCTACAAAGAAGGACGTACCGGTCGCATGAAACAATTTATCAAGCAGGAATTATTTCACTAGTATTCTTATGTTTGTATCACTACTGTTTATATTGTTTCGAAGTGCAAGATCTAAAATTACTTTGGACAGATCGCAGAGGTGGGATCTTTCCAGGAGCAGGAAGTACTCTTAGGTCAGCCGATGCAGTAACAACGGCGTTCGGTTCGGTCCTCGCAGAGTCCTCTGAAACATCAGCTCGAAGAGCCTCAACTGTAACAACACCACTGTCTTCAGGGCGACAGCTACGAAGTTCAAGGTGATGGAGGAGACCATCAAAGTATGTTAATTCTCTGGAGTCTTTTGGACCTCCTTCAAGGGGTACAGTGGGTTGTACGATGACACCATTGATATACCAGCAAACCAAAGGACGTGGAGTTCCAACTATCATTGTTGAGAACCGAGCACTGTTTCCCTCAACTACATCGACAGATTTCGGAGGCTGCCTAATTTCCGGATAGGGAGAGTCACTTGGCCTGTAATAGCATAAAAGTAGTGGTAAAATTACTGAGCACTGGAACAAGCTTTTGCATAACAATGCCATGATTGAAGGTCCTACAGGCATAAAACTGTTCTACGAAGTTTTTTTTCAAACGATAGATTTGAATCTTGTCAAATGGTTCAAAGTGCTTTACGCTTCTCAGGTTTCCTCAAAAATATCGTTGGAAATTGAAATTAGAGTTCCAATGGACACGATATGGGGACTAACGGGGTACAAGAATCTCGCAACTATGCTAATTCAGGCTGAAGTCTGCTTCTCTAAATTCCATACACACTTCGCCTCACACTGTTTTAACTCACCCTGAAACAGAAGTACGCTTTTTTGGAATAAAAGATATCCTTTGTGGTTCCTCAATCACAGGCTTTGGAGCTAAAATAATTAAGAGGCCGTTACAGGAGCTTAGAGAATATCCGTGTTGTTAACTCAAGTCGTTAATATCTAACCTTCTAGGTCGAGTTTAGTTCGGAAAGTCGCTGATCCAGCAGTACTGGAGGCAAGACACTGCCAAGTCCCAATATCTTCAGATTTCGTCTCAGTAACAGTCAATTGAGTTTTATTTTCCATGACGAGAACTCGAATACGACCACTTGCCATTTCAGTGGGAGGAATGAGCCTAAAAGATAAAAGTAAAATGAAAATCTCCCCTCTGATGATAAGATTGCAACTATGTGTAGAAAGTTGGCCAAGTGGAATACAATTGCGAATAACCTTGAGATTCTTAAAACGCAAAACAATGTATTCGGCACGAAAGCTACGCCTCACCTTCCATCCTTATGCCAAGAAATCACAGGTGCAGGAACTCCCTCGAACTCAGCTTCAAGTAGAAGGGGTTGTCCTGGTAATGTAACTACTTTAGGAGCAGGTTTCTTTGTGAATCTTGGAGGAACAGTAATTAGCTGAGGCTTCGGTTCAATACTAACAGGGAAGACAAGTTCCTTAACTCCCAAGGGATTGCTGGCGACACACCGATAGATACCACTGTCAGTGAGTGATGTTGGCGCCTCCAAGGTGAGACAATGCACCGACTCGGGAAGTGTTAATATCTGCAATTGCAAAAGTATGTCTACCTAGAATTTGATCATAGGAATTCATTCATGAAGCGATTTCCTAGTCAATTCACCTTATGCTTAAAATCAGAGCACACTGGACGGTCATTTAAAAACCAGGAAACATTAGGTTCTGGAACTCCGTAAACTTGGACTTCAAACTTTACTGGAGTTGCCTCCATAGAGGAAAACACGCTTGGGTACTGAATTACGTCTGCCTGGCCTTCCGCCGGTGGTGGAAGGGGGAACGGGGCCTTTGTGAAGCTTGGTGGAACGCCCATCCGTTCCAGTATAGGTTCCTTGTGTTTAGGCCTTGGAGGAGCACTGAGATTGACCTAGACGGTAGAGTGGTCATTATCAACGAAATGAGTTGCGACCAATTAGTTTAACCCTAGGAATAATTTTACAAAAAATACCTGCACAGAAGATGAGTCATGGCCTAGTGGATTAGTAACAGTGGCTGTATAGATTCCAGCATCAATTGGCCTTGGTTGGACAATTTGAAGCACCAGTATGTTATTTGACTAAAATAAAATGTGTCGTTTATCATACCATATTGGGATAAAGTGTTAGGAAGACAGAAATTGTTACCTCGACGGACGTGAATACTCTATCACTCGACTTGAGTGGTTGTCCATCCTTCAGCCAGCTGACAGAAGGTAATGGGATGCCCGACATTTGAGCGGTGATCCTTGCGGGAACATTCTCATCCAGAGTCAAGGAGTCGGGAAGACGCTGAACAAACACCGCCGGTTGACCACTTCTGTCAGGATATGGAAACTCCACGATTATGGGCTGAAATTCCATCGGCGATTTTTTCAATTCCATCTCCAATTCACTAAGATGGCGAGGCTTCGTCACCTCTACAGCCATCACAACGGGAGAGAAGGTCCCCTCTACTTGAACATCCAGCTGCGTTTTTTCAGTGGGTGTGTAAGGAACTTCCACAGTAACCGGTGCTAGCGTCTTAGGTAAGTCAATGCGAGTCACCTCAGTGTACCTAAACAAAAGTAATTTTCGTTAGTAGGTTCAGGTAGAATTTAACGCTTCAATGAACTCACTCTTGGATGAGAGTCAGTCGAGTAATTGATTCCACCGATCCGTACTCGTTGGAAGCACGCACCATGTACTCACAAATGTCCTCTTGTGCGATCGACTGAATGATAAGTCGATAAATTCCAGTGTTTGGGTTTTCCTCCATTCGATACTTGAAATCTGGATAGATTTCGAGTCCGCTGCGGTACCAAGAAACGCGTGGAGGTGGCTGGCCTGATATTTCTGTTTCTAACACAATCGTTTCTCCCACTCTGCACTGAACGGTCGGAGCTAATTGCTTAACGAACTGTGGACGCTGACCTTGTTTTACGACTGGAACAATGGAAATATTTGTAAACAAACTCATAACACATTAAGTAGCTTACATTTATATAACTTACCTGGTGGTGACAAAACATTCAATGTTACGAAGGTTTCAGCTTGTCCCGCCGAATTCTCTGCTACACACCGATAGGTGCCAGAATCGGTCGGGAAAAGTTCGTTTATAATAAGACGCCCTGTCATTGTGACAGGGCCGTCTAAGAGAGCCTCTGGTTTAGCCAGTTCCGGTCCCACTTGAGTTATGTCGTGTTCAGGAGTCGAATCCAGCTGTTGACCGTCACGATACCAGTGAAGAAACGGAAGCGGATTACCCATCGCCTCCGTAGTGAGAGTGAGCTGACTTCCGGCTGGCAAGGTGATGTTTGGTTGAAGGGGCTAGAAATGGAAATCAGCAAGAACAACTAACCGAAAAGGAATAAGTTATCTTGAGTGTTTACTCAAGAGCCCAGAAGATACGTTCAAAAGTGGCCTTTTGTGTGACGGCATAAAATCAGGTGGTAGTGTGAACTAAACCAAGCAAAATGATAGAATATGTGGTGTGTAGTAAACAATTTCAGTTAAGATTTAAAACACTAAATAAAGTGACTTTTAGAACTGTAAAACTGGAAGCCTAAGTTTACGCCAACCAAGGATACTTACAATGGTGAACCAGGGTTTCTGCGGATTAGCCTGTGTTGGAGGTTGGACACTGGGTTGCAGAGGTTCCGCTTAAAGGATAAAACCGATTTCAGTGAGCAAAAATGCTCCCTCGAGACTGCTAAATACATTTATTAAATCAGCTAGTTTGTGAAATAAAAGGGCAAGGTGACCCATCATCGTTAGTTGGAATTGATGTAAAACATTAAGGCAATATCTTTTCGAAAGACAATGCCTCACGTTTGGGAATCACATCCAAAGTCATAGTTGTCTCTGCGCGACCGTATGGGTTCTCGGCAATACAGGCGATCGATCCAGCGTCTGTTAGAGTTGCTCCCGAGATTTCCAGTTCGCCAACCATCCTAACTGACTCGGGTTGGATGGCGCTGACATTTTCGAGATATGGACCAAATTGAGACACCTTGCATTTCGGCCCGGTTTCTAGAGGGATTCCATTGTGATACCAGTGCAGGAAAGGCATTGGGTTAGCTTTGGCTTCTACTGTCAGAACCATGGGCGTTTCCTCCTCGACCACTCGGCATTGTGGCAACACCTGCGGGGTAAAAAAATAGCCGCTTAGAAACGATATAATGTGGCACTTTACTCTCCGAACTCAAATGCTCAGAAGGCAAAGAGTTCTCATAATTGACGCTTGTGAGCTGGTTCCGGTATCAAATATCCAATTATATCAGCCAATCAAAAGAAACTCATTTTAGCTTCAAACAAAGCCTACTTTATTGTGTACACCTTGATGTGTCTGCTAAACCGTCTGATTGGTTTGATTCGCCATTTCAATTGTACTAGTAGACTTTTTCGAAGCCATAAGCTTACCTTTACTATCAGCTTAACTTAGCGGGAAAACATCGCAGCACATAAGAATCATGTTTAGGATACCAGGTGAAGTTTTACAGACCAAGAATACTCACTTTGGTGAACTTTGGAGCTTCAGGAGTGGGCGCAATTGTGGGTCCTGGAGTCGGTGACGCTAAAGGAACAGTAACCTCCGTCCTGGTCATTTCATCTTCAGCAGGTTTTGGGGATGGCAGAGTTGAAGGAGGACGTGATTCTATAGCAAAATAAAACAGTCTCATCAATATTTAATAATTACTTAGGATGCCTAAACAAGGTTAAAGCAGTGCCATATAATTTCTAAATACCTCTTCATTCATACATTTACAATTAGCAACTCAGTGCTCAGCTACAGTAGACCAAACTCATATAAAGTGGGTCTAGTCAAGGCGATTTGAAAATCCCACCTAAAACAGTTACAATTCCTGATGTGATGGCCTCTCCAGCCTCATTCTTTGCAGTCACCGAATAACGACCGGCATCAGTCTTAAGAGCATGCAGAATCGTCAGAGACTGCACACCATCGGCAACTTCTTCAATCACGAAATTAGGCGAGCTGGTGATTTCACAACCATTGACAGTCCACTTGATATCCGGTTTTGGATGTCCGTCAACTTTGACAGTCAAACGTATGGTGCTTCCACTCAGAACATTGGTATTCTCAAGACCCTTGATGAACTTTGGTGCCATCGCTTTTGTAGTGATGGTCAGGTAGGCATAGCTTTCTGCTGTTCCAGCGATGTTTGAAGCCTCACAGCGATAGGGTCCGATGTCTGCTTCGTGAACCTGTAAAAGAAATTCGAAAAAATTAAAGCTTGAGTCAGTATGGAAGAAAAGAGTTCACTAGTGATATCTTCTCATTTTTAGTACTTTCCATGAGTGATTAAGTCTGCACTCAACGTAAACCGAAAGCTAAATCGTCACCCACATCCTAGTGATCATAGGCCAAGAAACGGTAAATACCTCTTTAAGGGTAAGCCTAACAGTTCCGTCTGGGCAGTATTCTAGACGGAAGTCAGGAGAAGCCGTGAGAGGGGTGGATTTTCGGAACCATGAAATGGCGGGCGTAGGTTTGCCGCTTACGATGCCTTCAAGAACAACTTGAGATCCCTCTTCAGTAACAACATTATTGAGATGTTGAACGAACTTCGGAGGAGTTGGAAGTTCGACAACCAAATCGACAGGAACGTACTAAAACGAAATGAAAAGTAAGTCGCACGTTCTGCTGCATAAAAATTAATCAAATGGAGACATTTGGTCAACCTGAACGCTGACGTCGGTGGAATAGCTCGTTTGGAATCGTTCCTCTGGCTTTTGAACCAACGGAACAACGTCCATAGAATGTTCAACATCCATTGTGGTTTCATATCCAGGGACCAGTTGCGGTTGCGCTGGGACAGGTCGCTCCATCTGCGTTTTATAACGCAGCTATTAAAAAACAGTAAAATGAATCAGATTTAATGATTTCCAGGAGAACAGTAATAAAATCAAAAGATCTCACTTCCGTCAGCTCCCTTTCGATCTCCATTTTGCGTTCAAGACTTGCTTTCGACTCAAATCCGGCTTCTAGAGGAGGACGAGCAGGCACTGAGCGCTCTGTTTCAGTCTTGTAGCTCGGAATCATTGGCACCACATCGATGTTATGCTCAAACTCTCCCTCGCTTGTGTAACCAGGTTCTAAGGCCGGTTGGCTAGCTACAGAGGCCTCCCGTTGAGTTCGGTACATGGGAACCATGGGCGTCACCTGGATGGTCTTGTGGTGAACCATCTCGGTCGACACATTAGACTCAAGCACAGGACGAGCTGGAATAGGCGCTTCAACCAACACTTTGAACCTGTCTTGCGATACGGTTCTTCTAAGAAGTTTGGGCTGTGGAGACTCCAGAACCCGTCGAGTCTCGTAGACAGGAACCATCGGAACTACTTCAATAGGCCGCATTAGGTCTTCGGTGGAAACAAAGCCCGGAGACAGACGCGGATGACTAGCAACACGGTGTTGCACAGTCGTCTCATGCAACGGAACTACAGGACACACTTGCATTTTATTCAGCACTGTAAGACTGCTAGCATGTCTGATTTGTGGTCTTGGGGAGGGCATTGATTCAATTGGTCTCACAACCTAAAAAAAGCATTTGAAGGTAGGTTGAAAATAATTTCATGGCAAAGTCTGCGGAGGTTAGAAAGATGGGCCATGATCTCCGAAACCCACCTCCACCTTGCTCATCGCCCTCTCTGGCGGCAGGCGGAAAGTAAATTGCACAGGTGGTGTGGTGTGCCGTTCATTGACGTGCAGTTGTGTCGTTGAGGTGTATCTCCGCAGCTCCAGTGGTTCAGAGACCTCGCGCAAGAAGCGTCGTGTTGTTGATGTAGCGTGTGTTGGGATTACGTGCACTGAAGCAGCAGGGCTAATCTGTCGCCACGGCGATGCTTGACGGGGCAGTGTCGCGTAAACCACTGGAGAGTGTGAAGGTAGTGAGGAAAGGGACCATTTTCGGGGCAAGTAGACAGTAGCTGAGCACGTGGCACTTCCGTGGATGTTCTCAGCCAAAACCTCGTAGTGACCTACGCATAAAAGTGAGGGGTCAAGTACTCTAGTTCCACCATGGCTTACCGTAAAGACCGACTAGTGAAAGGGCTAGCACGACTAAATCCTAGAGATCTAAAACTCTCTGACGAACTTAATCTCCCACCTTCATATACCGTTTTCATGATTTTGAAAGTCTAGATTAACGAATCCAGAAAATTACTACGTAGGTCTTACTTTAGCAAATTAAGGCTATACATCTCCACTTAGAATACTTGGTGTTAGCCTGATAATAATTTTGTCCTAGTATTTTTCCACATAGAGTGGTGTACTCTCTTCTTTCAACGGATTTTGGCACTATTGGCACATATAACCTGCCTTAGAAGCGAAACTATGGTTTACGGCCATTTTCCTTTCCTTTTAATTCAACCTGTTAGCCGAATTTGCCTCCGAGTGAGATACTCACCAGCAGTGTCGTGGCTCGGTTGCACAATAGTGAGAGTATGCACACCAGGGGGTTTATCAGCGGTGATGTGGTAGCGTCGGTCCTCGGGTCCGATCCTTTGATTGGCGTGTCGCCATTCAACGGTCGGTCGAGGAATGCCCAAAACGAAGCAATCGAGACGTGAGAGTCTCGGTGAACGAGGCTCCATGTAGATATCGCTGCAAAGCAGTAAAACACTAAAGTGTTTGGAAAGGGAGTTTTATGGATGAAAATGTCGGTATCTATCTATTTGAATTTTCCATAGGTATTAATGGGCGTGGTCTAATAACTTAGAAAGTATACCACGTTCCTCATCATCTGTGATTTGGCGAGTGAAATAAGAGTTTATCACAGCCGGCTATGGAGAGTACTACATAAGGACTATCTGTATAGGCGTGTAATCAAATAGCACTTTTCAATTCCTTGTGCCACGAAATCCGGGCATTATAGCCACTGCTTGTTTTGGCCGGAAAAAATGAATAGCCCTACCGAATAGGTTTGGTAAATCGTGGAGGTCCCTCTCGGAAAGGCAAAGCATCCATAGGTCTGGGTCCCTTGTCTGTTGGTATGACGTTTACGTGGATTTCGGACTGACACACACCAACGCGGTTTGAGGCAACGGCCCTGTAGACGCCAGCGTCCTGGATATTTGAGTCAGTCATGCTTAGCACGGTGGTGGATCCCACCTGCGAAACCTATCAAGGGAAAACAGAAAAAACATGCATTCCTAGTGGTGTATGAATCACGTCTGCTTTTGATGAATTAAATAAAGTAGCGCTAGGCCCTGGCATTACATGAAGTGAAGTGCACCCAAATTTCAAGCCCAATAATGAAGGATGAACTGAGAGCACTAGTGACGTTCTTTAACGTTATTTTAGCTGACTCATAGAGCCGTGAGTTCACATGAGTACCCCCTCGATGGTCGCGGATCGATAGTTGAGGGGTGAGCGATCGAAGCCGTTCGAACCATGATTCATACCCAGGCTTGCCTGAGTGGAGTTCATTGTTCGGTCCCTGAACTTTTTTGCCTAATAAAACTAACCCAATTAGGAAAGAAAATATGCGTTTGGATTTTAGGATGAAGAAGTAAGTTGGATTTTCCATTGGCATCTTTGATTGGTGCATTGCTTGAGCTTTGGGCTTAGTGTCAGGGTTTCATCCTCAAAAATTAAGTAGTTTGCATACAATCAAGTTTTATGTGCATCCACACAACACAATGAAAATCTTCAAGGCTCCTATGCTTCCCATTATAGTAAAGTTGTTTAGTTTTGTCGCAATTAATTTCGTTATTTTGTAGCACCTAGTATGCACGATACTTACCCTTATGGCATACAAAAGAATTAGAACTCTGTCATAGAATTCGATTCGTGTAATTTTTTTGAAGGAGACCATCTGGAACTCAAAACGTTTCCATATTCACGTTCACAATAAGCTGAGCTAAAAATAAAAATTTGATCCAGGGCAAGCATTGCACCTTTGTGTGCATTCGCTCGCTTTTTAACCAAGGCGAAATTTTGGAAATTATTTTCATCTCTCGATGTATGCCAACGGGAGAAGCTCTCACCTCGACTTTGGGTGATGCCTGAAGGGGAACCGTGTCCTTGTACCACGTTATTGTTGGTTCTGGACGTCCAACAAAGCTGCACTCTAGGGTTACACCCTCGCCTTCGTTGATTGTCAAATAGCGTGGAAGGGACTTGACAACCTGAGGTGATCGATCCACCGATTCGTCACCGCTTGACAATGCTATATAAGAGGACGTAATTTGACATCATTGTCCCCTCAATTATTAACTCTGCATGCACTTATAAGCCACTTTGTCATGCGTTTTCGTCAGCTCATGCTCTCAAGAGTACCACTGTCCCTCGTCTTACGTTCAACATCCATTCGACATGAGGTTTTCGCCACACCAGCAGGGTTGGTTGCAACACACGAGTACTCTCCATGGTCAGTCAGGTATATGTCGCTAAACTCAATCCAGTGTCTGTCACCCTCTGAGCGAATAGTGTAATTGGGTGCAGAGGTCAAGGACACGCCATCCTTGTACCAGTCAATTTGTGGTCTTGGCCGACCAAGAACCCGGCATTGAAGGCGCACCATTTGGCCCTCCGTGGCTGCAGCATTGTGCAGGGGTTGAGTGAATTGCGGAGGCAAATGACCCGGCGAAAATGTTCGTTTAGATGCAAATAGGTCTCTGCGATGCCTGTGAAAATAAATGACAAGTGTTTGGCCTTACAAAATGGATGCTGATGAAAAACAAAAAACATATCACTGGCACCTAAACCAATCTCCTTGTCATTCAGAATGAGTTCTCAACTTCAGGTGGCTTATGATTTCATAAACAGCAATACAAACTTCAACCGAAAGGGGTTATTCAAACGTTCCAGACAGGATAATCAGCAAGACGAAGAAAGTGGTGACTTAATGCTTGAAGTGATCAAAGTAGAAGTGATTGCTGCTCAAAATGGTATAGTAAATGACAGTGAGGTAATCATCACTCCTGCGGCCATTTAATCGCAGAATGGCCAATATTCATTAAAGGCCATAATTTCCCGAAGTACAACTTAAATTTAAAGATGGAAATCTGGGAGAATATTCAGAAAATGTCTAATTAATGGCAGGTTTCATACTCAACTCGTTAGACATTGGTCTACCATTCAATGCATGTTTATTTATGAATATTTGACTAACTCAGTCCTATAGATGCTGGAGAATTGCGGAGGAACCGAAGTTGCTCTCCATGGAGGTCTGGCATCCACGCTGACTGGAGAGTAGGCTGAGTGAGGAGAAACCTTTCCCCGGTCAAGAGATTCCGGTCTAGCTGGAGCTATTGGGACTCTAGGGGAGCTTGCAATAGGCGACTGCCGTCCATCTTGCAAGGGCGACTGGGGTGGAGGTCGACGTGCGGGTGGCACCGACGCCGCGTCAACCAAATCCTCGATATTTAATGGCCCCACGACGCGTCGCGGTCGCAAATCCACCTGGCAGGAGCTCTTCGTCTCTCCAGCAGGGTTCTTCAGTACACACGTGTATTGCGCAACATCCTGCTGGTACGTTGCTGGTAGTTTCAAAATTGCTTTATCGCCAACAATGTTTGGAATAGCAGAGCTTTGTGTGGATTCCAGAGGCACGCCATTGACGTACCATTCGGCGAGTACGGGTGGTGTACCCTTAAAAAAGGTAAGCGCTCACTTAATACTTCGCTTCTACTTTTACCTTCTCAGTAGAAACAAATTAAAGCGGAGCCAACCTTGAATGTGAGTTTAAGTTCAAGAGATTGACCCTCAGGAACCTGCTTATCGGAGAGGGGATAGACGATACGAGGTGGTTCGATGGGCTTGACGTGAAGTTGGCAGGTGGTAATGGCTTCACCGTGGTCGTTTCTTGCTCTACAAGTGTAGTTGCCATCATGGACGGGTGCATTAGCCTTGCGGATCTTAATGGCGCAGGAACCGTTCACTTCGAAAACGACGTATTCGGGACTGTTGTCGATATTGATGCCATCCTTAAACCACGCGATTGTCGGCATTGGGTTTCCAGTTGCCTGGCATTCTAGCATCACGGGCTCGTTTTCCCCAACCTCTGTCGACCTAAGTGGTCTAAAAATTAACAGAGATTGACCGTATAGTTTCATAATAAGTGATAAAATCATCTGAAAGTACATCATTCCACCATTTCATTCGTTTTGAATTATGATTAAATGACTATCTTATTATATGCTTCCCATATGTGGGATTTCAGTAATACTATAGATGATCGCGAAATGTTCATACTCTTGCATAATCACAGTGAAATAATGTCCAGAAACAACTCATCTGAGAGTCCATAATGTTTTATGAAGGAATCTTAGAAATAAAGTACCTTGTGAACCTCGGAGCCTCTCCAGTTTCTTCCTTGAATGGTGGAAAAGTTGGAGGAGCCTGCTGTGGCTTTCTTCGCTTGGTCGGAGTTATCATTTCTTCGTCAATCGAGGTGATCGATTTATGGGTCTCTGAGACCACCAGAGAACCGGAGGTCTCTGCCTCCCCGAAGGGTGTCTTCAAGCGGAAGGTAAATACGCCAGAATCATCTCCAAAGACTTCTTCAATTGTAAGACTTGCTGCATGTTGATCCATGCTCGTGCGGTAGTCGGGAGTGGTCACTGGAAGACCATCCCTATGCCATGTACCCTCAATGTCCACAGGCTCTGGATATCCTGCCATTTCAAAAATATGTACAGATTTAGGCTTACATAGCTTAGTCATGTGTACTGTGTGGTCCTGAGAGAAGTGGAACGGAGGACTTCCTCATTCACAATAACGAATTCACAAACCAAAGGGAATGACTAAGCAGTTACACACTCATGCTAATCACCTCCTCGATATAAAGATAAGCGTCATTTTAGTTTCTGTAGGGATAGTGATTTGAAAATCAGTCCTACCTTGTGGAATGCCAGCATCGAAGCTAGTCGTCAAAGCGACGCGTGTCCCTTCGGCAACGTGCATGTTGGGTAGCGGCCTAAGGATGGTGGGAGGCTTGGGACGGGGCAGATGTACTTGGTGGCTGGTCACCAACTCCACAGCCTCTACCACCGGACCTTGAAGGCGAGCAAGGTCAACTAACTGCTCCGATCGCACCCGTACATCTTCCACCAACTTAGTCAAAGCCTCTGTCGAATCCTGGAAGCGTCGAATTAGTGGTTGTACTTTGATTCGCGCTCGGTCACCTGGGAAGACGGAGGGAGGAAGAAGACACAGATTAGTCTCCAATGTCATTTCGTGTTTGACGACTCTCAATATTGTAATAAAGCAAAATTTACTAACGCCCTATACCACTATTATGCGATAAAGGTGTCAAGCGCTTTATAGCTTGTTTATGTCGCTTTCATGAGCCGATAGAACAACGTGAATTTCAGGCGGAAAACATGAATCATACTCCACCTGGGAATTGAGAGGCGAGCGATTGCAACTGTGGTACGTGTTGATCGGCATATTTCTGAGCACGATCTCGTTGTGTCTCAATATCAGCAATGATTTGACGCATCAGCACTTGGTCGTCAGGTGCAACACTCTTCAGGTGGTCACTGCTTCTTCCCAAGTCCACTGTCAGACTCGAAAGACGATTCTCTGCCTCTCGTACTGCACGAAGCAGTTGGAGTGTCAAATTCACCTCCGTTCGGCATTTAGCAGTCTCAGCGGCCAGATTTGACACACGAGTCTCCAGTTGACGCTGCCTCTCCTCCAGCATTGGCACATCGGCGCCACTGATTTCCAGTAGATCCGAGGGTCCACGAATGAGCTGCATGCTAGGAAGGTAGGCAGTGCTCTGAACGCGATCTTGCAGTTCCTTTAACAGATAAAAAACAGGTACAACCCGTTAATTAGTTTAAGTGTTTGGCAAATTTGGGAGGTTAACACAATTATTTAAACACACCGGTATTCGACGCTCAAGAACGCGGAGATTTTCATCGGCTCGCTCAATTTGTGTGATTGGCGAGTCGAGATTAATTGTGATGCTAATGCGTTGGAATTCTGACTCTGCGTCCTGAAGATCCCGTTCGACTTTCTTGATGATGGAAAAAGGGGGGCAAATGTTTAGCATCTCACTGATGAGAAATTGAACCGAAAACGCTCAAGCCACTCCACTTACATCCATCTCCGTCATCCTGCCCAATTGTTTGGCACGCTCCTCCAGTGTATGTTTGTGCGCGTTGAAGACGCGCTCCCAATCCTTGGACCGGGTCTCCAGACCCGCGGTGGCAATGCAGAGTTCCGATCTCACTGATTTCGCCAACTCTGCATCACTGGGACCCGGTGTGGTGTAGGGCACCTCCACATACCGACGCACACGCGAGGGTCCGTCTGTGACAGTGGACTCTGCACCAACCAGTGAGGCGAGGGTGTTGGCCTTGGCGTTCACCTCCGCGATTAACTGGTTGACGTAGTCGCCATCGCGTGTGTGCTCTGCCAGAGCGGCCTCCACTGCTGGTAGGCTTTGCGGTCGCGATGCTTGCACAATGCGCGTTCGCGAACTAGTCATGGCCTCATCGAGCTTGAGTGAAAATTTGTGAAACTTTTACAATTGTTTTAAAATGATAGACGTATTCAAAAAAGCAGGCATCAACAAACCGTGTATAGTGTTGTTAGTTGCCCTAACATAGAAAGATATAGTTCGCAAGAAGATAGCAGGCGTATGTGTATGCTGTTGAGCTTCTTAAAACGGCAATGAACTTTGACAACTTCGTCAATCAATTCACAAGGGCATATATGACCAGTCGAATAATGCTGTCACCTATGATGACATGGGTTAAGTACTTTGTCCATCTCTAAGAATGACATTCGAACCAAAATTTTGCTCAAATTTGTTAAGCAGATCGATCTTTTTAGTTGTTAGATTGCATACTTGAAAAATAATAATGTTTATTAATTTTTGGCTGAAATTGCACTGAATGGTCTACTGAATGAACTAGTAGTGTGTTTATTAAAATCATTTTATAATTTTGAAAAAAGATTAAGCTATTTGTTTTCGTCCTCTCCTCATCTGTTAAAGCACAACCTATGTGGATGAAATACGCGTCTACTACGCTTATGGGAAGAAGGATTTCACCTCAAAAGGAACTCTTCTCAGTGGTCATTATAGCGGTTGTCTGCAGCCATCTGTAAGTCTGATTTCCGGAGCATTACTTTTCCCCATGTTCTCGCAACCTCATAATGATAGTCGATTGGGCAGTGTAAGATGTTGCCTACAGCAGCATCTCCTCCAACGAAAAAGTGAATTTTAAATACTGTCGAATCAAGTGACATTTATGAAGTGTATCGCCGTGAATAGTTCACTTCAGTTGACACGAAGGTCATCATGAGGCAAAAATTTTGGTTCAAGTAACACCATTCTGTGAACGCACCTGTCTAGCGGACTTCTTGAAGTCGTTCCATTTCTCGTCCCACGAGAGCCAGATCTGTCTAGTTGACCGAAGGCTATTCAGCTGCTCCTCCAAGTGGTGCAGTCGTTCCAAATTTAATTGAATTTGGCTTCGGTAGAAGTTCTGCAGTTCTGTCCTATCTGCGTCGGTAGCGTTGACATTGGAGAGCTAAAACAGTAGTTGATTCTTCAATTATTTTATTTCATATTCATATGCTAAGTCAGTGTCATTTGTGCACCACTTTTATTATTATTATTATTCAATGAAGTGAATAGTTCACAATGGGTAGTTTTGATGAATTAAACTGAGGTTAAACTAACTCCTTCCTAAAAACAGGTCGCCCGTCCTGAACTGACACTAGTGATAACCAATTGAAATTGGTTGTACATCTGCCAAAGGCGTGAGTGTTGGGTAGTTTGCACTAGTATAGTGACTTTTTAAAAATTGAACTTGAAGCCCTGCGTACTTAACATGGATCTTCAGTCAACCTTCAAAAGGTTAATGCAGAGTTTATTACAAATTTACTTCCGCCTTTCCCTTATGAAACCCACATTGGGGTAATGTCTGTCGCGCACCACCACATGCACGCACCCACGCAAACGTGGACACACGCACACGCACACGAACACACAAACTTGGTAGCTATTATCGATCGCGTGGGTGTACGGTGAGGGGCGAGGGTGGACGTTGGAGCGCCGTGTGGTCGGTGTGTAAAGGTCATTCCTAGCCATCCTGCTGCTTACACTTCCGCACGCGCACGCGCGCACGTTCTCCGCTGTGTGTGTAAACGCAGGCGTCGTTGGTAGGCTTTTTGGCCCGCTAGCCCACTATTTGGCATGCGCATAAAGGAGGCACAACTACGGCTTCCAAGTTTGTAAACTACATTGTGTTCTGATTCAGTAATTAGAAAACTGCCGTGATTTTTGTGAATTTGAATAATGCACAAGAGTCCATGTAACATTAGTTTCTCGATCTACCGTGGACAAGCTGTGTGAGATCTATCAGTAAACTGAAATGTTGAGTCGGTACTCCATGACCTCATGAATCAGAGCGTGTATCAGAGGGTCAGAATGAAGCGCTCACCTCGTCAAGAGCGTGCTGCAGCGTCCGCTGCTGGGATTCAAGGCGTGATCGGACCTCCAAGAGGTCTGTATGGATATGGGACATCTCGCTTTCTCGCAGCTCTTGACTGACACGCAAGTCGATACCACTGGGTGTAAGTGGAGTTTCAGTGGCGATTGACTTGAGGCGGTCGTTCAACGCTTGGTAGTAATACTCGTCCTCACGAATGCGCCTTAGCAGACGATTCAGATCGTCAGCAATGCGCAAGCGGATGGTAATGGTGCGGCGATGATGTGTCCATGCCTCCGTTATCTCGTCCAGGCGGCGCTAAAAACGTGTTTTGTTTTTAAGCTGTCAGCTACTGATAACATTAACGCTCTTCATTAGGATAGGGTAAAAACCTGTTACTTTTTATGTATAGTCAAGATTCCGAAAAGACAAAACATCTTATCTTGGCATTTACACTACCTTGTGCTCTGACGCGATAGCCCCAAGTAGAGGCATTACATTAGCATAATCGGGCGCCCTTTTAGTACAAAATATAACTTGTGTGCTTCTATTCTCATTGTGTGGATTAACAGTTACTGACTTCTGCAAATAGTAACTACCAGTAAATAAGGGAGAAAAAAGTGCATGTCTCATTCTCATCAAAACATCTCGGTCCAACCTATACATCTATTTTAGCGATTTTGTTGCTATTAATGGAAGGTCGATGGAACAATCTACTAGGAAAGAAGGGCTGGATAAGGTGCCAATCTGGATGCACCATATCTGCGGCTAGTTTTTTTTTTTCAAAAGTAAGTTGTCTATAGAGGTCAGAACTACTACTCCTACCTGGAAGTTTTGTTTTTCGGAGGATGGGGGCAAAGATAGGATAAGTGTTCTAAGGGTTGAAATTTCGCGATCTTGATTAGCCATTTGTCTCTCCAGATGTCTGTGAAGGTCTTCAAAGTCAGATACTGAAGAAATTGTTGTTCCTGGCGACTGGTGGGTTCTTAAAACCCCTTCGATCTTCTCCTGTGTCCATCGCCATAGCTAGAAAAGAAACACGAAAGTAGACTAATGTAAATGATGAACCCAACTACCAATGATCTAAGATACAAAATAAAATTTACAGCAGTGAGCCTGTAGTCAATTTCTTTGAATTGTTGGCTCTCTGTATCTCGACCGGGAAAGCCACTACATAGCCTGCGACAGCGGGCAATTGTTTCCTCGATCTCATTTAGCTTTGCAGACATCGCAGCATCCGCAGTTGAGGTCAGAGAGGAAATAGGTCGTGCTGGGGGCACAGGTGTCGGGCCCAATGATATGACAGATGGTCTTTCGTCCACCCGTGAGCGAAGGTCGGTTAGGATCTCCCGAAGTCCGGACACCCGCATCTCAAGTTCAGTAAGTCGTTGGAGGATCTCGTCACGAACCTCCTGTCGGGATGTACTGGCAAAACCAATGTCTCCTTCAAGGGTCTTAAGTTGGTTGAGAAGCTACGTGGAGGATAAAAAGCGTCGATAGTCAAGCAGCTTGGAGATCGAACAAAAAGGATGGTGTGGCTGACTGAGACTTACCACAGAGGCTTCACTGAAGAATATAATGCTAGCCTGGAGGCATCGACGTCGGGATTCGATGCGATCGATAAATTCCCAAATGTATTTCTCTGAGGTAGCGAATCGATCCACCAGAGCCTTGTGGGCGGTTTGCATTTCCAAGTCAGGTTCTTCGCTCTCGCTCCTTGGAATGGTGAGCTGTTGTGCCTGACGAACTAGACGAGTGTTGACATGTTGGTATTCACGAGCATCCACTGCCAGACCCATCAGGGCCTCCATTGCAGCTTCGCAATCTTGAAGACTAGCTCCAGGCAATGCGGCAGCCAGATTTGGTTCTCCAACCTAAAAACAAGTGATGGGAATCTCTTTGAGAACTTTTAAAACAACGTTTGAAACAGGTTACAAAAAGGAAATGTACTGAAATAGGAACGAAAGGAAAATGGAAAGAGGAACATAAGTTTTACCCTGGAGAACCACTCGACAACTTGTTCGTGTTCAATTTCAAGTCGGACGACGGCTAAACGGAGTTGAAGGAGTCGGGCACGTCGCTCCCAGGCGTTTTCGGCTAGACGGTGAGCTTCATTGGCATCTCCAGTGACCGCAGCGATGCGTTCACGCGTCTCAGCACTAGTGCGAGTCAGTCCGGACTCTGGTGTCTGCCCAGTACGAACAGCCATTCGGGTAAGCAGTTCCAATGCTCCATTAGCCGCCTCCAACATCCGATGGGTCGGTTCTATCAGCTCTACGCGCTTCAGCTCCTCATGCTCCTGCCAAAGCAAACGTGGCACATTAATACCTAGCATTCCTACCCTGAACTCCTGCACTTTATATCAGTTCATGGGGCGGTTTCACTCCTCGACTTCTTCAGTAAACGCTGTGGTCTCCCCCTTCCGTAGGACTTTTTCCATAAAGCATGTAGTACTTTTAGTACAACTAGCTTCCTGTTAAATACTCCACCCATCAAATTAGTAAAAGTTAAGGAGAGAGCTTGTAAAAGGTATCAGGAAATCATCCTTTTCCGCATATTTTTTTCGTACGACAGACATTTTTTTCAATAACGACTCTTTGATAGACATTCAAATCAAGTTGATGAGAATATGCTCAAACACACTTGCTTGAATAACTGTTCACAAATGTAGACGACGCTTCAGCTTTTCATTTTTAGAAGGTCGACAGATTTCCAAAGTTAAAAATTTCCGAGTTACTCGAATTTACTACTGGCTTAAACGCGGCATTTAAGTTAAGTAAATTCAAGGATTGCACCTTTGGAATGTAGAATTAAGAATTGAGGTGGTAGGAAATACCTGAATGAGTCGTTGAACTGATTCTATTGAGTCGCCCCATTCACCCGAGGCAGAGGCATCAATTATTTTGGCAACAGCGGCGTGGACGGCCTCAGCGTTTTCAAAGCACTCAGCCACCAGTTGGAGGAGGTGGCCCCGTTTGCCGAGAACGTCGAGAAGCTCCCGCCATGCCTTGTTGAGGGATGAGGATATGGCAGAGTAGACACGAGCCTGGCCTTCTGTCGGCTGCTGTGAGACCATCTCCTCGGCTCTTGTGAGCAACTCCGAGATCTGGTCCTGCTTCGCCGCCAACTTTGAGACGAGGCTGGCGTGCTGTTCTAACAGTTGACGCACCTCCGCTGAGGTGCCACTCGAACCGATATCGTAGAGATCTGGTTCCATGCGTTGAATTCGCACCTTTATCCAGGTGCCACACTGTGGAGAGGAGTAGATAGGTTTGAGCCTCAATCAAATACTTTTGCTTAGACAACTACACTCAACGGTAGGTGTGTTAGTTACTCGTTCTAACTTCATATCAAATGGTAGTTTTCAATGCAATACAACGATTTACTCTGATTTCTTGTTCGATTGTAGCCATAATTCTTAAAAACGGCGCAAATACGTTCCAACCTCCTTTTATGATGTCAAACACCATTAACAGATCTCAGATCCCTTAACTCCGTCTCTGCTTCTTCCTTGTGCTGACTGATAGCCACAGATTTCCATCTGGAGGAGAAACGTCTCCTAGCAAATGGCTTGAATACGGACTTGCCTTTTCGGTGTGTGCTTACATTGTAGAGCAATTTTAGTTCAACTAATTAGTGCTACTTTAATATAGGCAAAGAAATGAAGTAGGTAAAAAGGGTGTCACTCACTCTCATGACAGCTAGGATAATCTTTGATTGCCCAGCTTGGACTGCAACTGTGCTGATTGTGGTGGTAGAGGGGAAGCTGTCAGAGAAATCCGACAAAGAGTGCGTTGAACTGTCTTCTCTATCCGACATTGTTTATCAATGAAAGGAGGCGAAAGCAGAAAGCCAAAAAGTGGTAGCTAAAGCGATGGGTAAGGGGATATTGGAGTTGTGAACAAATTTGCGAAGAAGGTCACTGACGTTCTTTTCCACTAGCAAAAGAAAAGAGACGAGTTCAGCCTTCTTGGCAAGGGGGGTATGGGGAAGGTTCTAGAGACTAGAACTTGGTATGTCGTAGCCCTCCTCCTTGGTAGCAGGAATATGGAGTGAGGGTTAGGCCACAGGCCTCCTTTGTTGTCGATCAAACTGAGATCTTCCTCTTCTGATAGAGTGGTGATCTCACTTCCTGGTTGCGACGTGCCAAAAAGAACGCTCGCGCAATCCCGTCACTGATCTAAGGAGCGCTATGGATAAATTCCCTGGTTTATAAGGCGGATCTTTTGCGGGCTGGCCAATAGAGTGGGAGACTTTTCAGTGTGTACAGATCTTATTGGTTGGGTGCATGCGTGCGTGTGTGCACTGGTGGACATGGGTTCGCGTTGGGCGCACTCGCTTGGGTCCTGCGACTGGACAACTTTTCCCCCCAGTGCCAACTTCCGCCCCCAACTAATTCCAATGCCTTTTATTGACTTCAATCCGCCCATAGCCCGGGTAAAGATTCCAATGTCTTTTAGAAAATAAAATACAATGCCTAAAAGACTATGCCGCACAGCGAAAGCACAATTGCGAATCCCTAAGTGACTGCGTATCAGACTTGCTTCCCATCCTGCCAGATTGAAGGAAGGTGCTAAAGGCCCTAACACAACCCATCACAAGCTATAAGTAATAAACTACAAATAGAATCACAAATGTTGGCAAAATTTTTTGTAGCAGAAAACACTGCAAGGGTAGGAAAGCATTCCACTAATTGGCAACTTTGGCAACGGATGAGTGTGGCTAATTAGTCCACGTCTAACCCGTTTATGGGATGGCCAAATCCACCAGTGAACAGTCCAGTCACCACTAGCAAGTGTGCGTGTCCGAACGTGAACGTGATGGTGCTCATCAATGGGGACCAACTGGAATGCCCACTCAATCCATCTCTTGCCTCATTTTTTCATCAACTTGGTTCTACGATGGCTAACCAGTCACATATAATTGTCTTCTGTCTTTTACAAAATACGACCTGGATCTAGGCAAATAATTTCTCAAAATAATAGTTAGTGAATTACTAGTTTCGCCTGTCTGGAAGATAGGCAAGGTAGACGTTTAAGAAGTGCCAGTTTTTTTTGTGCCTTAATCGATGTTGATACATCAGTGTTCCCCATGTAGTCACACCAGTATCACCATTCTCCAGATGACTTAGTACAACAGTTCGGAAAGTCACTATCGAAGTTTCATGTACTATTTAGTTATAAAATTATACCTGTATACATAAGCCCCCACGAAGAGCAAGTAAAATTCGAACGTGGAAAGAAAAATAAGGTGAGAGTGTTTATTTGCGTTCGAATAGTAAGGAAAGTGGACGCACTTGGATACAGATAACTGAACAGACGCGCTACTAGAAATTAAGAAGTCGAAAAACCGATCTATTTTTAACACTGAAAATCTACATGGATAACAATGTTTTAATTTCCACCGTCTGTTGTCTAAGTGACGGGAGAGCCAACAGCCCCACGTGGTGCCTGTGTCTATGAGCGAAGGCATAGGGTGGGGGACAGCAGTGACGGAGGGGGAGGGGGGGGGGGGCGAAAACCCCCTTCATCACGCCTTTATCCATCTTCATCTGCGTATGCGTTGGAGGCATGCGCGTAGGCGCGGATCCCAACAGCAATTTCACTCAACGATTCACAATAAATGCCCCCTCTCCTTCCTTACTCCCTTTGTGGGTGTGCAAGGTATCGTGGTTACGCAGGCGCAAGCGAATTTACTAAAAATCACGTTCATGCCACCTAAACAAACTCTTCACGGGCATCAGCAGAGCTTCCACCGAATCATCCTGAATCCCACCTTTTGTCACTTTCTGCCAGTCAGTATGCGTGTACATTGAAATAACAACTCTGCCTTCCCTTCAGTCTATTTAGGACCGAAGTTAAGCTTACCTTGGTGCACAACAGAAGCCTGATCCTAAATGGATCGCACAAGATAAGGTGAGACACACAATTGATAAAAAACCGTGAATGTGGTTTACCATCTAAAAGGGGTTTAAAAGATTTCAAGGTAACTAACAAATTGAACAAATACTTGTGTAAATTTGGATCTTCCATGGATCCAGATGTCATGCCTGCCATAAACGTCAGTTGTGAAAATTTGAAGATGGCACAACCAATTTCATCGAATTGCTTACATTCATCACTGAATCTGCTTTGAACAACCCCATCTTTATCATATAGTGTATTCATAGTCTCTCCGAAGCAGGATTTCCCAAGTACTGTTGTGTGAGCGAAACTATTGAAGCCTCTTCAACACTCAAGGCCGAGATCAGTCTGAAATGCAAGGTGTGGAATGCGATGAGATAAGCGGGCAGGACGAGACTGTTGGAGCACCCATACGTGCCTAGCTATGCGATGCTTAAAATAGACAGTATTTGCCCAACCACATCACACCAATCGCCCTCCTACAGCCACAGCATGTATCCTGTGGGTTCGTTAGTTAGTTAAAATTTCACAAACTGAAACATTTTTTTTTCAAGGACAGTGATGGGTTAGATGGGCATTTATTCAACCTAGCACATACTTACCAGTCATTAAATACCAAAGGACAAATTTAGAAAATTAGGGGAGAGATTGAGCCTCTTGGGAAGCTTATAAGACTTTAACACAGATTTAGGCCTCCAGAAGAGAACTACTCGCCACAGACCAGATGCTACAATCTAATATGGCATTGGCATTTGCGTAGCCAGTGCCTTTTGACCATGTACACCTTTCGTCTATTATGTTTTTGTTGAATTTTACAAAATCTGTTTAGGACAAAATTTAATTCAAGTAGTTATCATAGGTTAATTAAGGACACCCGTCACGTGTTTGTGCCTCCAATCCATTTGAGTGTCACATGGGTATGCTGCTATTATCAAAGCGCAAAACATGGAAGCAATTGAAGGCAGTCCAATTACTACGTTACATACTCCTTTGGTACCTCATTTAACAACTCACTCGTGACCTACGATGCTTAATCAACATTGTAATGTTGCCTTACCAGGCAGATCTGATGGTGTGTTGGGTACTCTCGAAGGTAAGGCACATGCATGGTTGAAAAGTCATTGATACCGACTTGTCACTGCTATTGCGCAGGATGATGTGGTACGAGTTTGTTGCTTATTGATGTAAACGTGGAGGAGCACAGATATTGTCAAGATCCCGACCAGATCGACAGCAATAAAGACTGTTGGTAATGTTGGTTATCCGGGTGCACTAGAAGCAAGATGTGCTGGTGCATATCTATCAGATGGATCGCTATCATTCTCACGCATTCATATCACTCTTACAGAGTTTATTAGCATAACATAGATTATGTCATCGGGTGAATGTCCAATATCTCAACTTCCAAAGCCATTTTGTAAAATGCCAAAATACGAACGCTTTTCCCAAAGTTATAGGTGTCTCCACCAAAATGGCATATACTTTTTGTCGAATAGGTCAAATGTGCAATCCGATGGGAAGATGCATTATTTGATGTCACTGGGATAAGGCTACTCCGCCTCTTCATTGACCTCAACCTCCCATCCACTAATCTGACTAATTGACCATTCACAAGGCCACTCAATTCCCATTTTTTCCCACGCATATGGTGTCATACTTACTAATTTTTCAGCCAATCACATTCAAGTGGTGCCAAAATTCCAAAATAAGGTCGAAGCACTGCAAATTAATCATCACATCTTTTATGTATTTTCGCTCCACTAGAGGTTGTGAATTATTTCCCTAGAAATGTTTGCACACTTCAGTGCCAAGTGTACTGCAGCAGAATTCCTTTTATCAACAGGAGGCCAAGGAACGATAATTGTGATGGTAATATTGGGAGGAGATGCGCCATCAGCCAATCAAAAATATCGCCGAATTATTTCAAAAGCGATTTCTTTAAATGCCTCTCACATAGCATTAGAAGGGCGAAATATGTGCATGGCGCGAATGCGCTATCTTCCATGATAAACAAATGGTGATTTTAGTGTTAAGATTATTCATATCATTCACTTCTCTCACTGTTATTACCGCTGGATAGCGTTGGGACTAGGGAGGAATAATGCGTGGTCCTGGTGGAAGTCAAGAGGTGCATTCGTGTGGAGTTTGCCACAAATAATCGCTAAATTTCTCCCCTGTTTACACCTTTTCCAGTGGACGGTCTGTAGTGGGTCGACGGCTAGTGGCTGAAATTACAAAAACTAGAAAAGTTAAAGTTGAAAGAATGGGCAATCCATTGAGACTACCTAAATTTTTCTTAACGAATGGGGTTCAAATGATTGAGGAATGCGAGTCGAAAGCTAAAGTGCTTTTTTGATTTGTCAAGGCATTATGATGTTCCTAAGTGAGCATAAATATTCTCCCTACTTCCCTTAAAGCACTTTGATGAAATTTACGCGTTTTAAAAATGCATTTTTCCTATCCCTGAAGAGTTATTAATGTGCAAAACTAATCAAATTCGTTTTAACAAAATTGCGCTATTTTTTGCGGTTTAATTTACACCCATGCGTAGGAGAGTAGGTTGTTCACTTTCATGTAATCGTGCCCCCCCCCCCACCCCCACCCTCTCCCCTCCCCTCCCCTCCCCCTTCCACCAACCCACTCTCTACATTCCTTTGCATTCACCTACTAATTCTGCTGTCATAACAGCTGCGCCTAAATCGTTTATGCAAGAAAGGGACCCTATTGCAAGTGTCTTGTGTTTAAACATATATTTTACCCCTTCTTTATACATTTCCCAGCCTGGCCTTTATTGCCATGGGTAGAATGTACGCACCACGGTGTGCCCACGCGCTCGTGCGTGCACCTCTCGTTTTGGCCGATGGATCGATATTGTATGTTCGCGCGCCAATCCTGCATCGCCAGTGGCCCTAACAAGCATTCACCTTGAGGCCAAAAGAGGAGACAATTTTGTGACCTCAACTTTTTAAGTACTTAATACCACCCACTTAGCGTGTAACTTCCAATGGATTGACAGTCTATACACGTCCTTTTGTTACAAAAGGTCAGATCGAAACCGGTTAGTAACTCCGAGGGAGATGTGTAAGTTGGCGTGTTTACACGTGGTATGGCGCTTTACTTTAACAGGAGGGATTTATAGGCGTCCCCAAATGATCTCCAGCGGTGAGTTAGAGTTTGAAGTTTTGACACATTGGCTATCAGCACCGCATGGCTTTGACACCACAATGCTAAAGTCCGCATACCAAAGCTATGTGAAATATTTATTTGAAGGTTACTGAACCAGAATGTAATGAATCAAGAGTACAAGGGCTATTTATGTTACATTGGAACAACGAAACATCTGGACCGTGGAGATCTATTTTTCTCCTAGATCCTGGTAGCGTACGTATTGGGATATTAATCCATCGATCATGCGTAGGCAACGCTTGGCATTTTTAGCCTCAGAATGCTTGCTAGGATGCCATGGTGACTCCAATCCTCTGGATTCTATGGCAGATGACCCAGGTGTGTAATTGCAGCTTTTACACACGAGAAGGGGTAATCAAATGACCCACATCTGCAATATAACACCAGCCTTAAATCATTTCGTGTTAATTACTTGATAATGGCGGTTTTATGCGCCTTTTCTTTAAGGTTTGCGTTTTTTTCTTCCTTAATTTATGGTTTAGGTGACAGGCTGTCAGTTTACACCAACCACGTGATGGCGCGGTCACCTTTAACACCTGTGGAGGAAACCAACACGCCTTCTCTCCAAACCTTAGTAACTTGTAAACCTCCACATAATTGCTTAAAAAAATGTGGCCTCCTCTTAGCCCAGGGGTGTATTCGTCTAGCAAACTAATCACAACAAAACATAAAACAGTTTCTCCTTTGCTGACCATTACTTGCATCCAGATTGTGCATGGATCAACAAAGTCACAGCTTGTAAACTGTGGTGTGGATTTATCCCACTAACTGGATTGCCTGAGAGGCTTTTCTGAAGGTAAGCACAAAATTTCCGATCATCAAACTCGTGCTATAAAACAGTGCGTTAATTATTTTTTGTAACTCATCGTTTTAGTAACGCAGGCACTTAAGCCTCTACTTCTGTACCTTAGTTGAGTGGCATAGCCAGAAGGCCATGCCAGTAGCCCTCAAGCTAATCTGTACGTCCGCAGTACATATTCTGCCTAAATATTATGTCAATCTCACGGCACTACATTGGCGGCGGAGGAAAGTGAAAATGATCCCAGGGGAGAACCCCTTCGTTTCTTTTTTTTTGAATGCTCAATTTAAACAAAATAGAAGAGTTGAAGGTGACGTCTATTGCCTCGCTTCTGTGGTCTGCGAGAAAGCTATTGGAAATGTCCGTTTACGGAGATGTCTATGGAACTTGTTTGGAAATGCCAATGGAGTGAACACGAGATACCTCCACCACTTCCTACTAGCTGCGTAGCACTGAAGTGAGAACCAAGTGATAAGCAGGAATGGCCGCCAAATCCTACTCTCTCTGAACTATGCCAAACAATGTATTTTGTTAAATGACCCTGCTTTTGTGCTAGCGATGTGTATGTTTGATGCTCAGCACAATCCTCCGTCCTCTACTACAAGTTCTTTACAGGCTGAAACTCCGGATCCAGGTGAATTACTAAGGGAGAGGCCAAGTAACTTCTCAATGGCATGGATGCATAGCTGGGCAGCTCCAAAGTGAGAGCAAAGTGACAAGGAAGAATGGACGCAAAACCTCATTCCCAAGGAACTGGGTTACATCTCATACCTTGTTACGTGATTGCTTTCAGGCCACTTTTCCTTCTACCCATGCAATGATCAGCACATTCCTCCTACCCCAAATCCAAATTCCAAACAGGGCATATTTCTTAATCAATTGGAATTGTTGAGAAGGATCAGTGACGTAAATTAGGCCTCTGGACTATACCAGTAGTCCTTCAGGTCTTCTCCACACCTATAATACAGATGCTGCCAGAGTCCTATGGATTCCTCCGTCTTGAGGGAAGTGAATGGTGCATTTTAGAGTCCAAATACAACTATAGGATTAAGTGGACCTAAGTAGGGAGAAATATGGTTAAATACAAATAGGTAATTAGTCTAGCTCCATGAATAGGCGGGGTTTGAAAAGAAATTCAAGCAACAGATGAATCTTGTCCATGGAAATGTGAATAGCTTTGTGTGGATGCAGGTAACCACACGACTTTAAATAAATTTATTATTCCGAAACTTTGCTTTGTTTAATGCACTGAAATTTCAATACAAAATAAGTCATTTGATCCTCATTTTCTTCCGTCTAATGCACACAGAAGCAGTCATTAAAATTGGTTGAAATGCAAGGATAAGGCTGGAAATTGCAACAAACAAGCTTCCTTCACAAATCTTGTATGTGTGATTGAGGTGTCAGCAAGTGGGTCATAACAGCTAACAGAATGTACATTCATAAAAACTGCATGTCAGATGCCTTCGACCACTTATGCTCTTCCCTTATGAAACACTGGCATAACGGTGTTTGTACTGACACTCTCATTGCTAATTACTTCACTTTCTGCGTCTGTTAGCGTGAGAATTGAAGTAAGAGGTAGGGATGCAGCTGGCACAATTTATCATTCATTTTCAACCTAAAAGCTAAGATACTGTTGCAATGCATGCTTGTTTAAATGTACCTTTTGGACAAAAGGTGGTCAGTACATACGACTTTCGTGACAAATTGGACGCCATTCCACTCTGAGGAGGAATAGGCTTAAATCCTGAGCCTTCAGTGCCCCTTATTTATCGCCACGCCATACATCATGGCCTCTCTTAAGCCATCACCTCCGTCTAAGGACATGAAGGCAGGAGTGAGAGATGAGAGAGCCACCAAGCCAATTGCACTTGTGACATGCGAATCTGAGTTGTGACAAGCCTTTGGACCATAACTGCACCCAATTAAGTGTGTATCGTAAAATATATAACACAAAATAGCATGCATTTTCATTAATGGTGGAATGGTAAAACCACATATTGGCAAGGCTGGATGCAAGTTTCCCAATCATTCTGTGGCGCAATAATAGAGGATCATCAGAGGCAACTCACGCACTAGAGCACATGCCAGGGGCATCAAGTTCATTCACTATGAGTGATTAAGTTATGTTTAGAAAGGGCTGATTTGTCAGTAAGACGAAAGTAGTTTTATCACTATCTTTATAACTACTATGCGGATCCTTTCAGTAAATTGTGCTTCACGCCGCACTTCAGTAGCATTAGGTCACTAACGCCAGACTCTCAACTATACCACGAGTTAATCATAGGTAATAACTTTTAAGTTTGTCTCTTGAGTTTGCAATGGAAGCCACTTAGGTGCTCCTCCACTGCACTTTCCCAGCAAGGACTGGCTTCTGGACCTCACCAGTACCCCCATCCCTTGTGTATGTCTTAATTTGCCCTCAGGGAAATCTAAGAGCGCTGATTATAGAACTGCTTTTAGGCTCTTATCCCCTTTTGTATAATCAGCGGAAATCGTACGCAGAAATTTTGATATGAAAAACCACAAAACGATTTATCGAATTGACTTATCCATGGTGAGCACACGGGGGCATAAAACAGGAAATTCAGGGGTCCATAGTGGAATAAAAGGCACTATTTCCGAAGCTTTTATAGTCGTAAATATTGTAGGAATGCCGTTAGAATGCTAAAGGCTGGCCAAAATGATTGGAGGGGCCGAGTGTCAAAAGAAGAGGCTACAATGTTGAGTTTATTGCAAGAAAAAACAATAGTTAAGGCGAGTTTTGCTGGTTTTGGTAAGGTAGTCATTTGGGTGCCTGACATTGCAACACTAGCGGATGCTGACCGCTGAGCCGTGACAGTGGTCCAAATCCTACCCAATGCTGAATGAATGCATCCTTTTCGAGAATGGTGTCTTCTTGCGTATTCAGAGGAACCTCAAGGCCTTCCAATAAACCTACTTGGGAATGCGTTTAACCCACGTTAGTTATTTAAGTTGAAAAGCCCAAAATTGCGATTGGCAAAGGTCCATATGCTAATAAAGGTAAGGACAAATATCTGCAATTATTAAAAAGGTACTATGTGAAAATAGCACGTTTTCATTAAAAAAACTGAGTATTGTTGATTTGACCACCCATCTAGGCAAAAAATATTCTCAATTTTTGCAAAGCCTATAGCCAATTAACGATGAGACAATTTAGAATCAGTCTCAACTGTTGGTTAAATAATTAGAATGTAGTTAGGATTCATTTCAGCAATTTGTTTGGATAAAAGTCAGGTCTATACAGTCCAATTTGTAGCTAAGTCCACTGGCATTTATTCTTCAAACCAGTCAATTTCGAAGGTGACCAAATAATGCTACCATGATCAAATGGATAATACCAGAAGTCTTTTTCTCCTCCAAGGCACATTGGTTTTTATAAGGCGCGTGTTTCAAAGGCGTGTGCATGCAGGGCTCCACTTGCGATGATTAGGAGTATTTTTATCATAAATAAGGACAGAGAAGTTCTTCTTGAAAAGCACTGGAAAACCATAACTCCACGATCAGTCCTAGATTCGGTTTGTGAAGGTCAGCCGCAGGTGCGTCATTAGTTCAGGAGTAGCTATGGTCTTGACCTATTGCATAGGTCATGCACCATGTATTAATTTTTGTCTTTTTTGTATTCTAAATGCAGGGGTGTTAGTCTTTTTCCTAAAATTATTCAAATTCCAGCTTTTAGATCCATTGAAAGTTTCAACTGCAGTAGAAGCCCCAAATAATGTAATCTTAATTACTGTTGAAAAAAATGGTGTCTTTCTCATTGCCACATGCAACGAAGAAGGTATCGTGAGAATTGGCTCACCTTCAATTGCTTGCAGCTCCTCCTCTTTTAATTGTGGAGTTCCTCAACCAGGTTGCACTGATTTTTGAGGATTATTTCGGGAGCATTGGAGAGTCAACTATTGTTGATAACATTGTTTGTGCATCTGAGGTGAGAATCTCGATTTGATTGAAGTTTCACATGGTAAAATGTCTCCACAGCTATACATTTTTTCAGCTTTTGGACGAGATGCTTGATAACGGATTCCCTCTAACAACTGAGCCGAATATCCTAAGAGAGCTCATTAAGCCGCCTAAACTTTTACGGTCGATTGCTGAGGTCGTGACAGGTCGGCCTGTCGGTGGAGTCACGTCAACCCTGCCCGTCAGTCAGTTAACTAACTTACAGTGGCGCCGTGCTGGCGTCAAGTACATCACTAACGAAGCCTTTTTCGACTTTATCGAGAGTGTCAACGCCATCATCGATCGATCAGGAAATATTCTTCTCGCTGAAGTTGAGGGAGTGGTAGGTTTGATTGGTTTAATTGGCTTCTACTGTTCAATTTTCGTTGGTCTCGTTGCATGTAGTTATTGCCTCACAAACAAATAAGTGCATTGGGTTTTTCTTCCTCCCTTTTTCTACACAGATTGATTGCACCATGCATCTCTCGGGGACACCGGATCTGACGCTTATTTTTAACAATCCTCGATTGCTAGATGATGTTGGTCTCCACCCCTGCGTCCGGTACTTCCGGTGGGACAAGCAGAGGATACTCTCCTTCATTCCACCGGATGGAAAATTTCGGTTGTTCACTTACTTTATCCCAAATCTTAGGTAAGCTAACAATTGTTTGTTTTCGAAATATCAGCATACAATAACCTACTAATGAATTTAACTCCCTCAGCTTAAAAATACACTTTTGTAAGCACATGGTTAAATACTCTATTCTCTAAAATGAGCTTGTCAGTTTTGGAGTAGATTAAGATTGTGTATCCTGTTGAGATCCATCGTAAACTTTTGCAAATGTGATAAGCACTTCATTGAAGATCACCTATGAAACTTCCCTACATGAAATGCCTATCAGGTCTTCGTAGTCAACAACCGTTCCGTGAAATTTGTTGACACTCACCACGATTCCCTGATACCAAGCTGTTCAGATTCACTCTAATGTTAGTATAAACTGCTGGTCTTCATCTGATAGCTTTTATTCGAGTACTGGAATGAGTATCGCCCCTTTTTCATGCCAGTTCAATATCTCTCCCGATTGCACTGAGGCACAACATTTCCCTCAAGGCTGTTAGCAACCGCTTCGAGCTCTCTGTGTCTCCAAAGTCGACGGCTGGACGACCGGTAAGCTGTTGGGCGTGTGAACCATCATTTATTGCTTTATCATGAGAATAGTAGAGTAGAAGCAACTTGCTTAGTCGGCAGATTCTAGTTCCAGTATCCAAGCTCGCTTTACTTTATTATTATTATTATTGTTATTGGAAGTAAACGAATTCTCAGGCGGATAGTTGTGGGCGAGAAATTGGATCGATCTAGCATTATAGGTCTGTCATCATTAACCGGTCATTTTTGTCCTCTAGTAAATCTTATTCTGTTTTGCTAGTCAAATAATCAGTGTGTTATGCCTTTGCATCACTCGTGCGAGATGCTATCCTGTGGGAAGTGCTCTTACCAAATGACATTGAAACTGATCAAATCAATTGCGTTTTCGACGGCTGCGAAGGTGTCTTTCAACTACCCCAAGAAAGATTTCCGCATCGTTATTTTTTGGATTGCATAAAAGTGGAACTATTTTAATGTTACCATTTAAACTCAATACTCTCTTCAAATCAACTGTAATGGTTGATCTAGTTTGGATTTTACTCCACTTCCCATGATGGAGAGTGCATAATCGTTACATTGTCACGATAATTGCTAATAGTTTGTCGAAATTGGCCGCGTTATCCGTGCGGCCTCAGAAATTGTAGCGCGATTCCTGCCTCCCTTCAAAATGCTTCTGTCAACACATGAGAAGCAAAAAAAACTGCCCTATATGCGTTTCTACTATTTCTACGTTCACATATTTATCAATACCCATTCGCGAACAAACCTCAAAGTGAGCTGCTTTGCAATCCCTTTGCCTGTGTGAAAATGGGGTTTTAGCTGCTCTCTCTAGGGAGGATCATTATCTAACTGCACCAGCACATATTTTTAGACCAGAAGAATCCAATTGACTTTATGCTTTTGTTTGATAAAGCTGGAGAAAGTGAAAGTTAGCGTAGCGATGCCGTCGGAAGTTAGCAGCGTCAACGTGACTCCCTCCCTCGGAAAGTCCAGTTTCGATACGGTAACTAAGATGCTCACCTGGGAAGTGGGCCACCTGGAGACTCAAACCTACCCCTCCCTCAAGGGCTCGGTGAATCTCTTGTCTCTTTGTTGAAGCAACGCCTTACTGTAACCGTCAGTTAACGCATCCACCCTTCTTGCAGGTAACGCTGCACAGTGGGTGCACACAGGTCTCAACGGCACCCATTGTTAATCTGCACTTCGAGTTTCCTCAATGTCTGGTATCTGGTCTCCGTGTTTCCAAACTGGACATGCACATCGAGGTTAGGGAGTTTTTCTCCACCTTTTCTAATCTTTCTCCCTTAGGGTGTGATTTCTACTACCCCCTAGACAAAAACCAGGGAAAGGATGTCGTAATTCGCATAGCACACATCTATAATCACATTTCACGAAATCAGACAAAGCCCTTGCATAGTTTCCTTCATACTTTCTACCTTTTTGATAGATGATCGAATTACTTCAAACCATAAATACTTACGTGTACGGGAAGCCCATTTGGTGCCAAAATTTTGATCGAGTGGTTAGGACACTTTTTGACTGTCTTCTTACGTTTTAGAACTACAAACCCTACAAAGGTGTGAAGTACGTTACTGTTGCAGGAAACTTTGAAGTGAGAGTCTAAAAGTTGAAGGAAAGAACTTGTGATAACTTATCCCGCCTTTGTGATGACCTTTTTTCTTCCTTATCCTACATAGCCTCTTTTGAATAACAATGCTAGTAATTCTGAGCATAACCTTCTTTGGTGCTTGACCCATCGTGATTGTCATTAGTCATACATAGTGTGAAGTGTACATCGAAAGGAGAGCAAATAGGCATTGCGAATACAGAGGTGGAGTGTGTGTGTGTGTGAAAGACAGGAAGCACAAGAGCATGGGGCCTAGGGGCTCCCGTCTTGGCACATCTTTTGTACATAGCTGAGCTCCTTTTTCCGCCTCGAGCCTAGCTCAAGGTCACTCGTGGGTACTGGGGTAGGGTCGTAGGGACACCAGACTGATCCCATGTCCGGCGGCTTCTGGACAACACCTGTGTTGTTGGCCTTTGCTAGCAACTCAGGGTCTACGGGACGCATGGGCCTACAGCAGGCGACACAGTTAAGCAGGTGCACGAACCGTGAGCAGTATGGAAAGTGATCCTACTAATGTGACCGCGGAATCAAACTTACCATCGAGGTATTTGAAGATGTGGCAAGGGAGGTAAACTTGAGGACTAGGGGCAGCTATATTACGGAGTCGATTTAACGTACCGATTCGGTTCACCGCAGAGGTCAGAGGGCCAGTCCGAGGTGAGGCCGTCCCTACGACTGCCTGTGGTCTCACACACCCACTCAGCGAGCTCAGCAGTGTTGCACACAGGTGGATCAAGCATGAAGGGCACCGAGGATAGAGTGAAGGCGCTGGAGTCGTCAAAGTCCATGATTGGCTGGTAGGCCGTGGAGAGAGCGTGGTTGAAGGCGAACAGACGCTTGCGCTCCAAGTAATTACTACTCAGTGGGGCCCGTCGCATGAAGGAGTACCCGGTCTCCTTCGCCACGGTCGCATCCACTGCTGCGTTCGCGATGCGCATCAATTTTTTGCCTTCAGAAAAAGGAGTAACGCGAGCAATTGCAGTTTATTCCACCAAACCAGGAAGGTTTGAACACCTGCAGAAAACAGAACTCTCAATGTTCGTTGACAGATCATCATTTGGCGACAAATTTAAATAAACACAAGGGGACTGATGAGGATTTCCCTAGTACTAAGCTTATGGATTACCGAGATGCTGGTCAGATCACTTGTTATTAAAAGAATTATCCTACGAGCTAATGAATATGTCAGCTCACTGTGCAAAGTGAGTTAGTCCATGAACGAAAGGGAGCACACACCGGCCATCCGTGAAAGGGCATGGTGGCCGGTTACAGGGAGATGGTAGTCCTCCTCCTGAGAGAGGCTGTCCAAAGTGGCCGGTATGAGGCCATCAGCAAAAGGCGAGGCAAACTCTGTCTGCATGGAGGCATGATTGAAGTGGCAGGAGTCTAGCGAAGTCGAGTACAAGTGTATATTTCCACCCTCTGTGCCAAAGAGAAGGCACTGGCCGCTAAAAATAAGAGAAAGTCAGCAATGAAAGACAAAAAAAGATTAGGGGCAGAGGAAGACGTACTTGGAGGAGACGCAGAAGGAGACGATTCGATCGTAGCAGTCGAGCATGATGTTACCCATGCTCTCTGGGTCCAGATTAGGTGCCTCAAATTCAAGGGTCTGAAAGGCCCCTGACTGAGAGGCAACCATGATTCTTTGCATGGGTCCAACTGTCGCCAAAAAACTGGGATCCACCACGGTTGATAGTGGCGCTTGATAGCGTCCAAAACGCAAGTCATACACCTTCACAGGAAGTACATGGAAAAGAAAAGCTTCTGCGACACAGAGTTGAGATGAGATTGTTAAAGCAAATCTTTTAAAAGGGAAATCACACTAATGGATTACTTCAGTATACATCCTTTACAGCTCTTGTGACGAGGATGAAGTGGGGAAAAGGGTTCATTATGGTGGAGAGAGTGTGGAAGAGACTCACATTGACTAGCCGATCAATACGGAGGGAGCCGTTAAGCTTGCGCGACCAGCCGCAGGTAATGAGGGTGAAGCCGTCGTAGAGGATGGACATGTCGGAGATCTCGCCCGAATGGGCTTCGAAGGAGCGCACTACACCCTGCACCGCGCGCGGATCAATTATCTTCACCTACAAACATGTCGGCCACAACAAAAATTAATCTCAGCTCGTCACCGTTAGAAAAGGTATCCTTACATTAAGAGACTGGTCAAACGAGGTTTTAGACCGATTTACCAAGCAAGCCTTGTGTGAAAGTGTACTAAGACTGAAGTAAAATATGCCTTTTAAGTACCTAATAAACGCAGAAACGTAATCAAGATGAAGGGCATTGTCAAGAAAATAGGAAAACCAGTGTAGTGAAACCTATAAAACCATATTTTAGTACTCATAAAGTCCATAAGTTACTAAGTTCATGACGATGTCATTTGTTGAAAGCTTGGTTCGCAGACAGTGACGATAGGATTTGCATTATAGATCAACAAAATTCTTGCCAAAGCACAGGAATGACGGTAGCACCATAATATTTGTGTGCTACTTGGTTGAGTGATCTCCTATACCTCTGATTGTGCCTACAATGGCTAGCATAAAGCAAACTGTCGGTCGTATACACACACACCTGACCAGTAGTGCTGGCAGCACAGAGACCAAAAGCGAAGGGTTTTAGACTGACAGCCCCTTCATTCCCCACATGGATGGTGCGGATGAGGGAGCCCCAATTGGCGCCACTCACGGCGTCCAGCTCGAACACCTCCGGCTGTAGACCTCCACAGAAGAAGCGATCGAAGTCAGCGGAGTCATTGGACGAGGTGGCGCAGGGCATACCTCGACAGGCCGTCATGCACTCCAACGCCTGCATCTTCTCTGTTCTGCGGGGTCGCAACATAAAAAACTAGGGCTCTGTGTAATCTAAAATAACGCGTTTATAGTAGGCACAGAACTTTGAAACGATGCAACGGCTCTCGGAAAGTTCCAATCAGCAGGAAATAATTGGGGCAATTATGAAACTTGCCTAAACTACTTTATCATCAAGTGTAAAGCAAAATGCTAATTCAGTCTGCAGAAATTAGCAAAAATATGACAGACTGTATGAGAGAGAGAGTTAAGATTAAGTGGAAAACGCCTACGTTGAATAGCCGACAGGTCGGCAAGACTTAGAATAGGCGAAGATAGCATTTCTCGCAAGCATGTAGACTATTCGTTCCGTGTATCGTGGTGAGGGGAAGACGGATTTGAGCTCACACTCCTGAGGAGTGCCGTCAGTCACTGTTGAGCCCACTGGGATTACCGGTGCCGTAGTGTACTGCTCCAGTGTGCCGCCGTAGAAACTTGTTAACTGACCCTAAATGCACATCGAGGGATCGTAGCATGACCAAACAGTTGCTGCTAGCGCTGCAGTAATAACCTCCATGTGGAGAAGGGACTTACAGTCGCGGTGACACACCACACGAGCTCCTCACACGCATCGAAGGCGATGTCGACGATGCGATTGATGGGGAAAACGCCGTTCATGGGCTGACTCGAAATCATCCAGTACCCACCAGTGTTGTAAAACTGGGTACTATCATTTACCACGTCATCGGGTACCATTTCTTTGTCAAAAAACAAGTTTTTCTTATCAGTAATGCGATAAGTCTTAAAAGAGACCAACGGAGACTGTAAAGAGCTCTGAAACACGAGTTACTGAAAACACAATTAGTGGGAAAGTCGGACAGAGATAAATGATGTTCCTGCCTCTTTCCTTAGGCGAAATCCAACTTGCATTCAACAAATCGTGAAGTTCTCATGGGGCCTAACCTAGAATTTCGTAATCTACAGCACCAGGCGCGGCTCATCAAGCTATTCTTAGAGGGAGAGAGAAAACTCCACGGGGCAGATTAGTCAAGCTGGCTTTCAAGTCCACATTTATTTATTCGATCCCAAACTGAATGATAGCGATGTACAGCATAAGAGCTGCTTCTAACCATCCTAGATTCCTTGTTTACAAAATACCTTTCATTAAGGCATATGTTGAAGGCGTGTAGAGAAAGAGTAACGCTAGAGAGAACTACAGCACGCTTATAAGAGTCCAGGTACAGTAGTTAGCAAACAACGTGCGAGTAGGAGAAATAGTGGCTGCTCAAAATTTTATTAAAATTTGTCAAAAGTCGAGCCTCGAATCACCACCACCACCGTCGGCCGCCGTAGTACAATGCGGGTAAGGTGTAGCGACGTTGGAGCGACTGACGGTCTCCGAGAGACATGGCGGAAGGTTCAGATACTGAAAATAGCAAAGGTTATTTTCGATTGATTTATAATTGGAGTTAATCACGAAAAAGCACTCCATTTCGGCACATCATAGGATGCAAGAAGTCGGGTAGGTGGGGCTAATGAGGCGTCTAATAATTCATCAAGGCCACGTTTTACGCAGAACATATCACGTTAACAGGAGAGCTGGCAGCAGACCCTGAGTATATAGTGTGCAGCACATGCAAAAAATTCGACAAGCAGATGTTCAAGGAAGGGGAAAGAAAATACCAACCTTTAAAATAAATTGCTTTCGCCTGACTTTGAAGGCCCACTCCAACGTGAGGGGACGGGCGATCGGCTCCAAGTTCATTCCACTGACTGAGGGAAGTTTGAGAACTCCCAAAAGGCCGTTATACTCTTCGTAGAGGGGGTTGGCAGTCACGTTGCCGCTAGCCTCCAGACCGTCAAAACCAGTCACCTCGAAGGCGTAGTCGGTGTAGCTCATCCATCTCGACTCTGCACCTGATTCCTAGCGAAGGGTAACGAGAGGGAGTAAGATGACGGTCAATAACTTTATGGAAAAATGATGTGCACTGTCGACTAGAAAAGAGGCGTTTTGATAGAAAATCAACTAATCCGGTTGCACTATCTTGCATACTTGCCATCACATCCGGCTGGCTTCAAAGCTTAGCATAAAAATTACATATTCATTGATTTACTAAGGGTTTATTCAACAATGGCACCGAAAAATAAGGAGTTTACTTGAAGTGCCAGCTTTGAGACAGTGATGTAGACAACATGGAAGGAGTAACGAAGGAGGAGACGCAGACGCGCCATGAAATTGGCAAGGCAGGCCTGGAGGTTTCGAGGTCGTCGACCCCATAGTGGCGATGCAATCGAGTCGATAACTGAAATCGACACACTGTTTACCTGAATCAATAGCACAGTGTTGACAAACGATTATGTTTAATGCCGTATTTAGTTGGTAACTTTTGGTCAAGACATTTAAAAAGGTGACAAGGCATTAATTCCACCGGGCACGAACAGTTACATAGTAAACTGTTATAAGCATAGAATGCCAGTGGTGACATGAGTTCGAAGTATTTGAGCACAATCGGCCAAATTCCCCTAGCTGGTGCAAAGCAAAACCAACCCGAATTTCGATAAATTAGTCATGCAACGGATTATGCTAATCCAAACAAATCAAAGAACACAGAACCAAACACATTTCAAGGCAAAACTAAAAAAACTTGCCTATCCTGTGCACGACAGGCCTTTCGCAACGAACGATTTTCTCAACGTGTCCCAAAACTTGCAAAAGATTTTCTTCCAAACTGAAAAATGAAACGTATGAAAATAACAAAAACCTTCACCTGGAAAATGGGTCGATTCTAAATTCACACGAAGTCAAGGTGGGGATAGAAGCGAACTCTGACAGGTCTAAATTACTGGTCATGTCGAAGTCATTAGAAAGCGGCTTCTTATTTGCTCCAAGAGGAGCCATCTGGATTGAAAAGTCTGACCGAAATACACACGCCTTACGTTCGAAGTGGTAAGATTTTGGTATCGCCAAGCAATAACCAATTGATCGGTTGAAGGCGTTTCAACACCAGCGTGGCAAATGCCAGGTGTATCCTGTTACACAAAGTAGTCATTAACGGAGCAAAGCAGTTACCATGAGAAAAGCTTCAATTCGGTCCAAAGGAGATATGAAGCAAATGCTGTGGCGATATATCAAGCCCTGTGCCACAAAAAGCTTTTGAAAGTATCGAACATATGTGCGATGCACATCCTCAACTAGAGATTACTTAGACCAATTAAACTTTACTAAATACAGCGATTCCACCCAAGATCAGTCCGCCGCCTTCAACAGTGTTTAAAAAATCGAAAATTATTTACCAATTAGGTTGTCAAGCGCTGAAAGACCAGATCCAGTAACAAAGCAGTCCTGGTTCATCAGCTTCTTCAGTCCAGATATATGCCTGGGGGGCATTTTTGACAGCTTTCGTTTCTCATATTTTTCAAAAGCACTCATGATATGGCTAAAATGTTAACGCACCACTAAAACACCGGTAATCTCAAAAGTGCAGGCTAAAATATTTGTATGGTTTTAGGTAATTAAGTCGTGGAACCTTAGCTACTGTGATTAGGTTAACAAGAAAAACAGCGAATATATAGTTATTTGAGCTTTTAAAATCTAGGTAACCTTTGCACAGTCGTCAGTACAAATAAAAGGCGGCTATTCAAACCTAACACACAGGTAAATCCAGGTGAAACCATAGTGTAAGCTGTTGTTTAGAAAAAGTGAACGCAAGCACAAGAAACAATAGGCAGTGTAAAGCAAGAAAGACCTAGAATCAATACAGGAGGCGAAGAACACAACCGAAAACAACGAATACCAAAACGCTAGACGCAAGAAAGGCCAACCAACCGTCCGACCCGCCAAAAAAATGACAAATATAACAAGAAGTGGGATTGTTGCAACGCAATAGAAAAGGCTCCACAAATATGAACCTCTGAAAACCAAAGATAAAATTATTTTTAAAAGTTACCTACCAAAAGATTGATAATAACTCTACTTTTGTCCAGAGTCTGCGAAATTGCAGTAGATTTGAATTATGCAGTTGGTAAGAATCAAAGTCTTACTAACCCTCACCCGAATAAAAAAACCATCATTTATAAAATTGTTATTTTGACTGCGATGCAGTAGGTATGGCATCCTGAGACTTCCTGGAGGAAATGAGACGGAGCCATAACACTTGGGCAGAGTCCCGAGATCACTTTGAAGATAAAAAAGGCATATTACTAAAGCAGAATACATACATTCTAGAAGCAGGTGAATTAGGTGTAATACTTTGTTTGTTCGAACAGCCGGCTTCAGTCACTTGGGTGGCCATATTGCCTAGCTGGTTGGCCGGCCTCCGGGCCGTGCCAACAGCCCCCAAGCCCTCTGTTTCCAGAATACATATATCCTGCCCCCAGTACCATGCCTTCTTTCATCTTAAAGGGAGTCTCAGGACGCTACATTGGTGGCAGCGGAAAGCAGACCCGACTTTAATGAATTTTATCCTGCTCCATGCCGCTTCTGACAAACTTTGGCGGTGTGAAAGAAGTGCATTTGATATGGGTGGGAGAATTCCCCCCGTCCCATAACAGAATGGTTGAGATCAACTTTCATCTTCGGCACCTTCCTCGCCCTCGTGTTCTGCAGGGAAGCCATCAACAACTGAAGCGACACTAGCCGTGTATTCCAAGTTCAGTGCAACTGTTAAGGAGGATCAGTGGCGTTGTGGTCAAGCATCCTCCGTAAGCTCTCTCTCTCTCTCCTGTCCTCAGGCAACTTGCCCCCCTTCGCCAAAATGTGTATCAACAGATATAGAATGTGCAGGACGCCATTCGATAGCATCGTTTTATGCTTCGTACACTTGGATCACGTGCATCCCGTTCCTATGAGGCCCGATTGCCCCATTCGCTTAGGGTTCTACGATGCCCTCGCGTTTCTTCCACAGCACCAAATAAGTCTAAAATCACAATATGTGTTGTGTGTGCCTTCATTCGTCCAAAAGCTTGGATTCGTACCCTCATCTTTCACTGGACCGCATTATCGTGGGAGAGGAGGACTAAGATATGTGCATTTGCTGCACCGAGTGCTATGCAGAATTGATGATACTACAAGAAGACATGCGCTCGAATCTCGATGGCTTGCACGGTTAGCTCGTGGATGCTTCTCGCAGCACTGATTACGTTGTGATGGCTGACACGGGAGGCTGACCAAGGGGAGCGTCGCGGACGACGCTCGAAAGGAGAGAGAGGCTGTGCAATACTTTGTTTGTTCGAACTGTCGGTTTCGGTCACTTGGGTGGCCATATTGTACTGGCCGGTTGGCCAGCCTCCAGGCCGTGACGGCAGCCCTCAAGCCCTCTTTTTCCAGAATTCATATTATGCTCCAGTACTATGCCTTCTTTTGCTTTAAAGGGAGTCTCGGGACGCTACATTAGGTGCTGCTAACTTGGCCCGGAGCCCAGCTAACCGGCCAGTACAACAGGGCCACCCAAGTGGCCGAAACCGGCCTTCCAAACAAACGAAGCATTGCGTAGCCCCTCTATTTTTTTTGAGCGTTGGCCTCGACGCTTCCCTTGGACGGCAAACCATGTCAACTATCAAAATGTAATTAGTGTCAGGCGAAGCGCCCACGAGCTAACCGCGCCAGTCATCGAGATTCGAGCGCAAGTGTTTTTGTGGCGCCATCAATTTAGCGTAGCACTAGGTGCATCAAAGGCGTGTTTATTAGTCCTCCTCTTTCACGACAATGTGTCGCAGTAAAATGATGGAGGTATGAATCCACGTTTTGAACGGATTGAGACACACCCATCACACACTGCGATTCCACGCTTTTTTGATGCCGTGGGAGGAACCCCGAAGTAATCGGCCCCAGTAGAAACGAAATGCAAGCAATCCATGTATCCAAAGCATAAAACGATGCTATGGAATGGCGTCCTACACATTCTACATCTGTGGATACGCGCTTCGACGAAGGGAGGTCAGTTGCTCATTAACAGGAGAATGAGTTTACGGAGAATGCTTAACCACAGCATCACTGATCCCCTTTGGCAGCTCTATCGGACTTGGAATTCACGGCTAGTGACGCTTCCGTTGTTATTAGCATTCTTGCAAAACACGAGGGCGGGGGAAATTCCCAAGACGGACGCCGATCTCAGCTCTTCACTTATGGCATGCCAGAAGTTCTATCATCCGTAGTACGTGCAATTCTTTTACACCGCCAAAGTTTGCCACAAGCGGTACAGGCACCCCGCTGCTTATGGTGCAACTTTAGCGTCTCGAGACTTCCTTTAAGGTAAAAGAAGGCATAGTACTTAAACAGAATACATGTTCTGGAAGTAGAGGGATTAGATAGCTGTTGGCACGACCCGGAGACCAGCCAAATAGCTAGCACAATATGGCCACCCAAGTCATTAAAACCGGTTTTTCGAACAAACAAAGTATTATTGTAGCGTCCCGAGGCTCCCCTTAAGGTAAAAGAAGGCGCAGTACTAGGGCAGAATATATATATTCCGGGAACAGAGGACTTAGGAGCTGTTGGCACGGCCCGGAGGCCAACCAACCGGCTAGAACAAGATGGCCACCCAAGTGACCTATACCGGTAGTTCGAACAAACAAAGTATTACACAACCCCTCTCTTCTTTCGAGCGTCGTCCCCGACGCTGCCCTTCGTCCGCCTCCCGTGTCAGCCATCACAACGTAATCAGTGCTGCGAGGAGCACCCACGAGCTAACCGTCCCAGTCGTCGAGGTTCGAACGCATGTGTTCCTGTGGTGCCCTCAATTCCGCGTAGCACTCAGTGCAGCAAATGCGCGCCTCTTGGCCCTCCTCTGGGCTTGGAGTCCACGGCTAGTGTCGCTTCAGTTGTTAATAGCTTTCCTGTCGAACACGAGGGCGAGGGAGATGTCGAAGATGAACGTCGATCTCAACTCTTCTGTTACGAGACCCCAAAGGTTCTCCCTTCCGTAGCACATGTACTTCTTTCACAACGCCGACGTTTGCCAGAAGCGACATGGAGCAGGGTAAAATCCATCAAAGTCGGGTCCGCTTTCCGCTGCCACCAATGTAGCGTCCCGAGGCTCCCCTTAAGGTAAAAGAAGGCGCACTACTAGGGCAGTATATATATATTCCGGGAACAGAGGACTTGGGGGCTGTTGGCACGGCCCGGAGGCCGACCAACCGGCTAGAACAAGATGGCCACCCAAGTGACCTAAACCGGTAGTTCGAATAAACAAAGTATTACAATTATACCTTGTTTGTCCTGACGGTCGAATTAGGAGACTTAAATGGCCACATTTTCCTAGCGAAGCTGGCCAATCCTTGAACCATGCAATTGGCCTTGATTTTTTGTTTAGTGACTGCATACTGCCCTAGTACTATGCATTTTTTGCCTTTAAGGAAGTCTCGAGGCGCCACAGGCACAACACTTAAGCAGACTGCAAGTATGCTTAGCAAGCAGAAAGGGACCAAGCTATTGGCAGGGCCAGGAGGTCAGCCTATCTGGCTGGAGCAATATAGCCACTAAAGTGGCCGTATTTTTAAAACTGACAGTCAAGCAAACAAAGCATTGCAAAAGAGGTCTAGCGATCATTCCGCCACGCGGAATAAGGTCGTGGGATAGCTTGAACCGTAGAAGCTAAGAGTCATTATTTACAAAAATTTGCTTGTTTTAAAATACCTTTTTATTTAAATTGATTCATTCTTAAATGTTTTACTTTTCTGAAATTGCTATAAAGGTCGTCCTTAGATAGCGAACAAGTTTTTGAAAGTTGCTTGCATGTTGCGTCACTTGGTTTGGAGTTTGTACTTATGTTTCTGTCGAAAATTTTGCATATTTTATGTTTTATTTTACTTTGTAGTAGGTGCTACACATTGGGCTTAAATTTACACAGCTATACACCTTGCTCAAGATCTTGTAAAGCCTCTAGATCGTGCGTTTGACTGCAACCGTATTGCGTATTCTTAATCCTCAGTCACAGTTTGCAACTTTAGTAGAATTTTTTTATTTAGACATTTTAATACACAAATCTGAAGTTTCTGGTTCTGATTTCCAAGCTTTTGGCTTTTTTCATACTCCGCTCATATTTTTGACAACTTTAGTGGCCTGCGTCCTTTGTATTTTTATAGATTTTATATTATGGCCGCAACAGATGAAAGTGACAAGAAAATAAAGGGGAACATTGGTGACATTCTCATAGAATATGGTATTTTGTTGCTGATGCTATTAATAATGCTGGTTTCACTTATTCAATTTCACTTCTTTGTTTGTTCTTAAGCGGTTTAATTTAGGTGTGGCAGTTTGTCTTGCTTTTATAACCAATTAGGGCTATTTTGTATGGGGTCTTGCGTGGCATAAGCACCGCGTGATTTATGGCTGTTTTTTACGTTTTTAATGCCACTGACTGAATAATATAAGCATGCAAAGTTTGGGCCCTAGTAATTTGCACAAATGCTTTTTGCTTTTGTGCGAGCTTAGTAATGTCATGAATGTTTTTTGGTGATAATGCATTTAGGCGTGTCTTTGATGTCACACTACAGCAACACTATCATGCCGATGATTAAAATAGCTTTACCAAAATTGGGTTTGTGTGCTATGCTTTATGTTGCCAACGCTATACACTAGTGTCTTGGGGCTTGTTACTTAGTTTAAAGACTTTTTAATCCGTTTTTTAGTCTTTTTGCCTTAGATTCTTGATTTTATTTAAACACCTTACCCCATTTTCGATGCCAACTGTCCAAATTTCAGCTTATGAGCTAGATAGAAAAATTAGTCTGCCTAACAACCAAAACTGACACTAATTCAGTGGCAAACTAGGTTATAAAAGTGTGGTTTAAATATATATATTTCGAATAATGAGTTTTAGTTCAAGGTCGTATAAAAGCTTTTTATGTAAGCTTTTGATCTATCAGGAAACTACTTTAGTGGTTAAGTTTACATAAACCTTTAAAGGTAAGGAACTGTATTGATTCCTCTATCTGCCGTTTTGGGAAACATCTCACTCTAGCACATTTTAGTAGACTAATTAGAGCCAAGGAAACTGCAAATATCATAAGTGCGATAGTTAAGGAGTTGAATCAACGCCTGATGTTTGCATTGCTAAACGTAGAATATTTTTGTTTTTAAGGTCATGGAATCACAGCCGAGGATAAGCTTCTTGCAAGGAAAGAAAAGAACGCTGTCGATTTTGTTCAAAATTACAGCAAACTTTGGTGCAAATGTTTAAAGGATACTATAAGAAGCTTGGAAAAACGGGCAATTCTTGGTAAGTTATTGCCATCATAATAGTTGACTTGTCGTTTGTTGGCTGTGAAGAGGTTTTGAAATCGCACTATGCAACTTGAAATTTAGAAGCTCTAGACTCAACAATTTTTAACTCAAGGTGAGTCGAATCAGCTGTAAAGCCACCGCTAAAATTGATAGACTCGAGTAATGTCTTGTCAAGCGGATAAACGTAAATAAATGGAGTAGACTACACCTAGATTGCTGCTAATGTTGGTGGTGGTTTTAAGCAACGTCCAAGGGACAACAATAAGGTTTTTACGGACACTCAAGGCCTGTTTTCTCTGCAATTCATGAGTAAAACAAACACTGAGTGCTCTTCATTCCAATGCAATACATCCGATTGGAGTTTAGTCTGCGATGGCATCTTAATGACGTTCTGACAGAAATAGAATGAGGAATATTAAAACAGACTTGCTTGTCCCTCGAAAGGATGCGCTAGAGCCTAAGTGATGTCCGTTTGTAAAATTTAGTTACTCTTGGAACTTGCTGGTTAAAGTCGTCAATTTTGCACCCTTCCGAACCGAAAGCGGAACAGACTCCCTCTTTAGAGAAGATTGACAAAGGCGTAGTTCCCAATCACGAAATAATGGTGAGGAAATGGCTACCCATCACACCAGCACTAGGCTTTACTCATGCGGTGAGAGATTTCGGCTCGGTGAAACCAATTTGGTTAATTGGCCTGAAAGTGAGGGAGTAATTAAACTCTACAAAACATCTTTAAACTGCATTGAAATGGTGACGCTTTCAAATTTACCAACAAATGGAGTGCAAGGGTACTAGATTATTGAATGAAGCGGTTGCTCTGAAGACAGAAACGAACTTGAGGCGACACCCCACGCACTTCTTCTTGAACGACTCCCTTACGTACAGACTTTGTTTCAGAATGACGACAAAATAATGCTAACTTGCATCAAGGCGCTAGGTCTGAGTGTTTAGCCTATTTTCTTGTTTACTATATAGTTTCTACTTTCCATATGTCACGACTCCTCCGTTGCGTAAATAGAATGATTATTTGCCATGCTACAATGCTTCCCCAAATCAGTCAGTCAAGAAATGCCTATTTGGTATAGAGTTTATTAAAAACCAGTATAACACTACCTTGCTGTGGGCTGAGGCCATATAACTAAGTGGTAGGCAATAAGCGACCATTCTGTTAAAAGCGGTGGGGCAATTTGCCCCATTTGTCCTTTTAGAGAACGATTGCATGCGAGCTACTGCCAAGATGTTCCAGGGTCTCATGACCAGTGTCATTGCAACGGTAGGCATTCGTTTCCCTCCCTCTAACAAGCTTCCTTACAGCCCGAGGCGCCGCTATCGGACGAAATCATCCGGTTCAGTCGTTTGGTATGCGTGTTTCCTATCCTTCTCCTTTCCACTTTCACAATCAATGCATCTATTTACCATTATTAAATAGGATAATTGTTGGTTCGTGCAAAGTTTTCCCAATTCTTAAGTAGACTTCATAAAATTAATGTCTATTTCCTTCATCTCATTGAAACAATTCAGTGTCGATGAAAATTAATGAACGACTTTCTGTTCCGCCCTCTAATCTGGCCTAAAAATTTTGGCATGTCTGGAGCACTAGACCTAAGTCATTTCAAAATCAGAAATGCCATCAATTAAATAGACGTATGTGAAGCGATGGAAGTGATGCAAGAATGAGGAATCTTTTCTACTTCTCTCCAATGCCTCCTATCACTCAGTGTGAACAGAAGATCAGAATTGGGAAGGTGAAATGAGAGGGTTATCACTATTGGAGCATTCAAAGGAGGGATTGTGAGGGCATGAGAACGTTCGCTATCAGTCGACTGGTTCCCCCAAGTGTAAACCCATTCAACTCGTGACGGTTGAGCTGATTCAAAAGGTAAAACTTGAAGCAAACTGGATTGTTGGATCGGAATGAGTAGTAACCTCAGATAAGTCACTGAATGTAACTGCACATAGTTCTGCTACTGCGGTCACTCAGTGTTTCACGTATACTTGATTCTCTCCCCATCCGAGGTTCAAAAGAAGGAATGCACGTTGCCTTACCACTGGAATTCCAAAATGCTACAAGATACTTGCTCTGAAGTCTTAGTGATGTCAAGATATTGCCATTTAGATTTAGTGTCAAAGTAGGTCATCTTCGTCCCTGCCAACTACTGACAGTAATGACAATGTGTCCTCACATGCTTTTAAAACATGGAAAAGTTGAATGGCAAAGATCGGCCTTGTCAGTCACAGGATTCGTGAACAATAAGCAGCACAAAGGGACCGCCACAAGGAGGTATTTCCACCTCATTTTCCATCCACTTCAACTGAGCGCTTCTTTGATGGTAATGAGAGAAGAGGGGAGAGGGGAGGCGAAAAGGATTACACTGTGCAGTCAAAGCCACAATGACAGGCTCACTCTACAAAAACAAACAAATGAGAAGGAGTGTTTTCCAACTCCACAGAGCATCTATCTTGAAGAACTAAAACCGTAAAAATAACGCTCCTTTTGCAGACGACTTCACAGTTTTCCTCATGCAACGAAGCTCCCGTGGTAGTGTTTATAATTCTGATTAATAGGTAAATTTATTATCGACTAAGGCTAGAATTGTCTATGACAAAGCGCTGCTTCTTTTCTATTTAACCGCATTCGCCAGGGTGCAATCAGTCCTTTTTTACTGTTTTTTATCACTCTGGGATCATGGCCAATTTGGCTTTGCCTCACTACAGTAGCTACCGGGCCAGACACACACCGGTCCCTGTGTGATTTTGCCCTCCCTAGTAAATGCGAAAAAAAAAAAAAAACAAACGGCTCAATTGGGTCTTATTTTCTATTGCAAAATATGGAGGGTCATAAACCAGCACTATCACGAGGGTCTCTTCTCAACACGAGTAAATACATTTCACCATCGGCCCACTGTTGTAGTGTTAAGATAACGTGCTTAAAAATTCTCTCCAACAACATGGCAGTTGTTATTTTTTCTTCCCTAAATATATAACTGACTGCTGGATGAACACTTCTGTTCTTTCACCCTCTGTAGATTGTCGAACAGGCGAAAGAAACAGAGTTGCACAACACCAAGAGATATCGGGAGCTTATTGAGGTGTGTTTTTGTATGTTATTTTCAATATTTCTCCCTCTCCTATAAGTAAAAAACAACTTCAACAAAGTGAGGAAGTTTTGCCCCGTGGCTTATCGTGACATGGCTCTGGTGAGCTGAGCTGAGCTGAGCTGCTTTGTGCTGAACTGCAGGTGCTGAAGCGCCAGAGGACAGAGTTTGCCAAGACACGCGAAGTGTTAAAGGCGAAGTGGAAAGCGGACTTGAAACGTATGGTGGACGCGGAGAGTGCGTTATTTAAGGCAAAGTCGGCCTACTTTAAATGCTGTCAGGCGGGTGTAAAGCTGCGCGAGGATCTGGCCACTGCACAGGCAACACTGGATGATTCTCAGACTAATCTTATGGCTGCTGCCACTGCTGCACCACTCTCCTCACCAATGCCACTGCCCCCTATTAATGGTACTGCTTCGGGATCCTCTGCTACCGTCTCTGCGGCTACTGCCACCACCTCAGTGCTCTCCGCTTCGACAGACAGTGGCCTTGACGGCTCTGCCCCAGCCAGCAGCGTCTCTGCACCCGTCTCCACCGCCTACGCTCCTCCTCCCCCACTCGATCCCGCTCTCATGAATGCTGTTGTCAAACACAAAGCCAAGGTGGAAAGGCTGGAGAGACAATTGGGCGACAATGACAAGAAGGTAGGCTACTCTTGCATCAACAAGACATTCCAATTTTCGTTTTTGCAGTAAACTCCTCCTCTAATTTACCTCAAAAAGAAGACTGGACATTGGACTAAATTCCCCTTAAGTTATGGTTTTGCAATCCTCATTTCCAATGAGTTATTTATTTCACAGTAAAACTCTAAAATCATTACAGGGTGGGAAGGTGAAGGAAAGTCAGGTCTAGTGAAGAGGAAATCGCAGAGCGGTAGATTGATTTTAAAGTGGTCAAGATAGCGATGGTGTTTGACATTTGCCTGAACTGCGCCTTTACGTCAAAAAGGTGGTAGTGGTCATTGCTTCTGCTGGACGCCACAACCGCCGCCGCCCGGCCACAGGGGATTTGTGGGGATGGCGCTTGGGCATACACACACACACGTACACACACACACACACACACACACACACACACACACACACAAGAACAAACAAATGCATCCATTCATAAACCGGTGCAAAAACCACAACTCCTTCTAGCTTGGCCATTTTTGTCTTTCAAACAAGGACACAGAAATCGTTCAGTCCTATCTCTTGGGCTATTTACAGCTGCATTTTTCCTTTGAAGCAAAAGAGAGTGTCGAAATTTTGAATCTATGATGGGATCATTTCTTTACCAAACGATTCGATTCAGGCTACTGCTGTTAGCATCTTGACGTGGTTATTATTTTTCGGTAGATGAAAGCGATTCAGATTGCATGCAATCTGAACATAGTTTATTTTAATCGACGATTTGATGCTGATATTAGATAAAAGCATGCCTCTAGTCTGCCAAGCTCCTGTTATTTAATTCATAGGGATATATTTGCCATGGAAGTCGTGTCACGAGTGAACAGTTGATGCAGAAGTTAAACGATGACAAAGTCTGACAAACACCTTGGAAACGGAGTGACACGTCTTCATCAGTAGTAGGAGGAATTGTGAGGAAGAAATTGTTCATCTTGATGACCTAACGATGTGAATGTGCCTACAGGGTATTGCAAATCCTCTCTTGTGACGTCGAAGCTTTCATCGGGTTTCCACAACCAATGAATGCACCGTTCCCTTGAGACTGTTTGCCATGGACATGGTAGACGATGCCATAAATCTAATATCGCCCAACGTGGTCAAACGCTGTCTAATTTGCCACCCACTGTGAACAGGATCCTCAACTTCTTTATACTTAATTTGCTAAGATTTGCGCAACCTGATGTGAGCACTGCAAGAAGTCACTGTTGTCCATTGAAGTCTCACTGCTATCCACAAGTTGTTCATTACTGTTTAAAGCGAGATTTAGTTATAATGGACAAACAGGTAGAGAGGATGCAGATCTGTTTAGTCTGCTTTGTTTGTTAGTAGACAGGCATGGATGTTAGACGTCTGACTTTTCTCATCTGCTTCAGCAACAGCGAAAGGCAAGCGATTGAGATTCCATATTCCATATTCGATGGGCTCACATTCCACACACTCTTGTGGGGAATGAATTTGGACCTCCCTCTGTCCATATAAGTAAAAATAGTCATAAAACTGTCATTTTTTAATACCTGGACGCCTCATCAAGATAATGAGGCATTCCAACGACCAAAAAAAATGGTAATTATGTGAATACATTGATGTAGTCTTATCGCTGGCAGGCGTCAGTCCATCTCCATTGGCAGGGAAAAAGGCAGGCTCACTCCTAGGTGCATGTGATATAACATGGGGGACAATTTTGATTCCAATGGCCCACAAGATTGAAAGCATTTGCGTCAAAATGCGTGGAACTTAGATAGAATTCAGATATCTACATACTCTCCCCGTACTCCACCGATCCCCAATGCCTCTTCTTCCTCCTTCATCCCCTCTAACCAAACTCTCACAAATTTGCAATCAAAATATGCACCTCCTTAAGACAAAGCAAAGTGCAAACAAAATCTTGAAAGATAAGTTTCTTTAAAGAAAGTATTTCGTACAAACTCTTGCTCAACTCAGTTGCATTTAGTAAATTGAGATCAGGACAGGTCTGTCCAAGATGAATGCGCATCGACATATCTTGCGGTTGGTAATTATGCTGAGGTCGGTTTAAATTGCCACTCTGTTTGAACACCAAAAGAGTAAGCGGGCAATTCCACCGAATGGCAACTCGACCGGACTAACGGTCCATTATCTCTGACCTAGTAATGCAGAGGAACATCATACGCTTTTTTTTTTTAACAGGATTGAATGCAACTTAAATGAGTCGCTATCTCTCCGTACGGAAATAATTATCATTTTCGTATCGTTATAAACTTCCTGAATCCATTTAAACTGTTCTGTGGCCGTTTTGTTGACTCTATTTTGGGTGCTGGACGGGTAAATGGGTGGGTAGAGGCTTGTTTGAATGATAGCATGTGTAGGTGGTGTGCACACATCTTTTTATGATTTGAGAAAATAAAAACGAAGACCAAAGTGCTTGTTGTAGGCATCAAGGTTTGTGTGAATGTGGTGTGTGGAGGCAGTCCGAAGTGATGGTCCTGTGGCCTGGGAACTCCTCTCCACCCTACGCTCTCTCTCCTTCGGTACGAACACATCCTCTCATCCAAAGCCATTTCTAGCACAGCAAATAAACTTTTTTTAGGATTGTTCCCTCTTACCTGAACCATCCAATTTCCTTTTTTGCATCGTAATTTCCCCTAATCACAGGCAATGCCCACAGTTGTCGAAACATCAGCGTTCCCTGTTCGTTCCTAACACGTTACCTATTTTTAGAGCAAGGTGCTTTATGCCTTGCCATTCATGTAAAGTTACTGCCGTATTTTCAGCAAATATGGTTCCCTCTACCTTTCGTAAGGAAGTACAAACGTTTGAAGTCAAACTCTAATGGGTCATTATACGCCGTGGACTTCGCTTCCTTGGACTTTTACCTTAAAGCACCTCTCACCTGGAAGTGTCACAATTCCCTCTTAAGGTCCCCACCTCTGTCCCCTGTAAAGCGGCGAAGGTTGGCAAGGCTGTTAGTAGTGAAGTAAGGCCATAAAACGGCTTAGATGTACACTACTGCAGGCAATGGAGAAAGCAAAATCTTTGTTTCTTTATTCTCCACGCCCTTCAGCGGCACTCGGATGGCTAATGAAAATGATGGATTAAAGCCAAGCGTAGCAATCTAGCTGTGCCATGTTGCGCTTTTGATCTTCAAAAAGCTAGCGTCCATACTTGCCTGTTCATTTTCGAGCTCCGAAGCGGTACCTTTCATTTTGTAGACAAAAATCAAAAACCAAGGGCTACGACAACGATCCACCGGAAGTATTCGCCTTGTTTTGGACAGATTTCAGCAAACGATGCCAAAAAATCTAATAGTGGACTTTTTTTTACAGCCAAAAATCACGCACAATGGATTTAGAACTGTGTCTAGATAGAATGCAGTGAGGCAAAAATAATTCCATTCACACTTACATTGTGGCCGTCTCCTAAATAGGCATTACGGAGATGAGTTAGAACTCAAATTTAACTTTACTGTACTGCGATTGTATAAAAAGTCTGCTTTAAATTTGATTGCCAATTTGGACCTTCCCACACGCATCTTGTAGGTTTTAAGCGCTTTAACCCTATTGCCAAGCTACTTTTCATGTGATCAGTAGTATCGCCTCCACATAGGATGCTGAAAGCTGCAACTAGTGGATGACCGTTATGTAGACTAATTCTATATTATTTATTACCAATAGAAAGTCGATCTTGGAATAAATTTCGAATCTGGGCATTATCATAAATTTCAGTGTCTCTGAAATTTGCCAAGGAAATGTCTTAATGGCAGTTCTTCCGTTTTTTTAATGCCATAGGAAATACATGGAAGTGTTCCGGTCAATGAAAAGTGCGAATGGTACTGATGACACAGATAACTTTTTTACCCATAATCTAAAGTAGTTGAAACGAGTTTACGCAAATACAAAGTGAATTAGACAAAACTGCTGACTCGAGGACCTCCCAATAGTGGTGGAGGTTATAGTAAGGTCGATTTTTCTTACAAATTACTGACCATTCTTTAGGAATAATCTTTTCAAAGCATGGCAGAAAAATTGCAATCTCTCTTCTTTTCTGATGCGGCAAGCTAAAAGATGCTTAATTGCACGAGAACGAGAAAGAGAGGGAGGGAGACTGTACTGCATCAACCCCTCGAGTGTAGTCTCACAATGTCCCTCCCACTCTCCGCGTTTCGCTTCTATCCCCATCGTTTTGAGCCTAGTTGATAATTTTAAACGTTTTCGATATCAAACACCTGCCGGATATCAAGTTAGTGCGTAAATAATTTCATGCATACTAAAATTGGAGGTTGGAGGTACTTAATCGGGTGTTAGGGAGATTATGGTGCAGTGTAATTTTGCCTTAAATTGCCATTTTAGGAGATGGAATTGATGTACGCCTACAGAGAATCTGTGGACGCGGCCAATGTCAGACTTGTGGAGTTGGAGAAAAGCAGGGTGAGTTGCCTGTCCTCCTCTTTCTTCCTCTGAAAAGGGTGATGTCTTGCTGTCAACGCCCTAGACATATCGTTGCAACTCGCAAACCTATTACGTGATGCAGTATCTTGCAAATTAGCAATGGTCTAAATACCTTAGTGAAAAGAATAGACGTAATTACTTGATGTCGCCTTTTTGCGGCCTCTGTGAATTACACCTCATAGACTGAGTGTTTCGCGAGGTCAGACATGTCTAGCATACACAGCTTTGCTTTTCTTTGCTTTGAATAATACTTGTCAAACTGATATTTATAAATGAAACAAATTAAATTTGTCCCTTGCCTTGTCTTCCTCCTTCCTCCGGCTCCTCCTCTCCGATTAAAGGTTGAAATAATCTGCGACACGAGACTAACTGTTACGAAATGTGACGAAGTTGTCAGCGATTCGATGGCCGAGCTCGTCAGCCACCTCTTCGTCACACGGACAAAGATGCTGAGCAATGTAAGCGTCTCTCCGATACAGCGATCACTTAACTAAGTAATCTGGCAAAGGTTTTCAAGTTTCATTTTATTTACGTGCTTTATTCTCCCTTTACCAGAAGCATTTATTTTAAACCCTATGGAAACTTAAATGCGTCATCCGTAAAAGAGCCATTTCGGTGGAGAAGAAGGTTGAAGGTCTCTCCATTCTCTTCACTATTCGAGCGCCTTGTAGTTTTTTTTGCAAAGAATACCAATGTAGAAAAGTCTGTGTGCTATTTTTGAAAGAAAAAGAGATTAATTTGTGCATCGATGCTGTGATGGAGGGCAGGCAACTGTTCCAGGGTTTACAAGATCTCATGGATATTGAATTACAGATCCCTTCAAAGGAACGGTTGTTGTTGCTGCTGCTGCTGCTGCTGATGATGATGATGGTCACATGAGGCATTGCACTTGTATAGCATTAAAACAAGAAAAGTTAAATCAACTTGTCAGGAATTGGTGAGATGCAGCCTTGGGGAGTTATTACTTATCCGACGTGTTTAACGATTTTGTGTAGAGGTGGTCCAACCGAAAGACAGCGCTACAATCTCTTTCGTGTGGTCTCTTCACCTGTCTTACTGACACTGTCCAAGAGGTTCAGTCACGCTGATATTTTTGGTTCCTTTGTTTACGTTATGCTAAAGTCAGGATTGCAGTGTCGCATTAGGAGCTGATGGTAAAGCTGTCCAAGGGACCTGAAGGCCCTCATGACACGAAGTACATGTTGGAACTTATCACCTTTATCCTCTCTACAATGCCCATTGTGATTGAATTGAGCGCTTAATTCGCACAGATTTGATAGGTAAGTAAAATAACTAAGTGAAATGCTGATCTGTCATTTGGCTTAGGGAGTGGTGCGAGGTGCCCCTCCACTCCCTCTCCCCCCCCCCCCCAATGCCTTGGCCATAGGGAAAAATGGATGGATGGGCTGTAGAAGAGATTTTTTTTCTATCAAAAAGTACCAGAAGCGTTACCCATTTTCATTGCTCTTCAAGGCCCTGTTTGGTGATGAGATGGAATGAGATGAGACGAGATGGGAACACATTTTACATGAACTTGGTCTTAATAAACGCAGTGAAGATTAGTATGTTAAACTAAGTTTAGTACATTCTATATCAGGTTGGTGTGTTTCTCTCTTGAAAATATAAATCAACTTGGTTATTTATCATCCCCCAACTGTCAGACCTTACATGACCCAGTACTATCTTTTCTTCGATGGCAGATTTATTTTAGTTCGAAAATCTTCACTCGACCTTGTGATGGTGAAAGGAGCCTCTTGGCGTTTGGATCCTCATTAATTACAAGTCCAGTATTGCGCAAAAGGTGATTAAGTGAACCATCGCCCTCCTGTGTTTCATGTCAAATTGCCCTTAGTCATGGGTAAACTGTGGCCAACGCAACTGGAATTGATCCCCACATACACAGGCATAGTACGACGCTTGTAAGCTTTTCACCAGCCTATCCAACCATCAAAAGTGATTTGCAGACTCCTGGGCTAAGCATCGTGAAGACAGTTCCAACTATTGCCCACTCCCACTTTTGCGCCTGTTTCATGCCAATCTGCCTGTAGACAATCGAACTTGGCTTCACGTACTTATTCAGCGAGGAGAGTCTTTCATCTCAAATGGTTTTCCTTCCACTCTTTTCATGAGAATGGATAATGTATCGAGCAAGTATTTCAAAAAATTTTTACCTCTTCATTTACATTTCCTTTAACAAAGGCAGGTTCTGACTACAGTTTTCTGGCAGAGGTGTGTGCGAACGTGATACATGTCCTTCATTCCATCCTTGATGGCTAAAGAAATGGCTTTTCGACTGCCTAGTCGTAGCAGCTAAGGATAGACAATAAAACATCCTTTCGGTGCAAGACTTTACCGTAGGTTTGTCACTCTTCTGTTGGGTTCGGCTCCCACTCGTATCACCAATATTGTAGCCACCTGAACAGCTGCATTGGCACTTCAATAGTGCTGTCACGAGTTTTTGCCAGAATTTCTCACCAAACTGATTAAAAAGTACTCTCCTCTTTGAAAGTGAGCAAGAGCTAAAGTTAGCATAAGTGTTTATAAGTCACATTTCAAGATGCTATAACTGCTAAGTACTTCATTTTAGTACGAGGATGTTGCAACCAAGTTTCAGAATTACATCCCATGCCAACCCTACCACCGCCTCCTTCAGGAGCATGTTCAAAACGGGACAGATGTCGTCCTAGAGAAGTACCAATTTGAGGGCTACCATGACAATCCGGCCAACGCAAAAGATCGGTAGGAATCAGTACGTTTTATCTAATTCTTGCCTACACTAGGGGAGATGCCGCGTTTGGGAAATTTGTGTCTCGATTCGCTCAGCTCTACTCCAAAGACACATCGGAGGTGGCTGATGGTAAGTATGTGAGCTACTAGCAGCGATTTAGTGGTCAGATCTTCCACTACCGCTAGTCTTGTCATTCAAATGCAAATCCTACATTCTGCTTAACTTACTATTTCCAATGTTCTAGCAAGCATTTTTTTTCCCTTCTATAACACGCCTGACATTCAAATCCCCCTCACCAGTTGCCTCCCCAGGTTAATTGCGTCGTTTGCAGTTGATCCACCTCCCAACGTCCCACGACCGAGTTATGCAAGCACGAGCCCCCGTCACGTGAGACTACCATCCAGCCACACAGAGAGGCGAAAACTCGGAACACAGCCACAAGTTTTATAATCCACGATGGTGCTATTCATAGTGTTGCTTGGAGCTGCACCGCAGCTGTAGATAGGGACACCCGACCTAGCATTCATTCACTTTTTTTCCTTCCAACTAGGGGTTGGAGGAAGTTTAGAACGTCTATGGGTAAATGCGATGTTTTTGTTCACATCTGTGGTCATAACCTCGACAGTGGTAAAGGGATCAGGTTGGCTAAAAACCGACATACGCTGTTTTACGAGCTCTCCTTCCTTTCATGTTGATTTTTCAAATCAGCATGCCAAGATATTCCCTTCCATGTCAATTTCCTAACACACAACAAGTTGTTGTAGCGTCTAACATGCAGTAACCTTTTGCAAAGAATGAAAATAGCGTATCTTTAAGGAAAAAAAAGTGTGCTGTAATTGTTATAAGATGCTTTGTTCACGTGATGGATTCCGTGGAAACTCCAAAAGCATTTATTTAATGCGTGCTTGTGGAGAAGGTGAACTGATCTGTTACTAAAGCATCCAACACTTGGATGCATAAGATTGGAGAAGAAGTGGGAGAAAACAAAAACAGATTTCCTTGAAGCATTATCTTCTCTTTCCTTTTTCGGCATAAATTTACTTCCAAGTGGTATATAAATGTTTACAGTGGGGAGAATGGTTGTTATCTGTCAACACATTGTCTCATTTCTGTCGATCGGAATCTCGCTCCCTTCAAACTCACTTTCAAAGCCAAAAAATGGGAACGGCAGGCAATATTGTGGTGTAATAGTCCTTGCAAATCTAGTTAAATGCTTTCTTGTTGGTTCATTTGCGGTAGGAAGGAAGGGAGTGGTTGGGTAAACTGGCAGATGGCCTGTCAAACATCGTCCAGCCTTTGTTGAGACTCCAACAGAAGGCTGAATTTCCTCACAGAAGTTTGTACCGTCGGATTATGCTTAGTGTTTCTACAGGCTAAGCTCAAGTATCCTCCTCATTGCAAGAGAGTCTATAGCAAGGCTTGGAGGGTGGCAAACTTAAGGAGATGGTAAATTTTTTTTCCATCACTGGCTGCCTCCATCAGAAGTAATTCACCAAAAACCATCTTCGCTCTTGGACTAGAGAGGTTTTGGACATGAAGCGAATACCTGTGAGCTAAATCCTCCTTCAAAGTTGTCGTTAAATTGGATGAATAACCAATGATGTTTGAGATTGTTTACTTTAAACGGTATTTTGCATAAACTTATCCTCTCCACTGGTAAATACAGCCATAATGAATGCCTCGATGCCATGAAAATCCTCATCGTGGCAGCACTGACGCCTGCAGTAGGCGCTGCTGTTGGATTAGAGATGTTCTTTTTTTCCCCCTTGTCTTGTGACTGCTGTTTTGTCCAGGTTTGCATCTTCTGCCATTACAAATCACAAATTATGCAGAGAGAGTAGGAGTTTTGGGTGATATTTAAGCTTCAGACAGGCAAAGAAAGGGAAGGAAAGATGCTTCTTGTGGGTGGCAGATTTCATAGCAAAGCGTTCACACCTATCCATTGCTCAATTGCCAATTGGGTTAATAGACTGTCAATTCACCAGCAAGACAAATTAATTCCCTCCACTTAGCTGGTATTGTAGAGATGAAGCGGGGACTAAAACATCATTTTTTTTGCTTCAAGAGTGAGTTATTTTATCCAAAGGCGATGAAGGTTTTGATCTCCGCCAACACTTAAAACTTGGAAACTCCACGCTCTCAGTGTTGGTTGGTTTATTGTTATCGTTTTATTTATTCTTGAATTAGGCTTAGCCCTTCCAAATTAAGTCAACAAAGTTGGGGGCTGTAGTTTTGCCCACGCAAACATTATGAACTGGCAGTTAAAAGCCTGTCTCTGACGCTTTCTAACACGATCAAGGTATATCTCATTAGGAAATTTATAGTTCACTTCGGATTATTTTCCACCTCTAATGCACTTCTCTCTGGCTACTGAGAAATGCAAACGCACACTTTATACTGTTCACATGTTTACTATCGTAGTCACAATTTGCTTGTCTTCTTGTGAAGGTCGTCACTCAGAGTCAGATTCGGAGGGCGAGGCAGAGGGTGTACCACAAGGCAGCACCACTGTCCTCTCTTCCCTGGTGCAGTTAGGCTCCACCCTCTTTCGACCCGATCTTAAGAAGACCAACCTGCGTGGCGCCAAAGGCTCTCGGGTGACCTCCTCCACTGCTGTTGTCCCATGCACTGACCTCGACCCCGCACACCTCGCAGCACTCGAAGTAGCCGCAGAGATGGAGTACGACAAAGCCTGCTTCGTCCTCATCCAGTGCATAAACGGCATCGAAGCCCAAAAGAATGGACTGCAGACTCACGTAAGTTCACATCCTTACGCATACGTCTATTCCCCACCCAAATTGGATCGGAATGTGTGGATTTTAAGCTAACTGCCTCTTTGGATTATCAGTAAGTATGACTAAACAGGTGTGGTTTTCTGTAATTTGTTCATCATGGCAAGTGTGATTATACTCATCTCATTGGTTACGATTGCTTGCAGCATATGATGACTTTGACACCTGCTTATTTAGTTGCTCCTCGAAGGTAAGAATGTCAACTTTCTGTCTGACCTTTAGCCAGATTTCCCGTTGGGGAACATTGAGGTAGACGAATCAGCATTAACTTAAGCAACAATGGCTCCGTTCGCCCATGCTGTTTGTTTGGCTAAATCCCACACACACACACACACACGCAACCACACACACACTTGATGGTAGCACTGACAATTACCCTTTTCGGTGACATTTCTCCGGCGTCGTCCCATCGACCGCTATCTCCACCCTCCTACTTTCCTTCCTTCCTTCCTTTCTTCCCCTCTTTCCCTCGTTTAACCACCTGAGCTCTCACAAGCACACACACACGCAAGCAAATTATTTGTTGGTTCAACCTTGCTTGTGCTTGTCCTAAATACGGAGGTAACAGCTGCTAAGGGCGAACAGCGTCTTCCTGATGACCCAGGGCAAAAATACTCGTGTGCACACACACACACACAACATTTGAAAAAGTGGGATTGATAGAGGCATGTGCAAGGGCTTTCTCCCCACCAACAGCTGTTTGGGAGTTGTTTCATTTGAAAAGTGAAAATAGATAAATGTTACGAACGACTTGGATCCAAAATTGGCCACCGTCTCTTGTCTTATGAAGTAGATACTTAAAAGTATTTTTTTTTCCGCTCAGCCTCTTGTCGGGAGGGTAACGAGTGAATGCTCAGACAATTCTATCATATCCTGTCACGCGTATATGGACGTGTATAAAGTGCGCCAGATTCACGGACTGCAAATCGTTTAAGGTCACACATTGACATTGACCTCATCAAAACAGAGAGACATGCGTTGTAGTACAGTGGTACGAAAAAATCACAAAGAAATCTTAACAAATTTATAGTTTGAGATCTCTTGTGTTACTCTTGATGCGTTGGAATGGCCTGGTGTTAAGATGCTCTTGTGGTAAATGCAATGATGACATGGGAGACAACTGGTGCAATTTATATCACAATGTCATCTTCAGTTGCTTGAGGTAGAAGAGAAGTCTGAACCAAATGTAGGTAAGAGAGGAGCCTGGTTGTACAAAGAATTTAGGAATGACTCAGGCTGTGATAGGTTGGACGTAAACAAAAGTGGTGACTGCGGTATGCTTTGCCGCCAAAACGGTGACGTCTATAGACCTCATCGTTTACATTTCGCGAGATGTGGGTGAATGGGCCTGTTTTGACAATCATGGTTGCAATTAGAGTCAGTTCGAACGACAAAGTTTAAAGATGAATTGTTAAAGTAACTACTACTTTCTGCAGTTCGCTTGATCACCTCTGTTAGGCTTGGATGAAGGATGAAGGATGGAGAAGTTACATCAGTTACTAGATTCGTGTGATTATAAAGCTCGTTATATCTGACCTTACTTGCACACTTGGGAGGTCAGGTAGCCGCGATGTTTTTGTGCATTGTGAAGGCACATCATCGCTCTTTCAAATGCCTACCCTGGCTTCAGGTTATTCATCAAGTGGTTACTCATGCAACATTTTGTTGGCTAAATGATGACACCAGTCATCCTGATCTGGGTAAATTTCGTCTTTTTAAGACTATGTTCTGTCGTTTTGCCAAAATTTTGCTCCAATATAAACCAGGATTAAATACTACTAATAGACTGATAATTAGTAGCAATAATGGGCGTCGTTCTGTTGAACCTTCTGATTCCCTAAACAACTGTAACTATTCATTTGTTTGAGGGGTCAAATCTCAACTTGGATTGGAAAAGTGGAGCGATTAATGTAGTCGGCTGAATAAAACTGTGTAATTTGCTGATTGCGTTCCTTCTCTCCTTTTTCCCAACATCCAAATGTAACGAGGGCTCAGGCAGTCGAATTTAGCCCCCACTTATGCACGAAAGAAGACCGGACAATTTTTTTTCTTTCCGAATTGTATGCCAGGCTCTTTGGACATTGAACAAGTGGAGTGAACAAAAGTGCACCCAAGTGAAGGCTCCATTGTATCGCACATTTGAATAACTTTAGTAGCGATAGTTGTATACCTCACGGTGGAGGCTCCAATCCTCTGTACAAAAGTGGGAGAAGTCGCTTCATACTTCCCTTTTTGTTTCTAGATCAGTAGCCCAAAATTGGTTGTGAAATATTTGCACCTATGTTCTAGATTACTGGAATGGTGTGGTTACATCACCAATTCCACCGCTAATTGAGGGAAAGGGAAAAGTGATGAAAAAGTCTGCACTTTATCGGGTTTCCAGTTTTAGTAACTGCTCTCCTCCTCCACCATGCTGTACGTTGAAATTGGGTGAAGTGTTAGGTGAATTCGCACCTCACCCTCCTACTGGTCTCCGTCGGCTCTTCTTCGATCCACTTTGCTATGGCAGATATGGAGGTGGACAAAGAACCTTCGTGCCTATCCATTTAAGACTGTATTGCTGAATCAAATACCGTATGAGTCCCATATTAAGCAAACTTCATAGGTTTCTATTTTTAATCTTCGGATAAGTAATATCCCATGATTATCCTCGATTAATTCCTCGATTTAGGAGTCCTCCTTCCATCGTTTTGAAGCTGACACTACTTTATTAGATTAACCTGTTAAAAAAAGTAAGATTGACTTACGGGCTTTACGAGAAGCTGTTTGTCTACCGCTTAAACATACCAAAGCTATGGTTGGCGGTGTCTCTCCAAGTTGAGCAGTAGCTCCACACAATTTTCGTAGTAAGGGTAATCAAAAGGAGGAGAAGGAGGGAATTTCAACCGGATGCAAGGCGGTATTTATTAACAAGGGTCAGAGGTAAATTGGGTCCAGCAATTACAGATAAACATCTGAACATGGTTTGTCCACTTGGACAGCAATGTTAGTGCTGTTGATGGTGGTGGCGGGGGCGGAGGAGAAGGTGGAAGGGGAGACGACAGATGCGGCTCATTCCAGTGCGCATGCTTGGATTAGCTGTAGTTATCTGTCAGGCAGAAAAAAAGCGAATAATAAATAGTCGGAATTGCAGATATTTTCACAATAGCTGAGCTGGCACAGGCAAGAAAACAAACAATCCATCTAACTGGCTAAAGATGGGGAAAGATACGCCTCCGTTTTGGGATGTTTTTGATTATTTCAAGCAAAGTCTGACAACTTTTATGTCAACCTGATGTTTGGTTGGCCGCCCTATCTCACCATGACTTGCATTGCTCTCCTGTTTTGAAGTGGCCGGTCAAAAGTTACAGTCTCAGTGAAGCTGATCAACACGGATGTCAGCATTTACTTTGGTCTTTAAGTGTTTCACGAGATTAATGAAGGATCGTCCCTAATGTGGGAGAGCATGAAGGGACGCAAATCCACGAATTGCTAGGTGTCATTGGTATACTAACGAAAAGTAACCTTCAAATTGTGAATGTACCTGCATGTGTGGATGGGGAGATAGAGTTCTGCCCAAAATGCCCAATTCCTCCCACACTCTGATGGCAGGGCAATTAAGCTTCCAACTACTTCCGATATCCCATTTATCCGCGCCTCTTGACTCAAAAATAGACGGCAATCTTAACTCCAAAGTATTCTCTAGTCTTGACGAATTTGCTTAATGCATTTCAAAATACCCTCCAAGTCCTCCTTGAAGTTGAGTTGAAATTTGGCTTTAGATTAGAAATGGACTATGGCAAATGCGTAGAGGGTTTGGCGAACTGTCAACGAAGCTATGGAGGGTACAAGTTAAACGAACACTATTCGGCAAAGTCACAAATGTCTCAAAGGCATCTTCATTTTGTTTATTGCAGGGTATATACCGAGTGCCAGCGTCGAAGATCAAGGTGGCTGGGGTGGTGGAGGCCATAAGGGCGGCGCAGGAATCGGGCTACGGTTCGGTCGATCTCACCGGAGAGTACGCCATCACTTTGGCCAGCACTCTAAAAACTCGACTGATTCAGGTCAGTGCCGAGCATCTCTCTACTAACCTCACTTCCAGTGCCTGAATCATCGCTGATTAAGGATCTAGGCGCTCCAAACTTATGATGCATTCTGCTAGGCTGAAAATGGATCGGCATCGGTCTGGCTCCAGAGTGTTGGATCCCATTCACAGCACGTAGCAGCTGTCTTGGAGTGGGAAAACCTAATTTCCAACCGATTTTTCTCATCCCCATTCTCTAAAATTGTCTAGGGTATCAGTTCGTAAAAGCATTGCATAGCTTCATTAATCGCCCTTTGGCATCACGTTATAGTCTTTTTTGTTTTAGTATTCACCACTACCAGGTTACGTCAAAAGGAATTAACTTGAAAAGTGAAAGGGAGGAGCGCTATCTGGTTGACAGGGTGTGGACATGGACTAAGATAACTTTTACTGTGTGAAAAAGGTTTGGAGACTACTGAGGGATGTACAGGGATAAAGGAATCCTGCGTTTTCCTCACTGACAACTGGGCACCGACAATACACCCAATAAGCTTTCTACAGGGCATTTTAATCCAACGAGGTGTCATACAGTGTCGATGGAAGAAGTCACCGTACTCGGGCAGAATATGTATATTTGACATGGGGGAGGGCTTGAGACGACTACCATGACCCAGAGGCCGACCTACTTAATGGAAGTAAAAATGACGCAGCCCCTAATTTATTCCCTTATCGAAACTGAGTGTTAAAGGTCGTTTACGGTGTTAGTTGGTGCCTTAAGAAGAGCGTCTTGCCGGTCATCAAATGTCCATGCAATTGAGGAGATACTTGACGCTAACGTCACTGATCCCTGTTCGCGATTCCACTGGATCTGGAGATTCTTCAGGCATGGAGACTGGATTCAGGAACGAGACAATGTGATAGCCATCACGCGTGTCCATAGCTAGTCATTGGATCATCAGCCTAAAATCACAGTCATCCAACAAAGAGATTTAACATAATTCCGTGGGATAGAACTTCGCGTCTATTGTTCTCATTTCAATGGTGCTCAGTCATATCTGTCTATCTATCTGAATTCTATCCAGCTTGTAGAGGAGTGGAATCGGTATCGCGTTATTCACATAATTGGTATCTTCACAACAAAACTTTTCCGATGTTTCATGACTAGTGCAGCTTCCGTTTTTAATGGCTTTTCTGCAGACCACCCTGTGAGGTTTATCATCTAGCAGTAAAAATCAGGATGGATGTCCTTTAAGATCGGTTTCACTTTCCGCTGTTACATCAAAATAACGTCCTGAGAAGTCTCCAAAGAAGAAGTCATATCACTTGGTTACAGTGTGTATTGTCGGCATACATTGGGGCTTGGAGCTACTTCCACGACCCAGAGGGCAGCTCACCCGACAGAGGCATGAGGCGACTCACTACTAAACTCGAGAGTTAACCTCCTAACCTACATTAAAGAAGCTGACTGTTCTGGACAAGCTGGGCTGCCTAAAAGAGGCAGTCAAAATGATTTGTGCATTTGGGGAAAGTTGGAGGGGCCCACACACAGGCTATATAAAAGCTATAAATTTGGCCTAGCCAGTCTTTCTTTGCACTGGTAGGGTGCCCTCCACATGGCTCTGTGATGCCGTCATCATTTCCACCCCTTGGCCTTACAGCAATGATGCTTGTGAGACAGACCAGCAAACAAGCTCTAACCCTACACCTTGGAATGTGGTGTAGTGTGCTAAGAAATGCAATCCCTGTCATAAAATTTAGCTATGGACACAACCTGGTAGTGTTCACTTTGGTCTATTTTTAAATCCCTCTAAGTAGCAGGGATATGGAGAGGCTCCTATCGTCCACGTTTTTCTTGCCGTGGCACATTTTATTGGACAGTGCCCAAGTTCTGTGCTGATTGTGCAAGAGGGTAAAATGCCTTTCACAGGGCTCGTTAAAAGTAATTTTGAACAACCACGTTCCCAAACAAGCAAAAATGTCAAGTCAACTGTGTCTAAGGCAATGGATTGGCCTCTTTTTTCCCCTGTTTTCTGCTTAGACATTTGGGGAGGGGGAGGTAGTGGGTGGAAGGGGGGGAACACACAACACACAGCCCTAGACATTGTCGGTAAAGGCACTGAACAGTAGTATTCTGACACCTAAGTGGTGTGGATTCCTTAACTCTCTGACAACTGGAGTGAGCATCACACCAATGATATTTCTCGGTGGAATCTTGTGCGGAGATTTTGGAATTTGTATGGAAACTTATAACGAATTATATGAGAGGTCACTGTTGTCACCAAAAGGGATTTGGGGCGCCAGTGTTAGCTTAATTTTTACGGTGGTCTCCGCGTCAATGCCTTTTTGTGTAATCATAGTGTCACACACTCAAGAAAACGACTCATTTTGCAGTACCACTTAGACCTGTAATGCTTCATCCTTATAGTTGCTCTGAGAATGCTCATCTCTCCGAAATCGGGATTGTGAAAAGGTAGTCAAGGCGACACCCTTGAATAATAAGTCTTAACGCTAGAATATTACCTCTAGTTTGAAACAATTGCACAAAAGCCTGCCAGAACCCAGGCACTTGTACCTAAAGAATGCAAGCATACTTCAATAAACGATTTGTCATACCATCAGAGACTGACTCCTTACCGATAATCCCTGAGAAGAGTAGTGCAGCATTAATCGGAAAGCATGTACACCAGAGACTGTTTAACATTTTAGCTACCGGAGCCTCTGCTGAGTTATAACCTCTACGATCAGTTCGTTGATGTCGGAAAGGTGAGTCGACTTCCCACCCCTCTGCCAAATAATGTTTACTTCCAAAGAGGCTACCAAACCGCTGCCCATCCGCAACTCCAGCACACTCACCCTTGCCTCCAGTAATCTCTATCATTACGGGGTGGAAACCTCTACTTCGAAATTTTAAACACAGGATGGCTGCCAAAAGAAAACAGGGGAACCACTTGAAGAAATAACCACTAGCGCACTAATTTTATTACTACTATCAAATACCTGGAGTCTGATTCATTCACTCAAACTCCGTTGGCAAATTTTCCCATTTATCCGCAGTAGCGGCGATGCGACTACACCAAATACCGCCCTCTCAACTATTTCACCGACAAATCCGTTGCATTTATCTCTGCACATTCTGTAATACGTGATATTTTACCACTTGTCTCTACACACACCGTCACAATGTCGGTGAATATGCTAAGAACGAGGAGACTTTGTCTAAAACATCGGGCCAAAGCATCCATCCCACGTCACCTCTTTTTGCTAGTCCATTGCCACCTCTAAGGCATTAACTTGCAAGCTGCCAAGTTATGCTGTCCAAGGTGCATGCAATTGACGACAAGCTGCTCTTTTTTGAGCTCTACGAGGGAACGAGTTAATTGTACCTACCTATTTACATTATCTCTGAGTTTCATTTTGCATTCAAACATGAGCAGAAACATGTGATGCCCACCTCATATATCATGTTATAAGTCAATCTCGTGCCCTCGAAATCTTAAGTGTATACATGAAAGTAAAAAAAGTACAGAGTGCAGAACAGGGAAACACAAGAATGAAGTAATATTCCTAACGTATTTCACAGGCCCTTGAAGCACCTGATAGCGGAACGGTCGATGAACAGGCTAAAAGGCTTCACAACCTAATTGGTCAACTATCGCCGGCCAATCAAAGGGTGGCTGGACTTTTATTCCATCACTTAAAGAGGTAATCTGTATTGTTTGCGCCATTTTATCAGTGAGTATTAATGTGTTCAAGAGCGCAATTTATATTATGAGTGAAGTGCTCAGAATGAAGGATGGCTTTTATGTCCTTGCCAAGGATATTACAAATTCCAAAGCTTACTCAAATACCTCATTCGTTGTCCACTGACTTCTAAGCATGTGTCAAAAATACCTATTTTAGCTAGGTTCCAGTAATAAAAAGCGGTGCAACACAGAGACATGGCTTGCGTTCTCATATGCCACGGCTGCTTCTGTGTTCTCATTGAGCAAACAGTACTTGTTTACTGAAACATTTGTCTTGAAGGGTATCAAACTACCAATCAGTCAATCAAATGGGTGCAGCGAACCTAGCTACAATGTTCGGACCCACAGTCCTCCGCCGAAAACCGAAGTTTGTTTATATTCTACTAATTTCGAACAAGTAGCGTGATATCTGTTCAAACGAATTATTATCTCACCCAGGTTCAATGTAGCTAACATGATGGAGTTTGTTGATAACACCTGGCTCATGAAAGCCGTTGAATTGTGCATAAATCGTGCTGCGGATGTGTTTGGTCCCCCCTCTGAGTTTACCGCCGCAAAGTTGTTAAAGAAGATCCGCGACCGAGCGGCGGAGAGTGCATCCGTTGAACTTCTGCCAGCGGGGTCACTCGAGAGGGACACCTCTCTTACTCCTGCGAGTTCTTCCAGTGCTCCTACCACCGCCTCTACCGCTGCCACCATCTCCACTGCCGCCGCTCGAGAGGCTTTCTTCGCCGACATGAGAGGGGAGCCTGCTCCCGCTACCCGTAAGCGCTGTCTGACTCATCGTTCGCCTCTCTTCCTTCTACTTCTTCCCGAACATTCACTTCCCTCCCACATCTTACAGAAAACTTAGCGGGAAACGTTTACAAGATTCCACTTTCCAAGTCAGAGCAGACCTCACCTTTTCCTCATGACCCAAAATCGACTGGATCGAGAACGAGCGAGGACCCATGCAAGGCAGTCCCACAGAATCAGTCTACGACTATCTTACAACCCCATAAGGATCCTCTACCTTCTAACCGATCGCAAGAATCTTTGCAGGAGTCCAGTAGCGGGGCCGTTGGTGGGACCGCTGGCTCAGGATTTAAGCGCTTAATCAGCGCGAAGGCACAAAACCTACACCAACGCCTGCAGAATATCACCTCGGGCTGCACGGAGAGTTCCACCCGCACCGGCCGCGTCTTCAGTCCACGCAAACTCCTACACTCCGCATCGCTGCGAAACTCACCCAAAGAAACAGCACACAAGTCTGCCGACCCATCGCCGCAGCTCTCGAAAGAGACTGGGTCAGGCAAGATACTTGACGCGGAGGACTACAGCTACATCGACACAGGTCGTTAATCAAGCGTACACCCTATCCACACACAGCCACCATCACCACACATACCTTTGAATCCACCATTCACAGAGACACACATTCAAAACTAACTGCTCTGTGTAGTGCACCGTTCTTCTTCTTTCTCTCTCTCCACCCATCTCCATATTTTACTATTCCTATCGCTTTTCCTCCAGATTCAGACTCCTAGAGGTAAACTGGTGTTGATTTTGCATGGTACACTTCAAGCACGCGGTGATGCATCCTATGCTCCTTGCTCTACCAAAATGACTCCGTACTTGCTTGAATGCATGAGTGTGCATGCATGAGGGTAAATAAGCCCAACTGGCACAAAAGTCCTTCCTCCTTTCAGACCATTTTTATCGTGGACAAAAACGGTGTTGTGCGTACATGTGCGAGAGCGACTTCTCGCTTCTAGTCAACTGCGCTAATCGCGTGAAAGAGGAAAAAAATTTCACATTTTTGTCTTTGATCTTTTCCCCTTCTTTCCTCCTCTTTCCCGCCTTGTCCTCCCCGAAACACTTCTCTCACTGTTATTTTATCTCCCATTTATCTATTAAAATTCCTCAGATAAATATGCGATTGCAAAAGGTACTTTAGTTCTCACAAGATGGTTTAGGTGCCTAGCTGTGAGAGCATACCTCTTGATGGATGGTTTACCGGGTACCAAAGGCCGGCTGAAATTGTTGAGAATCCTCGTCAACGCCACAATGCAGTTTGACAACTGCGACTCATGGCTTTTTAGCCAATCCACGAAACCGGTTTCAAAAGCGTTTGATTTCACCAAGCCGTGAAGATGCGGATTTGATGAATAGATACCAATGGGAGTAGAATAATTTAACCACTCCACTAAGACTAGACGACCTACTACTTTTGGTGCTCTAATTGCGGCGGCTGTCTTGAAATTTAGTAATGCATAATGTCCGACCGACTAATAAGTGGAACCTGAGGCTCAAAAGCACATTCAGGGTATTTAATCAATGCTAACATCATGCCTTAATCTCTAGATACAGTCATTTGCCAATAAAGCTGCACAAAGCACAAGCCGCAATGTTAAAGCAATCAGGCCAAAATAAGAAAATCTAACTTTAGAACTCTACTCCGAAATACAAATATTCAGTCAGGAACGAGAGGGAAGAAAGCTGACAATTTACTATGTACAGATAATAATAACAGTACAGCAACTGGGACATGGTGCACGCATACATAGCGAGGGAGGAGGAAGTTCATTCTTTTGGCTTCAAGAAGACACGTTGCAGATTGAGATTTTTTGATGTCTTGCCGAAATAATTGAAATAGGGGCGGACGGAGTTTTTGGTGCGCGAGGCGAAGATTTCGATTGAGGGTTTGGCGACGGCGTTCATCGAGGCCTGGTTATTCTCAGGAGTAGGCTGATGCCTCTCAAAGATCAGATTCGTTCCCAGGCACTCCTCATAAGTGCCTTGAAAGATCGCTGGACCAATCTATCGTAAGTGGGAAAGGAGAATGCTTTATTAGTACCACAATATACTGACTCACTTGAATCAGTGGACTTTCAGTGTCAAGATCCACAAGAAGCACCGATTTTCCAGGCTCCATTAGTTCCGATTCAACGGCTCCGACGCAATCAGCGTACACAAGTGTCTCGTTCACAACCTCCCACTCATCTTCCCCGCCTTCAGGTTTATATAGCTCACTGTTATTTTCGATGGTTTCTTGGGAATCAATGTCCTCTATTACCTCTTCTTGAGCTGGTACTGATGATGTACTCGCGTGAGAAGTTTGTTCAGAAGCGTCTTCAAGCCTCTCGGAAGTCTCGCTTGGTTTAAGCTTGTCGCTCAGTTGGAGTGGAGACGATAACTTCAGCGGCCTCAGAGAACTCCTCCTCGTTGATGTCGTAGTCAAGCATGGCGGAATCGAGCACCCAGAAACGTCCCAAAGCACCGACATCAACGATTCGCGTGGAAAATATGTGTTTTGCTCGATCCGCAAACCCAACTTCGTCAACATTTTTGCCTGGTGGAGTATCATAAAGAAAGAGGCGGAGGAAGCTACGAAATGGCCCGTTTTGACTGCCGCTGGCAGAACCAGAACTGGCGTTGGTGTAGGGACAGATCTCGGAGTAGAGGCGACAACCATCAGTCCGATCGTCACGCCAGATGAAGTGAACCAATCCCAAAATGCTACAGTATCGCAAATGGCCGTGGAAGAGGGCAGTGATCCTCTCCTCGATGTGAGCGAGGCTTCGTCGACTTTGAAGGCAGGCAGGGGTGTCCCAGAGGTCGATAGAAGCACTGAGGAGAGCTGCTCGATAATCGTACTCGTGAGGACATGAGATGTACACTGCAGAAGCAGCGCACATTGTCGTGACCGTGCCGATAAATCTAAGAGGTTTTTCTTGTATTTGTTTAAGGGTATCTCTGAAAGTATTGGCGTAGTCGGAGCCAATCTGCTGGAAGTAGAGCCCTTGAAGGAATAAGTAAAACAACCAGGAGCAAACGAATAAAGTGCCAAAACTTTCAAAAAAAAAGTGAAGATTCTAGAATAGTTAAATTTGAAGAACCTTGAAGGTCAAATGGGATAAAGGACGCAATGACAATTTTGCTTAAACCTGTGCACAAGTGTTTGAACCGAGTAAGTACATGCAACCGATGAGCCATTGATATGTGACATAGTCTACAACTTGCAAAGAGTATATAAATTATTCACTCGGCTGGTCTCACTCATCTGGTTTGTATAACTGGACGATTTTATTAATCACAGCATAAAGCCTGCAGGACAGAAAGCTCAACTTACACATTCCTTTTCCCACTCTTTTAAAAAAGCCATCCTTCGGGGCTTTTTTGTGAAGTCCCCGATAAAGCCTCAGCATGTGCCGTACGGCCAACCTTATTGACACCTATGGCCTTGGAATAGAGTATTGCGCGCTTATGACGGAAACATTGTTTTAGTAAGTATGGCATGTTTACATATGCACGCATTGGTTACCGAAAAATTTTAAAATGTTTTAATGCTATAGCCATTTGGAAGGTGCAGAAATTGCGCTTCACATAACGAAAACATGAATCTCTGCTATCTCTTAAATCGCTAAATGCCAAGGTGAGCTGTGGCTAATCGCAAATGACCTCGGAGCCCACACCGATGGATGCAACGGAGGAGTTCAAGCTAAGCATAGCAGATTTTCTCTTCCAATCGTTTGATGAGTTTGTGGAGAAGCTCCAACTATTCCAACAGGTGCATTTGTTCACATGGATTGATGGTTATGAACCACAAACTCTACTTTTGTATTTTTGCATTCATAGAAGCTAACCTTGTGTAATAAGTGTTCACCATCGCCTTCCATTTAACCCATTATTAATGCTTTACTATCTGCATCCATATAATTGTGGGCCAATTTATTTGGTTTCAATGTTTTGTACTACTTCAGCACGTTTTATTTTCCCAACAATTTATTAGTTCTACCGAGCTTCACTAGTTATCATTCTGGACTTTCTTTATCAATTTATAACTAACGCTGCTTGATAACTCGGGTGACTTTGCTTAGCTCTTTGTAAATACTTAAATGTTATTAATAAATCGGAATAAACCGAATCGCACCCTTTTTGTGAGTTATCATCTCAATTCATTCCTCAATTTTGTCTCTCTTGTCGCCTATCCAACTAGTTGCGACTTCTTGGTTAGAATTTATCCATTCAAAATAAAATGCAGAATTTATGAATCCCATTCTTTTGCAGGAATCGGGCTTTGTATTTCGCAAGCGAGATGCCATCAAGCTGCCGCCCGTGTCACCCGATTTCCAGCGTCTGGTCTATAAACGCGTCTACTACGTATGCATTCACTATGGCAGCTATAAAAGCACTGCTGTCAACCCGCTCAAACACCGGTTCGTCGCAGTTTCTTTGCTTTTCACCTACTTTCCTCATTCTATGATTTTGCAGCACAATCCGTTGTGATTGTCCCGCCGCCTTTTATCTCCTTATGAAGGATAGTGTACTCACAGTGAAGAAGTTTAAAATGGTCCACAATCACCCACCGGAACCTGTTGTGGTGAAGCGTAGACGACTGGTCAAACGCTCTCAAGTGGTTGAGATGCAATCGCCCGGTAGGTCATACAAGTTTGCTTCTCCTCATCTCTCCACTCGCCTACCAGATTCCCTCAAGGAGTTGGCACCTTGTCCACCCAGTGTTAATGTGATATCAATTCGGAAAAAACGCCTGAAACCAGTTCTCGATCAGTTAGAGTCTTTCCTTCTGGTGAGGTAGACTCTCGATTCAGAAGCACTTACGGTGCGTTTATATTTAGCTCCACACGAACTTACCGAAATGCGTTGCAACGGTTGCACGAACTCATTGATCAGATTTTGGCCTCTGGGAATTCCTAGTTCTACCTCCAAATAGGTGGTATTGCATTAGTCTGTCTTTTCCTGTATGCAGTAAAATTTATTTCCCGAATTATTCCCGACTTTGCGTAAGTGCTCTGGGAAACCGGTTACACTAGACATATGTACTCATTTGGAGTCTAATTATTAAGAATTGTCTCTACGAGTAAGGGACTTGGTGCAGTCTACTTTTAATTTACCAGTAGAAAGTGTGAAATGACCGAAATTCGGCTGTGATGGTAGGTCGCATCTATTTAACGATTCCAGTTTGGCAAGTGTATGTTCTGTACTCCAGAAATGGTATTTACTACCCCCAAGCAGTTGGTTATCCTCAATCGTTTCAACTTGTGTTGGTGCTGTTGGAATGTTGGAGCGCAGTGCGGTTTCGTATGTAACGTTTTTTGGATTGACAGACGGAAGAGCTGGTAGTTTTCTACTGTTTTAAAGATGTGATCGAGTAAGGGTGCTGAACGGTCGCCCATTCTGGGTATTTCTGCAACTAGACAACCATGTTTTCCCAAACACCCTAGGTATTTTTTATTTTTATGTTGAGATTGGGCTGTCGTCAAGTTTATCTTCACCAAGTTTGAGCAGCGTTGCCTTTTTGTGCCTAGTCATTTTTGGTGTGGATCTTTGCCATATCTTTTATTGTTTATCCCAGGTGATACTTTGACGAAATACACGACCGAGATTAACAACAAAGAGTCGTTTCATTATTAAAATAAAATGTAGCATTGCATGGGCCATGTTGTTGGTCCATTTACCAAGTTTCTATCAGATTTGAAGGTTTATGATGCATTGAATGCTCAGCAATGTTTACTGACGCTCCGGATGGCGCTGGCACACGTAACCCAGACGAGCGATGAAGCTACAGCAGTTGACGAACCGATGGAAGACCACTAAACTTGCGGTCTCGGTAAAAGTGAGATTGGTAATTATCCATTGCCCGTTCTTGGAACCTCTGAACTCCTACTGAATGGGTGAGAGCATATTGAGTCAGTTGGAAATGAAGTAAAAGTGACTATAATGCATCCAAAAACACCTTGACTACATGACTTGCCTCTTGGAATGCAGACTTGGGGACTTTCTGCTATAGCAATGCGGTACGTTTGTTGTTTGTTTGACTCTCTGTGTCTGTTGCGGAGACTTGGTTTGTCATCAAGTTTTCGCTTGGTGGACTAGCCCCTGGACCACTCCAGCAGCTCCAGCCCTTTATGGACGTCGAATACGTATGTTCTGTGCAGATATTTTATGTCTTCTTCTGCTGTCAGGTACGTCTGGGTCGCTACGGTATTTTACAAAGTAAATTAATGCCTCCCTTGGTTCTAGTCGGATGGTGTAAATCTTCCCACCACAAAGTTACAGCCCGGCAAAATTTTTTTGTCGGCTATTTCGTGTGAACCAGTACCGCATTCACGATGAGTAAAATAAACAAAAGAATGGTACCAAACAGATAAGGCTCTACATTTCTAACACGGCGAAACCTGGACACTAGACCACAGTCTGCCAAATACCGTTTGACGCGGTAGCCCTTCTACGCGCCATTGTCGCGGCAGTAGACGCTTAGTTTACATATCGCATTCGCTGGTGTCGGATGCAGTTTTTTGTGTTCTTTGCACTGATGAAAATTAATATATGCTTTCACTCACGCTAGTGGGAAGCCTGATTTCATCTTCTATTCTTTTCGTACAAAATACGCAAATTAGATGAAAGTAGATTTACCATTGTAAACTGAAATGATTTTGAATACTTTCCCCCAAAACGAGCATAGAAGAATTGGTCACAATGAATGTAAATCATTAACAGAATTTGTGCTTCTGCTTCCAGGTTTTCATGGCCGTCATCATTGTTTGCCTGTATCATCGACTTAGTGCCGTATCTGGCGCTTCAAAAAAAAACCGAAGTGCCTGTTTGAGAGCCTCTTGGTTTGATTCAACAAAATCCGCCATTAGAGTAGACCATGTTACTTATTGGCTCTTTTTATACACCCGAAATATTTCCTGATTATATTTATGAAGGATCCCTTAGCAGAGTGGAACCAACTTCGCGACTCTCCAGTGGCAATTCAAAACTTGAGCTTGCTTCAGCCAAAAGATGAAGTAAGAAGTGGTACAAGGAAACGATATGCATCTTAGCCTTGTATTAAGCGATGCCGGTTTTACCATTCTCCTGCTTTGTTGGCATCTACGTGCAATCAGTGCACCTGCATGTGGAGGCTTGCATAGCTTATGAAGCACTCTGCGATAACCTGAGTGCTGTCGAACACCACTCTCCAGGGCGTACGCCTGGGCGCGAGACTTGGGGCGGGGAGAGGCGGAGAAAGGCCATATTGTCGCCACATTCACCTGCGCACGCACGCGCGTCGATGCAGCGGCTAACGTGCTGCGAACTTTCAAGGTCACTAACTCGCTCCAACCAATTGGAGTGGCGTTAGGCTCGCTAATAGACGCCTGTGTCTCGCCTGCTCACGCGCGTCCTTCCCTTGCGAATGGGGACTGGAGCTTTCTTCCCCTCTCGGTCTAGAGCATACCTCCAGCTGGTCTTCAGCTTCCAAATCGGCTATTCGTTTAGTTCCTCAATTCGGCATCCGTAAAGAAAATGCTGGCGAAGTGTCCAATAGGTGAATTATTCACGAGGAGAGTGAACGCCTACTGCCTTGATAGGCAAAAATACGGTCAGTATGAAAACGTAGACCTCTCAATTCCGTTTTTCCGAATCACTAATAATGTTATGCTTTCTGGCAAGTTCAGTAAGCGGACGAATCTGGGAGAGCGGGTCATATGAGTAACCCTCAAAATTTTGGCCCTCAGTTCTCTCATTCCCAAATACAATTGCGCACTGTCTTGGTGACATTTCAAATACTTTCTTGCTGAAGGTGTAAATGTACCGCGAAATGGGCTTTTTGATAGGCGCCGGGCGTTATCATCATACATAAAACAGGCATTCTGCATTGCCTTTTTCTGGTGCTATTACAGTGGCCTTCAAGGTTAGCGCCCTTCTGATGGTTTCACAATCCCCAAATGGAGCTAGCCAAAGGCACCTGTAGTTCTTCTTGTGAGGAAACATGATTACTCACGGGTGTGCGTTGGATTGCGGTGTGCGTGGATTTGAATGCCTTCTCAGTAATCGGAACCGTACTTAAAGTGCCATTATTCATCATGAAAGACTTACTATCCTTCGGGATCTGAGTTAATCTCTACGGTGCCAGGTTGTTCAGTGAAAATGGTTGGCTCGATTAAATGAGTTATCCAAACCGGAGTCCACAGCCGAGGATGAAAATGGAATTCCAGCACCAAATGGAACTCAGCCGAGTAACGCATACTGGAATGATGGAGGGGGTTTGAGGGTGCAACAGAAGGAGTTGATTTGTCTTGAGCAAAATTTGTGACATTTCGTGAACGTGCCCAAACGAGGAACGGTGTATGCCTTCTGATCACGATCGAACCTACTAACCGGGGTGGACCAAAACGTTTTGGAGAAAAACCATTTTCATGACCTCATCGTAAATAAAGAATTCAAATGCTAGTGTCGATTGTAGCGTTGATCCCTAAAGGAATAATAAGGCATACCTATCTGGAAGGTTTGGACTATGGACCCTACAAGAGGATCTCAACATCAGTCGCCAGCATTCAAAACCCACAAATTTGTACCGAATGTATGATTGAGGGGCAATATCTTCACACCATTAGGCTCTCCTCTCTTTCCACATCCTTCAAAGCAATTCACGCTATTGTTCTATTCACTTTTACTTAAATTATCACATCAACTTTTTTGTGCCACCTAGAACCTGTTGGCAAGCGTAGCCCGGTTGCTCCGTTCTCCCACCGTTTTCGTCATTCTCCCCAAGTCCGGACGTGCAGAAGCCTTACACCACTGTGTTTATTTTAACACGCCCACCTCTTAGACATACTAGGCGATATTTTAGATGTTGGAGGATGTTTGATTTTCACGTTTAATTGAGGCAAACTGAACGTTATAAGATGTACTTTTTATTTCCAAGTTGTAGAGCATCTCAAAAACGGTCCGAGTTAGATGTGTGAAGTTAAATGTCAGTAGCCTGCCTTGTTTCCTTGTCTTCCTCAAGCCAATGAATGGAGCCTATTTGCCTGAAGGCGTTTACCTCTACTCATGTCATTCTACAATTGGGTGCAATAAATTACTCCAACTGCACGAAGTAAGAGGCAAATCTCCCACCTCTCAGATGCTTTTCACACCGGTCGGTAAAGCGTAATTACACTCCAATTCGCTTACCTCATGTTGATTGCTTCCTCTGAAACTCAGAAGTTTGTAGGTACAATCAGAACTGACGTTTTTCGGTGCGTACTTTTCAACCAGCAGTATAAAATAGCAGTTAGTTTTCACGTATTTGGCGATGACTTGACATTCTTTTTGGCATACTTTTTCTAGTTGAAGAGATTTACTGCTTGAAGCCTTAATTTTTAAATTCCATTTTTAAGCCTTACCATGTTAATGGGTTTGAACAGAAGAGGCAGGACGCATCATCGTTTAAAACGTTAAGCTACCAAGAGCGTCCACAGCAGAAGTCGGCAAATAAATCATGTACAAGACTGTATTATTTGAATGGAAACCAGTGTGGACTATCAATGGAAAGGTCTTCTCATTTGGTACCAACTTTGAAGTGTGACCCGCCACAAAAAGATCTTTGAATGATTTCAAACTACGTTGGTAGTGGGTGACAAATGAATGGGATCGATGAAGAATGGAGGCTGATGCATTCAACTCCTGGAGAGACTTCCTCCATTTGCATCCCTAACAAGCAACAACTTTGACTCATTGTCGCAAGGCTAATTCGTCCATTCTAAAATTTAAGTGTTCATGGTGAAATGTAAAACTGAGTGCCAAAATAATAAGCATCAGGAATTGTTGATCCAAGATCTGTGGTTCCAATCCCACAAAACCCAAATCATGGTGACCTTTTGCCCTAGTTCTTAGTTCTTACTTGGATCGACTCGAGTAAATCTCTTCCTACCGTTTTATGACACAAGGATTGAATTAGACGAGCTGCAGCAAAACAAAAAACCGCGTCCACACACCCACTTGTGTATAAATGTGCCATTGAAATGATTAGCGCCTGCATGGTATGACGTGTGAAGGTCTAGGACTCACCCTCGTCCACAGAATGCCGTACCTACAACCTCTTGAGAGTATTCAATTCGAAGTCTGATGAGCTTTCAGACTACCAAAAAAGCACACAAAACTGAGGTTCCCCAAGGCGCCTTCCCTGTGTAGTATAGCATTAGCCAGAGATGCAACTTTCCCATCACACCGACCGTCTGGAAACATAATGACTTTTTAAAGTACACAACAATTACAAGAGGATGTATTTGTAGGCATAGCAACAAATCCATCCCTAATCCAACAGAGGGTACTGGGTCTATTCGTGGCGTCGTCACTAGCGAAGTAGGACAACCACGCATCGGCGCCCCAGAGTCTGGTCCTTCGCCTGCATGTGAAATATTTGAATGCATCATTTGAAAATGTCATTACTCATGCGATATCCACAGCTCAGAGGAGCGGAGTTGGCCTCCTGAAGGCAAGATCAACAGCGTTCCCGGGATAGGTGACATTTTGTCGCATTGGAACGCCCCAGGGGTGGAGCTTGAGAGCAAATCAATTTGGCGCGCGTAATCGATTATGTGGCATGGGTGGTTGTGGTGGTGTCGGTATTGATTGCATTTCTCAAGCGACGTTGGGCCACACCTTGTTTATCGATGAGTCATCCACCTCCAAACGTCGATGCATAGGCACATCGACACCGGCACGTGCGTCCTCGCGAGAATGCGCACGTACGCACACGCACACGACCGTGGCGCGAAATGCAACGATGACTCAGCCGGTTTGACCGCGTCGGTTCCACACCCCAGAAGCAGGCGGCTGCTACTGCCTACCTGCTCCTGTGCTAACCCGGTGCCGCTATGCAGTCCCTTCAACTCCCCCCTCTTTCTACCACAAAATTCGACAACTTTAATCCAGTCAGTGTTTGAACTAACTTGACAGTTGAAAGAGCAAGTTGAGTGTGCGATGTGTCACCTGCCTACACACACTCCACTTGCCCACCTTCCAGAAGGTGCGAGCAGTAAATGTGTAACTCGGGGTTACCAGCAGACCTGTAACTGTTCCGGTGCGCTATCTGAAACTCACCATTGTGCATGGGACTAGCAGAAAGGGCAGACAACACACGATCAAAAAGACGTCACAATTCACATGATGTATGCAAGAAGTGTTCCAACCATTCAATATGTGGGGAATTGACAGACGCACTGGGTAATAGCTTCTCCAATAAGATAGAAGCATGTGTCGTCATCTCGAATTACACGCCCAAAGCGTTATATCCCAGGATCTGCACTAAAGTTTGATGTAGCATTTTGAAAGACGTCAGCAAATTACGCTTAGCATTGAGTTAAACGTGTTTGAAAACATGGAGGAGGGCACAGCTTTTATCAAAAAAGAAGGCTTTTTTACGTCCATAAAATAATCTAGCGATACGAATTCCTGTCGAAAACAAGCTTTAAAGCTAGCAATTAAAAAAGCTTATTCCACCATTTCACAATAGTCAGGAGGCTTGCTAAGTGATGACGCAGCTTGTCACCTGATGGGCAAATAAAGGGTGGAATGCATCTACTACCACTGGCGTGTATGAAAGCCTAGGCACTAATGATTTCAGAGGACTACTTCTACACACCACCTAGTAGAAAAGGAGCTGGAGTGACAATTGGGCAGAAGCAAGACTGGGAGTTACCGCTACGCGGAGTGGACGCGCCATCCACCCTGTCATAAACGACTCAATCCGTCCATTTGTCATCCTGAGGTTGCACTATTCAAGTGGTGACCCAAGCCGAATCGCCTTCACTCAAGTAGGCAGAAGGCACAATGCACCAGCCAGGAGCATTAATCCATGTATTGGAGGCGTCAGGAAAGGCCATGTGAGATTGAGATACATTGAAACGTTTGAGTGAATAATAAGAGAAGAGACCTAGTTATGCAGGTAAAAAGTACTTGGAAGATAAACTAACACACACGCACACATACACACACACACACACGCACCCGTTTGGTTGAGGACGACACGCACACACAGTCCCACACACACACAAACACACCGGTACAAACACATCCACGCTTACATTATTCATCGATGAAAGAAAAGATATTGAAGATTCATTCCTAGGCAAGTCCACTATGTACAGGCCAGTGAACGCACAGTCAATTGAAGAGTCTCAAAGAATAAGGAGAGGAAAGGGGAGAGAAATGCGCTTTGGCATAGCCTGGTGGGTAAGTGTAACACCATCAGATGTGAAAATAGAAAGAAAAAAAGGATGAAAGATGGAAAACCAAAGCAAAAAGAACAGTAGGGAGGAGCAGCAAGTTTTTTTTATACAGCCGCGATGGGGAAGGATGTGAGAGTGAGGTCCTAGAGAAAATCCTATCGCTGAGGCCTCAGCTCGATTTGTCCCTTCATATTGCACAAGTTGTGTCCGCAACACCAACGGACGAGGAGCGAGAGAGGCGGGGAGAGACAATGGATAGCGAGGCCTCAGAGCTTGTCCAACGCAGTCGCTGCACGAACCTCCTCTTCGAGGACCCACATCACTGGTGGTATGCTAAAGGGGCACGCAACAATGGTCACGGTAAGTAGACATGTCTGAGGCCCAGAGACCCCTCCGGACAATCTACACGTGTTACGACGTTGGTTCGAGGAATAAAAGCTTACGAAATGAGTTAAACGGTTCAGATGGGCAATAAAAAAATTCGAACCTACCTGGCCACTTTGACATCTCTAAGATGCACTTAAACAGCTTTAATAAACGCGGTTGATTAGTGAAAAGCATGTTAAGTCGTGCATGCTTGGGTTTGTGTTGTATCAGCACAGTGACGATTCTACCTCTGCACCACTTTACTGCCTCTAGCAGGACTCTCGTCATGTGAGGCCTACAATGTACCTGAATTGATGTTTCAGTAGACAGACCTCAAATCCTGAAGAGCTAAATTCGATTCCAATTTCGGACACGAAAACATCAATCCTTTACTGAATCGTATTATGACAGCTTGGTGCAAGGGTTGATACGCAGCCCTGCGATGGCACGGAATTCGGACGCAGGAGCCACACACACGCGAGCACACGGACAGAGGTGCAGGGCTACGGAGGTCAGAATGGTGGAGCTAATCTTTGCCGACAGGAAGGAGCAACCGGGAAGGGCTGGACGATGGAACAAGTAATCCGAGTGAAGTGGGCTTGAAATGCCTGGGATTAGCCAACCCTCGTTATTTACCACTTGGCGTTTGTTGAGATTATTCAACCAAGTGAATGCGACTTTTAATCGGTCTAGCGGGCAAATAAACGCAAATCTAACTAAAAGCCAATTCGTTCGAGCGAAACAAGTACCGACAAAATCGCCGCTTTCAATGGCCAGTTGTGGACGCAAATGACCTCAAAATACATCCTGAGCTTGGACCACAAAGTTGTTAGACTCCAACTCGAGGAACAGCTAAAACCTACGCCAAAAAAAATTGCGTTTTTTTAGTGATTTGAAATGAAATTGCTATGTGTACAGGCTTTCTTGATCGGTTCATTTCTGAGTTCAACAGCACTTTTCGATAAGCAACAACCAACCAGTCAATCACTCAGTTCTTCGACGATGTAGCAGTGAGGCAATAGCAAGAAGTTGGAAGACGGAAAAAGCGCGTCACCAGTGAGGGGAGAAGAATGGAAGGAAGAGAAAAAAGAAGTCGAAAACTCACTTCGCACACAGATCACCTTGCCATTTCACGAGGTATTCGGTCTTGTTTTCCCGAGTCAATCTTTGGCCAACAAACTGTTGTAAGAGAAAGTAAAGAGCGTGTTGGACATTGCATTTTCAGGTAGGGTAGGATAAAGTCTAACTACTTTAAAAGCTGCTCAAGTTTTTTTTTCCACAAGCAGTGAAGTTTAGTGTTTCAAATAAGCTATCGCAGCTGTGCGTGATTTAAAGACACCATAAAGAGGACTGCATTTGAAATTAAAGAAAAAAAACGAAATAAGGTACCAGAAATTGATAAGTCTTGCAGATGTCTGGACCATGACATCTACGGGAGTGAACCATGCAAAAGGAGTGGTATAGGTAGGTCTCACAAACAAAAAAATACTTTGGCTTGAAAAGAGCGACTAAGAAAATCGCATCATTCCACCACCAAGTGACACCAACTAACTGACGGGTTCACACATGTCAAGACAGAGCAAAGGAATTAGTTTTGACTGCCAAGTGGAAGGGAGGAGAGGGTGGGGTTGGGGGTCAAAAGGTCCACGTGCCTACGCACATGCTCGCTTAGCAACGTTAAGAGAATCAGTGGATCCAAAATGGAATACATTCTGTAGGACCAGTGCATTTACTAAGGTCCGGCTAGTGCAGATTACTGATATTAGTGGCATCAAGTGGGGTAACCAGGGTGCACAAACATTTGCAACGAATTTCAAATATGCTTTAATCATGACTGTTTGACAATTGACGCAGTAGAATTTCATTCGAGCCTCCATTTAACCCAAGTTACAGAAAGTTAATACACAAATTAATTACAATGAAATATGCGTTTATTTAATAGAAAGGAGGTAAAAACAGTAAAGTAGAGGAGCATACTAGAAGCGGTGCAGTTTGCATATCGAAAGTGGCAATATAATTCTCATGCAAATTAGAGACAAATGTATATGAGCCACCCATATTATGCTAACTTATGCAAACAAAAAAGGAGTACATTCCAGAGGCATATGTGTTCTCGAACAGTAATAGACGACTGACGTAAGGAGATCACGACAGAGGAATGATGGATGCTTCAGAAATATTAGTGATTTTGATTAGCCTCCGGGTGATTTTGTTAAAGCAATCACTCTAACATGAAAATGATGCGAAATACACTATCACGATGCACTAACTACAGAACGCCATTAATGGAACACAATTTCACACGACATCGACATCTCAAGAGTGCGAAAAGCTTTTAGGACTTGAGACTAAGCGGAAGTGTCGAAATTGCATAGAATCACCAGGCAGGCAGGCATAAAACACACCACTCACACCCACCATGAGTGACGTTACTCCACACACACTCCCATGACCATCCTTTCACAACTCAAAATGAAATGCATATTTTCAGGTTCGTTGTTTCATAACATTTAAAAGTGCGGCACAAGACACAAGATCTGCACAAAACTACACGTGTACTTTGTTCTACACCATCAAATATACTGCCAGGGGTAAAACAGACTAAAAACTCAACTTTGGATGAGTAAATTTCTGATGAGACCAACGCGTTTGACTGATTTGACTTAACCCCCAAGCATTCAGCGGCAAAACCCGTAGACAAAAGCAGGCTTATGAATCCACATGTAAAAACCTACCATTTTCTACCAATACAGAGGGAAGAAGGTATTGTAGCATCAATGAATAATCGGTTCTGATTGAGACAAAATTTCAGTCCGTTAAAAAAAACGTAAATTGCTTCCTCTAAAACACGAATACAACAAGACTCAATGATCTCCAACATTGAGAATTAATAATGAAACTCTAAAGAAAGCTCATATCGCACACCTGTAGTAATAGGATTAATCCACATTCAAAAGAAGGTAGGTCGTAATCACGCATACAATGCATATGCCCATCTCCGCCTATAGTGTCTACATATAGAGATGAGCATGCTCCTCCCATAGATAAGTGTACGACAACGAAAAAATAGCAGTGTAGAACTAAGCGTCATGGTAGCACGAACCAATTTATCGCTACACTCCATTTTATGGGTAGCACTTAAGCGATTGCACAACTCCTAAAAATTCGCGACCTCATATAAATCCCAAGTTGCAAGAGCAATTAAAATCTATGATTGGCACATTGGAGTGATAATCACTGGACGCGGAAGTTACGTCGCGGAACTCTAAGTTAGGCGACTGTTGTACTGGTGTAAGGAGAAGTAAATCAAAGATACCAGGAAGAGAGGCGAGTGAGCTTACAGTATGAGGAATAGTGAGGAGAAGTTTAACGCGATAGCTCTCAGGCCTGCTTGCAGGTCGGGGGAATAAGGCGGAGGCGTCACCCGAGACAGTCGCAGATGTGGATCGCAAAATGCGCTTTTCGGGTGAGTTCTGGTCACGATTCTCGCCCCTGATGGGCCCTGGTAAGGCCACGTGGGTGGAGAGGGGGAGGTCGCTCGAGCCGGACGGCGAGGGTGGCCGAATGAGGCTTTCGATGGCACGTTCGGCGAGGAGCTTATCCAATACGATCCGGTTCTTTATTATTATCTTTGACCTAGCATCGTAGAAGTCCACGTGTCTGACTGGAAAAAAAAATTGATGCCTGTTGATGGTTGCGTAAATGGGAGTATTTTGCTAACGATAGCTTCCGTAACATTGTCGAAAAAAATTTAGCAGTGTTACACAAATATAAATAAGCAAAGAAGTCACTTTGCATCAAAAATTATCTAAACCGTTGATTAAACAGCATGCAAGTAGATTGATAACAACTTTACGGCGTGCAAAGTGTTGCACATAATTAAGTTTTAAATTAAAAAATACTTCGACAAAATCGAAATTTCCGTTTCCTCCTCGATATTCTTCGAGTGCAGTTCTTAAAGTTAGCGAGGTTTCTAGTTCCACCAACTGGAGATTCGGATATAGATTGAGAGAAGGGCACTCCTTTTGTTACGGAAGCCACATCACCCGCTTTGGAACGCATGTGATCACGATCAATGTGCCGCTGAAGTAAGCTTGAAGAGGAAAACCGTTGGAAGCATCTATCGAATATACACGAGAACGGTTTGCCTTTGGCCTCCGAGTGCTCCTGCACGTGACGCGACAACCAGTTGGAGGAGACACTAGGATGGCCATAGACTTTGCATCCACTCCATAAACATGTATAACGAGTCTTTTTCGAGGAAATCTGAGGTAAAACATGAGCTTCTTGGATGTGAGACAGTAATCCACTAGGCCCAACATCAGCACCAGTATCACAGCCGACCCATTGACAAGACTTGGAAAAGACTTGCGAGTGATCAGTCGATGATGAAGCCACAGACGGTGCCCTTGAAGGTTGTTTATCATTCCGAGATTCGTTCGAGATCAGTTCTCTTGACTGATTTGATAGCTCGTTACCATCAGTGCTTTCTTGACTGGGTGTGCAAGAAAGCACCACGATACTATCACCGTCAGAACTCTAAAGATGCTATACAGGCAAGCTCAGTTACCATTTCGCTATTCGAAATTGAATGATTTGCGACGTCACAGCTATCGTTCTGGCTCTTAGTCGAAATGAGCCTTTAATAGTGGATTAAAAGGTAACTAAAAAACTACCTTAATGATGTACGGGATAAAGTCCTAATTGGAACGCGAAGAGCTGGACACATTGCTTTAAATGTTGATGGAATTTACAATGAAGATATGAGGGAAATATACTTCTATTACAAATATTACCTAAATGAAATACAGTATTCGATCAAGACATAGCTATCAGCCACCCTTAACAACCTTGATTAAAGCTATTCATTTCAAAGTGGGCAAACACCTTGGTCAATATAAACGTGTTTTTAAAGAACGCTATAAGTACAGATGTTATCTGACCAAGAAATACGAAAAATTGTATAAAGGCCTGAGTTGTTGTAAATTATGTTTGTTTATTAACTCAGTAACTTATACACAGGAGAAAATTCTGCCTTGTTATAGATTTTGTGTGCATGGCAAAAACCATTCCCTTTAAGCATGCAAGTTATTTGAAAAAGCCTAGTAGAAATCAAACTTTCAAAGTCCGGCATTCGATTTAAGGTTAATTAATCGGCGTGATTCCAAATATTTTCATTTAATTTTAGTTGATGATTGCTGTAAGCATTAAGCAGATTTCAGAAATCATTGTAAGAGAATTTTGTAAAAGTTTTTAGTAAGAGTGAAATAAGATGGATAATGCTTGGATTAAAGGCAATTAAGAACCACCATTTACTTTATTCTATCATTAGATAAGGTCACAGCTAAAATTCATCCCCGTGTTTTGACAGGCTTTTGACCTAGCACTTGATTAAACAGACGCTTAAGTTCCTGCGAGCCGTGCACTTTTTCGCCGAGGTAGGATGTGGGCCATACTAATACCCTTTCAGACCTGAGCATTGGTAAGGTTTTCCCCATTTTACTGCCACCCCTCACAACTTTGGAGAAAACCAATGGCAATGCAATATCAAAAGTTAATTTGCTGATCACTAACTGTTGCTGTAATACTTTGTTTGTTCGAACTGCCGGTTTCGGTCACCTGGGTGGCCATATTATACTGAGCCGGTTGGTCGGCCTTTGGGCCGTGCCAACAGTCCCCAAGCCCTCTGTTTCCAGAATACATGTATTCTACCCCCAGTACTATGCTTTCTTTTGCCTTAAAAAGAGCCTCAGTGCGCTACAGTTGCTTTGTTTGAATTTGCGACTTCGCATACTGAGAGAATTTACGTAGACTCAAAATTGAAAATTACCATGAAAACCTCAGAATATAATGGAAACCATACTATAGACCACTTATAGGCGTGTAAATTTGGAATGCTGGCAGCAAATTAGTAAACGACGCATGGTGGAGTAGAAGACAGAAAAGGGCAATGAGCGGTGAGGATGTAGTGTTCCGCAGCTTCCTTGAAAACGGAAAACAGCACAGTTATTATGCAGAATGCGCACATATTGTAGCGTCCTAGGACTTTCTTTAAGGTAAAAGAAGGTATAGTGCTAAGACAGAACATATATTCTAAAACAGAGGTCTTGTGGGCTGTTGGCACAACGCAAAGGCGGCCATCCGGCTAGTACAATATGGACACCCAAGTGACCGAAACTGGCAGTTCGAACAAACAAAGCATTGCACTTATAGTAAGCAGAAAAGGACTTGGGCTGCTAGCCTGGTCCAAACTCCAGCCCTCCCGGCAAAGACAATACAACCACCTAAGTAACCGTAACTAAAACTGGTAACCACAGTATTATAGCGGCAGTAATTGCGATCGCGTAGCAATCCTTGAGTTTGCAGGGCAAAATTTGCCTATTGCGCCAATAAAATCACTTACAGTCTTTTGGGGGACAATAACACACTTTTCAAGAATACATTTAAAGTCTTCTTTTTCTTCCACCCATGACACGTTAGTGCCGCCAAGAACTTAAATTCTGTGTTTAAAATATTTGATGATTTAGTTCTGCCCTAACATTTTCATAACTTATTATTTCATTTAATGTAGAAAATTATGGTTTTGTTTCAATGCTTCATTTAGCCTACCGCTGACTGTGTTTTCGTTGATTTTTATTCATTGTCAAGAATTTGGGGGTTATCCTAAGTAAGTGTGCGCTCTTTACCGTGGTTTTTAGCTATATCGCAGTTTTTTATTTACTTCCAATTAAGTGGCTGCGATCGACTTCGGGGTTCTGGTTATTTAACGTGTTTTTGGGGCATATCTTTAATCTTGAACGAACTGACAGCAGTTACAAGATTGGCGGCTTCTGTAGTTGCCCATTATGCCATCATCCCAACTTGTATTTACTACTGAAACACATTTGAATGATGTAATTACACCTCATAGTCACTGGTTTTATCCAGGTACCCTTCATGATGCTGCACCATAGTCACTCCACGTACGGTTTTCATTGTTAATTTGAGCATTTTTGTGGCTTGGGACGGAATTTAAGTTAATTTTAGATTTTTTTGTTCAGTTCGGGAATCTTTTTGGGGCATCTTGTGCTTGCCTCGTGGGGCGAACATGTTACTGATTTTCTGAAGTGGAAATGTGTCTTCGTTTTAAACCATGTCGCTTGTGTTTTTCTTTTATATCGCCTTTGAAGTTAGATTTCCAATTTGTCTACCACGTAAATGGGTCGCTGTCCTCTTTCTTTTCTTAGCATTCTGTACCCTTACCATGTTGTTGGATCAGTGACTCTTCTCTGAACTCTGTTTTATGTCCTTTTTTCGCGCGTTGATGAGTTCGGTTCAGATTGCATTTTTGTGCTAGCCGTAATCGCTACTTTGACTTTGAAATCATCATATACGGCTTGCATTGGCGTTTTTTCAGCATTCACTTATTCACTTTGATCACTTTCTCGAAAACTGGGTGCAACTTTGCTGCTTTTTTGACACTGGATCATTGTGATTGCTATGTTTTATGCTTCACAAGCGCAACCTAGGCGTAAACAGTTTTACTGGGACGGGTGAATGCGTATCGTTGTTCGGGTTTTCTCCAGGCCTTGACATTTGCACTGAAAAGTTGTTTTTTTCACATCTTAGATGCCTCCGCGTCCGACGATTTACTCTTCTGACGTAAGTATATCATGTGTTGATAGTTGTCCGCTTCTTCGTTTTATTTAAAAATTTACAAGCTTAATAGCTCTGTGGTTATCGAGTTTTCAAGATGGCGATCGTAGCGCCCAGTGGAAAGTGGCCACGTTGGGAAATGGAGAGGGGGGGGAGTATTTGAAAGCCACGTTCTTGGGCAGCGTGACTATGGGCCGTCGTGGTGTTGGACTCTTCCTTGCTGTCACATCGAGCTATCTGTTTCATTTAGCGCCACTTGGTTGCTGCGCCACGCCTTTCCAGTGTCGAAAGCTTTAATTACTAGGTCCTGCAGTTGCAACGAGTACCGTGGGCCTTGAAATAGCGGCGGCGGTGGGGGCGGGGCAAACAGCTGTTGTCACTATCGATTTTTTAATGAGTGCGCATTGGGGCGCGTGAGCAGTTGCGCTGACGGTCAGGGCCCATGAGATCGTCTGGTCTTATTAACGGTCTTTTGCGCCGTTTTCCCGGTTTGCAGGTCCTCAACACACCCACCTCCTTTCCGGTTCGACGTTCAAACAACCTAAATGAGTTCACTATGCAGTCACGCCTCATAACCGAGGAGGAAGCTAGGAATCGTGCTAGATGGTTTCGCGTCAACCTCACAGGTACGTATGGGCTTTTTTCCTTAAGCTTGCGATTGCTTCTTCCAATAAACCTTTCTCCATGTGGAGGTATCCGCCGACCTATTTTGATACATAGTTCGCGTCCTTTACTAAGTCCGTTTTGTTCTCTGGTTAGTTGACGCATTTAAGCGCACACACGGTGCGCAAGGCATTCATGTACGGCTTTCGATTTAGAATCGCAGTGCGCGCTATTTTGTGATGTTGAGCGTTCGTCTAGCATTGAGTGGTGCGATTAAAATGACAACCAGTGTGCTATTTCTTTACAAAGCATCTTTGTATTTGATTCGATTTGACAGGTTCTCTGTTGTATCGACGTCTTCCCTTGCCTATTATGTTTAGGTGGTTCTAATGACTTCACATTTCTGCGCTAGCCGTTCTTCGATTAGCTTCGTAACATAAGTTCTTCGCGTTACGCATTAACTCAGGCTACCTACATGGACTATTACTATTTCTCTTACATGAATTACCCCATCTCCAGAAATATGAATGTTGTGCAATTTTTGGTGCTTACCTTTTCTCCTTTGAAGATCAAGCCTATCTGAATCCATCTTAAGACGTGGCTACTACTTCTTTTGTTATCAGAATCGCGATTTCTGCATTGCTCTGGTCTGAGGACTTTTTCTGTACTTTTGTGCAGTCAGAGGTCAGGACTCCCTTTTTTAAATGTGATATCCCAATAAGGGGCTAACGCTACGCTTTCAAAGACGAGGTCATAGTAACGTCTCATCATGTCGGAGTTGTTTTTCATATGTAAATTGGTTTTTTAGTCAAATCAATCGTAGTCTTGTTAAGTCTTCGTTTCCTATCTACATAATTTGCGCTAGTTTACTTCTCCCCAAACAGTTTATTTAACTCCGGCATAGTGTAAACATGGAAGTGCGCTGTTGGCGTTTCATTTCCGATCGCTATTTGCCATTTCCCGTCAATAGCTGCCGTGGTAATGTTTTTTAATTCACACTATAGAAAAAAAAATTGGTGAAAAAGTCAGTAAAATCACTTATTTACTCACAAATTATGTAACCTCAGATCGGCTTGGAGAGTACTCTCCGAGCTCCACAGGCGCTGTCGATCAGGTTTAGACCCTTTGATACTACCTAAATAGGGCCTCTCGCACTCCGCAACCATGATCGCCATTTCGCAGGGTTTTGTGTAATCTAAATTGGTTAGAATCGGGTCCATCGGGTAGTGATTATGCACGTAACCACTTACAAGGTTGCACATAATCCTGCATTTGAAACATACAGATGCTCTGGCTAAATGTTTGGAAGGTATTTCTCACCTAACCCCTCTACCGCGATATCTCTGGTTCTCCAATCGGGATACACTTGGTTTTTTGAAAAGCAATTTTCCCATTCGTGAACTGAGAAGGGAAGGCAGGCTTTTCGCCTATTCTCTCTGGGGGTACGTTAGAGTCAATCGGGTGAACGAAATTGTGTGGACGCAGACCCCTCCCGCTCCCCGCTGTGAGATTTGTCACCAAGTCGGCTAGAGAGAACCCTCTGTGCCATAATCGGATGCACGCATGAGTGCTTTCACTACTACAACTGGATTGTTTCGAGTGCGGGATTTCCCACGCGCAATTCACACGCGCATATACACAAACACAAGGTGTGTGCATGCTTGTGGTGCGTTTTAAGGTTGTCGTTCCTTCCACTGCAGGCATCCCTCAATCGATTACATGATGCGGCATTCTTTAGCCGCTCAATGCCATACTCCCTCCTATTTCACTGACAGGTAAAAGGGTGTTGCAGTGTTGATATTGTCAGGCTGTCGTCGTAAATTTACAAAGCGTGCCGTTCGAACGTCCTCCTAACTTTGACTCATGATATTCGCGGCGCTTGTGCTAAGTACGTCATTTCACCTGCCACACTGGCTGTGAGTTGTGGTAAGCATTTGCAGACTTGATGCCCAACCATCCCTACTATACTGTCCCCACTAAGTCCACCCTCTTTAAGTTTGGCTGATTGTCTACGAGTGATAAAACTACAAATTCAAGTCACTGCTTCCCTTCAGCCGACTCATAATTCGGCGTGACTTCTTTTATTTACTGGGACTAATGTCGTACTGCTACCGACTCAGATAAGATCATTGCTATGCTGTCATTTTTATGTTACTTCAACCTGGACACGGGTTAATTCTGCTTTTCTTTTGGCTCTCTTTAGGACCGCTGAAAAATTTTCCCCGCAACATCTGCTACCTAACGTACATCACGACACTGGTGATTAAGAATAACCATTTGGAACGCCTACCACCAGAATTGGGGAACTTGGTGAACCTTGTCAATTTGGATGCCAGTTACAATCGATTGAGGGTTCTCCCATCCACTATTGGCGAGCTCACTGATCTTCGAGCTCTGATTCTGAATGACAACCAAATTTCAGATCTCCCCCTCGAGGTTGCCCGTCTACTAAACCTTAGGTTCTTAAGTGAGTCTATTTTTTAATCTCGCTTTGAGTGCCTTTTTTCTCGGTTGCGGCTTACTTCTGTGTCTATTTATCTCGTGTGTGGATCAGAACAATACTTACCCGTATGGTTCTTTATGTGATTTTTCCTCCTGCCACCCATTTAGTCCATTTTTATTGATGGGTGATTAATAATTCCTTTGTTTTTGACTGAGGTAAGTTTTTTTTAAGTTCGAAGGTGTAGTGGGGAGGCATGCATATCTCAGGCTGCAAAATTTAGCCACTGCTAGATTTTGTCGTTAGGGTTCACGTCCTTGTCCTCAGAGGAGATGCGAGCGCAACGAGCGTAGAAACGACCTCACCCCCGTATTAATGGCTTCAGTCGCTCGCGCACGCACGTACACAAATGTGCACATGCCCTCCGTCTCGCTTCCGCTTAATTTCTGTGGTTTGGACACGGCTGCATGCCCACTCCTCCTCCTCCCCTCCCCCTCTGGCACAGGGACCCGGACGCGCACAGGCTTTTGCTCGTAGATGTGACGGACATTCACCACTTCTCTCACGGTGGATGCCTATGTGTGTGGCTCGGCTTAAAGTCATTCCTCTCCTCCGAAAAAGATGGGTTCAGGAGCTACGCTATTCACATCCACTTGATTTGATGAGTTTTAAGAGGCAGTAGGCATGTTCTCCGTACACTAGCCGATCGCGCTATTGGATGGTTTGGATGTGGAAGGAGGAGTAGCCGCTTTACGCTAGCCTCAGAACTGAGTCAGTTGATAAAATAAATGCCTGAACGAATTGCATGAGTGTGGTTTGTAAATTCGTTTCGTGGCGATTTTGTGGGTTGGGCGGAATGAAATTCCCTCCCGGTTAATCAGGCGGAGGGGCATGAGCCACCTGCTTCTTCCTGTCTAGCTTTCGTCCCTTTCTGTCGGCCACTTGGTCTCAATTACATCGCTCAAACATACACGCAGGAACGCGTGCATACATAAAGATGAACACAAAAAGCACGTAGAACAGAGTCCGCTATGCGCACCATTACATGCAGGCCCTGTGGACTTTGAAAAAGGTCGTGTAGTCGTTTGCACGATGCTTGCTTGTTACTGTAGTGTTCAAGCATCCAAATCAAAGGCCTCATGGCAAGGCGATCGAATTTTTACGGGGCTCACCAATACTACGGGGTTGAAGACACTGACTTCACCCTCTTGCTCCATATTTTGCTTTCACTGTCGCTATGTGGATAAATTTGTCGGGTAAACCTTTGTTTGGAACATGTGTTAGCTTTACTAGACGATGCATACGGGAAATTTTTGCATACCTCATCTTTGTGTTTGTGCACACACACAAACACACGCGGACATTTATGTACACATGAGGGTGTACTTTTTTGCGATGCTGGGCTGTGACCTTAGTTTGGATCTCGTTTCTCTCTGTCGCAGCATCCTCCGTACACGCCAGTAGTGGCACTGTGTTAGCCAAATGCTTTACCTCTTGTCCACCCAAAGCCTAATCTGGTGATCGCATTCCATTAGTGATTTATAATGGGAATCGGTGACGAGTTTATGCGCATTCATGGACATAGTGACAACATAGCAACCACCAGCGCCAGCTAATTTGCATCTCTCCCTTGGGGAAATGTGCGTGCACGTCGCCTCAACCCATCAATTCGGCCCACCCTGCACTCCTTGTTCTCGTTACCGTTATCATTTGTGTATGAAAACATAGTTGTAGAGGTCGGGCCTACCAAACATTGTGTTAGACCTTTGACAAGTTGTTTTTTTTTTTGGCGAACTCATCGCCTTCATTTCTCTGTATCGGCAAGGCTTGCTGCTGTCTCCCGCCTAGCCGGCTAGAGTTTATCTCAATATTAATGTTAGTGGTGGTGGTGGTGTTGGTGGTCCGGTGAGGTCGGGCTGACGGTCAGGCAGGTGTGTACAAGCATGAAATTACGTTCATGCATGGTTTTTGTTTGCTTTGCAACAGATCGCAAGTCCCTTCTCATACGTCCTCCAACGCCTCGGTGGTTATTTAGACTCACAGGTATTTGTGCTCCTAGGACTAGTAGATTTGTCCATTTATTATCCCTTTTTTTTCTCGATATTCTCCCGCTTATTACGTTTTTCATAACCGCAGTAGATAAACTACGGTTGGAGACACTAGTTGTGTAACACCACAGAGTTTAGTATTGCCATTCCAAATACTTCTTGGGGGTTTAATGGTTCTTCTGTGTGTGGGTACGGATGTGTGTGTGTGTGTGTGTGTGTGTGTGCGTGTGTGTGTGTGTGTGTTTAGATAAAGTCCAGGACCTTTGGTTGCGCAGTCCGTTTCTTTGGAATTCTGGGTGTGTCGATGACGCCTTACCCGTTTTGGTAATGTAGGTGTGATCATTTATAAGCTAGGTCGTTGGAGTCTTTCTTTTATTTCCTTTTCTCCATAAATAGCCAACTTTGAAACAGCAAACTTGCATTGTTTTGATGGAGTTCTCTGCCACAAGGGGCTTTGGGTACTTTTTTTTTCTTTGTTAGAGGCACCCCGGTCGATGCAAAGAGTTTACGTCCTATTTTTAGCCTTAACTAGTTAGTGTTTTTGTTGAGTGAGGCCTCTCCTTACCTCCTGTCATTGGCTAGTGTCTAAAAACTGATTGGTATTTTTTTGTCAAGATCTTACCTGTGCAGCTTGTTTTTGTGGTTTATTTTTTTACATAGTAAACAAGGCGCCAATGCACACCCAAACTTATGCCTGAGGGCTCATAGTCTCAATTTCATTAGTTCTCGAAGTTGTCACGTATTGATGTGTCTTCCTATGTAGCCCAGTTGCCCTATCACACCTTAGAGACTGGATCTTTTGGGCGTCTTATGCTCGTCCTTAGCCTGACCCTCTGCTGTTTTGATGTTTTGCACAACGCCTCTTAACTTCGTCCCTGTGTCAGGCGTTTGCCGGCAATGGATAGAACAAAACAAAGCTGAAGAATAAGCAACCGTCATTAACCCGATAACAATTGGCTTCCTTCTTTTGTGTGTCTTCAAGATCTTCAGAACAACCCCTTGAGTCAGGAGTCGTCGGCCCTCTACGGCGACGGATCCGAGCCCTTTGTTCGCCGACTGGTACGGCATTACCTCGACATCTACTCGCGGCAGCGTGAGTGTTTTGCATTATTCCTTGTTCCCCTTCTATGCTTGAAGCCGCCCTGTGCTGGTTGACGGTAATTATTGTTGATCACACAGCGAGGCATCCTCGTTTGGTGCCGCTTTTGCCCCAACTGGAGGTTGGGAATTGTCAATTTGATATTGCATTACCGGTTAAAGCGCCGCATCTTTATCATTGTCACATTGGGGAGTCAGCCTCAAAGTGTGCAGATGCCTCGTGACATTCACTTTGTGCCTCCAAGTGTGGCGTTTTAGGGCCTCGTGATTGCTTGATTTGCCCTGCTCGCGTTTGAGTAGATGCTGCTTCTCTGCCCTAATTTGCCATTTCCAAACGTGGCTACTCATTCCTGTCAGTAGACTTTTAGTTCCAGTTTGTCGTGACCTCTTTGAGAGCCAAGCTCGGCATTTACATCCTACACTGCCAAGTTGAGCTTTTTGTACTAGTCTGATCTGACAAATTAACGGTTGGGGATTTGCTTCCCATTGTGATCATCCCAAAGCTTCGGCATAGTGCAGCATTTCTTTTTCGTCAAGACACCGTCCTCTGGAGCAACACGGAACGATATCAAAAGCCTGACGTTCGAAGCCCATCACTTCAGTTGAAGCTTAAAAGATACTTTGAAACGCTTCCATTGCAAATAAGTGCATAGCTTTTGCAGAAAACCGTAGAAGGCAACGTCAGTTGAAATGCTCCCATCTCAAGCCTCATTCTTCACTTCAGGTTAGTGTTTCTACTCAACAAGATGCTTCTTTTCTTTAACGAGCACTGGAATTAGGGAGCCGTTTTGCTTTTTGAACCAATACAACCACTATTGTTTTGTGTTCAAATCAGGACTTTGTTTTAACCCACACGAGCGCATATTTGTCAGAACTCGGGCGGGTCAGCAGTGTTTGCTTACAGAGTCGAAGTGCATGCTGGCTTTGCATAGCACTTTTAATGTCTACATCTTACTGATAATCGCAGATACGTAATTCTCTGCGGTGTGTTAGCTCCTCACGTGTGTAATCGTTCGACGTCAACGTGAAAAGTGCAGGCTGTCGTGATTGGCTGGCTGCTGTGGGTGACGCAGACAATCTCCGGGAGTCTATTGGCTTGGAGCGGCGACAACCAGTAAGCGCCCTACGCTCGCCGTATATTTAACCAAACGACCACGACGACCGAGAGCGTTTGATACTCTGTGGGGAGTGACCTGGGTTGCAGGTCTCCGCGGCCGCCAACTCACCTACTGACAGTGAAATGCAAGTTCTTGTGGATAGCGATCCACCAGAGGCAAAAAGTCCTCAACGCTATCGGACTACCTCGGATCAGGTTGAGTCCCGATCGAGACTAAGGTCTCTGAAGTGGCCGGAGCGCAAGAAGACAGATTTAGTAACAGATGTCGATTACTGTAGTTCGCCGGACTCTGCGGTGGTCACGGGAAGCGAGTCTTTGGGCAGTTCTGAGAGCATTGATACGTTGGATACCAGAAAAGCTGAAGTTTCCGGGACCAAGTTGAATGAACCTCCACGACGCCGGAATAACCGCCGTTACCGACGCTACCGACGCTGTTGTCAGATGAAGCGAGACTCCTTGGGTTTTTTACCTCCAAATGAGTCTTCAGATTGCTGTAGGAAGTTTAGTAAGATCCCGGAAGCTGAACAGAAAAGTGGGAAAGCTTACCGTCCGCCGATGCCAGTAGCCGTGGTCCGGAATACGCTTGAGTGCCCAATTGTATTCCTCCCAGGATCTTATCCTCCTGGACAGATCACAATTCCCCTCTACATCCCGTGCCTCCCTGCCTACTCAACTCAATGGCTGGCCCTTCCATACCCCCTACCCGGAGATGGGCGATTTTCACCCCTTGCTCCTTCTGGAAGCGTAACGATTGATCTAACTGGTCACGATGTCTCCTACTTTGTGGAACATCTACCTCCCCTTACCCCCAAATGGCCTCCACAGGATAAGGTACCTCCACCGCAGCCCCTTATGGAGATTAACACAAATCTCTTTCAACCGTATTTGAAGTCCGAGCGAGATCGTGCACAGAATTGCGTCCTTATCTATCCCCAGGCCTGGTCTTCGCATCCCCCCTTTGTGTACATACCTGCCCCATTGCGTCTTCCTCGGGCTCTAGACCACTGCGGGTCGCTCAAAACCTGTGCGGTGCCTTTTAGCGAATTTCCCAATTGTAAGCCTCTCTCATTCCCCCTCCCCCTCTTGGGATGGTATCAGCTCCCAGTCCAGAGTGATTTAATGTACTCATGTCATTGATTCATCCCTTCCTCCATTCCTTTAGACATCGGTTCCGCCCCTCCTCATCGACAGTGGCGTCAATTTGGGACTCCCTCGAGGAATGGATGTGAGTACTGCATTTTGTATCTCTATCCCTCTACCTCCCTCCTTTCTGCATCACCCATCCTTGCTTGGATGCCTGTTTTTGGTGTGCCTGTGTTTGCGTGCCTGGGCAGGGGTTACTGTGTCTAGAGGCGGTGACGGTGAAGGCGGAATACGGTGCGCGCGCATCCATCGATCGGAAGGCGTAAGCGCGTGTGAGCATCCTTCCCCTTGACGGTGGGCCAATGGCCGATGCGTCGAGGGCAGGCCGAGGGAGTGTTGCTAAAACTGCGTGTTACGCGAGAGAGGATGGAGGGGCTGGAGACAGTGAGCCATTCTCCTGTCTCACTCCTTCCCCCATGGACCCTGGATTGGGCTAGCTTGCAAACACCAATACATATCTTTCACATGCCTAGTTTTTGGGCCCTCCTATCACCTCCTTCTTGCAACCCTGCAGGTGTTTTTTTTTCTCTCACTAATTCTTGATTATTCATCTGGCCTATGTCTGTCGCGGATTAGGAGAAAAATTTGCACCTTTTTTCTGAACACACCACCTCTGACAACTCGTAGCTGTGCACTCTTGCGTTCTCAGTTTACTCACGTGCTATCTTTACCATCATCTTAAATCCCCCTACCCCACCGGTATTAGTGTGCTTTGCATCCATTCAACTCGTTATAAGCAAAGCCTCGAATGTTTGTGGTCTCTTATTCACCTTTCTATACCTCAAGTTGTTTATTACCCCTAGTGTTCGGTCTTTTGATGGCTTGCAGACCGACTAACGTTGATGTGCTACAACGTTCTGAGTGCCAATTACGCGACTCACTCGCAGTACCCCTATTGTCCCAGCTGGGCCATTGATTGGGAGTATCGACGTAGAGGCATCCTGGAGGAGTTGCGACAGTACGAGCCGAACATAATTTGCCTACAGGAGATCGATACTGACCAATTTGAGACCGTGTTTGTACCAGAACTGGCAAAAAATAACTATGAGGGCGTCTTTTTGCCCAAGTCGCGCTCGCGCACAATGGAACCCGCTTTGGCACGTAAAGTCGACGGTTGTGCTATATTCTGGCTTTCGGAAAAGTTCACTAAGGTGGCTGAATTCCACCACGAGTTCATGATCTCCTGCTCCTCCATCGCTGATCATCCCTCTCCTCAACTTATCAATCGGGTGATGACTCGTGACAATGTCGCCATTGGCGTCGTTCTGGAGATTAAGAACTCAGGTAGTCTGTTGATGCAGTTTACCTCTTCAATCATACTTTCTGGCCGTATCTTTTCTCCCTTCCTTTGTCTCGTAAGAATGTCCGAGTGCAGCTGAGATATTAGGTCAGCACAGGCAAATAACCGTGTGAGACTTGTAGAATTGTGTCCTTATTTCCATTGTTGAACTGCCGTTAGAAGCGTCACGGTAAGTAGGGGTCTCTCTTCGATTCCTTTGAGGTGATTTAGTCTCATGATAAAAATCTTTCGGCATAGTTGCCGCATGGAATCAGTCTTCACCGATTCTCCTTTGTTCCCTTTTAAGGTGTGAATAGTCGGAGGTTCTGTGTAACAACGGGTCACATTCACTGGGATCCAGAGCATTCGGATGTGAAGTTGATCCAAACCATCTTATGGACTGCTGAGTTGTGGTCCCGCCTGGAGCGGTTCAACGGCGACTGTGGAAAACCAGGCTCAGGCGCCTCTCGAATGCCTGTGATTCTCTGTGGTGATTTCAACTCTCTCCCAAACTCGGGTGTGGTCGAATACCTCTCCACGGGTAACGTTCCCGCCACCCACGTCGAATTCCTCAACCTTGGTTTCAATTACCACTTTGAAGATTGGAAGTTGCTCGAGAAATGGGCTTACGAAGGCAATGTTGTGCGCCATCGCTTTAACTTTGATCGAGCTTATCGCGCCAACGCCAATGACGGGATGAGGGTCACCAATTTGACGTAAGCTTGCTCATTATTGATACTTGATCCAGTGAATGACAGAGCGCCTTTGATTAAGGCCGTCAAATGTGAGAACTGAAGATCCGTTTGCATGCCTTTGTAGGTACGACTTTAAGGGGATGATCGACTATATCTTTTTCTCCCGAAACCACTTCCGCCTTTTGGGAAGTCTGGATCAGATCCCCGACTCTTGGTTTGTGGAAGAGCGGGTTTTGGGCTGTCCACACATTCACGTGCCTTCGGACCACTTCTCACTATTGGTGGAGCTTGATTTGTTGGGGCAACCTGGTCGCGGTCTGGCTATCTCAGATCCCGCTGAGGCTCTTGTTCCCACGCCTAGTACGCCTATGATAGCGGCCGGAACCGCAGCTACAAACATTTCTACCGATACGGACTCCATAGTCACCAATATTAGCAGCACTGCTCCAACCACCTCCACCTTTAGCACGACGGGTTCTAGCTCTGTCGGATCTGCGTCTGCCACCACCACTGCCAGCATCACCTCTGCTAGCGTCTCAAGCGCAGCCATGAGTACGGGCACAACCTCCTCTGCCACAAACAGTCCGAAGCCAAAGGGATCCTCTGGTTTGAGACAGAAGCAGGGGAAGCGCTAGTTGGCGTTGATGTCTGCGGTGGAGGCAGCGGCAGCGGCGACAGCGGCGGACCACGTGGACACTAGAGCATCCCCTGAGGATGTGCTGCTACACATGTATATAAAATATTAACTAAACTGTCTAGACTTCAACACTTACTAACTCACTCTCCGTCCTTTCTCCATCCTGTGCGCGTCTTCTCTATCTCCACTTACCCCTCGTCGTTCCCCTTTTCAACCTCCCAAGGCAGCAGTCTATCTTTTCTGCACGTGTCTCATCGCTCCCTCGTTCCCGCCCACTCACTCTTCCCCTCTCCTTCCTATGCGCACGCATCCCTACATCCTCTCTTTCCCTTTCCCTCTCTATCTCTCAGTTTCACTTATTTTGTGTACTCAACAAGCGTAAATCTGTTTTTATTCGATCTCCTATCCGCTGTCACGCCCGTGCGCGCATAGTTTTACCGCATTGGTGGTATTATTACCATTGTGTACGCGTGGCGGGTGTCGTCGTCTTTCTGTTGTTTTCCCTCTTCTCCCTCTCCTACTTTCCTCTTATGAACATTTTTATCCGCTTTGTTGTCGCCCCTTTCCTCTGGGTCCTCTCTCCCCTCTGGCGATTAATCTCCACCTCCCTGCCGTCATCCATATCGCCCGCGCCTATATGCGTTCATCTGACCCTGTGTCTTAAAGGCGTCCCTCTTCTTCCCCTTACCTCTCTCTTCCCCCATCTTTGCCCTTCCTTCATGCTGATATTCCCTACCCACAAACTTGTCATCATCAACAAGACGGCAGTACCATTAGCTATGTAATAAACTCCGCCAATGGCTCTCGTTTTTCAAGCCTCCAAATAAGCATGCTTTCTTCCTACCCTTTTTCTCTTTACTTGAGCTTCTGGGTAAGAGGTAAGTTGTAGCAGGTTGGATTTCATAATGAAATAAGGTTTGAGGGAGGGACGATGCAGCAATGCATTTAATACGGCTGAAAGCATTGCGTTTATCGCTAGGTGGTCCTTTCAGCCTCTTCCACTTCGATTTGCAGCATGAGCTGTAGCACAGGAAAAAGAGATTATTTTTCTGTGGAGATGGTGTTTTAATTGACGAGACCGTCGATGACCGCAAGCTGGTGTACGAAGCGGTGTTGCGAAGGCGGTAGGCAGAGGCTGAGAGTTGAGGCCTAGTGGGCATCAGCATGCTCCCTGTCTGATGCGTTTGTCGAGCCCTCACTTGACGACGGCATCATTGCAAGGTGACGAACTTACCATTGGAGGGTGGCTCATGGGAGTGGACGCAATGACCTCCCAGAACAGACATGCATCATGGTGTGGTGTTGTGTTGTCCCAATCTGAGCTATTCTTCAATTGCATCATGACCCGTGTGTGTAGTATGTCCAATTGGAGTGAGAAAGGATTGATCACGTGATCATCGTGAGGGTCCTCTATTTTTGCATCGAGTAGGCCTCCGTGTAAGGATTTCAGCGACGATGTCGGCTCAGTTCTACCATTCTTGCAATTTTTTTTTTATTGTCGTAGATGATCTAACCATAACAATGTAAGACGGTTTTACTTTTAGAAATAACGCCTTCAAGATCAAGACAGAGACACTTATCAACTGACAGCTGTGGTGGAAGTGAGTTAGTTAATCTCAAGTGTTGGCTTAATAAATACGTTGGAGTGCCTATTCTCATGAGTAGACATGGATCGGGCAATGTGTCGAAACGAATGCATTCATTGGTTCGACTCTCAGCCTTTTATTGCCTCTTTGACCATCTATAGCAACTGGACGAGAGGTAGAGCCTGCAATTAACAAGCGGACAGGGAGATTCTCTTGACACAGAAACACTCTAGGCATTAATTAGACGCCGTGTTAAAGATATGATATCCAGAAATTCTTTTGATTATCATTTCTGAGCCCATTGGATGTGTCCCAATGATTATTTATACCTTTCAACTTGATGTAGTATGTCAGATGTTTAATTGGGTTCAAGTCTTATTTACTCTCAGTGCTGCTCCATTTTGTTTGGAAATAGACAAAAATTTAGGCAAATCTACCACCTAGCAGGCAATCCAATCTAATTGGAGGAGCGTTTTCATGAAATCCACTGACTGCCAACTTAATCTGTGCCCTTCATCAAGTTAATAGGTCTTTCCTACCTCTGTTAAACCACGTAAAGGTTATTTGAATTTATTAATATCATGATGTCTCTTCTTTTTTTTATCCTTACCAAATCAAAAACTAGGCAGTGAAGAGAACTATGAGGATTGTTAATGGCTGTGGCAGCATCAGTAGAACCCAAGGGTGCCAACAAGTAAAAGCAGAGTTTGCTAAAGGTGATGAGGCATTTCAGTCATTTGCCTTCACCTACACGACAAGGATGAAATTGCTTCACCAGTCTACAAAAACTGACGCACTGTCATAGTCACATCTCCTATGTGGAGGTCAAAGGGTAACGCCACTCCTCCCCCTCCTCCTCCCCACAGTTGGTGTCATGACAAACGACTGCCAAATGCCCTCAATGTGAGAAAAGCGTAACTTAGGCACTGGCAAAGGAAGATGCAATGTAATTTACTTCGGATGGAGTACACGTGCCAAAGGCATAGACGACGTTGACTTTCGCCTGACCATCATCATCATCATCATCATCATCACACATAAAGTAGATGATGAAATTGTTTGGCTATTGAAGCCTTTTTTTTCTACACACATGAATAGTTCAGGTTAGAGGCTGAAACAAGGTGACGATGTGACCTCACTGATCGCAATTTTGTCCACAACGCCGTGGGTTATGACCTGAGGTCATCTGATTTATTTCCTCCCTCCCTCCCTCCCCAGTCCATGTGATTCAATGAGGCAGGTTAATCTAAATCGTGGAATTTCCTCATTACAATCAAATAACCTTTCTTTTCATTGGTTCACTCCTTATGGATCATCCACAGCCGTGCCAAATCGACCTAACCAGGACGTATTCTGTGATTAGACCTAGGCATTTACTACAATTCTGCCTAGGTGGCTGTCGGTGGGGCCATCACACCATCGACGACCAAACACGCAAGTCGAGGTGGCCTATTGAGTGGTTATTAAAGGTCGAATACCGCAGAGACACAAATCACCCTTTTTATGACAGTCAATTTTGTCTGGATTGCGCAATTAACTGTGTGTCGAGTAATGCCTGCATTTTTTTGTAGCCAAATCCGGAGCTTTTGAAGGCAACTAAAAAAAAGGCGCTCTCTGTGGTTGCCGGGCCAGTTTAATGAATGGGGCAGTAGTCACAGTAAAACGGGGAGACAAATGGACTTGCCTACCATGCATTAATCCAAATTTGGTAGGAAATTGTATGAAAAAATAAACTAAATGAAAAGTGAGGAGAGCCTTCCAATGGAGTGAGAGATGCTAAATAATTTTGTGCATAGGAGTGCTGGCCAAAGTGAACCAACAGATTGGCTTTCACTCAATTCATACAATTAACTTCTTCATCACCTCTACTGCTAGTCCAAGTGTTTCGTTAGTGAAAAGGAGGAAAGTTTGCTAGAATGCGTAGTAACATCAAAATATTCATCTCTTTTGGAGTGAACCACCTCCTCTCCATCAGAGATGGGTACGAATATTGGTAGGCACGGCTTTCTAGACTACAGTCTTCGACATCATGGTTAATCAATCCACAATATCTTTGAGAAGGGAGAATGGAGAGATACATAGAAGGCTTTAATGTCAACCCACCTGACGAATGTATCATGGTGGAGCATCTAAGTGGCCCCCCAAAACTGAAATCGAGTGTTAAATAAACAACCGACAAATTACACATCACTCGCCTGCCTTGACTATCGTCTTTGGCACTCCTCCTGGTCAACCACCTGCGTCAACCATTACAATATAGGCAGTGCTGTTAGAAAAGCATCCACGAGCTAGCCACACCAGCCACCATTCAACTGCGGAGACACTTGACAGCAGAGTCACTGAATCCCTCTCTTGGTAATTCTACTGAATCTAAGGTCAAGTTCAAATCGGGATTACTTAGTTAAGGCCGGACTTTAGCATGGTTCTGTGGGAACAGTGTTTCACTTCCATTCCTCATTCCCACCTTATTACTACTTCACTACGAATTAGCCCTATCTATCTTGGTTTATCCATCTACTAGGAAAGTGGAGGCATCGCGTGTTCATGGCATTGACATCTTTAAATAGCCCATTAAGAATATTTCCAGAGAGGCCATAGCTACTGGCATGGCTCGGAGGTCCAATGTGGTCTGTTACCGAAACCGAGAGTTAAACAACCAATGACTGGTTGAAATTTGATGTTTGCCATCAAATTGGTTCACACAGTAAACATTTGGTCGCTTGGCTTGATAGTCGACAAAGATCGTCATTTAAAAACACAAACAAAATTGATTGAGACCTCCAAACACATGACAATCTGACAGGTTTGTTAGTGTCTGTGATTGATCATTAGAAGTGGTGAAAACACTTAGTTAGAGTTAGTAGTACAACCACTGCAAGCGTCGCCTTCTCACCCCAGGATTGCATGTAGAGACATTTGAAATGCTTTTGAGTGATCCGCGATCGCATAAGTTATTGCTTCTTGGCCTGTTGCCAAGATTATGATATTGGGCGCGAAAAAAAAGTGAGGAAGAGTTAGCGTGCGTTCATGCCGCCGAATTCGTGTGAATTGGACGGAATTGTGAACAGACATGACTAGCGTAAGTAAATGGAGATGGAATCAAACCAGCTTTACACTGTTTCAATAAGGCGGCTCATAGAGAACTCCATGTATGGCAGAGGTCCGACAACTTCCAGCGCCTTTGTAACGGACAATGAAAGGTCTAGATTAAATCTGAATTGCTCTTTTCCACTAACTCATTACTTACTAGCCATGAGACAGTGTAGTAGACGACACTGATTATAGTCAAGTCCTGAACTTGGAGGTGGTAGGGCCTAGTCGGTTTTTTTTTATGGTCACGTGTTACCACCTCGATGGGGAAGGAGTGCCTACGCAAAAGGATGCCTTCACATAGGGAAATGCACTTTTCTAAAGCCAGCCTTTATGTGGATGGAATTTGACCAACTTGGTTGGGAATTTGAAGGTCCATTCCCACTTCCCACCAAACAGCCATTTCCACAACCATTTCAACCATTTTTGGTGACGGTGTCCACTTCACCCTAAACAGACTGGGTGGGTCAAGTAGAGATGGAAGCATTCACATCTGAGACTTCAATTCAGGAAGTCCAGTCATAGTCAAAGAGGAACATTTTCCACTTTGGCAATCATAGATTACTGCCGAGTGGAAGAATTTTCCAATTCTAAAAGGTTAGACCAAAAAGTCCTCTGAAAAATAATCCAGACAAATCAACATTTGCTCGGTTAAATATGAGGAAAATGAATTTCCTTCGGATCTAGTACTGAAGTGAAATACTGGAAATTAGTCAGAGCCAGTTTTTTTACTGTTTCACAGACCCCTAGTCCTACAATCTCTGCTATTTTGCTTCCGACACACAGAGACATGCAATAGTTTGGCATAGCCCACATGACGGTTTCTGGCACAGTAGGTCTCCACCATCATTGGGAAGGGAAGGTGGAATTGCCGAGGAGGCAAGGGTGGTGGTAGAAGAAAATCATTTGAGACCCCTTTCTAGGCTGCAATAGGTTCCCACATCAATGCAGCATCAGGAATAATGTCCAACTTAATTGAATGCGTCAATGACAGAGAGGAGCTGCACAGTTCCGCATTTTTTGTGATGATTTTGTCATTACTCGGCACCAAGAAGTTGAGATGGGTCATTCGAAGTTGGTTTTGTCCTCTTGCAGAGGAATGGGCATCTGCTATAGCAATCAAATTGCAGTCTTTTGACCCGGACAATGAAGAGGAGCCCAAACACAGCATCACTAAGCGCTTTTCCTCATTTTATTGCTAAGATATCCAACTTATGTGTAAATATTCATCTCTTGTCATGCTGTCACACTACCCATGATGGTAAAGGTATGACAAGTACTGATAGGTTTCACCCAAGCGATTTACCACAATCATCAGGGTTAACTACACCCCAAGGAGTCCTTGCTCTTGCCTACATCTTTAACTCTTTAACTCTGCCTTTGTACTGCTGCTGGCTGAAATAACTGCCAGGCCATACCGGTACCCCTCAGACCTTCTACACGTTTTTCCTGTTAAAAGAAGACCTGAGATGCTGCACTGATAGAGAAAGAGATGTGCTTCATTCCTTCCCTTCAATGGAGTAGGGACAAAGGATGCGTAAAATCCTTCCCACATTCCCTTTCCCTATCGTTTTGCTGTCAAAAGCAAATCATTCACTGTAAATCAAACTACGCTTCCGAGGGAGTAAATGAATGACATCTCTGTGACCTGTCAATGTGTACTCCTTTTTTTAAAAAAAAGAAGTAAAATTTGTAAATATGCAAAACTTACCCTGTTAGCATTGAAAGTAAGTATTTTTACCGAACGGAAGGAATAATGAGAATGGTAGAGTAGTCTAAAGGCTTAACTGATTGTCGGGCAAAAAAATTCTCTCCAATGCGAAATGAAAGCTCTGTCTTCACATCTATATTGTATGAGGCAGGTAATATAACGGAGTAGAAATTAATTTTGCCCTTAAAACAACAGAGATGTTCTTGTGGGAGGGTAAAATTCTTGGTTTGAGATTATAAACTGCAAGAGAATTTGTGTATGCCCTAAAAATCTCTTCAACACCAGCCTAATCAGCCCGGGGTTTAGGTCATACCTTAGACATGTGGCATTGTGCCACTTGAAACGTTCCTCCGTTTGTAAAGGAACGCAACTCTGAATGATTCAGAGGTGGAAAAAGTTGGGACACGGAAGTGCACATTCATTTCCTTGCCCTCTATGCAGTCGTGAAACTGTACACCGATTACCGACCAAGCGGTGGTGGTGGTGGTGGTGTGACAATTTTTCGTACAACCCAGACTGTGAATACCTTTCCCAGTAGCTATTCACGTGGCAAGGATACGTGGATGGTAATTAGCTGTCCGACTGTCACGAGACAGATGTGCGCACCTAACCACACATCATACCACCTCAGGAGAATGCAAAAATACATTCTGTTGGATCAGCCAATCTCGTTCGACAAGTGAGACGATTTAATCGTGATTGTGGCGGTAAGCACCTTAATAAACTATCAGTAAAATGAGCAGAAGGTATATTTGTGCCTTTAAAATCGCAATTTTAGACAACACAAAGTTTTCCATCGTGGCAGTACTTCTTGGAGGTGTTCGATACCCACCCACTTACAATCTACTCAAAACATCCACTTTTCTCATATGGCATTTACAATTTAGATGACTTTAAACCGATTTTTTCCTAGCAGACAAGTTAACTTTCAGACTAAAAACAACGTTGATCCAACTTCAGACCTGTCTTGCGTCTCTACTGCACATAGGTAACGCTTGAAATAACTGCAAAAAGGCAGGAACGTGGATAATACCAAATCAACTCTGATAGCCTTAAACATCTTTAAGATAAGTAGGTGTCAAGGCATTCCCCATTGTCTCTATGACCTATTAAGCATTGCAAAAAAGTGTGTCTTGTTGGGGGGGGGGGGGGAGATTGAGCGGTTCTGAAGTCTGCAAACTAGACGTTCCGCTTCTGTGGAATGCGGTGAACTGCCTCCAAGTGACTAGAGGACTGATTCTAAATAAAACGCTTGACAGGTTGATTGAGGCAATTTGATCAGGAAAACATCACATCAAGCAGTTCTAGTTAGCTTGAAGTAGGCCTCTCAGTTTTGCAGACAACCTGTGATTAGTTAAGTCAGGTTTTCGAATTTCAACCAAGCAGTGGAGAACTACTATCCACATCGATAGTCTGAGGGTGAAGAGGTCCTCATCCTTTATAGAGCCCTCACAGCAAAGGGAAGCCCATCCATCAGATCTCGACCGAGCCCAATGACTCACCCCCTCCGGACGGGGATGGAACATCACGCAAGATTGCAATCGGCTTAGGAACGAGGTCTCAGCGGAGGTCTACTCAATTCTTTGAAGTTTTTAATGTATTTCAGTTTTGACAGGACCATATAGCGATAAGGTAGGCGTAAATTCCACTTACACCTGGGAGAGATTAAAGCCTTCATAAAAGGGAGTGTTGCATGGCAATCCCATGTGATAACCTAGTTGAGATAGATTTTTTTTTTGCAAAATAATGAAGAGAATGTAAGGCAACCTATTTTCAATCATGCATTTTAGCCTCTCAAACTGAAAAATCCTATTTCAAATCATAGGAGTGGAGGCAATTTATCCAGGCCAGTTGATGGGAGAAGTAGCAACAGGGAGAGGATAAACAGCGAAGCTGGCCCACGCAAAGTCCAACAATGCGGATTTCTTGTTCATTGTCTTTTTGTCAGGTAATTTTACCAACACATACTTACCAGGTCAGGCGTTTGCCACTCTCAAAAACAACTCGATTTCGTGAATGGTGCTATTTCTAATGTCATAAACCCATTAACATTAATTGGTGAAGGTGATTGCTAAGTGTGCAATTTTTTTTCCATAGAAATTGCAGCTAGAGCTTCCGTGTTGATGGTGGTGAGTGGCATCAATGCCTTCGAGCCCACAAACGGCAGTACAGTAAACTACCTATTCCTTCATCGCCTTAGAGTGATTCTCCTCGTCTTTAACTTTTTATGACAACATGTTACTAAGCTGTACACGCGAAGGTGACGTTTTCTCCAAAAATAGAACTTTAGCAACCCAAGTCAGTCGCTACGAGGATTACTCCCCGCAAAATAAAATTTGCCCACTATTCCAGCACTTGTTTTCTGGAGCTAACATAAGGAGGTGGGGAGGGAAGTATGCAGTTGCGTCATCAACCGCCCCAGGACAATAAAGTCGGGATATTAGCCAGGTGTCGTAGGCTCTGGTTCCTGCTCCGTCGCGGCTGAGGCCTTACATGATCCAAGGCAATACCTGTCTTAAGCCCTATTTTTATGCAGGAAGAGGGCACAAAATATCCATCACATGTGTACACATCATTCGAGATTTGACCGAGGCGATTTTACACTGTCCAGGATTTTTATTCTTCTTCTTCGTCCAACTATGCAGTTGTTATTGTGTTGTGCCTCTGCACTAGCACCGTCCAGTTTTCCATTTGGAGGTGCTAAGCACTGCCTCCTTCTGACATGCAAGTACAGATTATTAAGCAATGGGAGACAAATGGAAGGAAATGCTTCATCGAGTCGAAAAGACACGCAACTATCAGATTACGAACCTCCATCAACTACCATAAAGCACTCAAGACGCGGATCTACCACAATGGCGACTTTATGGATCGTGGAAGAGGGCAGGTAGACGTTGAGAATTTGCCATCAACTAGAAGTAGTCAAAGCCTTGATGGCATTTAAATGAACGATAATTGGAATGCACCACTTTGTTTCACCAAACAAGGTGATGACTATTGAGTGTTTGAGAGGACGCTGTCGATGTTGGTGGGTGTGGACGAGGACTGGTTAATGTTCCATCACCTAAGTCAAGCATTCGCCATTGGGGCCACATCTCGCAGACTGGCATTCAGCGCGTGCAATTTGAATGCGTTTTACAGAGGTCCTCAACACCCTCCTGGCCTTTCTTGTGTCCTGGCTCATTGAGACCAGTGTAGGGTTGTAAACGAATTGAGGATGGTGCCTTATTGAATCAAGCCTTGGGAAGGTAAGAAGCATTATTGAATTGTTTTAGGCAATCATAAATATTTTTTTACAGCACTGAAATTATTCCACTGGAGTGGTTTTTTTACATTTCATTTATTTTCTCTCATCTCACTGGAAGCAATAAACTGTATGGGTATAGAATGCAGTGCCTTGGGAGACTTCGTTTTGTTACCAGTGCAAGCTCATACATTCATGAGTGAAACGCTTGCCAGTGTTTTCATCAACCCCCTCGGAAGAGATTGTGACATGCTTTTAGGATGTTTGGGTGTGGTAATTGACAGTCGAGCAGGCATTTAGACACACCGAGCTCCCACATTGCCTTTAAGCGACAGCGCGGCTTGAAGGCGGAGGTGTGGGCTCCACGCCGGGCTGTGAGTAGGTCAGTTGTCGGGGCGTAATTGGAGGGAGGCGAATCAACAAGGAGCCAGTGGATGCAAAAGGTCCCATTTAATTAAAATTCATGCTGATTTTGCATTTTAGACGACGCAACAAAATTTCGCCACCATTGCGTTGTAAGGTACTAAACAAATTCCAAAGTAAAGCAACATCCGGTTGAAGCTCAACCCCCTTCCAAGCCAAGTTGCACTGCCTTCGAAATGGAATTAAGACCTTTAAAATTAAAAAAAAAAACCATCAAACTAGTTATACATATTTTATTTCTCTTTGTGTTCAATGATGCTTGTAATTTTCCCACCAAATGTCTCTATAAAATACCAGAGCGAGGAAAAAGGCTCGAAATCCAAGCAGACATTTAAGGGAGTAGTACTTCGAATCGGATTCCAGCGGACAGACTGAAAAGGTCATCATCTTCATTCACACGAGGAGTGCAAAAAAAAATATACCCTAAATCCCTACTTGGTCTTTCTATGCACTCACGCAGGCTTTCAAGCGTGAATAAAGGAAGGAAGGAAGGAAGGAGGGCAGACCGATTTTGGTTACTTCATATCTTCAAGCTGCTGCAGATGCGGAGCCATTTCAGCGGTGGATGGAGGGATGTCCAGAAGACAAGGCATTGCTGAATGCAGAATTGCCCACTTCACCGCAATCACTTCACTTTCTAGACGCCATTAAGTTACCAGCTGTTTAAATCAAGAGCCTTTTTTTTGTACCTATGCTGGTTTTGGACAGAATATAAATTATTTTAAGGCAAACTTAGTTTAGATATAAGCTGCACAATGCTACCGAGATTTCAGATGTCGATGTGTCTGGAGGTGCTTTGAGGCTGATTTCCCTGCGATGTTGATTTAGCTTGTTAAATTATACTAGAGGGCCTGAGACTCAGCATGTTCGAGTCTGTCTGCCTGACGTACTGTGGTGAGTCATGCATGAGTCTGGGGCAACGACATGTCGCCTTTTTGCCCTCACGTTGAATGCAGACGTTCTCGTGACCGCAACTACGGTAACAATGGCAGAGGGAATGGAGCTTGCAGATGTGTTCGCTTTTGGAACCCCTGTATTACATGATTTATCAAGGTCCCGTATTTGAAAGTAAAGTAAGATGCAAGGTCGTGTTTATCTATTTTTACAAACACTGCCAACCGTTGGAATTTATATTTTGTGTACACGAAAAGGAAATAACACAAGCGCCTACGGCGAATGAAATTGCGTGACTTTAAAATAAGATACAATGCAGAGGCGCAGCCAAGCCTTTGCATTGGAGGCAATTCACTTCATCCAGCTCCCGTTATACGACACAATGCTGGCCTGAGGACTATGGATGAAGGGAAATTTTAAGGGACGACTGGAAGTACTACATAAGCATTTCCATTTATAGACACTGTGTTGTAAGCTCTACTTTATCTTCTGTATACTGCTGTATTGGAGACACAATTTTGTTGGACGACATGAAAACTGTGCTTATTTATGGGTCTAAACTTGGAAGAAAAAAATGTTCTTCCCTCCAAATTCATAGAAAGTGAGGCATTGGTGATAAGGATGGTTACTTGGCGAAGTGAGCAAGAAGAAGGGGAAGGAGGCGAAATAGCCACAAATTGGAGAGGTGTCAGTGAAGAAAACCCCAAGATCTCAGTTAAGTTTCTGCAACAGTGAGCTTGATTTGCTTTGAATTTTTAGTAGCTGCCTTCCAAAAACTTTTCTACATGCTTGCTATAAGTACTGCTGTGCGAATAAATCTCGATCACCGCGTGCCAACCGCCCTACCTCAACACGTAACTAAGGTAATGCAAGTGTCTCCTGACCTCCAATATCCTTTTCTACTTTGTTATTTTAGCTTCAACTGACCTGCTTGAGTCACGACTTGGCGTAAGTGCTTATTGTAGACCGATGGAAAGCACGCCCTTCAAGGTTTTCTTGCAGGTGCGAGAGTGGGGGCGTCGCAGTCTAGTAATGCTGGTGGCGTGTTTATCTCGCCAGCCTCTCCGTCTTAGGCCAATTCCACGTCATAATACACCTCCGCGTGTAGTAGAAGTTCTTCACAGGCTCCTATTAAACGTGGAGTTAATCTTTCAAGATGCTAGTATGCAAAAAAAAGGTGTTTTGTTGCCTTTCAGCGGGGCTTAAAGCCATACAGACCTCCTTTTGACCGAACGTAAGGCTTTTCTTGCATAGTTCAAGTGACATCAACTGACAGTGCCAATACCAGTGCATGTCATCAGTACGGGTCATGATTTGTTTTGTAAAAATGGACTTTAAGCTAGAGAGAAAGTTGAAGCTAAGAGATTACAGATTTCGGAAGAAACAATGTAGCTGGAGTAAGCAAGACTATGCCATCATTACTATTCACGTGGAATTCGTCACATGCAGTTTATCCCCTTCTCCAAGTTCTCATTACCCTATATGCTCTAAGTTGTATGACTGCCATAATGAGGATGCTTTCAGGGTCACTCTGTCTGATCTGCCTATTCCATCCATTGAGTCATGACTTTTATCTCCCATTGCCTCTGAGTTGCTCTTGGCATCTAAATGTGGTGCAACAGTCGTTAGTGGAATCATAATGGTGAGCTGGAGAGAAATCTGAGTGGAGCAAATGGCAACAGTCGATAGTGTTAATAGACACCTAAAATTTTCTCTGTTATAATTTTAGCTGGTAATTTGGCTGGCAGCTGCTACCCGTAATCTCTTGATAGAATTTCAAACACCTTCCATGGAGAAGGTAAGAGTGTCTCCAATCCTTTTACCATTTGATGGATTCTGTTCACCACCATATGTCCTTTCTGCGTAGTCAGTGATTCATGCCAGTAGGCCACTAAGTGGATACGTCCTGGGTGTATCCGTCGTTAGATTCCATCTAGCACGACATCTGGCCTACCACATCACCCCTCTCATTCACTCAATCATGCACACAGGTACACCCCACTGAAAGACGAAACGACACACACACACACACACACACACACAAGCGAAAACTGAGGGAGATTGTGTTGCGCCATCACTTCGTCGAATGGATGTGCTCCACATGCACTGGATTTAAGACACAGTGCTAGCAATCACACTCACCCACACCACTCCATCAAGCTAGTTCACTTGAAGGTGTTCCCATAAACTGGGCTGAATCACTTATTGCTACTCCATCTGCTATTGATACATGACCGCCTCGGAGGAACAAAAATTGCCTGGTGGTGAATCTTAGCGGGTTTCAACTTCTACTGATCCACAATGAAGCAAAATCAGGCTACCTCTGGGCTGCCAATACTTACGTGTTTTGGCACCTTTCTGAGCAGCATTTGAGCTGTGGTGGTCGACTTTCCACTGGAAGCAAACGAACTCCTTTAGTGAATTAGGTTATCTTGTCTTCGCAAAGTAGAAGCCGAATAACTGCAGAAGACTTCATTTGAACTTTTTCGTTTGAAGGGTTACTGTAGTGATCTGTTAGGCGACAGAATTTGGAAAACTTTTTGAGTCTTGCTTCGAACACTTCAGAGTTATTAGCGTAGTTCGGAGAACTTAGCACTGCAAACACAGAAGAACCTTGTAAGCCTTTCAAGTATGCCGCATGAGGCAATTGGAGAAAATTCTGTCTGTGCTTCCAATGAAGTCCAGTCGGAGATAATCACCACTACACCCTACGCTCCTCTCTCAACTGCACCCAAACTTGCGAATTTTCCTTCTATCACACTTATATCCAAACGGTCCATTCCACATCGCATGTGACTACCGAATGCCAAGAAGTGGCGATAATTGCTTGGAGCTGGGAGAAATATGAGAGGAATTCGGAAAAGGCAAATTAACGTTAGGCACCAACTTTCCCATTTTATAGTGCAAATCTTCTCATGGGCATGATGTGTGGGCTCTTGCGTTGTCCTTAAGAATGGGATCCTCCTCCGCCCGATTGACCGGTCCCAATGGTTGTTCCTAAGGGTAAGAAAGATATTTTGCCCCAAATTCGGGGTATGCCACATCGAAAATGGGGTACTTGCCATCAACTTAGCCTTCACAACGCCTTCAGTTGGTGTAGGCGTAGACAATTGGCTTTTTCTCCCTCACTTTCAACACAGCAGAAGTTGTTCGCCACACGTGGATCTCGATATCTTTAAATCTATATTGTTCGGAAATTCTGAACACAACACATCTTCATGTGAGTCCCCATCATCGTCTCGTGCTCATCACCCTCATCATCATTTACACATGATGCTTTCTGCCAATGCCTTACGGAAAACTCCACAAGAAACTTCTGCAACTTTGAAATCGACCTTAAACACTTAAAGGCGGTAGGTCTGAGTTGAGTTTATGAGATTCAACTTACATTTTATTTTGTAAGGGTTCAAAATACCTGAAGAGTGACACAGGGTGCAATAAAGCGCATCAATGAACTGGGTCATGCCTCTGCCTCATGCTATATTCAGATGGGTGGTCGGGTGGGTTGTACACACCCTTACAAGGCAATAAAAGTCGTTGCAGCGATCTACACCTAAAGTCAAGCCGGCTTGCGTGGCCACACGATATCTGGCCTGCAAGATAAGCTGATTTTTTCCCACCGATAGCGGCTCGGTGAAGCAAAACTAGCCCAACTTCAACGCCACTAAAGGCAAATATTTACGGAGAAGGCCTTTGAACCACTTCCAAAAGTGCATATAGCGCTTTGAGGGCTAATATCAATAAGCTGCAAGGATAATTAACAGGGACTAGTAATTATTCTAGAGGAATAAGCTATAATAAACTGAAGAGAATCATAAATTGATTCACTTTAATTAGACCCCTATTTATAAAAGCATTTAAAAGGGACTCAAAGTGGGAGAACTTTCTTACAGCCATGGAGAGAAGATTAAACCCAAAAGCACTGTGAATGGGGCCTCGGAAAGTGGAATCATTGATGCAAAGAGTCAGGATCAAGTTATGTCCACCAGTCATGAAACTCAGGGGCAAGCATGAAAGAGGAACCACTGCTTCACCTTCTTGATGGGACATAATGCACCATTTTCCCAAATTCTTTGTCACTTCCGGCGCCTCATACTTCCAAATAACAAATGCCTCTCTTTGACCTTCATCCTTGAACGCATCCGACAGTGGAAGTATTGTTGGGGGTACCAAAGCGCCAGGATAGAAGAGTTGGTAGCTCTTCTTATAAGACGCATTTGCTACTTTGGTGTTGGAAATTCAAACGGACCTCCAGTGAAGTGACTCACGGTGCATAAAACTATCTGACTGCTCTACCAAGTGAAAAGACGTGCCTGGGATATGTTGGTGACGCGCCCAACCCCGTACATACTCAAAAAACACTCTCACCTCCTCCTCCTCCTCCTTACTTTGACTTGCAAAATGTTAAATCGCCTATACAAGACTTAACTTAGAACTAGTTTAAAAGGCTTGAGGTAGGAAAGCGATGTGCTTGAGCTGGCAAAGCTGGCCTGCACTAACGGCAGGTGATAGGCGCTTGCAAGTCAAGAGTGTTGGACGAATTACAAGACCGAAGGAATGGAGGAGAAAAAAACTGTTCTGCTTCAAGGGTTTGCCAATCACAAAGAGAAACAGATGCGCATTCAATAGAAATTAACTATTTTAGCCAACTTTTTTTTTATAAAAGTGGGTGGCGGGAGGCGAACGCGGATAGTCCAATCCCTAGCACACACTTAAATCAAATTTATGGTTCTGTCTAGAACACGACTACCCACCTCACTGTCTGGAGGAATGTCAGTACAGTACTGCAGCAGCCCTGTGCCGGGTGGACGCTTGAAGCACCTACCCAAGCCTCGTTTATATCGCTTCGGGCACTGCCGTGGATAGGGGTGGAGGCAATGACGGTGAATACGCTTTCCTCAGTTCAATTTTACCTGTGTGGCAGGTGACGCGCGTAAAAAAATTCACTTACGTGATCAAGCCGAGGTGGGCCAGGTCGGGCGGTGTGACGTGTGCCCGCGGGAGGAAAGAAGGGAGGGCGAGGAGGGCACGCCTAAAATACCGCTAGGGTTGATACGTAAACATCTGGAAGGTCTAGCATAGCCTTTTCGTTACCTAAACTAAACTACTCCTATTTTATAATGCTCTCCGCGGAATGCTGCCGGGCGTCTTGGTGTGCGCAACAAACATTTTCTCCGGCATCCATATTTGGCGGCACCATCAATGTAAACAACTGAGACGTGGCAAAGCAAGTCTGCCGAAAAAAAAATCGCAGGTTTACATAGAAGTTAGGCCCTCAACGCGGATTCTCATCACACATGGCTGATTTAAGCACACCAACCTGTATTTACTTTTTTTTGGAAAAAGGGATAACTAAACGCAGTCACTTCCAACCTTATAATACTGTGGGGATATCTGCTTGACTTTGAGGTGGTAAAGTGAAAGTAGGATTCCAGACCTTAAGGAACGTAACCTGATTAAGTAATGATGAGCCATCTGAGTAGCTGCCACAGATCCTGGGAGTGGAAGTGTTGATGACAGGCCTCCGGACACAATGAGTGGTACTTCATTATTATTTCCTTCTTCATGATATTTAATAGCAAAATAAGCTGATAAGCTTTGGAGGCTGTGATATGCGTGGCTAAACTCTTGGGTAGGTTTTGTGCACCCTTTAATTGCCGTTTGCTTCCTGATTTTCTCTCCGTTAGGAAGACGGGAGCTGCACAGTGGGATAAAAGCGCGAAAATGTGGTTTTGCCTGTTCACTGAGGTACTGTTGATCCAGAGTAGGACAACACCCGCCACCCATTGCAAACCTTCAGCATGTTCATTAAAGTGCTGTCGGTTTGTCTTAGCTGCTTCAGACCAAATGCATGGGCCCTTCTCACTCCTTAGTAAAACTTATCTTTCAAGCTCGATTGTAGTTCTTCATCTTCACCATGGCTTGTTAGGCTCTTAGTTTTGGTTTCGCGAGTACCGAAGACTTCATTTTTTACTTCCATACCAGGAGCCTCCAACCTTGATGTGCGTCAGCAGCGCATATTCTACCCCAGTATTATGCCTTCTTTTGTCTTCGAGAAGCCCCAAGACGTTACATTGGTAGAATCGGAAAGCAAGCACTATCCTTTAGAGCGTCTACCATGGTTTCTACTGGTGGGTGGTAAACCTTAGCAGGGCGGGAGGGATGCTTGCGCTGTGGGCAGCAGAACTGGTGATGGCCCTTAACATAAGGATTGAAACTGACATCCACCCTATCCTGCGTTTTGTAGGAATGCTACTAACAACTAAAGTAGCTCTAGCCGTGAAGTATCTGAAAAAAACTTGTTACCTAGCTACCCATGGCACCTGTAGGAAGATATCAAATAATTGGGCACGCGGCTCTTCTTCAACCTCTCTACTGGCCGGATAAAATCCAGCCAAATATGGCTGAGCAGCACTGAAGTGAAAACAGCGTGGCAAAGAGGAATAAAAAGCAAAACTTGACCAACTTAAAACTATTTTAAGCCCTGTCCTTTATTAAATGACTCGAGATTTGGGACAATGCGCCTGTAACTAGTTATGGACATAGGGTTTGGTCATCACATTCCGCTTTCCTCACTGCAACTTCCAAACAGGACAAAACTCCAAATCCGGTGGAGCCCTCAAGAGAGAGCGGTATTGTTGCGGTCACGCATCGTCTCAGTCGCACACAAACGCAATGACTGTTTCGGTTGACCTTACACAGCACCAGCTACGTTGTGATGGCTAACGCATAATGACGTGCAAGTGGAGGAAGTGGCCACACAGTATGCCGTTTGTTTACTCAACTCTAGGTCTGTCTCTTGGCCTATGCCAGTAGCCTCTCAGTCTTTCTATACGTCGACAATACACATTCTGCCCTAACATTATGACTTATTTCGTCAGTTGGAAGGTCACAAGGCGTTACACTGGTGTGCAGTTATATCCCAGTTCTATAAAATAAAAAAAGACAATAATAAATGCAATCAACGTTACCTTAAAAGCTAAAATATTTGTTTGAATGCCATGACTCTTCAAGTGTTCCGCACTTTGCACAGCTAATGCAGCTGTTGTGGTAATGAAAACATTGATGCGAGAACAGGAAAATTGGTGGCTTTTTCAAGAATACTGCGCCATGATTACTCAGAGGGTCGAATAATGAGGCTAGAATTTGGCCAGAAATGCCAATCAAAACTAAGCGATTAGCTGAAACTCCAGGAGCCACGTAGCCTAATCCAGTTAACCAAATGGGGATACACAAAAACAAGGTGGTTTTAAGGTTGGTGATACTACGCGCCTTGGGTAGCCGAAAATAAACCTCACAGAGACTGACACCGACACGTCAATCACAGTATTTAGCCCATTATGCCTCAACCAACACATTGGGCGGACCACGGAGAAAGCTGTTCACACCCGACGCGTTGAACAATCGGACGTACCATCCGCTGGCGTCTGGAGTTAGGACGTTGTTTTGGGGATAAGAAGCGAGGGAGGTGAAAAAGAGGGAGAAAATGAGCGGGCGTGTATGTATCAAAACACATGGAAATATACAACCCGTTGTTGACTCAGAAGACTTCGTAGGATTGTGCCTAAGATTGGGTCACGGGTCCAGGTGCCACTGTAAACAGGCCACTGCCAGTTATTCTAGCGGTATCATGAGGGGTAGCTGGAAGTGAAAACATTCTAAGAAAGTACAAAATAGGGATGCGATTTACGAGTGCACAACAAGAAAGCAGCTTTTTACACAGTATATTTCAACCATGGACGGGAATTATTGCCCAACTCGCAATCGAAACCGCAGTGACGGAGGATTTCGTCAGATCTATGCTGACTGGAGAAACCCATTGCATAATGGCTTCCGCTATCCAAATTCACTGCTTGAATTGAGATTAGTGGAGAATGAAATGCTTGCCAACGGGCACGACTGAGAAAAGGTGGAGTATTTGAAGAAGTAGACGCACACAAATCAATACTTAACAATGACCTTCACTTGAAGAAACAGCACTGTCTGGAAGGTTTCCTCCCCGCCACTTATGATGGCTCGTAGTGGCAAAATCTGCGTTCACTGATGGACAGTCAGAAGGCTAGAAAGACGCGTACCTTCCATCGCTAGCCACCATCCTATTCATACCTAAACGTCTCCGGCAAATCTTACTTTTGCTTTAAAATTTGATAATTGGTTCACCATTTACCCCCAAGCGTGTGGGAAAAAATTGTTCTACAAACAATGCTAGACGCAGTCGTCACAAAAAAGTAAACAGGGAAGGGTTCCAAGGCCCGCGGCTAAAAGAGGCAAAAACAGTTCCCCATGTGGAGAACGTGCATTTAGATAGATAATCATCAATCATTCTATCGCGGCTATTTTGGTAAAAATTTAATTACCCGCCTTGTGATGATGGTCAGATACAGCAACACCTGGACAAACCAAAGTGTTTAGCTCCCTTCCCCGATGGGGAGGGCGACCAAAATAGCCCACGTGGCGATATTATTGAAAGAACCCATTCATAAACATGCGCATGCCTTCCACATTAATCAACACGCACTGCTACACAACACCTAACTTCAGAGTGCCAGTGTTTGAGGAAAACGCTAATTCACTTACTCTCGAGACCAAACCTCATCAACGAGGAAAAAACCAAATTAGAATTACAATTCGCCTTCTGTGATATGGCGATTGGTAAAGAAGTTTCCAGGTCAAATGGGAGAAGCCAGTTAGCGACGGAAACACTCGATCCGGGTCACCACGTTGAATGTAATGTGTGATTCACCACTTGGAGGGGATCACAGGCGCCTGAAGATACACCAAGAGCAATGCCGCAAAGTTCTAAGTCACATGAGGAGAAATAGGTTGGGAGCAAGTAATAAGCGAGTGTAGCAGCGTTAGACAACCTCTTGGAAAAAAAAGCAAACACAATACGTAATGGTAAACATGCATTACATTTTATACTTAACCTGTTGGTCAAATAATGTGCGACGAGTTTTCTCACCAACGCAATTCTGTTTTTCACACTGTAGGTGCATTTCCACTGAATGCTCGGGAAGAAAAGCATAATGCACTGGCAAAAGGATAGAAAGTTGAATCCAGATCTGAAAAAAAAACGGCGAACCCAGAGCCGTGAGTCATTCTCACGAACCGTGTGGCATGCAAACACAGAACTAAGACACAATTTGTTTACTATCAGCAAGACCAAAAAAAAAAAAAACAGAAGCGGATGTGTTTTCGTCAAATCGGAATGTTGTGCTACCACAACAACTGCTGGGATGCACACGTTCCGTGATTTTTTTTCCATTTCACCACCTTCACTCTGATGCCTGTTCGGCGATTTGAGAGTGGCCTTTCGCCAACCTAAAGGACCATCCCACTGAAGTTGTTCTCACCAGAGGACAACCTTCATTTTTCTAGGTGTAAGGTTATTCCTCACAGACAATATAAATCACATTAGGAGTTACTTGTCCAGCAAATTGGTATGCACACGTTCACTTCCACTCGTCGAACGACTAAAGACATGAAACAAGACACGTGGGGGCGGCATTAACGACTAGCCAGTGGCGAAGACCGACCACAACACCAACAAAACCCACCGTAGACTAAAAATTGCGTGAGAGGTTAGACCAACAACTACTTCCTGCAAAACCTTTATCCTTTCGATTTAAGGAGCGCACGCAGTACCACATCCACTTGGCTCTTATGCACAATGGGCTTTGTTTTCAATTGAGGCGCTACACTCTCTCCATGGGCTTTTATTTATGTATTAATTGACAATATTTCTGATAAACAAAGAAATCGATGAAATCGGAGTCTAGGTTTTCCACAATTTATAGGTTAGACAAGACATTATCTGCACACAAAAAAGTAACGCATGTGAAAGTCTCGCCCTTGCATGTGCTACAAGTAATTCATCCGCCTGTAAAAGCCAAAAGGGGCCTTCAAGTCAAAATCGCCCAGCTAATTCAAAAAGATGAGTCAACAGAAATTGGTATGAGAGGGGCAGAAGAAGAGCACAGCTTAACTCGTCAACCAAAAGAAAAAAAATAATGAATTCTAAGTGAAAAATTGCATAAGATATTGGTACGCAAACACAGCGATAAGGAAAACAAGAACACAGAGAAACAAAAGAGATATTAGAAGCCCAAACACTTGATGGCCTCAAATGAAAAGAGTAAGGCATTAGCATGCAAACATTTAATAAACCACAAGGATGGAACGGAGAACAGAGGCGCAAATGTTAATTAGTCCTCGAAGGGGTCCATGAAGGGGAAGGCAGCACGCTCGGGATGGGTGAGATCGGCGAGGAAGAGGGAGGTGCCGGCACGACCCTCGAAGAGTGAAGCAGGGTTGTCAGGTCTCCGGGCTCTGGAAAGAAAGACCTCGGAGTTGAGGAAAGCGGCGCAAGCGCGGGCGCGCTCAGCATAGCGCTGCTCCCCTGTTGCACGCAGCGCCACCAATTGTGTGTACCCGCTGCCCGCCACGCCGTGACACAGACCTGCCAACCCACAACATTTCCATGTTCAGGGTGACCATTCACTCATTTACAATAGAGCTTTAACCACCACACTAGTATACCAGCAGTCCTGAGAACGTCTATTTTAAGGCAACTTTTTGGTCTCATGAACCATGTAAAAATAGCGCAATTGCTATAGTACCTTCTCAGACAACCAACCACAATTGAACAGTTCCCGTCAAACGTAATAAGACTTGCATTAAATTCATGTTGAACAAACATTGACTAAGGTAAGAAAGTACTTTAGAGGGAGGCCTCAACCACGGTAAGCGCTATTCCAAAGAACGAAAGCTGACCTCATTACCGCAATCACATTCCTGCCTGAGAGATGCGTAGGAGTAGTTAGACGGGCTGTCAATTGCATCAATTATAGCTCAGATACTCAGTAGTGCTTCAACAACACAGGCACACAGCTCCACTTGAAAAGTAGCCCACCCTTTAGTTAAGTGTAATGAGACTCCTTAGTCTTTCTGCCACCCAGCTTAGGATGGCTACGGATTGGCTGGCACGGCCATAGAGTAATAGTTGGAATGCGTCAAAACCAGTTTCAAAGAAGCTACATCCATTATTTTAAGGGATTAAGGTGGATAGACTCTCATTTCTAACAATAAGAAGGAGCAAAATAATTAACAAAGAACAAACTAATGGTCAAAATAACGAGAGCACCTAAAGGGCACTACAATAGGTGAACATCGAAATGTTACATTTACAGTTTGGATTGTCTTATGGTCAAATTGCTCAGAGCAAATGACTAAAAGCAACCTAGTGATGATATTTTCCGAAAGCTTAATTAAGACACAGCAACATCTTAGTGCATAACCAAGATCACCACAACTAAAAGGGCGACAGAAAGAGCATTAATATGAACTATTGTTGGACGTCGAAATCAACAGGTGGAGGTGGGGGCAAGCGAGTCTAAGGGCCAACTTTCATGCAGGCAGAGAAAAATAAATCCGGAACCCGATTTTATTAGCTTACGCCCGAAAATTCGTGCATAATGATAAGTTAGTGCTTATCGTCTACTTACGATCAGTGGTTGATGACAATGCGCTATTTCGTGCTCTAGTGTACTTTTGGGAGGATCGCATGAGGGGCGCAGCAAGGTATGCTTCATTGCCCCGTAAACAACTAAATGGAGATAGAATGAAAACAGTACGATACAATGCAGTCATGGGGCCCATAAATGCTCCACATTGTGCATGTATGCACAAAACGGCTTTTAACCTGTCTGATTTGCAGGAATTCACTATGTATTGTCCTGCTGTCAGGTGGTATTTGCAAGGTGAATTGAACCACGTCATCTGACATTTGCGCTGTTCAGCAGAGGTCGAGTGAAGAAACCATTAATAGAAGTTCAGTGAGCACACGTGGGATTTTGGCTTCGTGCCCAAAGCCGTGGGACACAGAATGAAAACAGGAATTTCCATTAAACTTAAATTTCTCTATGAGTTGTTGATTTGATCATGGGAGTTGGATAGTGACCCACCAGGACCCTTCTTTAGCAGACCCTTGTGCCAAGTGACGTCCGCACACCTGGCAATCTCGCGAAGATACTTTTCGTCCTTCCATAGAACATATGCCCTTGCGTAGACGTAGACCACACCTAAAGGTACAAGGAGAGGTAATCATAACCCATCTCAGATTACACCTGCACACCTCAGGGGCCAATTAAACCGTCTCAATAAGATTCTCCTAGGCTTTTATGCAACCGGAATGCAGTGGTATTCAGGTGCACGCCACACGCACACTATAATGTGCTTACTTCTCGGTAACTTCAGTGAATTGCACCAGAGGAAGATAGGCAAGGCCTATTTGTCAGTGAAACTCAATTTAGTCTCGATCACGACCACATAGAGCCGCAATCAGTTCCAGAATAGAAATCAACCACATAAAATGAGACATTTCCCCAAAAAAATTAATTTGAGACTAAGAGTGTCACAAATGAGAGCCCGAGTTACACTTTTGGATTCACTTCGAAAGGAAGACGCTAAAGAAGTTAAGGAAGTGACCGTGCTGTTCACCTACAGTGTGACCAAGAGAGAGGGAGAGATTGATTCTATTTTATCGCGAATAAACCATCCCGGGTCCACTCACCGAATTTACGCTAGCTTCTGCTTAGCATTCATGTCTTCAAAGGCGTCCCAGAAACCACACTCCCTCGACAGACGAGCTAATCCACATTCGCAGTAGGTGTCCTAGAGTAAATAGTCTCCTGAACATAGTTTACGAGCACAAAAGACGTGCCCCTTATGCGCGGTAGTGATATATTTATTCTAAACACTCAACATATGTGTTTCCCTGGCCTCACAACCACCTTATTGTTTCAACTAAAATCGCAGAAAATCAAGAGATTCCTAGCAACTTATACATGATGTCTGAAAATAGTTCAATCTGGAGAGGTTAGCATCGACATAACCGATGAACTATGATTGCCATGGTTAAGGGATACATACAACACCCCTTGGATAGATTATCTCAATACTCCTCGTAGCCTGAGTTTGCAAAGTTGGGACATTCATGTATAACCTTGGGCTCAACAAAACATTCCGGTTTTGAATGCTTATTTCCTCATTATTATGTCAAGGAAAAACTTCACCCAACTTGGACTATTGTTCTGTCAACATGCACAACAAGGAAAATTGGGGCCTTGATTTTGCGTCAGTACTGACGGTACACAACTTCCGAGGAACGAATATGTCACCATGATGAGGAGAATAAAAAATGCATGACTTCACTGGCATCATGGACTTCCCTCCTGTGAGTGCGACTAAAGAAGCCAGATTAAGTTACTTGTTACCCAGTTTAAAGGAAACAGTGAGGTTTCAAAATGGAGCATTGGAGCTTCATGCACATCTATTTCAACACACAATTGGGATGTTTTGGGCTTCGACAATTCTGCAATCTTGAAAAAGGAGTTATTTAAAAAAACCGAATAATATCATGGAACAAGCGGAGAAACGGATCTTAATACGTTAATTGTTTGATCAACTCTCAGTTTTGGTAGGGATCACTTTGGATCTCTACCGGGCAGGATGTCCTCTGGACCATACCAGTAGCCCCAAACCATTCTGTGAGTCGACAATGGATATTTTGTCTGAATGTTGTGCCTTCTTTCGTGTTAAGAAGGGTTTCAGGGCGCTATATAGACTTCGAAAACTTGGATCCTAACTACACAAGTAATCGACTCGTTTCTACTAATTTATAATTTAAATGCTCCATTTCGCTAGCCACCTTTCTTCATTTCTGTTCCGCTACATCATCAACGCTGCATTGTGGGAAAATTGGACTGTAGGCGGTACACATCACATCCACCATCCCGGTGACATTCAAAAGATGTCTCACCCCACGAAATACCACGACTCTTTGTTCAAGGCCAACGGCTGCCAGTTTGTTGCCATTAGTATGAATAGTACAAATTCAGGACAGATACGGTGCAAACGGTTGTTCTTAAGTCACCCCAAAAGGGTAAAGGTGATGCAGGGGTAAGCATAAGATAACCATCAAGTGAATATATACAATTCCGTTCACTTGTGGGCAATGAAAGGGCATTGTAAAATTACAAGAGCGGGAAGAGAAGAGCGCACAAATGAACTACTCAACCATACACGAATGAGAGAGCCACGCATTTGGTTGAGTCAGATTATTCTTGTTTACACAGCAGTGCCCCATCTGCTGGTCTCCATACAGACGAAATTCATTAACTGACGGCTCGAACCTGTGGTGGATTTACTATGGAGAATAAATTTTCTTATCAAAAAAAAACCACTCTATCCGTGATAACAACAGTCTCAACAAGCAATCAAACTTGGAAAGCGCAAAGGAAGTAAAATGGAAAGGCAATCATACCTTGTACAAACTGGGGCTATCTTCCAATAACGTCAGCATTAGGAAAGTAATCCCGTCCAGAACTTTAGCCAATAGGTCATCATTCATTTTATGACAACCTTACATTCCTCATTCAATGAGAAGGAGAAGTGGCCAAAGGTTAGATCTCGATCTCGAGATTTCGTCTTACTCTGCGCGCCATAGAGTTTCTAAGTCCCAAAATTTAGGTCATTCACGCATTATCTCCCGCTCAAATAAGTTGGAAAAAATAAAATTATGAAGTTTAAAAAGGTGATTCCTAGGTATCTGAAGCGTGAGTGTCCGTTTGCAAGACAAAGTAAGCTGAGACAAAAAGGTTAACATTGCAACTTTCGAAGGAAGCATACCGCAGTGCTGTGCGCATTTACAAACATCCAAACTCAATTAAGCTGGACTCTCGGTTCAAACCACTAATCACATACAACAAACACTCTTCAGCCATATGAGTAGACAACTCAGTACACCAGAAGGGCATTTAGAGATACCGGAAGCCTGGTCCCATGGCGTATGGAGCCAACAAGGTATGCTTATTGACCTCACATAATCATTTAACAAGACTTTACTTGGAACGGAGACGGATGAAGTTCTACTATCTGAGCATAGCGTGGCAGCTCAGATGACGTACCTGGAACCTAAAAGAGCGGCACATATGAATCACGAACACAGACTGCCATGCAGGGCTGGTGTCGGAAAAGTCCAAGGATTCAATAAAGCGGTAAAAGAGGGGAAGGGAGTAGCTGACCAGCGTCACCGTGGCACCAGTGGACGAGTTCGTCGGAAACAGGGCGGCGATTCGGCGGCAGCTCGTCGGTGGCCGCAGGCAGGTTATCAGTGTCTGGCGGAGTAACTGCAATCAAGTAGTCTACTGCTGTCCGCACTGCCTCTGCGGCCGCTTTGTGAGTTTGTAGGTATCGAGGAAAGAGCAGGAGGGCGAAGAGAATGCCTGCCAATCCGTGCGCCGCCCCTGCAACACACCACTGGGGCGATGGGGGACATATCTGCTAGTCTTATGATTCCCAAAAAGTACAAGCGAAACAATAATCAGCGCAATCTGGGTGTTTAATTGTTTGTCTAAAGTTTTTCATTGGCCCACTGTGGTTTCATAACTCCCATTTATTAAGCTTAAAAGAGCCCTTTACACAGGTATAGAGGGGGCAATAGGGGTGGAGATGCTGACAATTGCTCACAGCAAACAAAAAAGGTCCTCAACAGCTTTCAAAAAGTGGCGGTTAGCAGGTTGAGGTTAAATGAAAAACGAAAATATCCCCACACATCACTCAGGCTCTTTACGATTAACAGCCTTAGCATTAAAACCGACTAAATTTACGTTGCCAGCATATTTTGAATTAAATCTGATCAAGTTACAAATGGTGATGATACGTGCTATTGAATCACAAAAACAAGTAATCATGACCGGTAGAAGGAACCGTTCGGGCAGATCTATGGGAAACAGTTTGAGAATGCTGCCCAAGGATTTTCCTCAAAAAAAAGCATTGGTGACAATTTTTCGTAGACAAAGGAATGAAGCATTTGAAGAACAACGCTTTCTCGATTTAAAATGCATCAACTCAATCAGCGGCAGATGGGGATGGCACAGAAGGTAGGCAAACCGCACACCTCTTCAGTTCCCTTTCAGTGTGAGGTTTCGCGTCCCTTTTGTATCCGCACCAAAAGACTGAAGTGTTTCGCCTAAATTTATTACACACCACCAGTAGTGGAAAATGATTGTTGCCTGACGAAAGTTCAATCATAAATAACTCTCCCCCCAACTAAAACGCACCGCATCGTCACTCATCCATTCTGGTATTGGATCTTTGCCAAAACGGCTTACCTACCAAAATTGATTTTTTTTTGTCCATTATTTATTCAGCAGTTAACAAACTTTCATTACTCCTGCTAGAAAGCTATCTGCTTATGGCCCCTTTCAAATAGCCGATCAAGATCTTAGAATGAGGTGACCAAGACCCAGAAGCTGTATTGTTTGAATGACACCATTTGTGTTTATCGTGTTTTACTAATTTAACTGCTGCTCCAAAAACCACAAAGTGTAAGTATTCTCAGGCCAAAAATATTTTACGTTCATTCCATTACTTTGAGTCCAAATGATTCGTTTTCCGTACTATTTAGCGCAAAGATTTGAAATCCGTTTTGACGCCGGGACTACACGAAAGGTGACACTGTCAAACTCTCCGATCCACCACAAGAAAAAAAAAAACAAACTTGAACTAGAGCACGAGTAAACACTCGAAAACTAAATAATTCTCCTTCAACACTCTTGAGAAGAGAAAGTGGAAGAAGCGAGGCTTACCGAGATACTCAGTTCCGTAATAGGCGAACATTAGGGGGCACTGTGAGTGATGTCTCCTGGCGTAGGCGGTGCCTGAGTCGATTATCGCATCGCAGATGGCAAAAATCGTCTCGTCTGACACAACCGCCTAAAAGAAGTGTAGTCTCACGCCCTTACTCCATGTAAGAACCATTGAATCAGTTAATAGATAAAGCATGCACATGCAAGTGTAACAATTACCAGCTCTTCATCAATGTTTAACGTTTCACTGCAGAAATGCAACGAGGGTGAGTCATTTACCATAAAAAGATTAGTAAACAGGAGCGGGTCGGATCAGCCGGACTGCGACTAATCACTTTCCAGTTTTTCGATCATAGGTGAGGCGTAGATTTGAATTGGCATCTTATTTCGATTATTTTTATTTTCTTTTATGCAAAAGTGGCTCTCACTTTTCTGATTTATAATAGCTGATGTACACCACCATACCAAGGTGACAGTTAAACCCACAAAATAGATATTTTCGGAAAAGTGGTTGGAAACGCTATGATGAAACTAATAAGAACAGCAGCTAATATTTTCGGCTAAACTGGCTCCAGGCACAATCACATTTGCGATGCTACCACGAAAAGACCTAGAATGAACTCACCCAGCCTAACCTATCGAAAACAGAAGTTGGACGGAAACTAAAATCTAGAGGGCCTGGATTAGCAGCTAAAGTTTAGCACAGTTGCCCGAAGAAAAAGTTTTAAAAATCGGCGCTTCGTAAGAACAAACACACCTCGGAAGTAATTTTGCGAAGTTCATACAAGCCACACAAGTAGCCCGCGCGACCAATAAAAAACTCATCAGAGCCCTGAGGAAATATGACTTTAGTATTTCCTGACTGGAGAGAGGCAAACACTGGCGCAAGTTGGGCGTACAGTCCCAAAAAACGGTCTCGTTCAACGATCTCTCCAGACAACTACAAGGAAAATAACTTGCTCACTTAATCACATTTCAGTAGCACTAATAGTATTATTCGCCACACCTGATAGAGGTAGGCTGCAGTGAGCCACATGCCGGGCATGCCAAGAAGAAAGGAAAGGCGTTCCTCGTTATCGCGTGGTCCATCCTGTGCCGCCTTATTGACAACTCCTTCGATGTACTTGCGAACTTGCGGAAGGAAAGTTTCGAAGCCCTTTTGTCCTAGTCTTTGCATTACGCGAAGAGCGGCCCAGGCCACACCAATACCTCCGACATAAAGGCCCCCATCGTGAACCGAAATTTTCCTGCATGACATCTGAGGGAGAAGCATTTTAAACAAGTGACTCTCTTAAAACTAATGACGCTCTTAAAGACTTTTTAAAGTTACTTGTAACAATGACATGGGCATGTCCTTCAGGAAGGAGCATCATAGTTGGAGGCAACGATATGGAAGAGCATTTTTTAAAACCAAAGACAGATAGACAGGAATCAAAATGCAAAAGGAAGTACGCACTTGGCAGCAAGATATAAAGACAACATTAAATTTAGGCAAATGGGTTTGGAATTGCCCCACTGAAATCTACTTTTGAACAATGTCTATCATAAAACCATCAATATCCGCAGTAGCGCTCAAATAAGTTCAAAATCGATTGTACTCAACGACGATGATCACAGAAGGCAAAACTCGAGTGCAGAAACAAAAGAAATTAGGACTAAAATGTCCATGAATGCTCATTTCAAGAATGTAAAGTAGTCGCTAATAGCTTGCCTGGAAGGATTCTTTCACCATATCAGAGGCCCATTGCGTCAAGTCATCAACAGAAGGAAGTGGGGTTTCACTGGGAACTTCACCATGCGGTCCAACGTAGGGGTTCTCGAAATAGCGCATTTTCTATAGAAAATGTACTTATCCTCAGTCACAAAGCAGGTTTTAATTACTCGAACACACCTTGAGTCTTGCCAGACTGAATGCGATCGTGTAATGTGGTAGGCAATTTAACAGATGAAAATCAGCCAATACAATGGTGAGTGAAATCAGTTAGACTCATCATACGAGCAGATAGATAAGCTTTTCACAAGGCTTCTTAGAAAAAATAGAAGTGAGTGTGTACTATGCCACAAACTGCCCATTCATACTATTAAGCTGAGCCCTGCACTACCAAATTTTGCAATTTATGATAAAAACACAGGAATGCTTACCCAAACTTTCAGGGCTAGTCACCGTAAAGATATGTAAATGCAGTCCGCACACAAGTTCTTCAGTCCAATGGGAACTCAGGCCCCTGGTTGAACACTTCATTTCCAAAGGGAACAGGGAGGCTGGGTGTCATCCTGCCCGCACAATATTTTGAGGACTGGCCAAAATATCTCAGTAGGTTATGTTTTTGTTGGAACCAACTGCCAAATACATAAATCCGTTGGCCTTTTACTGCTCACGGTTGAGAACGAATCTCAACAAAATGTTATTTTTCTATTAGTTGATGTAAATTTTGTGGCACTGAGAACCAACATATTTAAATAGAATGGATAAATGCTGGCCCGTCTTTTACACGAAGCCAGTTACCTACTGTTAAACAGAAGGTCAAATTTGTTGGTAAAATTAAAAGACATATTTTAGTGCAATCAGGACTCCTGCCACACTTGGCGCTGCTTGTTTTAATTTGTCACCCTGACTTGAAAATCTTCGAACCCGCTAGCTAGGAGTCGAGCAGGATGATGGTTTGAATCGTTTGAGGGTTTATTTCTTCTAGCAATCTATGCATGTTGCTGAGTCGGAAGACATAATCGAGGAACGTGTTATCAATGAGGAATACAAAATCTGGAAGCGGAATACGCCGTTCCTCTATGACATGCTGATGTCTCATGCTCTGGAATGGCCAAGTTTATCTGCCCAGTGGCTTCCTGTTGTTGAGACGTATGTGTACTTCTTTGTCATTTATTTATTAGAACTGATGAAGATTATTCGATCCACCGCCTCATTCTTGGTACTCATACATCAGATGAGCAGAACCACTTACTCATTGCCACGGTCCACCTTCCTAATGACAACGCCGAATTCGATGCTAGTACCTATGAGAGCGAGAAGGGAAATTTTGGTGGCTTTTATTTTCCATCGGGAAAGCTGGAAATCACCATGAAAATCAATCACGAGGGTGAAGTGAATCGCGCTCGATACATGCCCCAAAATCCGGATATTATTGCAACGAAGACGCCAAGCGGAGATGTACTTGTCTTTGATTATGCAAATCATCCTGTTAGACCCTCATCAGAACTTGGTTCTCAGCCTGATCTCCGGTTAAAGGTACGGAAAGGTGTACTTCAAGCACATTGTCACTCAGGGTCATCAAAAGGAGGGGTATGGCCTATCCTGGAATGCGACTCATAGTGGCCATCTGCTCTCAGCATCCGACGATCAGACCATTTGTCTGTGGGACATTTCCGGCTCGCCACTAGACGGTCGTTGCCTTGATGCCATGGCTATTTTCACCGGTCACCATTCGGTAGTTGAGGATGTGGCTTGGCATCTTATGCATGGCCATATTTTCGGCTCCGTGGCAGATGACAACAAATTGATGATCTGGGACACCCGCAGTGCTTCAAGAAACAAAGCTCAGCATCAGGTCGACGCGCACACTGCTGAGGTCAACTGCCTGGCTTTCAATCCATTCTCAGAGTTTATTCTTGCTACTGGAAGTGCTGACAAGGCATGTTATCGCAAGCGTCAGCTTGCTATTCATATTTACCATTCTTGTATATTGGCACTTTTAAGCCGAAATTTCCATATTCTTCAGACTGTCGCCTTGTGGGATCTTCGAAACCTGCGTCTCAAGTTACATTCCTTCGAATCACATCGGGACGAAATTTTCCAGGTGATTACTTTTAGTTGATGGACAAATTATTATTTGTCGTCAACGTGGTATATGGTGTACTTGCGACCGTCGCGGTGTTTATTTTGAAGACTCATTGTTGGCAAATTTTTTTGTTTGTTATTAGTTACACAAAGAACTTTTGTAGAGAGACATGATGGGATTTTGCATGGAAAATACGTTTTAAACCGTGTGCGCACATTGCTGTTTTTTAGGTTCAATGGTCGCCACACAACGAGACGATTTTGGCCTCGTCGGGCACGGATCGACGACTACACATTTGGGATCTGAGCAAAATTGGTGTTGATCAAACCACTGAGGATGCCGAAGATGGACCTTCCGAACTGCTCTTCATCCATGCAGGTCACACCGCCAAGATCTCTGACTTCACATGGAACATCAACGAACCCTGGGTCATCTGTTCCGTCTCAGAGGACAATATCCTTCAAATCTGGCAAATGGTAGATGTCTCCTTAGGTCGTTTAACTTCGATGGTGTTTGTTTTTTTAGGCTGAGAACATCTATAATGATGAGGAGTTGGAAATCGGCGGAATGGAACTGGGTGATCATTGATGATAATAACCGTAAATTTGTACAGTTTTTTACTTTTAATAGCTCCTGGAACGTGGTATTGTCAAGCGTTGGGGTTCGCATGTTTGCCTGAAGCTCATATGTTATCAAAATAAATTTTGTTAAGTGAGTTGCGTTCTTCACTTATCAAAGTTGTTAGTTGCTTATTCGGGGTGGAATGAGCTGTTTAGTTTCAATCACTGCTGCCTGTTGCTATGCTAGTGCTGCTTATGTCTTTTAAGTAAACATTTTTCAAGGTAAATCTCGATCGGAGAGTGGTGGCTTTATCAAGAACATTCAAAGTAAATTGTTCTTTCTCGGTTTTTCGTTGGCTGATACAAGTTGGACTTCATCCCTTCACTTAGGCTTTGGTAAAGCCACTTAAGGAGCTCAGCTCTTTGGAGCCTTACTGGTTGAAAAGCGAGGGAGTATGCAGAACTTCGGTTTTTTTTCCTTGCTCCAGGCGCTCCTTCCAGCCATGTCCGCAGCAAATAAGGCGTCATTGTCCTGTGTCATCTGTGGACGCTTACACGCGGTGCATCACTCATCAGTCAAGCTCGGGCCTGTATTTGTTTGACCTGCAGCATCTGTTCCACGTGTTCGTGGATTGCGTTTTGTTCAAGCACAATTATCGGGTCACTTGCACTACGCTTCTTTGTAGAATCTGCCACGTTTCATCGTGTTGGGCATTATAACTCCGTTTTATCGTGAAAGTGTTTTGCACGATATGGTTTGCAGGTTGTCAATATGAAGTCAAAGACTGCCATCGATGTTGGAAATAGGTTATCCCGAGAACTCGGTTCTATGGATAACCAAGTTTAGGGCATGTGTGCATTGGAAGGGCTGTAAGACTGAAGTTAAAGTTCGTCTACATTCAAACCCTATGGTCAGTTCTTCCTTCACAATCGATTGGAGTAATCCACTCCCCATCCCGGTCTGGTTACCAGTATTTCGTGTCTGGCGCTGACCAGTGGTTACGGGCCTAGATGGGCATGATGCAGTTCGCTACACCGCGCATCGAGCGTTTGGTGTTGCTTCAGACCAATGCTGACAGCACAATAGGGGTGGGTGTTGGCATGCTTTGTCGTTTTCCCAGGATGCAACACCGCTTTAATCAACCGCAATCGAGGCCGCTTATCCCACGGCTGAAAGTATCCTCCGCTTACCGGAAGCCACATCATTTGGTTTGACGCAAAGCCGTGCCTGCTGCTAACAATGCCTGGCAGAGTAAACTGTGTGCCTTGGAAAAGTCAACCACAGATTTGGTCCCCTCTTGAACAGGGAGGTATTGCAGCAAACACTTGTTCCGTCGAATACTCCTGAATCCCTGAGGCATCATAGCAAAGTCCAAAGCCTCTTTTAATAGCTGGAGTCATTTTTTTTGCTGGAGAGGCTACTTTTTTTTCCCAAATGAAGATGTTCGTTCCCGGTGCCTCACTCCATTCCCCTGCGCTGGTCATTTGGGTTCCATTAAAATTGGGACATCATTTGACGCCTCGAATTCAGCGATCGCCGAAAAATGAGTCAAAGTAACATGAATTTGGTTTATTTCTCGTGTAAGGTTGACTTGCAAGTGGTTTCCTCCTAAGTCACCTCATATGTTGTACCACGCTGGCCTCAGGAAACAGATTTTGTTGTTGTCCAAAGGCGAGAATTCGAGCGCTCTTCCATTGAAAATTCTCCTCTAGGGTCTTCTATTTCCTTTCAAGCCATTCAATGTATTTTAGGCGTTGATAAGTCTGAAGCGAGTAAACCAACAAGACTGTACCCCTAAAATTTCTCTTGTAGCGATCCATAGGATAATAATCTCTCCGTCTGTCATCTTGCGCACTACTTTCCAAACCTTTATGGGTGAGTTGCCATTTCACTCTCAACTGCCATTCACTGTCACTGGACTTTACAGGTTCCATTGTACAGCCACTATTCATTCGCTGAATATTTTCTAGCCTTGAATTGTTAAGGGGAATGCCTCATCCACCTCCCCTGGTGATAAATAGAAAGAGAGGGCAAAACTGGTTTCACATTGGTTAAAAGCTCCACACTCATTGATGTAAAGTCGCCATTCAGAGGGTTGAAGTGGCTTCTCATTTTTCAACTTTTCCCACTTCTGCTAACGGGAAGGTGGACGGAAACTGTGAACTGGCTGGGCGAATCAGTGATATTAACATCGCCTCTAGCAGGTAAATTTATTCTACTAGTGAGAGACTTGATTAATGACTGATCCACCCATTCCCTTTATAGCATATTACTGGCTTCTGCTGTGTTGTTGTGTTTGATTCTCCGTTGGGCATAGCTTCCCTGGTGCCTTTGTCATCTACATTAGTAGTAGGTAAAGATTGTGTCGGAAACTCTAGCCGCTTACATTAGGCTGGCAGTTGTACTCAGTTACCATTTTGACCAAATATAGCCTTATCTGTAACAAAAAAGAGTGGAGAGTCAAGCCGGCTGTAATTTTATGGAGATGCAAAGCCGTTCACAAAAGAGGAGGGAGGATGCCAATGAAGGTTGGCTGACTGGCCACACCTTTTGTGGGAGCTACAACCCACAATCAACTCGTTTCTTTGAGGGCGTAATTTAGCCTCTATGTATAAATTACTGCGTGTGCTTGCATCCAAAATGGGTTGATAACATGTTAACTTGAAATTGCAAGGTATTATGAAGTCCATCCTATTACGTTGACTTCCGTTTTCTATTCTACCCTTAAGCGAGTTCGAAGAGCGTCGAGTCGGTGGCGTATCCTAGCCGATTCCAGTGGGTAAGTACTTAGCTCACTTATGTTAGATCATCAAGCACATATGAGAATTCGAACTGATGCAGAGAGAAATATTTAAAAAAAAAACAAGAAATCAAGGGGATGAAACTGCACGCTTTCATTTCAGTTGCCTACTTACCCAGGAAACTCGATGTCTGAGTTAGGCCTTCTTGGCTGTGGGCCTGGATGCTCGCTCTTAGAGTACCGGAGACGGCAACTGCTCCAGTCTAGACTTTGTGTTGTTGTTGTTGTTTTTACCCTGTTTTTCCTTAGCATTCTAATGTCACATAGGTGATGTGAGGCCTCGGGCGAGAGAATTGAAATGTCACACAAATGCGCGGTAAAAACATGCCACAATTCCAATCATTATATTGTATTGCCAACATATCACCTAGCATAGCCTAACACATCCCCCCAACACCTGAAAAATAATCTTAATTTATCTCGCTAAGCTAACTAAACTCAAAATCCGCTAGGTGAAGCGACATCGAAGCATCAGGCCCGCTACTGCAATCGGCAGTGGAAATAGGAGTTTCGCATCCAACGGGATAAAGAGACGAGCTATTTGCAGTGTACGTCTGAAGCCGGTGTGCTGTGGGTGACTGGCTACTGGGGTTCGGACGGATGTATCTCAGCTTAATACATATGCTCAATGCACCTTTAATCCCAGTAACCGCCTGACATAAACCGTCTACTCGCTCCGGAGGATACGTCCGTAAGGGAATGCTCAACTAACTGCAGAGTGGAAGAGGCTCAGAAATGCTGTTTCTTCGTTGGGATAAAGCATAGCCTCCTTTGTGACTGGACATTTGTGGGGGCGAAGCACAATACCTTTTGCGTGCTTTGACTCCCTGTACTAACCCACATCATACTCCCAAGAAGACCTCTTCCCTTGACTCATGATTTTGGGAACCGGAAGTGGCTCATTTGGAGAATTATGATCTCCCCACCATAATTGTCCACAACAAAAGTTCACTTCTTGTATGGCATCATTGCCGCCTTATAGGCGTTAAAGGTTTGCCTTCAGTCTTGCAGTTAGTCTCTAGGCTGGCTCCGCCTACAAGTAGGAATGTTTGATACAACGTGATGAGTTAATCACTATTATCTATGTGCTTAGTTCACAGTGAGGAGATGTAAATTGCTCCAACTCTGAAAGCTGGAATAAAAGAATTTCTAGGCGAAATGTATGTTTTAATGTCTCGCATTTGGGGGAAAAGGCAATGATTCAAGTCAACTAACGAGAACCTCATTTTGAAGTACTGTATCCTTGCTCTTCTTTTGCTGAATAAAAGAAGAAAAGGGACACTTTAACCACCTTTGCAAGTCTACCAGGGTAAGGGACTGGCACAACGGCATTGTGACCATTCAAAGTCACCAAGGGAGTCAACAACGTGCCAAACATAATGCAGTAGTGGCAAGACTCTGTGAAGTTTCCTGAAATATAGTAAACAACTGGAATACTGCTGATGAAGCAGATACTACTAAAGCCAAAAGTACTATTTAACGGCTTTTAGAATTGGCGAAGAGATTGAAGGAGCCAAAAGCCCAGTAAAATACAATGCATTGGATCTAACACTGAAACTATGCTAGCTCGTTTAGCTGAAGACCTGTAGAGCAGACTCATGAGGCGTTACTTTTTAGTAACCTTATCTTCAGGACATTAGTTTCGTGTACTCCACTCGACGACAGCAACCTCGAAACATGTAGGTAAATCGAGGTTGCAGAGAAACACACCGACCTTAGGTGATTTGGAAAGTGTATAAACCTATTGTAGCCTATTTGACAGGACAAAAACTCGTCTGTGGCCAAGTTGCCCTCAATCTAGGTTCGCAGTAAAAAATGTGTGCATCGACAATGGGAGCTTAATTGTTAATTTGGAAGGCAAGAAAAAAATGAAAAGAAAGCTGAGTTAGAATTTTGCGATAGAGGTAAGAAAGACAATTTAAGAAGGCATTTAAATGACATAAGAAGGAAAAAAAACCCTACTTTCGGTGCCTGTAAGATCGAACTTCAAACAAAACTAGCCAATAGAAGCTGGTGATAAATACAAACCGATGCTAGACGTTATTCACGGCTTTAGTTTAATGGGTGTGATTTGCATCAAGACCAGTTTCCGATTGATGTAGTGGTATGTTTACGCGAGTTTACTGTGACTACGTTGTTGCACTTCACCAATGTTAATGAGATTATCCTGAGACAAGGCAACAAAACATGACAAGGTTCCATTTTTTTGCAAAAGGGTTTGTGAATAATTTACTGCTAGAGATTCCTGTGCTGTGGGAAACTGTTAAATTACCTAGGTACGTGACTTCAATCCCTTTGAAAGGAGCCAGCCATCACAGTGGACCTGTTGCAGATTCTGCCACCTGCAACACCCTCAACCCTGGTGACGACAAGGCTCAGTCAAGTGGAGTGTTTACAGAGGCCAACCAATATCTGATTAGACTATTCCAGTCTAACAAAAGACAAACACAAAATAGTGTAAATAACACAAACCGGACTTTAATTGGCTAAAAAATCTTGGTGGATGAGAAATAATCCAATCACTGTCCATTCGAGATATGGATGTGGTCTTAACTGCCATGCCTACCAGACGTCAAACAAAATTTGCGGACATCTGCGAAAAGAAGAGGCCCGCTTCTGGTAGCACATCTAATTATAGAAGACCAATTGTTGCTCTTCGAACACAGATGGAAGGCATGTGGGGAAAGAGGAGAGAAGGCAACATGGAAATCGGTTGTGAGCCATCTGTGATTGTACGGGAGGGTGGGTGCGGTCAAAAGGCCAAGTTGTCCACCAAATGTACCGGGAGCGTGTGAAAAATGTACATCTCCATGGTCTACTTGGACGCCGGATGCCTCGACCAACTTCTTGCACATCTATCTACATCTTCATACATTGCATTAAGTAAGAAGTGTGCCAGGCAACATTTCTGGTGATGCTAGCCTAGTAATTAGCCGACTTGCCTTCAAAAAGGCACACCAACAGAGGCGCTAAGTCTACTCCGTCAGCAAAAAAGTACACCAATGTAAAGCCGTTCGGATGGTCTCATGTTTTGCTTGATTGTGCGTAAAATACTGCAAAAAAGTAGTGCAACCCACACACATTACACACAGGTTCGCATGGGTTCATTCTCAGAAAATGTGCAAAGTAGGGTCTGGCTCAGCTCAACAATGTAGCCAAACAATCGTTGGGTGTGTTGTGATCAGAGGTGAACTATTCTGACGACAGAAAAAGCATTCGAGGCATAGAAGGTGAACAGCTTTAAGCGCATAAACTCAATGAACAGGATGCTGATGATGGACAAAAAACAATGCCAAAACAAAGTAAAACAATCGCATCTCACATTGGCAAAAATGTAATAATTTATACTTTGACACAATATACAATGTGGACTTGAGAGTTAATGCAAAAGGCAAGAAAGAAGGGTAAGAGGAGCTCACGCAGAAACGGCGGTTTGTAGAGAGGAAGGGAGCAGTACCGATGCGGGGAGCAAAACCAAGGGAAACGACCTTATCCCATGTGGTGTGCTAATGAGGGAGGAAGAAGACAAAGAAATGGGAATTTTCGCGGCAGGCCTGGCGCTATGTCTACTCATGCAACACTGGCTTTGTGTGTGTTGGTGTGGAGAAAAGGTGCGAAATCGTTCGACGGAAGGAACAAACGGCCGCAGATCGGGAATAGAGGGGAGTAGCTGTTGGAGATGATAGTGGTAGCAGCTTTAGTAGTGTTAATCGTAGAGAACAATGCGAAAAATCGCTAGGAGCAATCGACTTTCCCATAGTTGCAATTTAAGAACAAAATCAGACTAGAGGGTGAGTGGGGAGGACAGAGAAGATTTTTCTAACAAAGGAATTCATTTAGCCGTCCAAACATAACACAGTGAATCCCAGGAGCCTGTTACGATTGCATTTCCCATCTCGTTCACGGCAAGAGAGGAGACACGCGCGTCGTGTGCCGACATGATGCCAACCCGCTCTTCCCTGAGTACATCCCACACATGACAGTTGAAGTCGTCGTAGCCGGCTATCAGAACACGACCGGAACGGGAGAGGGCTACACAGGTGCTGCCACACTGGATGAACTCGTCCACATAAGCGGCAACAGCCTGATCGGAGCGGATATCCCACAAGCGACACGAGGTGTCATCTGATGAGGTCGCAAACGCCTGTCCACTGGGGAATATGTCCACTCCGTTGACATCCTGCTCGTGACCCTCAAAGAGTTGAGTGCTTTTTGCACTCCTGATGTCCCATGTACGGCAGGTGTAGTCGGAAGAAACGGACACGGCGAGATTTTTGTTTGTACGACATACTCGAACACTATTCACGTCGTTTGTGTGTCCGATGAACGTAGAGACTAGCTCGCCTTTTTCCATGTCCCATAGTCCAAGAGATTTGTCACCAGATGCGCTCAGTAATTTCGTTTCATCAATATAATCCAAGCTGGAAATATATCCACTATGACCAGCGAGTTCCTGAATGAGTTGTGCGGGCGTGCCTTCCGGCGAACTCAAGCTGAAAACGGAAATGAGGTTATCCAGACCACCACTCACAACTTGATGCATACTGGGTGAGATGGCACATCCCAGCACCCAGGCAGTTTTGAGAGGAATCATTCGCACTTTATTTGCAGTATGCCCATCCCAAACAATGAGTTTTCCATCCTGCCCAGCAGATAGGATTAGTTGGCTATCGGAAGCCCATCTGACTGAGGCCACCTTTGCTATATGGCCTCGAAGTGTCTTGCGGAATTTGAACTTTAGTCGACCCAACTCAACAACCTCCTTCGTCATTGTATAAAAATCTGTATCTGCGACCTCCTTTCGTGCAGCCTCCAACTGGGCCTTTAGTGAAGCAATTTCATTTTGTAGAGCCACCTCCTCAGGACTAAGATCCTCAGTAGAAGTTGGAAGGGAACACCCCGGAATCCCAGCCATTGTAAAGCGCAAATTTATTAACAAACTTATTGATACGTGGTTTTATGAAATGAACGCATTTCACTGGGAAGTCAGCTGCTTCTCAATGCCGCGCAGCCCCAACGCATTTTGGCACGCGAACACAGTTGCCAATCCTGCGCGAAGGACGACTGGCCATTCAACCAATCAAGTGTCTGCAATGGTGTCTGCACCAATCAGACCTACGCGTTTTCATGTAGCACGCGTAGAGCTATGCCTCTGACGTTAGTGTGTTGGCCTGTATCGTACAGGCATTATCGATCGCTGCGCACGTGCATCTCTGTTATGCATGTGGTGCGTACGTGTGTGCGCATGCGCACGTCAATGTGTTATCACCTATTTTAGCAGTGACCCCGGTGGGTCGTGCTTATGTCGACGTATCGCATGCCAGTTGGTGTTGAGTTTTGCAACTAGGCACAGAAAATGCCTTTAACGCTGACCTTTTAAAACAATTTACATTGGACATCCTGGAATTCCGTTTCGATACCTATTTGATTTGTAACTGCTCTACCCTTTCATTCACAAGAGCTTATATATGGATTAGCCTTTGGCCTCATTAATGCAACGCTTTGAGTGAAAGGCAGTTGTTGCAACATGAAACTATTGAAAGCTGGAGTTCGTCCTCAGCGCTGGACTATAATGTCTGGTTTCAAATGTTGGAGGAGCATTAAGAGGCTATTTGCTGCCTCATTTTCTTTCTGGGAGGACGCGGCATCATCACGCCTGCTGCACCTATTCTCACGGCGGCCACGCGGACCCCACAGCCCCGCGCCTTGTCACCAATCTGGGACAGCCCGATAAGGGAGGACAATCGATTGGTGGCCGTGCTTTCAGGGTACCGTTACCTTGGTTACCATCATTTCGTGACCATGGTAGCAGTAGAACAGCGAAGTTTAAGTAAATTTAAGTTGATAAGTTTTTACCCGCTGTCATGAAGAAACGGCAGCACTAATTCCGCTCGTTTGGCAAGGTGTTGGGGTAAGGCCCCGCTTCAGGCGTCCAAGCGCTCACACCCGACTGTTTTCCCGTAAAGGGACGCATTATACCATGATGTTAGTAAAGCGCTTATGTCGAGTTGCCTTTCAGGTCTTGAGTTATTAACACAGTATTAATTGTTTGTTCAACACTCGGTTTTGGTGACAGACCACGTAGGAGCGCCACTATGGCACCACCGTTGGTCAATCTGACCTCTGACCCATGCCAGTAGTCCTGTGCGTCGACAGAACGTATTCTGGCCTAGCATTATGCCGCCTTTCGTCTTCAGAGAAGTATTGAAGCACTACATTGGTGTCAGCAGTAGACAAACCCCACATTAGGGACCAACTTCTCCAATTTCTGCTGGTGAATGGTAAGCCTTAGGGGAGGAGAAGGAGTGCCCTAACCCGTAACAGGAGGGTTGAAAATTGACATCTATCTTCAACAATCACTCTAATTTCGTAGTACCCAGGAAAACTATTAATAGCTGAAGCTGGTCTCACCCTCCGCGTCGCCTGTTTAAAGATGTCGATGGCGTGGACACTCGATACTTTCTTCCACCTCTCCACCAACTGGACAGAATCCAGGCAGGTATGACTGGGCAGCACCAATATGGAAACAAGGCGGCAAGGAGAAACAGACGCACATCTCTACCCGGTTGCATGCGAATTCGACGACTGGCACAGTTGGGCCGTGAATACTCATTGCCTCACAGCACCGATTACGATGTGAAAGCTGACACCGGAGGTTGACCAAAGCGGGCACTGGAGAACGACGCTTGAAAGTGGGGAGTGGATACACAATACGTTGGTTGCTTGTGTAACTCTCAGGTTCGTTTGTACGGGTACTTAAAACTTCCCATTTGCTCCTCCGACAGGTGACCTAGCCTTCAAGCCATACCAGTGGACCCCAAGCTCTACTGTTCGTCTGTAGCATTATGACGTCTTTTGTCTTCATTGAAGACTCGGTACAAATTAGCACGAAGTCGCGGAGAGACAACACCAATCCATTACCATGTTGTACAAAAGGTCAAAGGTCAAGTGTTCATAAAGTTTGCACTTGCGAAAAAGCAGCTAGGTCTTTGGAACCACTTGAACTTGAGCAGAGTATGCAACTGAAATCAACTAAGCTTGATTTTTATGACTTGCACAACTAACGCCAACTTTCTTCTTTAAATCGTTGGCGGTGGCGGATTGGCATGTTACGATTCCGATGCGACTGTTGATAAGCCACGCCAGAGGGACTACGTGAGAGAGTGGCCAGACCAATCGACGGTTTCTCTCCCACCCGAGGCGACTGAAAAACGACTCCTGCTCCACAGAATAGCTTGTTCTCGCCTATCGTAAGGAGGAAAAATTGGGCTGTGGATGGAATTATGGCTGGACGGGCATTTCGACGGCGTCCAGTTTTGGCTCCACTGTGGGGCGCATTAATGAGGCGTACTTTCACTTAACTGTGGGTAAAACACCTCCACTTTATCATACCTGTTCGTTTTCCAGTCGTCATTGCTGAGGAGGTTTTCAGCCTTTACGCTCATGCATAATTTTGTGGATAGAAAGACTAGGGAAGAAATTGTGTAACTCCTGTTAAATAAGATTGAGGAGGCGTTTATTTCGTCGTTTGGGCATTCTGCGTCACCGATGGACGTCATCCTCGAAAGCTTAAGCTCGCACAATGGACGAGGTAGTTGCCCACAAATTGCCTCCCACTTTCATCCATCACTGTAATGGAAATTTATTTGTCTCTCGAGCAATCTAAACAAAATGTCCATTATCTTTAGTTAATGAAAAGTAATGCTCTGAGAGGAGAGTCATAGCTTAGTTGCTTGAACTTGACGGCTCCTCTGTGGGGAAAGCAACTGTCCTTAGAAAAGAGATTGAAGTGGCATTTGCTCAAAGCAGTACAGAAAGCTACCAAATTGGACCAGTAGAGCTGGAGGCAAGAAGAAGACTGTAACAAACTGCCTTTTTGTTTATAAACGACGACACCGATTTCCGACGAATGTTTTCAAGTCGAGTCCTGTGAGTCCTTTTGTGGATTAAAAGCCATTCAGTTGGCGCCATTCTTTTGTCGGCCATAAACTGAAATCACAGGGTGGAGGGAATTACCACCTATTCTCGATTTAAGCAGACTAGGGTGGTATAAATGTGCTCCCAGTTTTGCTATGGATCGGTTACTTTCAAGCATTTGCTCACACAGATTGAGATATTTCGGTCAGTTAGAAGGAACTGTCCTCGAGACAAATTCCTTAAAAAAAGGGAGACTCACCAACCTTTGGAAAAAAAAGGCGAGGCAGAAGTTGGAATGATATTTTGAGTCTTACTTTGGCCTTCAAGTTCTCTTCCCATTGCGTAGATCAAAGAACTTCACACTGCAAACGCAAGGCAACAGTCATTGAGATGATCATCACCAGCTTGCAAATTTTCCTTCTACACAAGATTTTGCCTCTGGTAGCTATAACCACTTCCATTCCTTCTAGGTGCCAGGAAATGGCGACGGTCACTCGAAGCTGGGCGAATTATGCGGGGAGTTGGAGGAAGGCGGATGGAGATGAGGCATCAACTCTCTTTCGCCTGAAAGGTGTAAATCGTCTCTTAGGAAGGCTTTGCAGTGATGTGATTTGTGACGTCCTACTTCGTCCCTTAAGGCTGAGATCCTCCTTCGGCCGACTGACCATTCCTACCGGGCTTTCCAAGGTAGAATAAGTTTTTCTCCTGCTTGTTGGTCTTCAGCAAGAACTTTAGCACAAAAAAGAATGAACTAGCAGTAAATCACACCCAAAGCTGCACAAACTTTTAAGGATTAGGTGGTGCTTGTCGCCACTTCAGCCTTTCCGACATTCCCAGTTGATGTAGGCATAGGTGAGTGATCGCATCACCCGATTACAAGATGACAGAAGTTGTTATTGACACGTAAACCTCGAGTTCCAATCCGTATCGTCTAAAATTCGTCATTACCAACTTGAATGGTCGGCTCTTCTAAGCAGGATGCACCTTTGAGAAATTCCTACACCACCACCACCACCACCACCACCACCACCACCACCCACCACCACCACCACACCACCACCACCACCACCACCACCACCACCACCACCACCACCACCCACCACCACCACCACCACCACCACCACCACCACCACCACCACCACCACCACCATTATTATTATTATTATTATTATTATTATTATTATTATTACTGCTAATATTATCGTCATCATCACCACCAGCATTAACAGCAGCGATAGGAAGCGTCTGTAGTTTGGAAGTAAAGTTTACATTTATGAAGGAGAAAGAGCTGAGCCAACTTCACAAGTATCAGTCTGCAATTCGTTGTATGAGGGTTAAAACGACTTGAAATGCGGTACAGAGCTCACTAAAGTACATTCTTCAACTGACACACACCTACACTTTATGCCGCCTTCTAACAAGCGGTTGAATGGGTTTACTGCTTCCCTACAAGCTGAAAAAAAAATGCCATTGCAGCGGTCTATATTGAAAATCAAGCGAGCTTATATGGTCATGCAACAAAGAGCTCAAACGTTGGCATGGAGACCACGCTAGAATAACACGTTTTATTTTCATGTCGCATTTTTAGACCACAGAGAACAATGCCGCAAAAAATGTTGTATTTTAGTAATTTTTAGAAGAAGTATCAATGCTGTTGTTAAATGTAATCCCCTTTATCTGCCAATTTGTTGAAGTTGTTGATAAAATTTAGAAAGGTGTGATGCTTTTTGTTCAGGAAATCGGTTCAAATGGATTCGGTGACAAACAAAAGGCAGTATAAGTGAGCTTTTGTGAGACTCAGCATTTGCCAAATGAAATGTAAATGAAGGTTGCATAGTATCCTAGTGCAAGGTGGCTCGCATTTTCGGTTTCAAGAGCCTGAGAAGAAGGCTGGTGGTAATTGTAACCGTCGTTAGGAGAAGTATCACCACTTAAAATTTGTTTAGCATCACAGTTATTGCAATTTGTTGGCTATTAATAGGAAAGTGGAAACAACGACATGCCTTGACGTAGGCCTCCGTGTAGCACCAAAACGCTTCGGTAGTCAGTCCGCCCTCGCACAGTCGACATAGGTATCGGTCGAAGAGAGGGAAAAGTAGGCACAATGTCTGCTTTTGCACACACAAAATACAAGAAAATTTAACCCTTGCTTATCAGAAAAAAGGCATATTGCAATGCCAGTCGCAATAATTTTAAGCGGCGATGCCAACATGCTCCGGGGATCTTATCTTCAAGGCGTGGCGCTCAGTAGTCGACTTGGCAATTTAGAGGGCAGGGGAAATGGATGTTCATCAGTCAGATGGAGGAGGTGATGTGCCACTGGTCTGAGGCAGTTTAATCGGATAGCTTATAAATTATTATTAACCTTAATCATAAGATGGCAAATACAGAGAGATAAGTTTAATGGAATGACTTTTTGTACTTTACTACTACCGATCGCTTTGAGGGAAGGCGGATTAGGGAAAGCGGTCTGCGCAGTTCCCCATTGCAAAGAAATTAATTTAGAGGGATTAGTTGAAGTGTACTATCTAGATATGCATTTGCATTCACGCAAAGGTAAGACCACAATCAAAGTAATCAACAACATTATCCGGCAGAAGAGATGATTAGTAGCATCCCTATTTTAAAATTAAAATGTTATCAAGACAGACGCAGTAGAAGCAGTGATGGAATTGTTTCTCGAGAAAAGTGGTGTCCTTCTTTACAAATCCTACATGTCTTCAGGCGACAAAAGTTTCATTTCACCTGAATGCAATAGGTCTGGAAAAGGCAATTCTTGGTTCTAAAGTAAACATCTAGTTTTGGGCGCAAAAAAAAAAGCGTTCCACACGATTGCTTGCATAAAAGGTGAATGAATTTGCATATCTCCTAAAAGCAGTGAAAGAAATGCTTCCGACATCCCAAGGGAAAGATAAAGTATGACCTTCAACAAGGTTATCTCGAGGTCATTGTCCTGTAGATGCTTCAAGCTTAACAAAGGCCTCTGGCAATAAATTAGTGAGTGGATAAAAAGAAGTGGAATGAAGTCTAGCCCATTGCCCTGAACATTGTTGTGTGTACGATTAAGACGAACGATTTAAATGAAGCCTAGTGAAATGTAGATGGGGGAACTAGGTGGTGATGCGATGTGCGAATGCGACTAATAAATGTTGCTCACGATGCTAGACAGCTTGATGGTACAGCTTTTTCCCCACAGATTACGGCAATAGTTGCAACACTAATTTTACAATTGAGCGTCTGACAGCTCAAGAAGAAAGTTGACACAATCTTGAATCTGATTCAATAATGAGGAAGGCTTCCAGAGCCTTAGTAGCGAGCGCTTGAGATGCACTTTCTGACGTACAGTAAACCTAATTAAATGAACACTTCAAATGACCTCTGCCATTGAATCTTACTCCAGGTCATAATCCTGTCCAAGTCCTATTCAGCAAAATTGTTTAAGGACCCATGCGAGGCACCAGCACTACAGATCCCACAATCTCCAAAGCCTAGATGTGCGAAGAGTCTCTGAGTTACCTCACAAACAGTTGTGGAGAAGGTCCACTGGTGTCCTGGGCTATGAAACGCTTTACCCATGCCACCGAAGAAATTCTCTCTATTTAGGTCATCAAGGACTTCACCAGAAGCTGATAGGAAGCGGATCATCAGTCGATACTTACACTCAAACCTTTTACAAAACAACTCGATTCCAAATTCAGCTCTTGCTAAGGAAATTAACCCACCAAATTTTAGCAAAGCTGCACTATGTTTAAATATGTAAATTCTCGAGTCCCCGTAGTGCCACGGGTTCCGTCCACACAGCCTCTCAAACCTGCTGTAGGTTAGTACACTTTATTGCCTTCGAGGACGACTCGGAGCTGCGCATCATACCACAAAGCAAGAAACTCCGCCCAACTTTTAGAGCACCCTGAGTAAACAAGTGCAAATATGCAGAGTAAAAGTCCTCCCAGACACAACACCACTCAAGGTTGCAGGCAAATTCGATTCCGTATGAAAGCTTAAAGACACTGCCCTACCCAAAGGCGAGACGACCGTACCACTTGAAGATAAGCCGCGATTTGTGGAGCAGTTTCTCAAGCAAGATATCTCGTTTCCGCTGCCTAGTTCAAGCAGCATCAAGGATCTAAGCTAAGCAAACCTCACCATTGACTGTCTTAATCAAATGGCAATGACAGGTCAATCTTGACTTGTTTGCGAAAGCAGACGGAAAACAGCCTCAAACGAGTGCGGAGACTCCTCTCCGTTCATTCTACCATGAAACCTGTGCTTATCCCTACAGCTAAAGGCAAAATAGTTTACAGCACAGTCGAATGATGTCACACCTCATACTATCAGCTACTGAGGCTAGCACGAGCACCCACCCACATTTAGTGGCCAAATTACTGTGTGCAACGCGAAGTCGGAAAAAAATGACCTGCTATTCGTAGCTATATTGCGAGTTTAGAACAGAAGATCGATTTCGTGCAGTTCACATCAAATGCCGAGGCACCAAAATAGCAAATGGAAATTTCAAAAGCGGATGCAACACTCGGACCTGAATGTCTTGAGGTAGCAGAATAAACCTTATCTACAAAGAGAAGGGAAGGGACCACAGATTTGCGAGAAGCGCCAAAAAGTAGAGGTGGTCGAGTGACTTGAAGTCCCATCGGGATGCGCGTGTTTCGAGTGGTGAGGGAGGGGAGAGGAGAAAAGATAAGAATTCATTCGTTAAGGGTGCGACCGCGTCCAGGAAAGCCGCGACTGGGGGTGTCATCGCTCCCTCGCATACGAGGCGGGGGAATACCGAAACTGGAACCGAGGTTTTGCTCCACAGGAAACAAACGGTATCTGAGAGGCGGTGACAGAAAGAGAACAGAATGACCATTTGCTAAGAGGTAACAAACATTTTTTGCGGCTATAGCCAAAAACTTAAGTACTGATTATTCAAAGCAAATATGCCCAATACCATTTGTTGAAGACGATATTTGTACAAAATGCCATTGAATTTTCCCTTCTTTCGCTAGTACAGGCTACGTAAAACCCGAAATACACCCCTTCTAGTTAGCATATCTTTTAACTTCAAATCTCTCACTTAGATGTCTAGTCGAATTCAAGTCGTACATTTCCAAAATCATACCTTATTGCATGAACTGATAGAATAATATGATCTAGCAATTGACGTTATTGTGCATTCACTTGCAGACTAGACAACAGGACGGATGAATACAAAATGTGGCCAATTTGCATAAGAGGCTGCAAACGAGTATAGCTGCAATAAAGCCATTAATACGTATTGATTTAAAGAAACATTCAGGCGTACACCTTATAAATGAGTAGAATTTATTATTTATTAGCAAGACAAATAGCCCCCAAACGTGTAAAATCCAGTGCATTGATGCAAACGAAAAGTACACGTCCTAGTGTGACTGGGTCGTCCTAAGAAACACAAAACAACTACTGTGACCATTTCGGCGAAGAACAACAACCACCACATCAAAGATAAGGGACCACGAAGCTTACAGGAAATCGGGAGTCTTCAAGAGCTGGGGCCCACCGTACTCGAGAGGATATTGATATGAGAAGAAGTAGTAGACATGCCCAACAAATATCCCCATCAGTTCCATGGTAGCGCTATAGAGGTGAAGGAATATAAAGCACCTTGTAAAAGTCGACAGTGAATATATGCCCACGATTATGCCTACATAAATGGCGAAGGCCCAAATGCTATTGACAAAGTGCGTGCCAGTAAATGCAGAAAACAAGTTGCAAGATAGCACTACTCAGCTTTCAAACATGCAGTAATTGTGCAGCTCATTTGCATCCATGTATTTAATCGTTTCTGCGGTATTTATCGCCGGAAAATATGTTTGGAGAAAAAACAGTTCTTACTTAAATATTCTTCAGCAGAGTAGTAAAAATAGATAACAAAACACAGATCAATCTGTACAATGCGCAAATTAAAGTTGTGAGCACATTCTCGACTTTGAAAACCGCTAGTGATGAGGAATTGCAAGCAATGAAATCAAGAGAAAAAATACCTTCCGCGGATAATGAGATTAAAGACAACAAGAACCCAGGGGAAATATATGGCCTTGAAGCTAGTTCCAAACCAAAACTGAACGATCACGTCCCTGTTCAACTGACTCCAAACGTAGGTGACGGTAAGAACCATGGGTTCAAAGAGAAGCTAGATGAGAAAAAAAACAAGAAAACAGCGGAAAGTCGGGTGTGAAAATTACCACATCCATCAAGCAGATGTGAAACAACCTCTAGTAGCATGAGAGACTTGTGAAAATTAATACACACATTAGAATAAATTGAGCCAAAGACAATGCTGCGAGAAGTCAGTACCACTAAAATAAAAGTAACGAGTGGAGAGGAAACTCACGTAAACACTGAGAAGGAAACCGACCAGCTAAACGGACGGTCAAGGAAAATTGCCAGATGGGTAGCGCCATTATTTTAGAAATTGACACAAAATGGTAGCTTAAGCTACAATAGCATTGGGACATAAAAAGTGACTTTAGACCTCAAAAACCCGATCACCAGTTATTAAAACGGTCAGTTAGCATGATAAATAAACAGCGCTAGCTTTATCCACATTAAGTTCATGAAAAGTGTAACAGAAGAAAATTTTGTTAAGCCACAAAAAAGTCCAGAAAAATACCCGCGCAATTCATATCAAAAGAGGAATGGATTAGCATAGTACCAATGGAATTAAAAAGGATGCTGTCAGCGTTATCCAATTAACGAGCAACATGAACACATGGTCTGCAGGCCTTCCACTGAATGTACCTAGAACAAATACACCATAGAGCCGCCTTACCTGTTTCCAAACGCGTGGAATACGAATAGAGAAAATATAAATTAATAAGGAAGTGGAAGCCCGTTTGAGGTGTAATGGGATAGAAGAAAAGCGCGGTTATGGGACGCCAAAGCTAAAATTCATAAAATGTGACCCGAGCCAAACCTGTAAGTCATAGAAAAACATCTTCCAATCCAAGATAAGGGAATAGGCACTGATCAATCCAAACCTCCCGATCAAAGAAAAGACAATTGTAGCAGTTAGCCAATATCTGGTAATACGAGGTATGCTGTAGTAGGCATCAGCAAGATCATTTCCAGCCATGTTTACAATGCACAACCAAAGTCGGGGAAGCAATGGACCAAACTTTAACTAACGGACCCAGAACGCCACACCTAACTAGGCGATTTGTCTAACAACAAGTGGTCGCGTTGAACTATGCGGTGAATGTAAGGCACAGAGGTGATAAATTAAAATAGACTGTTTCAATTTACCATAACTTGTTTTAAAATATGCTTTTAAGGTTACCAAAAAATAAGTTTGAAAAATAATTTAGTTATAAGCACAAAAGAAGGCATAATGACGACGAATTCCAAAAGTACCTCACTAAGATTATATACACTACGTCATCTACACATTACACTTCTTAGATGTTCACTTCATAATATAGCTACATAGTCCCTACAACTATTTAAACTATTTTGTTAATTTTAATGGCATAGTTAGGCGGGAATGAATGGGGATCCTCGAGTGTTCTCTGAGTAGTAATGGCCCACACCTGCAGCACTTTCTCCTTTCTCTTCCGCTTTCCTATCAGAATAATCATCCTACGACACATATATTACCTCAGATTAACAAAGAGCAGTGTGGTTTTAGGGAGAACAGGCCGGTGGGCCTCAGTCAAGTTCGAAGAATTGAGAGTACTCGTCGAGCGTTAAGCCAGTATTGCGCTCCCGCCTCTCACCCTAAAGATACACTTAAGGCACCATAAGTGTAATAATTGCGTTGTTTAAATGTACTTCGTAGGCAAGAGGCAGAAGGATAATCATAACCTGGTTGCGGACGGACGTGCCCCCCCCCCCCCCCCGGTAGTCAGAGCCACTCTCGCCGTAGATACACGCCTACCACACTTGCCCGACTGATTCATATTAAAGGTGTCTCGTAACACTCTGCCCTCTAATAGCAGGTTGGGAAGAAGGTAAGAGGAGGAAAAAGAAGATTCCTCCACACTGGTGGCAGCGTTGGTGGACCTTCCCCACTTCAAAGATGTATGAACTTTGAAGACTGGATAAAAACCGTTAGGTTTAGCATCCGTTTGTATCCTCAGCGGCAGAGAGTCTCACTGATCTTCCGTGCTCTTCCACAAGAGACATTTCTGGCAGCAATAAATGCAGGAGCCACTGCTGAATGCGACATCGACCACTGCTGCGAGGTGCTCCCCCAACTGGCCATCAACCGGCGAGAGCAATCTCTGGCGAGAGAGTTCTTTCACCAAGACCAAAAGACAATCAAAACGACGAGAAGTATGCTAGGAACCTGTAACACCCAACGGAACGAGCTTTCAGATGTTCCCCTTTAAACAGGGTGGTTAACTGGGTGGCCGTTCAGTTTCGAGCGGGAGTTCGATCACTAACCATCGCAGCGAAGCTCCACGCCATGAAGATCAACTATCTCAATCAATTGGTCGAGACTGCAACCAGGAACCGTCAGAAACTCCTCCTGACACCGCCGTCCCAGACATCCAGCCGCCGGCCAAACCAAGCACGCCCTTGTTGGACTCCCTCGCGCCGGATCCAAAGAGCAGGCGAGCCCTAATATTATTTATCCTGCCTACCCTTAAATGGTTCTTGTCTATTTTTACAAGTACCGAGCAAGCTAGAAGGATGCCCCTGCCGTTTTCCTCGTAGTAAATCCCCAAGCTTTTCCAATTCGGCGCAGCATGTTTTGTCCCGGTCATTTCCTCTATAAAAAGGAGATGTTGTTGAAAGTCTCAGTGGGGAAAGAAACCAGGACGATACAATTTATTATATGTCCAGAACTGGTATGGGACGTGATCCTTGGCGTGAATTTCCTTCACAGGACTAGAGCGATCCTGAATTTTGCAAAAGGTACTTTTACGGCCCAGCAGCACAACGAAAAAAATTCAGTCGTTTCGCCCCCTGAAAAGGACGCTGGCGAAATTTGCAGTGACCTTTTCGAAGCTGCGGGTATCGCCGTTAACAATCTAGATGGGCTTTACTCACAGCTAACGCAAATCACTGATAGTAAAAGGAAGGAACTGCACTCATTGCTGAGTAGACATTCAAATAGTCTCGCTTGGCGAGAAACTAAACCCGGACGGACAAGCATTGTTAAACATACCATCCACATGGGTGAAGCTAGGCCCATATGGCAATCTCCTAGACGCATACCGCCGCCTCTCTTGGAAAAAGTGAATTGTTTAGTTGACGACGGCTGTGTATCGGCTACAGGAAACTAAATGCCGTAACTAAGAAAGACGCTTTCCCATTACTTCACATTAATGATTCATTGAATGCCCTGCACGGATCAAAGTGATTTTCCACTCTGGACTTAAAATTTGGCGACTGGCAAGTAGAGGTAGCCGGGAGAGACAGATAGAAGACAGCTTTCATAGTGCCGAACGGGCTACATTAATTTCAGATAATGCCTTTCGGACTCTGTAATTCCGTTGCTGCCTTCCAGCGCCTGATGCAGACGGCACTAATGGGCTTTTTCCAAAACACTGCATAATCTACCTTGATGACCTTCTTGTCTATGGTAAAGACATGCGGGAGCACAATGCCAATCTTAAACTAGTGCTAGACCGTCTCCAAGATGCAGGGTTGACCTTGAATCCAAAGAAATGCCATTTCCTTCAACGTTTGGTGGCTTTTCTGGGGCATACAGTCTCGTCGGACGGGATGGCGGCCACCGAAAACCGTACAAATCAAATGAGAACATGGCCGGCACCAACCAATCAGACGGGAAGCCGCAATTTTCTCAGTTTAGTAAACCACTATAGACGCTTCGTTAAAGGCTTTGTCAAGATCGCCAGTCCTCTGCACAAACTAACAAAGAAGCAGGCGAAAAAAGAATTTCAAGTGGGAGAACAAACACGATAAGGCTTTTAAGGAACTAAAGCGAATGCTCTGCTCTGCTTCGATTCTGGCCTTACTATAAACAACGCACCTCCCTTTGTACTAGACACAGACACCAGCGACGTAGCCGTGGTCGGTGTGCTTTCCCAACAGGCCAAAGAATGTATACGCCAGTATCAGACTCAACAAAAAAAAAATGAGACAGAAAAGTGCAACGAAACGTGAACTGTTCACTATCTTTACAATGGTTCGACGCTTTAAACCCTACCTGATAGCGAAACGGCTCATAGTGCGAACGCACTATCAAGCACTGACCTGGTTAAGAACAATGAAGGAAATTGACCGTTCAGTGGCACGCTGGTATGAAGAACTGCAGCGATATGACTTTCAAGTACAGCACAGGAAAAAGACTAAGCATAGCAACGTGGATGCATTGTCCCGCAGACCTCTCTCAGCAGAAAGGGACAATGGTATAGCAAGTAAGCTATTTTTGAGCGAGTCTACTAGACACCAGTGGAGAAACACGCAAAGTACTGATCTCGATACAGCTCTGGTATACGAGAGCTTTCTGGCATACTCGTGGAAGTCCACTGCAGAAGAAATGAACTTGTCCGGCAAAGCAGCCAACCGGATATGGCTACGGTGGTCCAGGCTCATCCCAGAGGATGAGGTTTTGCGTCTAGCTGTTCCAGGTTCTTTGATACAAACGGTCCTCCAAGAGTTGCACGAGCAATTGGGGCATGTAGGTGGGAAAAAGATGATGGAGGCCTCTAGCAAACGATACTGGTGGCGCTCTCTTACCCCGGGCGTGCTAGATTTCTGCCAAACCTGCACCACTTGCAGCAGTTTCAAGAAGCCTCACTCCACACCAATTCTACCCCTGCAATCCATGCCTACGAGGTTCCCAGGAGAAAGAGTGGGGATAGACATTATGGGCCCTCTGCCATTTACCTAAAGGGGAAACCGTTATATCCCCTTTTGGTAGCTGAATCAGAACCCATGAAGTCCCAAGACGTCAAAACAACCGTTGAGTTTGTCAACATGGAGTGCCCGAATCAGTTCATAGCGATCAAGGTCCTAACTCCGAAAGCCGGATCTTGATGAAACTATGTAAGACTTTCGGAATCGCAAAGACGCACATAACACCTGAGCATCCGGAGGGGAACGGACTGCTGAGGGCTTTAACCAAAGAGGCACAACCTGAAGACTGAGATTTACGCTTAGGATGCGCCATTCTAGTGCATAGAGCCACAATCCACGCGTCAACGGGTGTTTCACCATTCAAAGTGCTGACGGGCTGCGAAATGAGAGTCCTCTCCAACATCTTTCTACTGAACAAAGAAGCGGCAACCAATAATACTCCAGAATACGTACTACGCCTAAAAGAAGGGATAGGAAAGACGTTCAATATGGCTCGGCGGCACTTACAAACGTCTTGTAGTAGAAAAAAGAAGTACTACTACAAGCACAGTCGACCCAACGCCTACCACGAAGGAGATCTCGTCCATCCTTAGATCAGAGAACCCTTCCGTGTAGTGAAAGTTCTCTCTTCCACGAACTACCTCGTCCGTAATGCGGAACTCCGTACCCAGCCAATAACGGTCCCTTGTAATAAAATTCGACCTAACAAAGGCGCCCCGCCGGTCGGTCACGAGGATGAAGCCTCAATAAAGGAGGGAGGACAATTTTAACTTGGTCGCGAACGAACGTGCTTCCGCCCGGTAGTTAGAGACACTCTCACCGTAAGTACACGTCAATCACACTTGTTCGACTGATTCATATTAAAGATATCTCGTAACACTCTGCCTTCTAATAGCAGAGCGGGAAAAAGGGAAGAGGAGGAGGGGGACGATTCCTCTACAATAAGCATTACGACACCAGCAATAAAGAAAATTTATCACTAGCGTAAAGAATGGTTGGAAGGCAGCAGGCGTGGTCGATGGTTCATAACGCCCTGCTAAATTACACCTGTGGAGGCTAAAGAGCTCGCATGGTTAAACATACGGTCAAGTAAATTTACCAATCGGCCTGGGTTGTCTAGTTATCCACTGCTACCTTTGTAAAATACACAAAGTTCTCAAAGTAGATTTCTGCTTTCTTATTTTTGGCCCATAGATGACCTTAGTATTAAGTTGTCCGATAGTATTAGGGTTGGTTGCGATATACGACTGTAAGAAGGCTTCCTAGCTAACGCAAATACCTATTCTTTGAGCCATTTCAGTTTTTCCACACTGCATGGGACCACTTGGATGCCTTCACGCATTACACGAAAACCATTCTTCAAGGAAATGAGAAGCCATCACTATACTTGCGGATGGTTTTTAAGTCCAAAGCAGCTTATGTTAAGGTCAAGTGTGCGATAATAAATATTCTAGGAAAGTAAGATTGAATCCTGCCACAATTGCCTCAATCAGACAGCTCAGGTTCCGTCGTCTCCTCTAGTATTCTGTCGATTAGTTCTGAAAAAAAAAAACAGCAAAGCAAAGTAGTTGTCAATGGCTGCTTCAGTCAGTACTTCAGTGAATGTAAAACTCACCCTCATATTTTACAGTTCCATGTTGATAGCCCATTAACTCGAACATCTTGTCAGTCTCATTTTCACTCAGGCGTTCGCCTTAGCAAGAAAAAACGGAGGCTTTAAGTGTTAAGAGGTGTTGAATTCTGCTTCCTTTATTAAAACATAGAAGCGTTAAACACTCTATTGCCTATAAAAAAGACTTGTGAAATCGCCATTTAATATTGACACCAGCTAGCCAACTAAAATGGAATGCCTACTTCAGAATTCTCCACCCAGTTTCTTCATTTGAAACAAATTTACCTCAGTGAGTAGGTGGGATCATCCGCGCCGAAGTGTGTAATCTGATTGTAATAGGTACGTACATACCTTACAAAGGCCACTCGACACTTGGCCTTAAAAATGTAAGAAATAAATGCAATACTTTGTTTGTTCGAACTGCCAGTTTCGGTCACTTGAGTGGCCATATTGTTCTAGCCGGTTGGTCGGCCTCCGGGTCGTGCCAACAGCCCCCAAGCCCTCTGTTTCCAGAATATATATTCTGCCCCAGTACTGTGCCTTCTTTTACCTTAAAGGGAGTCTCGGGAAGCTACATTGGTGGCAGCGGAAAGCGGACCCGACTTTGATGGATTTTATCCTGCTCCATGCCGCTTCTGGCAAACTTTGGCGGTGTGAAAGAAGTGCATGTACTACAAATGGGAGAATCCCTCCCATCCCATAACAGAAGGGTTGAGATCGAAGTTCATCTTCGGCACCTTCCTCGCCCTCGTGTTCTGCAGAGAAGCCATCAACAACTGAAGCGACACTAGCCGTGAACTTTAAGTCCAGTGCAACTGCCAAGAAGGATCAGTGACGTTGTGGTCAAGCGTCCTCTGTAAGTTCTCTCTCCTGTTCTCAGGCAACTTGCCTCCTTTCGCCAAAATGTATATCAACAGATGTAGAGTGTGCAGGACGCCAATCGATAGCATCATTTCATGCTTTGTACACTTGGATCACGTGCATCCCGTTCCTATGAGGCCCGATCGCCCCATTCGCTTAGGGTTCTACGACACCCTCGCATTTCTTCCACAGTATCAGAGAAGCCTGGAATCACAACTTGTGCTGTGTGTGCCTTCATTCGTCCAAAAACTTGGATTCGTACCCCCATCTTTCATTAAGCCGCATTATCGTGGGAGAGGAGGACTAAGATATGTGCTGCTACGCAGAATTGATGGTACTACAAGAAGACATGCGCTCGAATCTCGATGGCTTGCACGGTTAGCTCGTGGGTGCTTCTCGCAGCACTGATTACGTTGTGATGGCTGAAACGGGAGGCTGACCAAGGGGAGCGTCGGGGACGACGCTCGAAAGAAGAGAGGGGTTGTGTGATACTTTGTTTGTTCGAACTGCCGGTTTCGGTCACTTGAGTGGCCATGTTGTACTAGCTGGTTGGCCCCCAAGCCCTCTGTTTCCAGAATATATATATTCTGCCCCAATACTATGCCTTCTTTTACCTTAAAGGGAGCCTCGGGACGCTGCATAAACTATTCTACGGACTTAAAAACATCCATTCCGACAAATAGTAGGCAAACTCCAGTAGGAAAAAATAATGTCTGAAACAGAAGGAGCACTGCAGCTAATGTTTTGTATTGTTCGAAATGAGGGGCAAAAGACTCACCATAAGTCTCCAGAATGTGTCTAATCTGGGCAGCACTTAAAACGCCCTGAGATTCACGATCGTAACTTTTGAAGACCTGCATGAATAAGTCCTTGTCAGGTGGAGTGCTCTCATACTTGATAGCCTGGTAGACCGAGAGGAACTCCTCAAAGGAGTACTGACACTCGCCTGAAATGTGAGAGAGAGAGATGCCAGTCCACCTGATGGTAGAATTGAGCCGTGAACAGTGCATGCCCCAAATACTAACGGAGATAGTCGTCGTCAAGTTGGGTTAGATGTTTCGTGTTTGTCCTGTTCTTTAAGCCATCAGTTGGACCAATGTACTAATTTTTTAGTTGTAGCTATAAATGTGGAAATACGGTGGTATACAACTAAAAAAATTACTTTCATGCAAAACGTTAATTGTTTTTTACTTCTCAGCTTTGAAAATGGGCGAATTGTGGGCTCGTCGCTATACCTCCGCCAAACGAACTGTCTCTTGGGCCATGGCAGTGGTTCCAATCCATTCTGGAAGTCTAGGGGAGGTATATTAATGAAAGTGGAAAAAGAACCGTGCCTTAAAAGACAACCACCTTGATGCCTACTACTGGGTGTTTAACCTTGACAGGGTGGATGGGAGAATTTGCTATTGGTAACTAAGGCGACACTAGCCGTGGCCATGAGCCAACTGGAAAAGTTCTTTATGGAGGTGTTTACCGTATTTGTATGGAGATATCAATTATACGAGCACGTGATACCTCCTCCACCTGTTTGCTGGCTGAATAGAACCCAGACAGACATGGCTAGGCAGCACTGAAGTAAAAACGAAGTGGTGAGGCGGGGTAGACGCCACACCCCACCACCCCCCAATGAAGCTACTTAAGCCTCGTTATTGTTTACATAATTACACTTTTAGCCTTGTGTTTCTTGAGATAACTAGAGATATGCGTGATGTTTAGCGCATTCTCCCGTTCCAAACACAGTTCAAGAACGGGATGAAGAGAGAATTGCACGCAAATTCTACCGCTGTTTGCCTTGCAACATCGATTGCGTTGTGATGGCTGATGCGAGACGTTGGGCAAGGGGAGCGTCTGAGACGACGTTCAAAAGAGGAGAGCAGCCATGAAATGCATTAGTTTTATTTAACTCCCGTTTTGGTAAAGGACTAGTTAGAGGTTGCGCTATTATCCCTTTCCCGGAGGGCACGGCCTTCGGGTAACGTCAGCAGCCCCCAAGGCCTTCTGAAGGTCTTGAAACTCTGTATTTATTCATGACATACGTCTCTCCAACTTTTGCTTAGAGCAAAAGACAGAGTTGATGAAACTGCTTCACGTCGATTGAAATACATATGAAGAAAATGAAATACCTTTTAAGCGCTTGGAGGACAATATAAGACTATACTGGGCTCGGTAATAAACACGAATCTCAAAGTAAGTTTCCATAGTGTGAAATTTAAAGTTAGAGAGTTTTTCATTTAAAATGCCTACGTTTTGGGGCTTAATAAAGCTTAAGGCTTAGTAATAGTAATAATAATAATTCCAGTCTTTCCTAAACCTGAAGTCGTTAAAGGCTATATTAGAGAGAGGAGCCTAACACTCATGGGTAGAAGGACTGGAAGGTTGTGGACACGATTGGAAGGCAATGCTGTTAAGATAGAAATGCAAATAGACTAGTGCTACAAATTTTATGCTGTTAGTAATGCTTGTGTGATTGTTCAACCTCTCCTTTTGATTACCCCAGTACCTGAGGCGTCGCCTTTACACTTCTGCTGGACAGACTGGCCTCTAGGCCATGTCATTGCCTGCCCCCAGCCCTCCCACACGTCAGCAGTGGTGTCGCATTACTTTGAAATGCAGTTGCCAAAAGCAATCTATGCGGTTTCCTTCAACCGTATGGTTGCTTGGCCTCAAGTTGGTGGATAAATGCGTTAGTAACTGGACTTCTTTCTATACCCCTTACAAATAGGGCTGGACGCAAAAAAAAACAAGTCTAATTGTACGTTTACCAGTGCGAGTTCTTCGACCACCTAAAAGTTGACTAGATTTAAAAAAAGGGGAAATTGGAAGGGAGGGAGGGATATAAAATATGAGCATCCATCCAATCGCATTGCCATATGAAATTGGCTTACTGTTGTGCATTTTCTAACTCTGATTGGTACGAAGTCAGTTAGTCCTCTATACCCACTGAAGTTAACGAATAGGGCAAAAACCAGACGCGGTGGAACTGACAGGATGCGTCAATGCTTTCCTGCTTGCATGAAGGTTTAATGACCACCAATCCTGACTCGTGAGTTAATTGTAAAACGCAGACTACATTGCCATGCCTACAGTCGAAGAGTGGCCAAGGAGAGCCCCAAAGGCGGCGCTCAAGAGAACGCTGAAGCTATGGCATGCTATATCGTATCCGATCGTCCTCCACCATATCTGCAGCTAGGCAATGCTCTCCCCCACTGGTACGACTTCTTACAACCTTAGGAGGCTAGAATAATCAGCATAATGTGCGATACCGTTTTTCTAATCCATCGTCCACCTTACGTATGGCAGTCTCCACTCCCGAGGGTCAAGTAGAATAGGGGATAAGTGCGTAGTGCCTTAATACAGTCTGAAACATTGTTGCAACTTGATTTGAGGCATTCTTTCTTCCAAAACTGCTTGATCTTCCAAATTTCACAATACTGAGGAGCGTAGAAGAGGGATAAAAGTGTACATGCGGGAGTGACAAGGGTCACTCACCTGACCAAAAAAAGAGGCAGCAATCCTTTTTTCATCCCATCACTCACTCCTCGCTGTTAAGTAGCAATTTTAATTTAGTTTAAATCCTTTCTTTATTTCAAAGATTAATGGCAGCATTAACGAAACAAAAGAGAGGCAACTTAGAATGCTGGTATCCACCTCAGACCTGGTGGCGCCATGACCACTACTTTGATTTAAAGTCCTTTCTAAGCATCCTCCTTTGCCTTGGTATCACCACACTTACTGAATACGAATAATTAAAGTAACAGGCTTCACAATTAGTATTGTAGACAAAAAAAAACAGTACAGGTGCAAGTACAAGGAGAGGTAAAACTTACCTGCCACAGTCAAAGTTCCATTCCTGAGACAGCAAGCATTGGTGGGGTTGAGCCCAGTGCATCGAAGGAGGTCAGGCACACGGCTAGCATCCACCATGCCATCGTGGCCATCCCAGAAATCGAAGACCTCAAACACCTCACGCACGTCTGTAGAAAGTCAGACGTGTAACTAGGGTGCACATAACAACAGCCTCACCATGGTCATCCACACTTACCATCCACCTCGGCTTTTGAGAGGTTGGCCTGCAAAAAAAAACAATGAAAATAAGGAATAAAGGAGAAAAGTCTCCACTGACTCACCATTGTAAACTGTAGAACTATGAAGAGGAGTTTTAACAAGGTGGGAGAAGGGAGGAGATTCGGACTTCCTGCCCATTGGTTGGGTGGTGTGTGCTTTGTGGCGAGTCGTCGATTGGTGGAAGGATTTTTAACGACTCCTTTTCAGTGTGTCACAGGATTTCCCATATTTTCTAGTAAAAGAACCTCATTTTAAAAATATTTCACAGAACAGATTTCAATTTAAAGAATCCATTTCTACACGATATCGTCTAAGTCGAGTGCTGGATTCCTGTGCGGGAGTCCGACAGGGATTCTAAAGTCGACCACTATTTTGATCAACTATACCAATTATTTTTTTACAAGTGGTGCATATGCTTAAAAAGACTGCCGACTCGTAATTTTATCCCCATGAAGGAGCTATTTGTTTCTCCACGCATTAAGGATCCTCTGAATCTTTCCAAATCGACTGGAATACCCCAGACGGCATAATCCAACCATGGTGGTATACTTTAATTGTTTCCTTAAGTCTTTGTTTTTATAACGAGCCATTTAGGGGCTTCACCATAGCTTTACTGCCAGTCGGCCTACCATCTGGGCCATCCTAGTAGCCCCACGTCCACCTCTACGTCAATACTGCATATTCCATCTGCATATTTTATTTCTTTTCTTCTCTGGGAAAGTCTCGGAGCGCTACCTTTGCAGAAATCGGGAGTAAATTCGTTTCTAAAGGACAAATCCCATAATTCCTTCCTAGCGCACCGGAAGAAGTAAACATACTGCGGATGGGAGAACCTGTGACAGCCTCTAACAGAAGGGATGCAAATAACGTCAGTCTTGTGACCTGCAGGAGAGCTTTCAACAGCTGAAAGGACGCCAGCTGTAACCCATCTAGAAGAGTTCTTTTTGGAGTTGTAAACAATACCTACTTTATGATGTCAATCTCTCCTAGCTGGATGGAAGTCAGATATTTTGGACTGGGTAACTCTGAGGTGAGAACAATTTGGCAAGGAGGAAAAGAAGCGAAACTGTAATCCTACAGAACCATACTAACACCCATCCTATGTCATTTGACTCTACTTTTGGGTCAGTGATAGACACGCATGATGGCTAGCACACTTCCTGGTCCTCAAATCCACTTCACATACAAGACAAAACTTGAGATCCTGCAGAATTGTCAAGAGGGACCAGTGATGCTGCTGTCAAACGTCACCTCGATCAGATGGTAATTTGATGACTGGTGCTGCTGGTTTATGGGTGCTTGCTTTGCAGCACCGACTACATCTCGATTAGGCCATGTTATGCATCAATTTTCTATTCACCTCTCAGTTTTGGTGAAGGGATCACTTGGGAGCTCCGCTGTTGTACGTCCTCAGGGCAGCCTGAGCTCTTGGCCATGCCAGTAGCCCCAAGCCCTACTGCACGTCAACAATCCACATTCTGTCCGGGCATCGTGACCTTGTTCGGCTTCAGGGAGGCCTTGGAGGGACAAATCACACACTGCATTCCTAATGTTCTAATTTTCCTTAAAGTTACTCGCTCTAGTCATACTTCTTGACTCCTGAAGCAAATTTACTATCTTAAAATAAAAAATTCAAAAGACTGGGAGGAATTCGCTTCCCATTAGCTAACCGTAGCGAACTAAAAAGTCAGCGATTGTGACCGTCTTGATGATTGACTTAGTGACATTTTTGTCATATTAGCGAGATATGCTGACACTGTAGATTGAGGTTTGCACCACAACGAAACAATTGTTAGCACAATAACTCGCTAACCTTTGAGTGTTTTTCCAACGCCACTAGTTCTTTTTTTATCAGAGAAAGTGGTGAACTACTTAAAAAGGAGGCGAGAGTCATACAAGCTCTTACGACTTGGCAGTCAAACTGCTCGGAGAGGGAAGGAGGAGAGGTAATGGGCATTGTCATCCAGTGCTTAAACACTTGACAAGCCGTGTTTAACACCATCAACAGTCAGCATTATCTTTTCCTCGGAAAGAAAATGAACGGATTGCTGCGCAACTTTTGCCCAACAACGATTTTTAAAAGGCTGAAAAGCCAAGTGATAGTGTGTTTTTAATTCTAGCCATAGCCAGATTTAATTAAAATGTATTTCTGCTAAAAATTTGGCTGAAGTAGTTCTACTACCACAATGGCTGCGTAAGCGCACTCGCACTGGCGTCATTGAAAGCCATAGCAACCGAGTGTTTGTGCGCTCTAGTGGCCAATCGCTTACCTGGCCAGTGTTGCCATGTCGACATCTTGAAGGCTAAGGTGAAGTAGAGGAGGTTAGTCGCAGTTATACTCACCTATCGCGATGACCTCCACTTCCAACATGAAGACTAGTCATATTATCGCGGTATTAAACATCTGTAAACGCGGTGATGTGCTCTTTCTACGAAAGCTCCTCTCCTCAAATTGTAATTTTAACGAGGTGAAGGATAGAAAGGGTAGAAATGCACTGCATTACTGCGCGGAGACTGATGACGGTCCCTTAGGGCAGGCGAAACCTGGAGGTCGGCTGGCCTGCGCCGAGATTCTTCTGGACTCCGAATTTAAGCTGCAAAATCAGTCAGACAATGACGGTTACTTGCCCTTCCATCACGTCGTCATCCACGGCAATATACCCTTAGCTAAGCTTCTCCTCTCTCACGGCATGGACGTAAATGCTCTAGTGAATCCTCCAATCACCAATGAGGCGATGGAGAAAGAGGGCAACATCACGGTCTCTGGGCGATCTGCTCTTCATCTGGCAGTGATATATGCTAACTACGAAATGCTTGACTTCTTACTTTCTGGATCCTTTGAGGATGGTAAAGGCAATACACATCAGTTCACCGTGGATGTCGGGATTCAGGATGCCCAATCAGCCACGGCGCTGCACTACGCTGTGCAGCTTCCTGAAGGAATCTCTACTTCCATTATCAAGTGCATTGTTGAGCGCTCCGATACAGACATCAACTGTGTTGATGCACGCGGACGCACACCGCTGATCTGGGCGGCCACAATTGGAGCCTCATTCTCCACTAGTATTCTTCTGGAGCTTGGAGCAGACCCCCGCAAGGCGGAAAAGAGCGGTCTGACAGCACTTCATTGTGCCTCTTCTAGAGGTCATACCTCAACTGTTCAGACGATCATCAAATATCTGGACGACTCCCAAATGGACAAGGAGGAACGTGGAAGGATTCTGGATGCACAGGACTCCGACGGCTGCCCACCCCTCTTTTACTCCATAACGATGGGACATTTCGCCGTGACTAAGGAGCTCCTCGTCGCTGGAGCAGATCCCAAAGCCACTGACAGCCGTGGAAGGGGCCCTTTTCATTATACCAGCAGGACTGCAGCAGACACTGTAGCCGATGTTATCAACTTATTGCTTGAATATGGAGCGGACCCAACTAAAGTCAATGTTGTCGATGACACGGCACTCCACGAGGCGTGTGCCAACTCCAATAAGGAGTGTGTTGCACGGTTGTTACAAATTGACGCAATCGCTGATAGTTTGATTGAGCAGAAAAACTCTTCCAGTCAAACTCCTCTTCAAATAGCAACACACCAGGCTTTGAGAACAAAGGAGGAGACGTCAAGTCCCAACGCTGCCGTAGAGATTTGTCAATTGCTTGTTGAAGCTGGAGCCAATGTAGGAGCAGACGATGAAAGTGGGACTTCGCCACTTTCTGTGGTGAGAAGCTGCTTACGCAATGCACCAAATTACCGAACAGCTCTTGAGTTGGAACGCATTTTCAATGGTCCAGCTACTAGAAAACGTGTTGCGAACACCTCTAAGGCATCAGAGTCACAAGAAAGCACTACAATGACAGAGAGTTCTCACGATACCTCCGAAGTCTTCTCCCTCTCCTTCGATCAATCCATCCGCGAAAGTGAAGATGTCTGCAAGTCTACCTCTGAATGTATTGATACTATCCCTCCAGAAGAGAAAATTAAAGACAGAAGCGGCAGTATTACGAGTAGCGATAGAAGTGAAAGTCGCAAAGATACCAGTGTGGTGTGCCTTTGTGCAGATCAGCAAGTCGATAAAACGGCAAGCCATGAAGACTTGACCAACGCTTTAGATGAATCACTTACGCGAAATGCAGCAAAATCAGGGACTTCCTGTGCAACATGCCAGTCTAAAGAAAGCCATTCTGACAAATGCTCTCGCCATAGCAGTTCAAGTGATCTTCCTTCTCAAACATCATCCATACCTATGGCTAAAGGTTCCAGGTTCAACTCAGCAGTTAGCAACGGAACACGAATTGAATCCTTGACAGATGTTGCCAATAAAACTCAATCTACCTCAAGACTTGCGAGTCAACCCAGCAAACACTCGATATCCACACGCAAAAGGTCCACAAGTCAGCCAATCAATGGTGACCAACCTTCCGCCTTAGTGATGGACTCTAGAAGACCTTCTACCTCACAATGTACAGAGCCTCTCTCATTCGACTCAACGGTTTCAATGACGACAAATAGTGATAAACGAAAAGCTTCATCAAAGTCAACAAGGTCAAAGAGTAGTCGATCCGCGACTGCATCTGAAAAAACACTTACTTCTAAGACAGGTAAACATACTTCGACTCGCCAAGCACCTCCTCGGAAGAAGAGCGGAGTCAGTTCAAGAAGAAGCACGGTTGTTTCCACCGGAACACCATCCAAAGCGCCACATCATAGAGCTTCCGATGACTTTTCCGCTGCAACAGCTACACAGACTCGCCGAAGCTCAAGCTGTCAGCCGCAAAAGAGAGCGAAACGGCCGCCATCCCCAACTGCCCCCGTGAGATCCGCTCCTCTAAAAGCTCAGCATCTACCTGCATGGACACAGACTTCCTTTGAATCTTCGCACTCTGGCAAACGTTCTCGGCCAACCCTCAGCTCTGATCGCATAAACGAGTTGGCCAAACCAAGACGCCGGCCGCGATCATGTGATTTCCATCAAAAAACAACTGACTTGGAGGGAAAGCAAAAGTTACCACAGCCCACAATAACGCCCTACCTGATGCCGGTGTCCAGGTGGCCCAAAACCATGGCCTCCATGTTACTGATGGGTGAAGTATCACCGCTCTACTGCGCACAAACGTTGAACGTCACGGGTCAGGCGAAACCAAGGAAACGAATAACAAACAGCGTTGCGTCGAAGAATGCGGCAACCGAGCGCGTGCGATCCGCCATGGAGGCGCGTGTGCAGCTTTCGATGGCGGAGAAGGACTTTGTGAAGTTGGCGGCGCAGGTGCTGGACCAATACGACACCCTATTGATCGAGCGACAGAGGTTGGCCAGGACCCGAACCACGTAACAGGTCGGAGACAAGTACTAAGACAATGATCGGCATTCCCCTCCACTTTGCGCACAAGCGTACAAATATTGAAGCACCCACAACCGACTTGCGCACTCCTTGATTACCCAAAGGATTTTACGGACTTTTTTTCACCCAAGATGTGCTATTTATGTACCATAGAGCCGGTATTTGTGCTTACTGTACTGATTTCTCACTTCCCGGATGTTATGAAAATAGATGGTAAGTAAAAGGAAACCAGTCCTGGTATTAAGACCATGCGATTACACCCTAGTCCTTCAGCGAATTCGTAATGGAAAACGGACTGCAGCTCCACTGGCGACCATATAATTGAGGTCCAAGCGCTATTAATACCTTTCTTCTTTGGACAGTAGGCAATGCCAACACCATGACAACACAAACTGACTCTCTTCTAAATTACATCTACTCTACAAACTTGAGTAACGTGGCAAAGGCGAGGCAAATTCCAGGTTTCTTTCCACATAAAAATCAGACCTGTTAGGTAATAATAATCCATTTGCAAAGGAAAGAGCCACACATTAAAACATACGCACAATATCCAACACCACAATCGTGTGGGGAATCGCATAAGCAAAAGGCAGATATGTAGTAGCTCTTTGATGAGTAGAACCTGAGGGAAACTTTTGGAAAGACATTGAACAGCACTTCCACCCACACTGTCACAAGCCACCAAGTAGGAGACACAACAGGACCGTTACCTGTTGACAACAAAGAAATATTGTTTGTAGAATGCGTGTAAGTGAATACAAATGCGCCTAACTGAGCAGTGGATACTCGATAAGGAGATTTCGAACGGCCTTTTTGTGGTAGGGACGGAGGGCGAGGGCAGTAAGGATGTTCTCGGGCTGCTCGCGCCACAGCACAAAGTCAATGTGCTCGCCCTCGAGGCGCTGTGAAAGGAAGGCCAATTTGACCTCGTCACTGACACCCAGTACCACCTTGTGCATGTTTTCCAGATCTGCCAAGTAGGCCCGCGTATCCTCGTGCTCCGCAAATTTCTGCAGCGCCGCTGTGGAGGCGTGACATGCTTGTGCGATTATGGCGCCGAGAGACCAAGAAAGGGAGGTCTTGAGATCAGAACGCACCACAATGTACTGAACTAGGGTTGATGCCGCCATTTTCGCTTAAGTTAGCTAGACAAAAGGAATACTCATTTTTCCAGGTCGAATCTTCAAAATGGTAGTTTAAGAATGAGCCAGAATCAGTAACATTGCGGCAATGTTAGGGTATATATGTGAAAGAGTACATTGAATATACACACCTATAAAGGAAGTCCACGTTCGTTTCCAAATGAATTTGCGCAGCAGGTCCTCCACGCACCGACAAACCACAGGGCAATACAGAGACGATATGAAATCGCGGGCTGCTGATGCCTTAAACGGGTTATGCTTTCGCCAATAAGAATACTGAACCGAAAAATTAAGGGGCAATCAATGATGATATCGCATAACCATATTTATGCTGAAACTAATAGATGTCATTTCATTTAAGGTAGCTTAAGAGATTGAAATAATTTGTAACCATAAAGTTTGGTATAGATTGTAGTATTATAGTCCAATTAGCCGGTTCCTGTAAAACCTTGAATGCATGCAAAAAATTCTTTTTGATAGTTACCTACATATAAGGTGAGGGATGAAGCAAAGGGCTATGAGAGAGAATGGGTGAATTTATTCAATTTTAACAGCTACTTCCAAGTCATGAAACAAGTTGCAAATATTTTATCAACTTATTAAGCAGTCAGAGTTGCATTGTAGCGGAATCTTCCCGCTCCTCCTCTACCTTCTTTTCCACCTTGCTATAAGAAGGCCGAGTTCTTCTAGGTATGTCATTATTTAGGGTAAAATGGCAGATGAAACAGTCCAATCTACGGAGTTGGGTCTTAGGCTCCGGTGAGGAAGCAAGCTCGTCCGCGGCCAAGTGTATATTGTGTTTCCGACTCTCACCTACAAAGCGCATATAAACAACACCATTATTACATGCATCAAATGCTATCAAATGCATCCAAAGTCTTTTCAAAGACGGAATAAAAATTTGCTCTAAAGCGGGCTCATTGTATCTGAGGTTTCATAATATTAGCTCAAAGTATATGGGAAGGGACCCATGCCGTTTTTGTGTTTCCTGAGACCAAAATGTTACACTCCACCTAGAGTATCTCTTGTGTCAGTCGCTAATCTGGCTTCACAGATGTACTGCTTCCTAAGAAATATGCTCCATAATAGTTTAATTGGGTTATTGTTTAGTATCCGTTCTGTTGGTTATTTTGTTCTTATGCCCAGCCTTCTATTTGGACTCTGGCCAGCTGATACCAATGTGGAGGCGGCATCGCTTGTTGACTTGATTATCATCTCCCTAAAGGTATCACAGGCAGCTCCATAATGGTGCTGTCGCAGTTGCTGATAGTATCCTTACAGAACACGCGTTAGGGTAGTTGCCAGATGTGGACGTCATTTCCAGTCCTTCCGTTAGGAATTTTCACACATCACTCATCCAAGGCAGAAATCCCAATGTAGCATTAATAAGGTGTGGTACTAGTGTACAGAAGAGGTAAGGGGCTACCGACGTGGAGCGGTAGCACATCCCGAGAAGACTAGTCTCCACATCTAATCACTACAATTATAAAAGCGTTCTAGTATATTTTGTAGTGTGTACTTCATCGACAGGTGTTAGTATTCTGGGTTTATCAGGAATCACAACTTACTTCTGCGACAAGACTAACCATCATGTACAACCAGTAATATTCCAACGCATCAGTTCAGCACTTTGGAAGTTATTTTCAATTCAATCTGAAAAGAGAGTCGAGTCGGGCTTCCAAATGCAAGAGTCTGGTAAAAACTCGACTTTGGAATACAAACTGGCCTGTTAAAGGGTCGGAATTCTAAAATGAACAAATGATTTGACTGGCAGTAAAGGAAAAGACGTTTGACGATTACACCGTCGCTTGGGAAATAATTGCTGTTGTTTTAGCAATCCCTTTGGATTCTGCATGAAAATATTCCTTGGCTTTTTGAGCAATGCTTACGTATTTCCAAATTCTTATTAGGTTTTGCCCCATAACTGGGATATGTTACTCTAAAATAATCAGTAGCGTCGATGCTACTGTGGTTCTTAAAGTCTACTATCTCTACCGTTCAAAAAAAAACAGTTTTAGGACCAACACCGAGTCATTTCATAGCACTTACTTGAGCTGGCTTGGCCTTTGGGTAATGTCAGCAGCCCCATGCCTGTCCTGGTATTGTCTTCTTTTGTCATTTAAAAGTCTTCGGGTGCTGTACTAGTGGCGCTGGAAAGCAAACCCTACTGAGGTGCAAGCAAGGTATCGGCTGCAGATGGAAAATCTGTGACGACTTTAATAGAAGGGCAGAAGATGAGATCGACCTTCTGCAGCTACCTTGATCCTACGCTCTCCTCCTGAAAGTGTGAGTTACGGATCTGTCCACCGTGCTGGTTGGAAGGTGTTAGTGAGGTGAACGAGGGGTACATCCTCCACTTTTCTGCTAGCTGAATAGAACACACATGGATACTGACTGTGAAAAAATGAGATCAAAGAAGAATGGACTCAAAAACCTTATCTACACAAAATTGTCAGCCACCATTCCTATCACTTGACCCGCCTCTAAGTCCGGTTTTTCTACAACTGGCGTTGAACACAAGGGAATTGCCAAGAGAGATTACTGATGTTGCAGTCAAGTATCTCTCCGCTTACATGGAAATTTGAGGATTGGCGCGTTGATTCGTGGATGCTTTTCTTATAGCACCGACTACGCTATGATGGCTGACCCGACACGCTGACTAAATGGAGCGTCGTCCTCGACGCTCAAGAGGAATAGGAAGTCATATAATCCTTTGGTTTTGTGTTTATGTCTATGTTATGGTTTTACGGCCACTTAAAGCTTTGTCTTTTCCCCAAACTAGGCGGCTTACACCTCCAAGAGAAACACGACTGACTTTTCTAATTACATCAAAACACTTTATTTTGCTAATGATTTGGGATTTTTTCCCAAAATTCGTTTATAAATTTCGTCATTCTAAAGGAGTTTATGGTTAGCTTTTATTTTTGGCAAGGCTATTTTTATCCAAAAGACATGCTACGATAAACATAATCAACCTGATACCTATCAAGAAGGACATCCATAAACCTCTTCCCCATCCCCGGAAGCCACTTTAGGTCCCACTACCCTAGGATGGAAGATGCGTTGCAAGTGGTAAAGATTGTTTCACCAACACATTACTTAATCTATGATAGGATGTTTCATGAGGGACCTCCTGTGGCCTTATAGGTTTACCCCCTATCGTTCAAAGGAACAACTGAGTTTGACAATTGAGGTGTTTTAGATGTCACTGTTAACTCTCAAAGAAAATTGCAACTTAAGATCTCCCATAAAGCTCTTCTACCTTTACAATCTCCCTCGTAAAACAGTGCATCGCGCCCTCAAGTGAGCAGCTCTTCAGATCAAAGTATTTTAGACTGAAGGTCGGTGGGTGGATCAACAGAAAACCTTTGCAGTTTTATCAAGCCATGTGGAAACATGCAGCTAAAGAAGTATATCACAGATCTTAAATCAAGAGCTTGTAAGTGGAACACTTCCACCCTGTTCCATCAAGGTTATCTTTCTCACGCTCTAATGGGGACTTTGTGTCACTCCAATGATGCTGCAAGCAAAGAACAGCTAAACGATGATTGGTTTAATTAAGCGACCCGGTCACAGGTTCATTGCAAACCTCTAATGTGGGAGGGCACACAATCACCTATTCAGCAACCGAATAGGGAGGAGAGCTGCAACCAAATGTCCTACTCGTTTTGTGACACTGTCACAGCATTCAAATCCTCATGAAAAATCAATGACGTGAAGTCAGGACGAGAAGGAAGTGTGCTGTGGCACCGCATTTCCCCTCCAGAGCAGAACCGAAAAGCACTTCCGAAATGAATCAAAACCTCAACCAAATCTCGCGTCAGATGCCCTTTGGACACACGGACTATGTACCACCGGATGAGACGCGCAACTTCAAGGCCTTAGTACCTCTTGCCGATGAAATTAAGGATCGACTCAACACGCAACCCAGTATTGTATTGAAAGTTGACTCGGAACAATATCCTCCCGAGTTAGTGACTCAGTATGAGACGGAGATAAAGGAGCACCCTCTACCTGCACTCGATTACCACAAGTTGCCCTGGGGCAGGCGCACCTCGAAGGAATTGGAACTCAGCTCCGTGTACAACGGCTCCCTAAGCCCCTTCAGCAGCCCCAACAAACAGCGCCGATCTCTGACCGTAGTGCAACGCACCCGAGAACGCGAAGAGCTCAACCTTCCTGAATTAGAGTCCCACTATAGAGGCAAATCTGCGAAGCCATTCCAAATTAACCACATTGCCTGCCATCTCTTCGACCAACCCATTACATTATCCCACGCCAAGAAGTTAAAACTACGACTGGGACACGAGATGGTGATGCTCAATGATCCCGTTTTCATGGAGTCACTCTGCGACCAAATTCGAAAGGAGATAGAGAACAACGAAGAGGATCTGTCAAAGCGTCGTGAGGTAAAGGAAGTAATGAGATCTGCAGCTGCGAAGAAGAAGAGTCGATATGGTGTGGACGAGTACTTTGAGGCGATGCATCTACCGGAATTGTGTGATCAGAAGCCTTGGCTATGGACATGCAAAAGGAACAATCGCATTACAGCCGAATGCGAACCAGAGTGGGTTTCAATTACTTTTCCTCAAACGCATACTCATTCACTAAAAACAGCTTCATGCAATATAGGTTAATATCCATTTTCATCCACCATAGATTTCGTTTGTGCATTTTTTTATTGTTAAAGAATCGCATCAGGGCGAGTAAAGCGAGAATCACCTTTTGAATTTCAGGGACGCCCATGTAACCAAGTTGCCGCCCATCCACCTCAAGTGCCCAAAACACACCCACAACCCCTGCTGCCTCAAGCGCTATCGCAAACGCTATAAAAAGATTTGGATTAAGAACAGTAATAAAAAGAACAGTTCCAGTGAAGAGGGAAGATCGAGGATCTTCCGCATGGACACCGCGACCTCCGAGGACTTGGACAAAGAGGTTGAGCAGGGCGAGTCTGGAGAGGAAGAGGGAGAGGATGCATCAAATGCAACGGCGGCAGCCCGAGGAGAGGAGGAGAATGAGGATGAAGAGGAGGAAAAGGAGGAGGACCCAAGTGACTTCTACATGGATGATCGGATGAGTGAGATGAAGACGGTGGCACATCTCTTCGCCAATGCTCATGGCATCCTAAATAACTCGAGGGAGTTTACCAACTATTCCATCATCCTAGTATCTGCAGGAGAGCAGAGGAATGATGGTGAAAATGAAAAGGACTTTAAGGTTGGAGAAAAGGAAGAGGAAAATAAGGATGAAGCTATGGAATAGCAATACTAAATTCTATGTCAACTGAGGCATCTTTTCACTCAACTTCATCTCGCCTATCCCAAGTGCGAGTAAATTCGACTCCTCTTTTGGGTTGAGTATTCCTACTCAAAATTCATGCAAAGTTGCTAGCCTCCTCCCATCTGTCTTGTACGTCAGGTTACCCTCACCGCCTCTTCCACCCTCACCGGTTTATAGAGCTGTCCTATCGGGTGCCCACATGAAATCTCCACTTGTTGGTTAGGCTGCAGGATGGAACACCGCTAGTGTTATAAGCACCCCGGTGTTATGTAGGAAATCCCAACATTAACCTCTGTCTGTTATGAGGTGGAGAAGGCTGGTTTGATTCGCCACTAGACCTGACTAGGTAGATGTTCTGTTTTGGAGTTGCGGTAATGGTATCCAGAAGGGAGACGCAAATACGTCACAGTGGAAATCCGAGGCGTTGGTTGCCATGTCTCATTCTACCTCTCCGCGTGCCATGTGGACAAAGAAATGGGTCAGGGGGCAATCAATACTAGCACGGTAAATGGAGCGTGGGACGTCAAACCCTTGCGTACCCCAGCAACCAAACTCGCTGCTAACACCGCCCCCTCATCAACAGCCTTCAATTGGGTCAATGTGAACACTTCCCATGGTAATTAGGCTTTCATCTTCCCACGTGGGTCACACATGAGTTAGTGGGAATATCAAAGCGCCGTTGTGTATCACAACAGCTTAGCTGCAATGCCTTTGAGCCTTACACTCGTCCCACAATCCTAACACCTCTGCAATTTGATTGGAATTGGTCAAAGCTAGTCCCTTTGAAGTCAGTTGTTAACTTCAAGGGCATCTTTGTTGATGGTGGTGCAAAGTCAGCCATTACTAAGTCGGTCAAGCGACTGTGCAGAACTGCGGTCCGGCAGTCGTTCCTTTGGCGTGAGCTCGTGCTCTTAGATCACTTGAATGCACTTCTCTGACACAAATCGTGAGAGTGTGACCTCAGGGTTCGAATGCAGTAGATGGGTTAATGATTAACGGTGACTTGAGTGAAGCGTCCGCAGACTTCTCTGAGAACGGAAGAAGCAGATAATGTAATGCCGACATAAGGAAGGGCTGGAGTCCAGTGGCGCGACCTGATGCCGCCAGATAAAGGCACAATCGCAGAGAGTTACTTGCCCTTGTATAGAAGTTAGGCAGAAATGGTTGAGCCTATCTGGTGGGATGGAGCCATTATCATGTTATGCCCGGTGGTAGACGCGAAACAAACCTGAATCCGCCTTTGTCGATGAAATGCTTAGAGAGAGGTGGAATACACGTTGGCAGACCACTTGCATGTCGTGGACTTTCTACCCAAATCTTTAACATTGTTGCTACCCTTTTAATGAATTCCTTGACAAAAGTGGCAACTTTTTCGTCCCTTACCATTGAAGGACTAGAGGGTTCCTCTTTGGGTTATCTTTACTTTAGACCGTCTGGCTTGCTCTAAATGTGTGCAATTAGTGAATTACGGATCATGCTGCAATTCTTGCCACTTAATGCCGAAATGCAATTTATTCGAGTACCCGTGGTTCTTAGTAAATAAGTTGTGACCCTCCAAGGCCTCCCCGAAGATCAAAGAAGTAACACTCGGGAGGAATATGTATTGTTGACGTTGAGGAGGGCTTTGATGATGCTGGCATGGTCCAGAGGCTAGGTCTGCGAAACCAAAACGTAGGCTTAAGTAGACAATCAACGTATTCCATAGTTCCTTCTACTTATTTGAGAGTCGTCCTCGGCACTCCTCGTGGCGAACCTTCCACACCAATTGTCACACCGTAATCGGTGCAGAGGAATCCAGCATTCACGAGCCAACTGTACCAGTCATCAAATTTCTTTGCAGCTAAGAAGATATTTAGCCAAAGCGTTGTTGATTTTCTCTTGGCAATCCTTACAGGCTCGTCCTATAACGAAACTAAATTTAGCCACGAGGTATTGTGCTTGGCCATTTCGTATGCACATCGCTAACAGTGGGAACACTGCCCTGAAGGCAGAGCTAAGCATCAAAGGACAGAATTTACCATAATTCCTTAAGAATGATGTCTCGCTCCCATTACTCCTTGCTACTTACTTCGCACTTCAGTATTCCCCAGCCATATCTGATGGGGATGCCACGCATTTGACACCGTAGACATGTCCAGACAGTTCACAGCATTCTTGGCTCAAGTTACTGAGAGCTATCCCCGAGACCACAAGACTGGGGTAGTAGCCGAAGGTGGACGGCACTTGTTACCCTTCCATTAGGGGTTGTTACAGCGTATACGCCTCTTCCACCCGGTGAAGTCAACCACCCAGGATAATTGTCATTTAAGATCGAAGTTGCGTTCCGCTTACACTGCTGTAGCACCCCAAGATTCCCTTGAAGACGAAAGAAGACACAATGCTCGTTCAGGATATGCACTGTCGACCTACAGAGGGGCTTGTGGCTACTGGCATAGCTCATGTGTCGATGGTGGAGACAAAGATGGGCCATCACCAAAAGAAAGACTTTAACAAACAGATAGTAGGAACAGGTGCCCTTAGTGGGTTTGCCTCGGCCAATTTATGCTCAGGATTAGACGGACTCATTTAATCACATCATTTTCTCAGTAACGGATCATTCGACTGCTTTATTGGGTCACGGACCCTCCTTTCTGAAATAACCATGTTTGAAGAACATGTTTGCGCTCCCAAAATGCTATTGGAGTGCATAAAAGGCTTTCTGACACTTTCGGTAAATGCGAATGCTTCCTAATTTGCAAAAGCAAATTTGATATGCTCAAATACCTCCAACTATTATTGCATTAAAGTGGAAGCTCAACTTCACCCCTTGAAACATACGAGCTTAATAATTGCCTTTTTGATGTTGATTTGATCACTCACTGAACGCCAATCAAAGGCTACTCCCTTGAAGGGATCACGTTGAGCCTCACCTAACGGTAGTCAGGCTGGGGGGGTTCTGTACGCAAGTACCACGAAGCAATTCGCACGTACCGCCCACGTGTCGGCGTTTAGTCGAGCTCAGCAACCAATCGCATCGGAGTGTTTACTCTAGTGCATACAGAAATGTCGAAAATCGATACGTCTGGCCATTAGCCGCCTTGACTTCACACACACACGCACGCTGCCTCACACAGCCGGAAGATATCGATCGATTTGACGCGTCCCAGTTTGAGGAGTGTAGGCTTAGCCGGCCATTTGCCTCAACTTTGATCAGTGTGACGTATCGGTGATTTCGCCTGATCCACCATGACAACTAAGGAGGACACTAAAACGGAGACTTTCTTTGTAGAGGCAATGAAAAGGGATAGTACAACTTCGTCATTTGTTGTTCTTCCAAAGCCTCCACGACGGGTAAGTACAATTCCAATTCCTTGTATCAGTAGAATTTTCTCCGGACACAGACTGTTTTTAAAGCTATGCTTTTAAACTTGTAGCCCGATCGTGGAGAACGCTCTGCATCGGCGCTTGACCTGAGGGTAAGCCAGAACTAACAGTTCCATTACCTCACTACGCCTTCCTTGAGTCTATTTACTTACATTTCTATATTCCTACGCTTTCTAATTCAACTGACATTTTAACATTATTGACAAATCAAGTTAAAATGATAATGTTTGAAATTTGTGTCCACTATCATTTCTAAAAATGTTGTTTACATTAGACTGGAACTGCAAGAAAACGGTCCTACTCTGGGGGTGAGGATGAAGCTAACGGCGCTTCCAGGAAAAAGATTGCAAAGCGTAAACCAACTGATCAGGAATTGGCACTTAACGTAAGTTGGGATGCATATTAGACTGTGTTTCAAATAATGAATTTACCCTTGATGTTATTTTGGTGGAAAGGGTCTTGAAGCAAACTCTGGTTCAGCTTAATTAATACACCTTAAAGTCTTTTATTGCAAATGATAGTTATTAATTTTTTCAAACAAGGCAACGGGCTAGTACTGGATGTTAGTTTTTCTAATGTGTTGTAGTTTTTTATCAAACAACTGGCACTTGAATTGTTGGATCGGCGTCTAACCATCGTTCAACAGCCTCGACATCGGCTAGCTCAATTGGAGGCTGCTTGTAGGCGTCAATTTCCTGCCTTCAATGAACGACAGATTCGTCTTAAGATTCGAGGTCAACTGAAATTGTATAGACGGAATTTGAAGAAAGCTGAGGAACGAAAACTGACTAAACCGAATACACTTAGTCAGCCAACCTCGGCATTTGAGTGTCCCCCATTGACCTCAATTGATCAGAATCCCAGCTACCTCGCCTGCAATCCTAATGCTGTTTGGATGGCTCGTCGAGCTTTGGCCAACGAACGCAAACGAGGAAAACCACTAATTGCCCCTTCAACAGATGCCTTGCCTCTGAAACCTATCAATGACTGGCAGAATGTGAGCACATTAGCAGAGCCTATTGTAATCAACAGACCTTCCCCTGCCATTCGACCGGTAAGTCTTAACAACCACTCCATTGTTTGCAGGATAGCCTAGAATTAAGGAGCTCATTAGTGTACTGCAACATGCCCATCTGCCCTAGAATACCCTTGGTTGATAAAGTCATTACTAGTCAAATGTGAAGAATCGGTTTCGCATTACATCTAGAATTCGTGTTTGGCAAGTGGGATAGGCACAACAGAACCTACTTATTCGAACGCTTCCTTATCTCTTGCTCCGAAGAGGGTTCAGTCGAATCCTCCAGTGTCTACTAGCCTGCCATCACCACTCGCCAGTGTTGCTTCACCTACAAAACCCATTCAAATGAATAATTCTGCAGTAATGCCCGCACCGCTGAAGACCCTCCTTGAAGCCAATAAAAATATCAAACCATCAGAACCCACTACTAATCTCACAGATTTTTCACTTGTGAGTTATTATTATAATTTTTGAAGAATTTTTTTGCAAAAGCTTAAGCTTGAAAGCGTTTATGTGAATGTTTTGTGAGTGTGTGTCAGGCATCTATCCGACAGATTCGAGATTTGTAGTCTATGGGGCAATACCAAAAGCATCACTTTTGTCGACTACAGAGGGAGTTTGAACAATTTCGATGTGTATATACAAAATATTCTACAATTTTGTTATCCTTTAAAAGCTATTTAAAGCCACGTTTTAGGAAGTCTCTGAGTGGCGATGATATATCACCAGCATGATTTATTACCCAGAGAAATGGGGCTTCATTTTTTGCATTTTTTTACCCCTTGAAGCTCAATTCTTCCAACGGAGCGGACAATTCAATTGGTCAAACACCACAATCACGCCAGTTGAATCAGACTTGGCCGCCTTCAATTTCTAATACCCCCACAGATGCATCGGCCTGCATAATTGGTAGCTGTCTCCGTTTGGCGGCGAACTTTCTGCTTCAGAGTGCCACATATTTTGAATCAAAGAATGCATCACTCCCCGACCTAAATGCATCCCTTCCACCAACATTACTTCAACCTCCCAACCTCTCGCTGATCATGAACCCAATGTTTGGCAGTAATCTACCTCCAATGCCACCGCTGGGCACAACCAGTGCTCCGTTCTCCGATGTCGCCCTTGTTTGTTCAACACCTACCATTATTTCATCCCATCCTCCTTCCTCAGTCGCTCCCTCAGTGAGTCATCCTGTCACGACCACTACCACCTAACTGGCACCCTCGTGATGTTGTTTCTGGTGAATTTATCTAATTCCTGTTTATATCTCGCTCATTTTCTTAATCTTTAATGCTTACATTCAATAAAAATAAGTAGTTTTCATTCGGGTTTGATGAATTAAATGTTTTATAATGGAGACTCGTTGACTTCTACACTTCCATTGAGTAAATGAGAAAATATAAATTACGTTTTTTTGCTCACATAATGAATAAATAGAACTAATTTGTTTTGGTAATAAGTGGAGACACGAGTAGTGCCTTTAAATGGCTCTTGAATGTTTGCATTTACATTTTGCTACTTTTGGACATCGACTTTAATGAGGAAGACTTTCTTACCTTTCTCGATTATTCTACTAATGGGACTTGTAGAACCGTTGAAAGTAGCTCGAGTGCTGCATGGGCATTATCCTTTGAAGAGGCATTCCTTCTGATCAGTTACGACAAAACAGTTGGCACAGGGCGTCAAATACTTATTTCTTGACAATGAACTGTAGAAACCGAGAGTCTAGGGCGAGAGCGAGACATGTCAGCCCCATGGAGGTCTAGTCAATGGTAGGGTTAATTTGAGGTGTAAGGGTCGTTTCCATGTCCGTTCACCTCCAGCATGGCTTGCCATGTGCATTGGGCCGATGAAACGAAGGTTGCACGGTCATTGGCCATCCGCAACACATAGGGGGAGGGGGGAGGCCAATTGACCAATTAGATTCGAGGTGCATGTCATGACGCCTGCAATGGCAGCTAAGGTAAATGGGTGTAAATAAGAGAAGTCCGATGATCATCACAGCAGAACAAAACATCTCCATTCCTTTTAATGTTGTTAAAAAGCCTGGTGTTTCAGATTGTGCTTATTTTACTTAAATACCCTTTTAAGTTCTTCAACAGGAGGGTTATGACGGAGGCATCAGCGATGCTACGATAGCTATAAGGTACCCCAAAAAAAAAAATGAATGAAAGAAGAAATCACTGAAACTAGCTATGCTATTTTCAACTGAACCCGATTTCCTAGACTGGAATCGAAGGACCTCTAAAATTAGTCATGTTACAAATTGCCCACTAATACTACCATAAATTATAGTAGTAAGTGCATGTTTTCAATGACGATTATATTTTTTATACCTCACTTAGAGGAGTCGAATGGAAATCCCTTTTACATCACCCTTCATTAATACTGTCTTTGCTCTGAAAATTCGGCAAATTTCTACCAGAGGATCTAATAAGCGGATATTCAAAAGTAAGGTGGCTGGGTTTTTGCTATTGCAAAGGCTGGCCAGTTAAAGGCAATAGTGAAGCCCAAAGGACTGCATTCAATCGCACCAAATCCGATAAAGCAAACAACTAGTTCAACAAAGTGTAGCGATATCTTCATGTCTGCAATCTATCTAGGCTAAGGGTAGCAAGAGACCGCTACGAAATTTGTAGGCTAGGTAGAGAAAAAGTCACTTACCTCACCTGAGAAGGCCAACTCGGTAGCCGCAGCAATGGAACTCGTAATTCTGCAGCCACAACACCAAAATAGAGCCGAATTCGGGAACTATAACTGCCTAACTATTATATGTAGGGCAGGTTTTTAGGATCTGAAAGAGAAAATCTTTTGCATGGAAAGATGGACCTTGGTCTTTTAATTTGTTGTGAATGCAAGTTTAAAACAGTTCCGCAAATCAGGTCTTAGGGGTTGCTGTCAATTGCTCTGTCTTTTGATGTCAGTAAGATAGTTCGTTGAGGAAAATCTCCATTGTCCAGCCTCGACTAAAGCATAATTACACAAAAATAAACTTTATGCTTGATTTGTCAACAGAAATAAGTGTTTGCCCCATGCTGAACTTTTAAAAGTCACCTAGCTTCCCAAGGCTTGCTTGAATACGAAAGGAGACATATAACTCGGGCAGAATATGTTGGACTTGGAGCTTCTGGCATGCTCCAAAGGCCTTCTTCTCCTGCAAGGGTACAATGGCGGGGCCTTAATGTTCGCGAAATCAAAATTGAAAGAGTTAAACAGGCAACCAAATTTTTGCACTCCTTTTTCCAACGTCGGAAGTTTTATCTCTTCTCCAGCCGAACAGTTCCTTTATAAACGGCTGGACTCATTAATTTGTAATGTCGCTACACTGCGCTATAAACTTCTTTGAGCTGTCCCAGTTAGGCCGTGGTCAAGCGGTGCTTGCCCAATGCATGCATTGCTAAGACCTTTTATCTGTAGCCTTTCATTTGGTAGATGGATTCAACCTGAGATGATTTCCGTGGATGTGCATGCCTTAATCCACCTCATCACCGCCCTTTTTTCCTCATTCGAGTACATTCTTGGTTGGCCCTCCTTTTCGCGCTAGCTGAGGAGCACAAATGGCGCAGCTATTCAACACGTGAGGCGATGCTGTCAAAGACATCATGACAATGAGTGACAAAGTTATCAGAGGATAGTCTCCGTATTGACACGTGTGATACGGCTGATAAGTTATCCCTCGAAGTGGTTCGGAACTTCAAAAATGTAACTCTTTTTACCATTTATGTGAGGTTGCCTGGAATTGCTGATTTGAAACTTCATTTACCACCCATTTCAAAACACGCTCTTGTCTGCATCAAACGCCGTCCTAGTTTGGACGTGTCAGCGCATGTCTTGACGTTAAGCAAACCATGGATCCATCGTGTTCTGAAACCAGCGCTAAGCCAAAGAGCAGGTGGTGAAATGACCCCAACTTTGCCTACTCGTGCAGTACCGAGGGTCCGGTCACTAGGCCTTATCCAGTGACATATGACGCCGTCCAAAAGGGTACGAGGAATTGTGCAGGAAAGCGCAACTTGTTCCACCGCCGAAAGTCCTGGCTCCTTGTCTCCCCTTTCACCCTCCTTCCCACTGATGGCATTCCCCAACTGACAGGTAAGGACCGAATAACCTATTGAGAATTCACTACGTACTTTGGACAAATCCTCTAGCCATCTGTCAAATCGGTAGCTTCTCAATCATCTAGATTTCTTTAAACTGATGAAACTGATCAGTTTAACTATTTACTTGGCCAGTCAGTAGCCAAGTTCACTGATCCAAATGGGGAACACCGGATTGGTCACTTTGATGCCACGCTTGTGCCTATTTTAAGGCACGTCACCCTCTCGCGACATAGCAACAAATAGCCATCTGGTCCATCTTATTTGATTTCACCCCAAAAACCTTTTGATAACATAGCTACCTGTTTTAATACCAAATTCCACATGCACCCAAGTCTGTGAGTCGCACTGCAGAGTGAGCGAGGCAGCACTTAATGCATAGGATGGGCTACACGTCCAGCATATTTTCATCGTCGTCTCTAGAAAGGTTAGGCTGGAAGGATTATCCTGCTAGTTTTTTTTTTTTTTTTCACAGCCCTTTCTTACTTGCATGACATTAGCACCCTTCCAGTAAAAGGTTACGAGAGGGATGTGCCTTAATCGTTTTGTAAGCTTATCAAGTGTTCAAATATCACGTTCACTCATCGGTGCAATTTCTACAATTACAGATGCATTGACACAGTTTCCACAACCAGCTTTTTATTCTCAGCTGTGACACATTTTTGCGTAAATTCTACTTGATACCACAGTATGAAGCCTTTGATGGAAAGTGAGCTGACACCCAACTGTCGAATCTCTGTGCATGCATAGACTCATATTTTGAATTAACCATAGGACCTAAACTATTGACTAGAGCCACTTAACCAAAATGCTTCTCTTTCTTTTATGTCTGCCCTGTCCCTTGGTGCCTTAGTTTCAAACGTGTTGAAGCTGAGTAAATGAATAACAGGAACAACGGTAGGTGAATAAATGGTGATATTTTAACCTTTCCACTACCTCTCAAAAGGTTACCCAATTTCCTCCAACTTCAAGTTAATCTCAGTGTGGTTTAACACGACGGTGCTGGAGACAACCCCATTTCCATCCAGCAGTGCTATTTATGTCAACAAGTCGACATTCAACCTTCTCGCCCTTTGCAGAGCTCTGCCCTCAAGGGGGGGAAAAAAAGGAGGTTGGAGGCTGCCAACACGTGCCTGATTCGCACTCCCCTCCCTCACTCTCTCAATCCCTTCCCTATCATCAGTCTACCCTGGAATTCTATGGCTGACCTTTGCTAGACGAGGCAAGGTCTGACCTTAGCCAAAAGGTAGATTTTTTTGGCTGTTCACCTGAAATTGTTCTCCTCGGCTAGTGCAAGAATCGGTGAGTGTCGACGCCGTTTTCCACAATCTTGATCTCATTTGTCTCTCAAGGGTGGGAGGTATCAATCAGACCCATTTTTTTGGAAATTAAACTGATTTTTTTTCTTTCCGTCAGTCGAAAAATATCGGTAATTCGAGTACACCGAAAGAAGAGGTTTGCTGGGCTGCACAAGACTCCCGTGGAACAAGGAAGGAATTGAAACTCTGTAATAGGAGGACATCGCATAAGATATGTACCACATTGAGGATGTTATAGCACTCTTAATTTATGTTGATCAAATGTATGAAGCACAGAACTACTTGAACACAAAGGCAACTTTGATGGTGCTTCCTTAGGCGGCACACATCAGTCGCTAATAAAGTTGACGTTTTGTGCAGTGACCGCTCATTTAATAATTTTAGCAGGCTGAGTGATTTGCTGACTTCCCTCAAAATCTTTGTGTAAGTTCTGCAAAGTGGTGTAGCAAATTAGGAGCGATTGGTATAAGTGTAGTGCCCTGCGACTTCTCTGAAGACAATTTGAGGGAACAGGTATTGTTGGCATCGAAAAGGACCCGGGGCTACTGTCACAGCATGAAGGTGGAATTGAGGAGCCTCAGTGTAGCCCATCACCAAATATGAGGATTAATTAAACAATTAACTTATCATAGAAGTAATATTTGTGGTTGTCTTTAATTTAATTCAAGGAAAATTTTGATTGGATAGGATCAACATTTGTTTAGAAGATTAGTGTAGGCTGTTAAGGTTGTTGCTATAGTTACAAAAGAACAAAACCACTGAAGATTCTTATTTTTATGAGTTGAATGAGAAGATTTATAAATTGAAAACAAATGTTTCCGTCCAAAGCGGTGGCGGACACAATTGAGCGGCCGACAATTCAATGCCCCTTTGTGTGTCAGTTGTGTGGGCGGATCTCAGGTGCTTGTTGCCCATAAACAGAAGGTTATAACAAAAGGAAGGAAGCAGTTTAGTGGCTTTGCAGTGATAGGTAAGTATAAATGCTTTAATAGTCCCATCAATAAGGGATGAGCGCAGGAAGGCATTCTTGTGTACCGAGAGAAATGTCAGTTGGGTTTGTGGGACAGATATAAACAAGCCCACGTTGCACCGCTACACGTTCCATGCCACACTGCCTCAGTAGACGTCCAGTTAGGAGTTTGGCAGTGTTGGGGAGTGCTGGAGCCCACAATGTATTTAGTTCTTTGAGAATCGAGTTTGCAAAATAAGTTGTATGGTTTCAAACTACCTTCACTTCAAGCAGTAGATTAAAATTTTGGAATGGTGTAAAACGTCGGGAATTGTGAGTCCCCTCAGATGGTGCTTCGTTAGGTAGATGTGGCTAGATAGCATTAAATAGGGGACAAATTGGCAAAAAGGAAAGGATACAAAACCATTTTTACTTAAATTACTCTCCTTTTTGGGTCGGTGTTCTTGCGGCTAACGTTGGAACTTGATGATGACTAGCACATTGCCCCTTTCCACAACACGTTTCCCAAATGGGGCCGAAATTTTAGGTCCAGTAGAATTGCTAAGAGGATTCAGTGACGCTACCGTCAAATGTCTCTTCAGTTGCATTAAAATACAATGACTGATGTGGTCGATTGAATGATGGGCGTTTTTTTTCCCACAGGAAGAACTGTTTTTTGGTGGCTGAAGCCTCGGATGTGACCAAAGAGAGCACCAAGGGCGGCAATCGAAAGGGGAGAGGGGTTTTGCATTGCGTTAGTTGCCCATTTAATTCAATTTTTTGGTATTGAGGCGACTTATTGCTTCGGGCCATACCATTAGCCTCCAAGCCCTACTATGTGTCAAATGTATGCATTCTGTCTTAGTATTATTTCCTCATTCGTCCTCAGGGAAGTCTGGAGACGCTACAATGGTATTTTACTGTTCTATGGTAACAAAAGACACTATATGCTGTGGTCATCATCACCAATCTAACACTGGCAAGGGCTCTAATTCACTGAAGGATGAGGACGTCGACAAAAGCGATATTACATAGCATTTAGAGCAGTTCCCATTCGCTTAATCATCTCAATTTAAGCGGCTATTCTGATGGTACAAATTCTCGGTGCAACAATTCCTGTGAAAAAAAATGATTAGATTATGTTTAGTCGGTAAGAGAAGTTAACAATACCGGGAGTAAGGGGTGAGGTTACAGTTAGAATTACTATTGAAGACACTACAATGGTTGGATCATTCGAGCCACCATGTAGTCCTTACCAATGCCTTTGGCATTCCGATTTAGCAATTTGTTTAAAAGTCTATTATGCTGTCAATTAGCTTGTAAAGACTGAATGAAAATCGAAACCATAATAAAAAGTGTGATCCTTAAAGTAATTGTCAGTGATGTTGCCTCGCCGGGCTTACGATTGTGCCGATAATTGTTTAAGTCGGAGCAGCAGCAATTCACTCCCCAATCTCCTGGACGATAGCCGAGAAGGTGGAGTAATTGTCCCAGATTCATGTGGACACCCATTAAATTGTGTACTTGGTTCTTGTCGCCTGGACAAAGTACGAAAGGCGCCTGATCACCTATTTTAAGCTTCATTTGGCTTTAAACTGGGGCAAGTTGGAGGTCATGTGACAAGGCGCAAGGTCACACAAGGCACTTACAAATAGCAGACAGGATGAATTGGAGTGGGTTCCCTATTCCCTCCATTCACCTTTCAGTACATCCATACGTTCATATTAATAAGATGAGAAGACTTATTTTCACTGTATCAGAGGTTGTTTAATGGGTTGGACAGATGTTTAGACCCAACATATGGAAGGGTGTGGAGGAAGCTTTGGACAAAACAAAACCCTACTGTGGCTCACTGACTCCACACGTATCTCCAAGCGACCACTGGAGGGGATTTGGTTTACTTCCAACCGAGGTTCACCCATTGCCAAAGCGTGTATCTTTTTTAGAGAAAACAAATCGCTCTAATTGAAATCTTGTTTCCATAAAGCAACTGCAAAGTAAATTATTGTTTGGAATACTGGCTGGAGTTGGAGACTGTCTTGATGGTTGCTTTGCTCTCATGCCAAGTTCGTCACCTCTAAAACCACTCAACCCGCGACGTCAATTCGGGTGTCATGGGAAGGCATTCGGCTGTTAAATAGTGCTTTAATGTTACCATTAAGCAAGAATGAATGGGCTCAGTATCATACAAAAGATGACAACTGTTTACCTGATTTTAACGACTTAAAGGAAGAACAGTTGTCCGAACCCGTTCGTTGCCATTTTTACCTTGCTTATTATCCAACAAATGACATTTACAAACCAATATATACTGACAAAAGACTTTCTCGCTCCCTGGCGTATAACCCGAGTTTGACTCCAGATTGAAGGCAATGCGAAATTGTTCGTTTAACTCTCCGTTCTGCCATCACACGTTCGTTAGGCGGCCTTTAGCCACTCCATTCGTCGGCAATGCTCCTTCTACTCGAGCCTTATGCCGTCTTTCGTCTTCAGGAAAGTCTCGACGCACTCTATAGAATTTATCATCTACTCACAGTGTTAATACATGTGTCAACTACCGCTTCACATTGTCATGTTTTTGCATAACCTCTTATCCTATGTTGAGGTAAAGATCACGTTGTTCACGGTAACTCATCTCGAAATTTTCGTGGATCTAGTGCCGTTGGTGATTCGAATCTTTTGTGTACAACTCGATTGCCAGTATCTGCTGTTGGGTGAATTCGTGCCACCTTAACGACTCTCCAACCATGCATATATTTGACCTCGACTCTCTGAATCTGGGCGGAATGTCCCACTTTATGTCAAGCGCTACTCTGCTGATTTCACTCTTTATTTAAACTCCCAATTGACTCCCAATCGGGAGGAGAGTTTGGGTGGTGTTAAAAGCAAAGATTGGCCCAAAAAAATTGCCAGGAACTTGTCAGCTACTATTTTAACCACCAATCCTTTGGACTTGCAAAAAGCGCTTTCACCCGGTGCTAAAACAGGAGTCAAAGGACGGTTTCCCTTAGTCCTGCCCCTTGAATAAATCCACATAAGGTTCAGCCACATTAGTTTAAGGTAAAAGTGTGGGTCTTGGGCGCACGAGGCAAAAAAAAAAAGAAAAAACATTTTGGGCTGGAGTTACGGAACATCAAAGAGTTCTAAATTGTCCAATAAGAACCGATGGTTTCAAGTACTCTCCCAAGTCCTGGGATTAATACAAGTGGACTTAGATTCGCGGTCATTTGTAATTCCGACGATTACCACCTCTGATAAAACTTTCTGACGTAAAGCTCCAAAAAGTCTTTTCTTTAATCTTAATAAACCTAAATAGCCGACTTATTTCGTCTACTGAAGCAAAGTGTGCTCGCACCGACTCACTGGTCAAGCTGGTAAAATGGTAAATTCACTCGGCTTCTCGGCACCAGTGGCAAAAAAGCATTTCTATTCTTGTCACCCTCTTGGATGGATGAAAAGGGAAATAATCAGTGCACACTAGTCCAATCATGTTTGTATTTCGCGTTTTGTCAGGGCAAAATGAGGCATTGGATCCCAAGTCTCGGTGCTTGCAGAGTGATAAAACTTGAAGTCGATTAATAAGTTGGTTGATGACAATGAGGTGCTCCGACATTGTACCTTCACGAAGTAAGCTAACTTTTGGGCTATTTCAGTAGTCCCAAGCCCTAGTGGAAGTCGCAATGCGTCTCATTGGTGGCAGCGAATGGAGGACTTGGTCTCAAAGGACCTCTATCCTGATTTTCTGCAGCTAGACGATAAATATTATGGAGGCGGAAGAAGTGCATAAGCTGCAGGAAACCTCGTAACAACTAAAGCAACACTAACCGTGAACCATCTTGGGAGAGTTTGTGAAGGGCTGGCCATGGAACCTCTATGAAGGTGCCAATCAAGTGAACATGTGATACCTCAACCACCTCTCTACTGACTACACAAAACTCAGACAGACATGTCTGAAAAGCACTGAAGTGAGAAAAAAGTTGACACAAAACTCTCCCCTTTGGGGAACCATTGTTAAGCCCCGTCCTTTGGTGTGAGACTCTGCTTTTGGGTCAGTGCTCCTACGACTGGTGATAAACACCCATGATGAAAAGCACATTCCCTTGTCCCCAAACTTAAAATCCATTTGAATTGGCAAAAGGAATTACTGACGTTGCAGTCAAGCACCGTCTTTGCTGCATAAAAATCTGATCACTGGCACAGTTGTTTCGTGGGTTTTGGCTCCAACAGCACCGATTATGTTGTGAGAGCTGAGGTGGGAGGTCAATCAAGAGGAGCATTAGAAGCAACGCTCAAAATGGGAGAGCGGCTATATGAAACGTTGATTGTTTGTTTAACGCTCGGTTTTAGTAAAAGGGGCGGCTTGGGGACTGCGTCATCGAAAATTCGGGTCATGTAAGTAGATCCAAGCCCTACATATTCTGCCAACGTGTTATGTCTACTTTCCTCTTCAGTGGAGTTTAGGGGAGTCACTCAATCAATTGGTATTTGCAACCTTAATTGGGAAATAATTCAGCAATTTTGTCAAAAATTTTGTTCTTTAAAATCCGCATCATATGGAAATGACTGTAACGTGATCTCTCCACCTGATCAAGGCCTTCAAATCTCCAGAAGAACGGCATAGCTCTTGCTAAATTAGCTCAACTTAAACGAATGGAGCCTCTCTACATAGTAGCTGAGACATATCCGGTTGAGGAATTGAAAATTCACCTTCCTTCAACCTCGGACAAGCTCTGACACTTCTTTACATCACTCGTGATTAGCACACATTTGCTTAGTCGAATTAACTGCATCATAACTGGAATCAGGCTTACTAGACTGGTTCAGTGGCTGAGCGGTTCATTTTATTTCGCTCTAGGGAGTGGCAAATTGGGGTTTGAACATTTAAAACCAGCCACCCAACTGACAAATTTTGAGGCGCATTATGCGTGGGGATTTATTCGTTGTGGTTTCTGCAGTTCAGCGATCGGTGCGTTGATAGACAGGGAGAAGTTATTATTCACCTGCCTGCAGTGGGAAAGGTGAGTTGGTAGGAGCCGCTCGTGAATGAAGTGGGAAATTCGCAGAACAAATGCATTGCATTCATTGAATGCCACCTTTATAATCCAATGGAAATAATATCATGCAATTACGAAGGTATGAAAGACTGGCGGGAAAAACAAAATTCCATTCCTCGAGCGCTCTTAATGGAATCATTCATTAAAAGCAGACACGTTTGACAGAATCGTTGCTTCTCCCATCCTCCTTTTTACCGTGCTTCTACGCCTTTTCTGTATGCGAAAGAACCAAACAAACGAACAAGCAGAACGTCCGGATTCCACTCGAGCAGTCCTCCTTCCCATTTTAAATGCCACCACGAGCCCTCCGATTGGGCAGAGGCGTTGCCCCTGCCACTGATGCAGAGAGGTGCGTGTGGGCAAACAGCACGCGCTCCTGTTGGGAGTTGTGACAGCATTTATTGCTGGAATGACGCGACAGAGTGAAGAAAGCCACAGTCCATCGACAAACACTACCCAAGATGAGAAGGTGAGCACTGGCCATCCTCTCCGATCACGCACTCTACACGATCTCCTTCAACAACGCAAGCGGAGACGACTACGTAAACGCGCACGGACTCTTTTGAATCTTGTGGTGTGCCAAATGCTACCCCTCTTAATGCTCATTCTAGGCGTTGTCTTCTGTTTTGTTGGTGCTTTGGGCCACCTTCACCTCCTTCTCGCCTCCGGCTGTGTCCTCCTCATCTGTGCAGTTGGGTTTATTCTGCAGAGCTGTTTTTGGAGTCGCTCTCAGCCCAACAAATTCACAATGAACGAAATTCTCAGAATGGCAGCCATGGAGGAGTCCCATAGTGGTCAGAAAAACAATAAGACTAACGGCGAGATGGAGACAGAAGAGGTGGAGAAAGGAAGGAAGCAGGAGGCAAGTGTTACAGAGTCCCCTCAGCAGCCGTCTCGGGCGTCTGTTGGACTTCTCGAGGTTCGACGACTCAGTTTGGCCATGACTCGCGTTGCCAGTGAGCTCAGGAATGCGGCTAATCAACGTGCAGTTGGTATGGGACCCGCTAGCCTTGCTCGAGGTCTTTCTTTTGGTGGACATCCGACCCACATAGGCCCTATGGACTACGGGAGAGGCACCATCAATTGGTATGGCAACTTTACCGGCTCAGAACTCACCCACATGCGACGTCTTTCACAGTGGCAAAATTTTACATAGAATAGCTCCACACAACCCATTTTTCAGGTCCCTGATTTTCCCCACTTACAAAAAAAAACCCACTTTTATCAGTTATCGTCTTCTTCTTTACTGCAATAGACGATTCCTTGAGGGATTGGTATAATAAATTACGATTTAATCCTTCCAAATTTGTCAGTTCCTCTGCCACAGCAGTAGCTTACTGTGCATAGACAACCTGCTGTTTTGCGAATCCTCCGATTTCTTTCAAAATTGAAATAGACCTCCTGGGACTCGTTTAGAACACAATCATGATTAGGTTATGGGAGCAGCATGGTTCGGAGGTGGGCGTTACCTTTCATGCCTATGCATCTGCGTGGGCCGGTCTTTTGGAAGATTGACTGAACCCTCATCGTGCCTGACACTCGTTATTTATGATCACGACCACCAGATCCACAAGTCTGCCTGCATGGCACACAAGAACCCTCAACCACCTACCCTCTCCAATTTTCCCAACAGAAATGGCTTTATACTGAAGTAGCTTCCTTATTTTCTCGGCCGTAAAATTGCTTAACGAAAAAGCGCCGATACTTTCGCTTTGCTGTTCAATCGCCGTGTCAAAGTGAAGCCAATTATTTGGTTACATTGAAATGGTATCTCCGTTCCACAGCCGCACAATGAATTCAATTGGTTGGAGTTAAGTCCAACTTACCTATCCCCTCGCACTTAACCACTTGGTAGACCGCATGCGTGACGCATGGTTTGAAGTTGATGGCAAACGTTAATGCGACGTAACAGCGAGTCAAAAAAGAAATTGAGCGTTCCTGCTCAATTCGAAGTGTTACGTGGCCAACCGACATCAATCAGAAAGGATGAAACTTCTCGCTATCCCTCTCCCCCGAGTGGGATTTTACAACCGCCACATCCGTCTGTTTCACTCACCCCAGTTCAAGTTATAAAGTCGTGGAATTCCAATCAAATGTTGGCTCGTGTACTTCCGGTACTCGAGTCTGTAAACGTCGTTCTCCACTATAAACACTTAAATATTAGCAAAATATCAAATCGAAAATAGTGCTCACACCAAGCGGCTGCTAGACTCCCAAATACCAGGCGAAGTGTAATTCTCCTACATTCCGTTCGCCTCTACTTCAAGCTGTGAAGCCGTGGAACCCCAATCAAATGCTTCCCTAGTGTGCTATCACTAATCCTGATAGGACCGCGCATAGTTGAGTGTGAAAGCAACATCAGTCACATCAAGCAGCTGAAAACAAGTCATCTGGTTCTTTCAGGTGTCTACGAGACTTGTACTGCAACATTCCATTGGTAGCTTCAAGAACTGTGTCTAAGAGCTAGGTTGGATATCATCTTCACCTCCAATTTGTACCTATAAGCATATCACGCGGCCTTACCATATTCCCAAATCAGTGATGCTCCTAGAAGGGAGTTTTCAGAAGACCCCAAAGACCTTCCACCCAAAGAACTACCCTCTAGATGAAAAAGACGGTCAATCCTACAAGCATCTCTATCCACGAAAAGTAAAGGGTTTTAACTTGGATTTTACAAATTCCCCTTCGCGTATTTGCTTTCTGTAACACTGGGAGCGTCATCAACGTCTTCCATCAATCAAATCATCGAAGTTACAACACGGAAAAAATCTTATTTGATAAAAAATTCCCTACACGGTTGATGGCAATCCTTGGAGCTGATCAAGACGTCCCCATATGAAAACTCCACCATGTGCGTGCAAAACGCAGGGAGAAGTGAACAATTTGAGAAAGATGAGGGATGGTTGGCTGGTGAGATTACGATGAACGAGGAGGGGAAGAGAGACTATGTGAAGATAGCAAAACCTCCTCATTGACCACTTAGATTGAGTGCGTGCTCCAACTCCTGTCTGCGCTGGACCACCTGAAATGCACACAAAGCAGACATCGAGTGGCTTCATACATCATCAGACGCCGAACCATGATTTTGCAACCCATTATGGAATCAGCAAGTGTCTATAATAATAACCGCCTCAATTAAAGACAATGTTCTGGGGTTAAAACGATGCCCAAGATCTCATTCCAGCGCAAAACTCGACAAGCAGGACTGTGTCCAGTTGCATATAGCGACCAACGGGTCGCTTGAAAAAATCCACAACTTTGCAGTAAGGAGGAAACCATGCATCACATTCAGAAAAGAGCAACCACTGTATGTTCAAGCGACTCTAAATATCTTCAGTCAAGGGACTAGCAATTCAAAAAGCGTATTATCATTTAAACAACTTGGTAACACCACGATGGCCTTACCTGATAGAACTGGGAAGTGGATTCCTTGGCTCAACGCTTTCCAACCCATGTATTTGGAGTAAAAAATTAAGAACTGAGTCTGCAGTGTCTAATGAAAACCCTGTGGTTGTTTATTTTTGGCACCAAAAGGCTTCGAAATCATAACTTTTTGGGTCATAGTCAGATAAGATGCGTACCCAAATGTTCGGATAAATACGAGATTTAATCAGACAACTCCGATCAGAACAAAATAGAGTTCGTATAGCAAGCACAAAGCCTAATTAGATCTCGGTGAAGAAGGTGAATGTTTGACCGAAGCATAGATTGCGATTCATCTGATTATAAAAAAGAGCTCAGTAATGCCAGTGGGTGAAAATCTGTACTACCCATCAGGGACTGCTAATGACTAGCATAAATTATTTAGAGACTTGATCTAAGGACGAGGCAATAAAGCATAAGGCAGGTCCAAAGATCACTTTCCAGGTGAGTAGTGGAACTTATTAACCACTCCTTCTTGACTCATACCTTCAAGAATAAACTTGAATTCGAATGCCTTCGAAATAAAGGCAACGGTGAGAACAATTAAAGGGAAGTCAAAGCAGGCACTTAATAAAAATTCACCAATAAGATAAGCAATAACACATCCACAATGTCTCCGTACCAATAGCTGATATGAACCTCATTAGATCATAATATTAACAATAATCACCATTCACAGAGCACATTTGAGTCATTTACCTTCCCAACGCCTGTGAGAGTTTTTATAGACTCGACAGAGGCCCAATACAATGGTGGGGTTAGTCAAATGTTTAGTGGAGAGACGGAGCATAGAACAGGAAACAGAGAAGGTAAAAACGAGTTTAAGATGGAAAGTAGACAAACCCGGTTGTAGAGGTAGCGCTTCACAGCCTCATACACCCAGGAGGCGTCGTAAAAGTCTGCGTGGCGTTCCTGCTCCGGATGGCCGGGTGTAGCGTCGGTCATCTGCTGTAGGTCGTGCGACTGACTCGCCAGCCAGCGGGTTATGAAGGTGTGCGGATCTTGACTGAACTCTAAGTAGAACTCCCGATGGACTTTCATCTGGTTTATCTGTTCCACTAACTCGTGAATCTAAACGGTCAAGAAATTAGACTATGGTTAATCTAACGTCTCGCCTTGCGGTGACATTTCTAGATGCCTCTCATAGGTTGATAGGGCCTGGAAACGCTTGCTTATTACAATAATCACTAAAAATGTTAGTCTACATATTTCTTACTGGGAATAAAATCTATAAACATAGGGACACATATGATGAAACCAACGAAAGCAAGATTCCCATGTCGTCTGATTCGCTAAAACTGTACGAGTTAAATGACTAGTGATACATAGAACAGCTTACTTTGTTGTCGATCGCCATCAACTCCTGGTTCGATTGAGTATTTTGAAGATAGTTTTGTACCATTGATTTATACGCATCGTCCTGCAAGTGGATGAGACACAATTAGGGTTGGACCGAGACAAAACCGGAAAAGCTTAGGCGTTACGGCGTGAAATATGGACCAGCGACTGAGATTCTAGCAGAACTGCGCTAGCGAAATCTGAACGAGCAACTTTTAACACTGCTGCGTATGAATTCCAATACTTGACATCATTTTATGCGTCGACTTGAAACATTAAAGTATTTTTAACGGTCAAAGATTAAAGCTAGAACTGCGACTTACAACTTCGACTTCTATGTCATAACACAGAGTCTTATTGGGGTCCTCAGGATCATTTACGATGACATGATTGATGACAATCGGGTCTGGAGCCTGTTGCAATTGAATCAGACGGCTGGGGATCTCTGCAAAACGCATCCTAGCACAACCGAAGACCTGTTCCAGGTAGGCGTCGCAGTTAATGAAGTCCTTTTCATGGGAATCCTGTAGCCTACAAAATCTCAGCCCATAAGTCATATGGTACTTATGGAAGTTTAAGTAGAAAAATCTGAGTCACCTATGAACCTTGATGTAGTTCCAGAGGGCATAGAAGATCTGCGATCGAGTGCCTGTATGAAGCCCGAGAATGCGAGCGAGGCGGGGATCCAACTTGTACTGAGGTGGTTGATAGTCCAACATCAGGAGAATTGTGCAACGAACATTGCTGTCTCCAGAGCGTTTCACCTTCGCATGAAGAGAATAAGTTGTTTCGACAAAGCCATAAATCACAAATCCATCCTGCACGTACAAATGAAACACCCATTTGGGTCGATAAACTTATGCATTGGGCAAAATTACAGCTAATCAAATTTCCAAGTCATAAAGGCAGAAACAGTGGGAAGAGGCTATCGATAGAAGCATGCTTGGAAGACATTAGTGAAATTTTCAGATGCAACAGAGAACACCTGTCGACTGCCTACTGCATTGTAAATTAATGGAACTAATTGAGACCAAAGAAAAATTGCTACTTGGAATCCATCAGTTTCTGTAGTAGAAGAGGTGCGGTGCCATTCGACCAGGTGGTTATCCGGTCCATAGAGTTCATGGTCAAGTTCAATGACTAGAGACTTGAAGAACGTGGAAAATTTACGACGAAATCGAGTGTCAACAGTAGGGGGGCCGTTCGGTTGACCGGGAGGCTAAGGAATAAATGTAGGAGTAGGGCGTTATCCAAGTGAAATCGCATCGAGAATAAGGTAGAAAAACACCAAACGATGTAGCCGAATATAGCAAGGGCATATGGTCTAAGGGGAGGGGCATGCAGGATTGGTGATGAAAAACTGTGAATTCACCTTTTCTAGAAGCTGTCCCTCAACTTTCAGTTCCCACCCAGGAGGGCAGCCGTCATTTGCGGGCTGTCCATCAGGACCAATGGAATCAATGTTGCCGGGTTTGAACGTGCTGCTCAGCATAACTCGGAGGATCCGTTTAGTCTGAAACGTATCAAAAAATGGTTACTCACAATAACTTCGAATAAAACAAACATATTGACACAGGAATAGCCAACCTTGAGTGGCTGCTTCAGAGACTCCTGTAAAGTTAGTCGCTTCCGCATTAGAACGAGATCAAGCTTCTTTTCTACCTCAAGCAGTTCCATGTAGGATTCTGATTCAGGGATGATTTGACGGACGGTCTTGGTTAAAAGACGATCAGCCATGCGACGCTTTTTCTTACTAGAATGAATGACACTAAATTAATTAACATAAATAAGGGAGCTAGACAAAGGAATAAGAGTAGGCGCCATTAAATCACTAATGGCGAAGTACAGAGAGGCATATAGATAACTGCACCCAGTAAAAATAGATCTAAACTTACTTAAATTGGTTCTTCCCAACCATCTGGTGTAATCTAGGATCGGATGGAACGACACGACGGCCTCCCATTTGCTGCATGTTTTGACCAGGTGGCCCACGAGCAGCCGCTACAACTCATACACAATGGGAAATGCTAAGCTTGCATTGGACATATCCCGAGATCAAATGAAAAGCACGAAACTTAGTTGTCGAAAGTCATTAGTCAAAAGAATCAAAATCATTCTCAAATTTCACAACGATGGTTACGTCCAGTCATACTAATAAAACACGCCGTAACATGGCTAACATTGAAAGAAACGAATTTTTGTGCACCTGTGTACAACAAACTCAAAAGAATGCTTGAATCCAGAAAAGAAAGGTCAGAAACATACCATTAAACGGAGGCCGAACTGTATGCTGAAAAGACATATCAGACCGAGAGGCAGATAAAGACCAAACAGGCACTGCGAGCTTATTGGTCTATGACACTCAAAAAAGATGCAAGCCTTATCAATTACTCTAAGTCCCATCCACCTGATTAATTGACTACGTCCAAAGGAATTTCATTCGAATAAAGTATGTGCATAAAAGTCCCAAAATATGGCGCGTTTGTTTTTTTGTTTTAATCGTTTACCGTGAACGGCGCATATAAAAACCGTGGAGGCTAACGTCTATTTTCCTTCGTATCTTACTTTTAATTTAATGTCATCTGAAGATATACCGACTCTCGTTGAGGCAGACAACGGTGATGATGAGAAGATTGACAAGGTCCCTGTTACCATTGTGACCGGATTTTTGGGTGGTTTTGTGCTTTTGATGCATATTTGATAGGTGCGGGTAAAACAACGCTAATAAACTATGTTTTAACTGCTGCACACGGCAAAAGAATTGCTGTCATTCTTAACGATTTTGGAGAGGGATCCGCTGCGGAATCCATGGTTACATTGAGGGAGAATTCCGATGGGTTGTTTGAGGAATGGTTAGAACTAAGGAACGGCTGCTTGTGTTGCTCCTTGAAGGATCCCGGTGTAAAAGCAATAGAAAGACTTATGAAGAATCGTGGGAAGTTTGATTACATATTGTTGGAAACAACTGGACTTGCTGACCCAGGACCCATAGGAGCCCTCTTTTGGTTGGATGAGAGTTTGTGCAGCCAGATCGCCCTAGACGGTATTGTCACGCTACTGGATGCCAAGTATTGTCTTCAAACATTGAGTAACCATGACAGCTCTGAGACTGTTAATGCATGCGAGAGGTTTCCTCTATTTTCGATTAACTCCTTAGACAAATCGCTCTAGCTGATGTTCTAGTACTGAACAAAACGGATTTGGTAACCATCGAAGAGATGAACTTACTGGAGGATCACCTAAGGCAAGCATATTTGTTTTATTTTCATCTCAGGCCCGTTTTTAGCTGGCATTCCAGATTCGCTGCTCTTTTTTTGGTCGCCAATACAGTTTTCGACGCGTATTATTAGTTAAGCGTGGTTTCTTTTGATAGGTTCATCAATTCTACGGCGAAGCTCATTCGAACGTCATATGCAAGGTGCGTTTTCGGTTTCTCCAGGCTTTAAATTTGCGTCTTTGCCTTTCTTTTTTACCGCCGTTGATTCTGGTGCTAAAGTTACGAATGCATCAAGTAACAAGCTAAGCGTGCTGAAACCATGTCTCTTTCTGGATTTTCAGAATCGACCTTTCAAAGCTACTAGATTTGAATTTGTATTCTTCAAGGTAGGTTATTTTAATGTGGACACTAGATCTCATTGCTTTTAGCACCATTTTCGATGACTTGCGTCCCTCCTTTATCCCACGGAAACCTCATCTTGATCACGTATGTCACAGTTTTTCATTCACCCATCTGGTTTCACAGGCAATCACCACTATAACCATGGAGGAGGGTTTCCATTTGAATCGTAAAAAATTTGAAGATTTCCTTGAAAAACTGCAATGGGAGAAAAGCGTTCGCAACAGTTCCAACGTAGTTATGGAAGTTATGCGGATAAAGGTGCTGTTTTTCCCGTATATTCGACAAGTTAAATATTGCTGCGCATTAGACTATTTCTTGAGTGCAGGTTTATTACTTTAAACGAAGTTCTTAATGAGCTTTTAAAAGCACATTTTCCGCACTGCGCATTTTAGTTCCTGGTAGTTCAGCTTATTCAAAATGTTACACGTCTTTCAAAACTGTTGAGATTTATTTAAATCTCTTTATGTAGGGCATTATTCATTTCACTGGTGATACTGTACCGAGCTCCGTCCAATGTGTTAACGAGTTGTATGATATCTTCTTAATCTCATCGTCAGGGGCGGAGAAACTCGGACCGATCGGCGTACGACTGGTCTTCATCGGTAGGTTCACAGTACACAGAAAATTAAAATTGCATGCCTTCCAGAGTAAGCAGGGCTAATTGGGGCCTAACTTGTTCAATGTGTAATGAATTAAGCTTACTCATGGAGGTCGTTTTGTACTGGCTCAGATGACTTTTTCGATTGCCCCCAAGCGGGTCTTTTCAACGGTGTAACTTCATTAATTTCAGGTCGTAAGTTGGATCGCAGCGTTTTGCTCAACTACATAAAGGCGTGCCAATAAGTATCGTACTGCGCAGCTGATCTTGTATATTTCTATCACCTTTCCCAATATATGGTTTAACGAAGCGGCCTATTGATTGCATGCTTGAGGTGGTTTTCACAACATTTTTGCTAGGCTCAGGCAGGGAATGATCTATGTGCAGGGGTTCAACAAGCCGTGTGGGTGCCGAAGTTGTTAAGGTTTGTGCTCGGCACTTTCAAGTACCAGTTCAGTGTTTGAAGGGTAGGGATGAAGAGACTTCAGGTTTTCTGAAGTGGTGGCGAGTCTTTTGGACTGTGGCGGGTAGGGTTGCCCTCCATGAGTTTCGGGTTGAGGGTTCAGAGGACCCCAAGGGGTGATGCGGTCAACTTTTAGCGAGCTGAATTGCTTTTTTTCGGCAGCTGGGTTAGTTTCGACAGATGGTCGTTTGCATGGATAGATTGCAGTTTGGTGAAGTGATGCAGTTGGGGTGGTTAAGGCGTGCATTTCTTTCCGATGATTGTAGCGCATTCAGAAGTTTTGCAATCGAATCCGGAGGCAATTTAAGGCACTAGTTTTTCTTGAAGGTTAAGTGCACGTAATACCAATGTTTTGCTTGAATTGCTGGCGCAAAGTCTTTGTACTGATGAAATTTGTAAACTCTTTCACCAAAGCGAAAGATTTTTGCCTTATCAATTAACATTCAGAAGACCCAGATACTGGCGCGGTTATTTTAATTTCGCTACGAATTATCAATTTTATGCATGCTGAGGATGGCAGACAGGTGAAAGGAGCCCGTTTCTTTAGAAATAAACCCACACTAGTTATTTGAATTACTTGATAGCTACTAACCATAGTTTGGATATGTCCGTTGAATCCTTAAAAATACATGCGTGACACCAAATCCAGGTCAAAATGCGAGGTTCATTTTCCTATTTAGCCAGTCTCTTCTCAAACCATGCGAATTAGCAGCAATTAATTAAAGTTAGCATTTTCTTACAATTGCTTCTTCCTTGCTCAGTTCCTTGTATTTGTTTGATGTGTGTCATGTAAAGCTTTTGGCTCGTATCTATGCCATCGGAAATGGGCCAATAATGTCAGAAAATGCAAGCTTATTCATTAGCACATTATTTTGCTAATAATGGTGACATGCTCGTCTTAAACTGCCTGAGTTACTGTCCCGACTTTCCAGTTTTAACATAACCGTGTACCAGGCACATTACTTGTGTAATGCTTGACGGTCATATACCACTTTTTAGTAATTTTCATAGTTTCGTATTGCTCTAGCGGTCCATTCTAGTATGTTTTTTGGCCAATATGAGCTTTATTAACCTTTTTGAAACGTCAACTTTCATATTGGTATGTTCCAGATCAAAATCCAAGATCAGTGAACATAAGAATAAACGTCGCCCGCATTACTTTCGTTGTCTTCTTGATGAAAGCTACTTTGTAGATCGTCAGGTTTGCTAGATATTTGCATATTTAATACGATTCTCCTGATAGAGTCTTCTTCAGCCACTTTTACACTGGAGTTTCAATCTCTTCACCCTTGACCGACTTACTGCTGGTTAATTTATATCTTACTTCTCACTCTGGGTTAGGCTTTCCTCTTCTCGCTATTGGCAAACACTTATTTGAGAAGTCGAAATTCTTTCAGAAATTTCATCTTGATTATTTTTTGTTCATCCGGCTTCTCCGTATGTTTTTTAGTTGTTCCACGTAGCTTTTCAGGCCAAATTGAGGACTTATATCACGAAAACAATCCCTACCACAACGCACTTCACGCTGCGGATGTTACTCAAGCCACCTACTGCCTACTAAAACGAATGCGTGTAGAAGGATTTATCTCAGCTTTTCACTTTATGTGCGCCATTTTGGCCGCTATCTGTCATGACATCGACCACCCAGGAGTGAATCAGGCATTCCTCATTGAGACCAAACAAATGCTGTCCATATTTTATGAGGTTGGCAGCTTTCAAGTATTTCTTCATGGGAATTTTCGAAACTCTAGGAATCGATTCTGGAGAATCATCACTCCAATGTTTGCATCTCAGTTCTCCTACAGTCTCGAGTCTTTTCTGCCTTTTCTATTCGTCGATGGTATAAGATTTCCAGTCATATTAGATGCTGCTTTCATTACTTTTGCATAATGGGACGCTTGTTTGCATTATAGGAGGACAATGAAGTATTATGTAAAGCGTTTAATTTTAGCTACCGATATATCCAAACAAGATGAATACCTTGAACAGCTAGAGGTAAGTTTACCATTTTCATTGCTACTTACTCGTTTTTCAAGAACCTGACGGAAAGACGTTATCTCTGTGAGGATTACCTTCCTACTCATGAAGATGTTACTCTTGTAATGGAGGTAGCAAAGTTATTTATAACTGCAGATGGGTATGTCTGTCAAAGATAATAGGTTTAGAGCGAGTGATTATGCCTCCCTTTGACTCCTTTGGAGTGCACACCGAATTGTCATTAGCTTTATCTTAGTTCACTTTTTAATGTTCGGTTGCGTACGTACGTGTTTATGCCTTCATTGACTCCCTTATGCTTTCTTAATGAATCGCTTTCGGTACTTTACGAAACATTATCTATACTTAAGTTTCAGGTAACATTTATGGTAATTAAAAGTGTTGTGCAAAAGTCCTGGTTCGATGCTTACAAGAGAAGGTTTGTTGCTTTCGTTATTAGCCGTGTGCAAAGGATACAGATAGCTAGAAGAATTTAGGTCTCAGTTGGAATATTCATTGAGACGGAGATAAATTGAAATTTTATCATTTGGACCATCTGCATTTCGATGGCCAAACCCTTTTACCATTGTTGTTATTATGGGTCTATAAGCCTACTTATCGGATACATTGAAATCTGATTTGTAGATTTTCTCAACTAATTGCTTGTTGACAACCTGCTTCATCCTGTAAATCTTATCCGAACTGTTTTATTTGGTAACCTAGAGCCGGGTAATCCCAAGTGTAAATGAGTAGTTTAAGGTTTCTGCTTCTTGTCACTTTATTTACAACCTATGATCACGAACTTGGGTAACGTCTATCCATCCTCGCAGGTGGCGATTAAGTGTGCGGATATCTCTAATCCCTGCCGGCACTGGGAAGCCTGTCTGCAATGGGCTAACTGCATCACTGAGGAGTTCTTCCAACAAGGCGACCGAGAGAGCCTACTTGGCCTCCCTGTCTTGCCTCTCATGGACCGCAACAAAACCACCAAAGCCAAGGTTCAAATAGGTAAGCCGCCTTTCCTCACCTCCCTCCCTCCATGTGAACCATTATGAGCTTTCCCCTTTTGAGTCGCGTGTGGTTGGTGCATCCACTTCATTTAAGTGCAAATACATACGTCTTTCTCATCATAGCAGCGTGCAAAATTTGTATGGCTGCTTGATTTGTTGTGTGTAAATCCAGTTCTTAATGGGGATGTGCCTCAAACAACACTCCTACGTTATTCTGGAAGAGGATTTTACTCACAAGTAAAATGGGTTTTCATAACTCGTCATTTTTGCAATCACATCATAAAAGTGAGGATGGAAATGCCAGGTTTGGTGGCTTGTCGGTGTGTTTCCCCGTAGGTTATGAAATCTCGTGTGGTGAATTTGTTTTCCTTGAATTGCCTTCAAATAAAAAGTGTAGTTATGGTAAAGCCTCTAAAAACTATAGGACCGCAAATTGAAGCAGAGGTAGCTTTTAATTGTACAGAAACAACGGAATAATGGTGGATCAAAAAGTACTCGAGTCACGATGATGTCCCCTATATGGAATGATTGGTTAAATGGAGCAATCGCATAGGCTTTATTTGTCTCAAAATTTGTTTTTATGGCTAAAATAAACCACCAAATCCAATGAGGAAACCGGTAAACTTTTTGGTCTCATTGCCTTGGTAGTTTTTCAAGAGGGACGCCGCACAACTAGTGAGTCGGAATGTCTATTGCGGTGATGCAAGCTCTTTCAAGGATTAGTGTGAGAAATAAATGGCGACGCGTCGGGCTCTTAATGTTTGTCTACCGAGATGAGACTGATTTTGGCATAGTAAATTGATGCTTGCCCCTAGATGCAGGCGGGTAATGAATTTGTCCGGGTTCGATGCGCAACAGCCACTACAGCACTGATATGTTTAGGCTTGGCAAAATGTGTGTAAGCAGGGTTCCTGTAAACGCATACACTGGTGGACTGCTCCCACGGTGATGCAAGGATAGGCCTAAACGCACGCAAGCTCACACTGCACTCTTTTTCACTGAGAGGGGATAAACTCTTGAGAATGCATACCTCAAGTATGCTAACCATCTGACTGAACGGTGTGGCTGTTGGCCGTTCAACCGCCATCACCCTCACATCGAGCCTCATCTCGCCCTGCGCGGCAGGCTTCATCCAGTTTCAGGTGCTGCCGCTCTTTGAGCAGTGGGACGCTTATGTGCGCAGTGAGTTTACCAAGTCGTTGGTGGCGAAGTGCAAGAAGAACCTCGCCGTATGGGTGGCCAGAGATGCCGCGGCTACTGGGGAGCGACGCACCAAACTGCCCTTATGAACATCGTTACTCCATCACAACTTTTCTTCATTTTGCCTGCCTTTTTCATTTCCCAAAGAGGTTTTATTTTGCTATATATTAGGCTTTGATAAAGTAATTTCTTTCATGATCAATCCAATGAATCTGTTTGCTGGGTTTTGCGTTTCTGTTCGGCTTTTATTGGTATTGATATTTACTATCCATGTTCATTTTCAGAGGTAAAAAACGGAGCGTCAAAAGTCACTGAGGTGAGTGACGAGTTAAATGCCACAGTCGAATTTGTGAAAGGAACTCAGTTTTGCATTTACGTGCTGAAGGGGACTGTGCTTTCTAACTCCACAAGGTGATCGTTTTATTCAACAAATAAAACCCAACCAGTACAAAAAAGAGAACGTTATAATTGTCCGTGGCGAAAAGATGGCCTAGTTGTGCTCATCAGACTGTCTGATGGAGGTCAAGGTTGTCTAATTGAAGAGAGGATAAGTGTGCGCGGAGTGTTCGAGACAAACCAGAGCCTTGAGGGTTGTAAAAGGAATGAACAAATTTTGGACAAGCATTTGTTGCATGCACATGTTTACCCCTCCCCATTTAAACGACATACCCTGGTCGGGCACCTCAACACTGTTCTATGCTGGAAAACCGTCAGTCGGAGTGGATAGTCGTGGCTCCAGGTTCTAAGTTTTTATTTAAGGGAAACTTACACACTGTTTCATGTAGGCGTTGTTGCCATCCCCCACCGCCTTCAGTGGCGGTGTCTGGACGTCGTTTGCGTCAACCATTAGTAATGCATCGATAACGCTTGCCATCCACCATTGTGTGCCGTGGCCCTACGGTTAAATTTATTTTTGCAAGTAGCTGGGAGAAAAACCAGGACTTCCAGTTTAACTTGCAAACAATAATCGTACCTAATTCCTCTCCACCACCTTGGGTAGCCTGTGTCACTCGACAGACTTGGTATTCATTTTAAAACTACACAAGGTGAATCACCGTGACGGCTTGATAGACCAGGGAAACACATCTGAACAAGGCGAAAAGTTAATTTCCATGATTCTTACTAGTTTTTTTCCACATGAACCGTATTCAGAAATCCGACCTTTTGAACAAGAGAAGCATAGTCTATGTATCTACCTTCGGGAATGATAAAGGCAACTGTGCAACGCCTGAGGTTGCTTCATGAGGGCTTGCATTTGTCGGGTGTCTGCGAGTACGTTGTCGTTGGTTCCAGTTAGGCCACCTCTACGACAATCTCACGGCGCCACTACTATGGACGCCAAGAAGACTATGCAGATTTGGTTTTTATCACTATGGCACGTTACCATTGGGCATTGAGATAATCACAGCACCTGGGAGTACTTAACAATACAGACGCAGAGATTTTACTGTCGAATCTGTGCTTATTTAATGGTTTTTATTGTCTCACCGATCAACGCTACGTCTGTTCGCATAATAAAAAAATGCCGACGATTGATGTATCCACGTCGTATCTGTTTATCTAAGGGGTGCAGTGCGATATTTAAAAACTTCAACATCTTGGAAACAAACTAAATGTTTATGCTGACATTCTTAAAAGTAGAGATGCCAACGTCCATGTCCTATTGTCTCTGGTATCACAGTCAGCGAGCCTTTGATTTCTTGAGTCTGACCTTCAATTGAGCCTCGGTACCTGATGATTGACCTCTTTGCATTACTGCAGCAGAACTCACAGGGGCTAGCCGTCTGATCTTTTGAAATGCCTTGGCAAGCAGCACGTGGCTTCCCCCTCATTCGCCCTCAACGAAAATGGAAGTTCCAGTTGCCTTAGCTCTTGGAGGCAGGATAAGTGAACCTACACTGCTCTCAGAGTAGGAGCGTCCTACACTCGTGTTTGGTGCTGATTATCATAAACCGAGGAGGAGCAGATGTCACACATGCACCACGCTGAGTCCAGATAAGGATGTAGGGCAGTCACGTGGTGACAATGGTTGCATAGTGCTAGCATCAAGTCATATGATGCCTCAGTTGCCAAAATCGACTCTTTTTATCCGAAAAAAAATGATGTGATATTGCAAAGTTCTTGTTTTAACTAGTCAATTTGGCATGCGAAGCCTTGGTGTTACATGAAAGCAATGGAACATCCGGGCGAGGGCAGTACGATTGCCCCTCAACACCGTGGTGGCGAACATGCTGAAGTAGCACGTGATGGGGAATCACAGTCCTAAACTTAAAAGTACACGGTTCGCAAGTGCTTCTTTCTGATACTAAACCGATATTTTCTCATACGTTGGGCTCATTTAATATAGGACCGCATAGCTTGAGAACGAATTCGCCCCTAATGCGAGATTTCCGGTACCACTTCCCGTTCTTCAGGACTGTGTTTCACTTTTTTACCTTAAAAGTTTGAGAAAATCCCACAAAGCCAAGTAGAAGGATTCTCTGCCATAATTATGAATCAGGGTTTACATTGACGAGGTGTTTGTAGGCCTCTTCGGCTTAACGATGGCGTGCCGTTTTCGAAGGCCCATTTTTTGCATAGATTGCATAGTAACAATCCCAAACTTTGCGATACTAGCACGAGCCTCCTATTTTTCCAATCTCCAACCCCTCGAGAGGTCTTAAGCCAAAGGACTTGTTTGGAGTGCGGTTGGGTGCATGAAGGGTCTTGACAGCTTGCAGTACATAAATCACCTTGGTTCAACTTGGGCCAATTTTATGCATTTAGTTTCCGCGACGACAACCATGAGTTAAAGGTTTACACGTCCATTAACAAAAAAAACATTTAGTGAGTCCGTTAAGCCGGTCTTTTGGAAAGAACATGGTTTTATAACCATTGAAGAAGTTTGTAGACCAAATATTCCTATTAGAAATAATCAGAGTGAAGGGGTCGGAGACTATGCATACGCATCACAATCCATAAGCAGAAGGCAAGTGAAGTGAACCTAGTTTAACAAGGGGCAGAAAGTAAGGCTGTACCAAAAGAAGCACAAGGTGGTGGTGGTGGTGGTGGTGGTGGTGGTGGTGGTGGTGGTGGTGGTGGTGGTGGTGGTGGTGGTGGTGGTGGTGGTGGTGGTGTGGTGGTGGTGGTGGTGGTGGTGGTGGTGGTGGTGGTGGTGGTGGTGGTGGTGGTGGTGGTGGTGGTGGTGGTGGTGGTGGTGGTGGTGGTGGTGGTGGTGGTGGTGGTGGTGGTGGTGGTGGTGGTGGTGGTGGTGGTGGTGGTGGAACTCAAGCGGGAACACGTCCAGGGGCTGGCGGCTCGGTCCCCACGCCATTGGCGCGCTGGTAGACAAGACGGGCGACGCTCTGGGCCAGCCAATCGGCGAGGGACTGAGTGGCGGACTCAGCGTACACACGCACTACGTCTTCCGTGCCCGAAGAACGCACAAAAGCCCGCGACACACCTCGCCCCTCCCCCGAAGTCGCCAGCCCCGCCTTCATCACTGCTGCATCAGCTTCCCTAACAAAGGAGTCAATCGCATCCTGTAAACAAAAAGGACAAAAACAAAGTAACTGAGTCAACTCCAGAGACTTTTCAAGTTGTGTCAGACCAGCATTCGACTTTGTCGCACATTTTCCCCAATCATTTTTCCTGTTGAGGGGGATCAAGTGGGTGAGAACAATATAATGGATTAACAATGGAATACGAACTTATACATTCCTACAGAAGGGTTTTCAGTAATAGCGGCCTCAAACCCCATCAATATATCAGATTATGCATAGTTGTGAGGACCCTACCACGTTTCTCACCTACAGGTAGAACAAACGGTGTGTAGCATATGGGATTATGCATGCATGAGCTCCAACACCAAGTTTCAGCGAAATTGTGCTGATGAAATAGCTCTAGCAAATCGGTGAACCATACATTTCACGCCATCCTGCAATGCGCGACGATTTAATGCCCATTGTTCTTCTTGGAGATCCGGTATTCCTTGTCTAAAATAGCAGTGACAGAAGTAGCCGTTCCATTTCCATCCTAAATATCATGATATAATACTTAGGGGAGTCTTGCAATTCTGATTGATCAAATTTAATCCTAAAACAGGTGTAGTGATGTTAAGATCTTAAGCCAAATGGAATGGGATCTTGGTAAGGATGGAACTGTGGCACATAGGATGAAGTAGAATAGTGTAAAAGAGCTCACTTGCAAGCCCAGTGGATGTGTGGCCTTGCGGTCCGCATCGGTGGTCTGAATGACGGTTCGATCAGCGATTTTAACCTTAAGTTGGCGCGAAGGCAGGTCGTGGTAGAGATCGAACCATTGGGCAAGGGAGAGGCCGCGCGAAGCCAGGACATACTCTACCAAAAGGAGGTCAGTCAGTGCGTCTCCCACCGCCGTGTTTAACAGTGACACAAAGAGCCGCAGCGGATCATCCTCCTCCAGACTTGAGACATAGTCTTGTGCCCGCTCTGACACCACCACTGTCCCATGTCCATTCGCCTCAAAGTAGACACCGAAGTCGAAATTCTTGGCAGCCTTGTGTAGATGCTTCACTCCAGTGAGAGTGCACACAACAGAGTCGGCAGCATCGGGTCCGAGACATTGGTGGAGATAGTGCGTGGAAGCGGCATTAGCGTAGGCAGTTTGCACGACACCCAGTCGGAGGCGTTGCTGCCCCAGCCGGTGTAGCCGTAGTCGATCCGCAATGAAAGCGGTGAAGAGAATGGCGATGCGATCACCGTCCAGCAGGCACACCGAGGTGTCCTCCGAGCCCAAAGGGCAGAAAAAGTATAACAGGCGGTCCGCATCACCATCGATTGTGGCCCACCGCGCCGATGGTGCAAAGGGCGCGGCTTCTGGTGGTGGCGGTGTCAGCTTCGGTCGCCTCATGTGGAGCTGTAAGGAGAAAAATGTGGTGTTTAAGTATAATGAGCTATAACGAAAGACGACGAAATGCAAATATATTTCTTGTCAATGAACGATAACCCACCCCAGATGCTGGAACTTCACGACATCACTCCAAGTGAATCGGAGAGTAACACTGCAGAAATAGCTTTCGTTAAAAAAAATAAGGAAAAACAAAAGCACCCTGCACCCATCTCTACCCCCTTAATCGGCAAAGGCAAGACAGAATTTTGAAAAAAAATGAGTGAATTTGGAAATAAATGAGATGAATCCCGATTCCCACCACTGAGAGTACCCAGTCGCATGCCCTGGAAACGTAAAGCTGAGTCAATTTCACCCAAAAGGAGGGTGAGAAGGTGGCGGCTGACCTTGACAAAGTCAGCCCCACACTCGCGATTGAGAAGGCCTTTCTCGCTGGTGAGTGTGTTATAGGTGTGCAGAGAGAGACGCGGACTGTCGGTGGGGTAGGTGGACGCCTTAGAAGCCAAGTAGATACGTGAGGAGAGTGAGGTCAGTGCCAGTGCCCCCACACCGTGAGCACAGTCCACGTTCAGGTGGATTTCACCACCATCACGTAGCGTCGAGAAAGCCTTGGCGAAACGGCGGGTGAACACCCCCACGTAGTCCTCCAAGCAATTTGGCACACGATGACGGTTCTGAAAGCGGTAAATTACTTGTTGTTCGATGCAGTAGATCAGCCTTTCAGCACATCTATAGCATTATGGTGGTTATGCATGATTTCTTGCGAAAAAAAATTTCCCACACTAGCCTCTCCTGGGTGTGGTTCGGACGCCACTGAGTACGTTTAAAGCCATTTAGACTTCAAACAGAGCCATGACAAAAGAACACCTCACATCTCTGCGTAGTTTACTACTCCATTCAACGTACACACAGTTAGCGAATAGTCCCGTAGCGTTTTATGACCACTGTTTACTTTGCGTTAAGTCTCAGCTACATAGATGTGAATGCAAGCGTTCATACTAATGCTGTAAGTGCACAGTACCATTAGTCCAATTGTGTCGAAAGTTGGTTTAAGACACAGTTTGAATGTTACAAAAAGTTCGACCAAAATGTGACAAAAGTATACTCAGTTATAAAAAGCCCATTTTAGGCAACACGGACCTATTCATTGAATTCGATTGACGTTGAAAACAAACACACCATGTAAATTGCTACTTAAAAAGTTACAGGATCTAGTACTTTTGTAGCCTTATTATTGCCTTTTACAACAATCACACCAGGTACATGTGTCGAAAGCAAGGACTACTACTTTAAAACGCATTCATATTTTGAGAGTCTGATCTGGTATAAAAGATGGTTTGTTTGTAATGGTTTACAGATGTTTTTATAGCAATAAAATAGGACCCAGTATATGATATACTCAAACAACTGTGCGATATCTTACATAAAACACATTGTGAACATCAAGATAGTTATGTTTTAATGAGTACGATTTCTATTTATGAGTTGTCATTAAGTATTTTTTACAACTGCATGAACGAGGAAGTCACTCGTTGACCTGCCAGTCTACACTCATTGATGTCCTGATAACTTCCCCTCAGCAGGCGACCAGCAAATCTGCAGAGCATGCAAGCATTCGAGTCACATGCAAGCCACATACTGGTTGGTCTCCAAAATACAAAAAAGGAGGAGAAAAAACCAGAATACCTGTATGTGGACTAAAAAATGCAATTGCGGCGTCGTGACGAGTCCGAAGTCGACATACTTTCCACCGGCTGCCACAACACCCTTCTCCACCTCTCGAGATAAAGTGACGGAGCTTACGCGGGAATCCCAACCAAAGTACACCTGGGGCTCAGATCTCACGTCTACAGAGGTAAAGGACACAAATAGCGCAGAAATGAGTAGAGTCAATTGTGACTTTGATGAGAGGATGATTTAAGAACTCTACCGTAGAAGCCGGCAAAGTAGTTGCGCAAAAATCCCCCCACTTCGTCACCCCGTAATCGTGCGAATTCCACCACACTGGGCTCCAAGTCCGGCGAAAACATACCACCATCGGTGTCAATTAGCTTTAGTCCATTGTCCTCTGGAGGATTGTGAGATGCCGTGATCATCACTCCAACAGCCTTACCGCACTAAATTGACATGATTAGTTGTAATAGGGTGACTTACTTGCTGAATAGAGCGAAGACAAGCAAAGGCACCGATTCTTGTAGCGATGCCTTGCAAAAGGTGGGCTTTACCTCGGTAGCCTGGGGTACCGTAAGACAGATTACGCGATTCTGGTGAGAGTGGGTGCTCATTAAAGAGATTCGTCAATCTTTGAGCGAGTTCCTCCATCTACATAAGGGAAAAAATAAGTCAAGTATTTTATTTCTCGTTACCCTTGCATGTTTATCTGAACTGGGACAATCACACGGATGAATGCGAAGACCTAGTGACTCCATAGTAAAAGATCAGAAGTTATTTTAAGGACAGATAAGACCGAAATCCAGCAGATTTTAGCAACAACTCATATTAAATCGCTAAAAGGTCTAAAAGTTGCCCTATCTATTGGTTAACCTTTTAGGGCAATGTTAATAGTGTGGGAACGATATCAACAAATGCGCAATACGAAGCCATTACTTAGCATCAAACATAAACTATGGGCTTTCACCCGATTACCCAAGTCAGTAAGCTTTACAGTGGCTGAGAGATCAAAAAAAATGGGGAGCTTCCATACAAAACAGGTAAAAATCATGCATTTATAACTTACTGTTGTTAAAATATAGCTAAATCACATACCTCCCCGTAAATACAATCGAAGGTAGTGAGATGCCTTTAATCCACCTCCCAGTCTTACTTTGTAGTGGAAAGTGCACTTTGACTATCAAAACACTCTCAAACACGAGATCCGATTATACTAAGAGAAAACACCGATTTACATGACCGCGGATTAAATACATCACGATTTAATAACCTTGGAGTGTCTATTAGATGATTGGCTTATTAATAATGAGCTGGAATCATTACAAACAAATAAACTAAACTAGACAACATAGACAACCTCTTCATTATGGTGGTCTTAAACTATACAAAAATAGGCTATAGGTGCTATTTCGTATATATCAAACATTGCTTCATCCATTTTAAGGTGGTTCCACTGAAACGCGTAAATTCTAGAATAATTGTACTTGAAAATGAATATTGACCTTTACCTAATTTTCAAAAAACATCTCATGGGGGAGCAAATTTATTTTTAAGAGGAGTACCGTAGCGTCCCGAGGCTCCCTTTAAGGTAAAAGAAGGCGCAGTACTAGGGCAGAATATATATATATTCCGGGAACAGAGGACTTGGGGGCTGTTGGCACGGCCCGGAGGCCGACCAACCGGCTAGAAGAAGATGGCCACTCAAGTGACCTAAACCGGTAGTTCGAACAAGCAAAGTATTACAAGCACGTTGCGCATGCTGGACAAAAATTATGCTCTTACCCATAGAAGGCCTGAGGACCAAGGTCTTTGTAATACTTATGTTTCTTAAAAATGTCTTTCAGGCAAGAGCCGGGAATGTAATTCAAACATAGTACTTAATAAAGGAGTTAATTTCTTAAAATAGAGCAAAGTCATTTATCTGTTCCCCTAAGGGCTGTATCCTTTCACAATAATTTGAAATGATATATTTTCGCAAAATAACTTGCCTGTTCGCGCAGGTTCAGCCATAAGGAAAAAACCTGCAGAGAACAAAGGACCACATCAGCAAGTGTGCTATGCAACAGAATCCCTTCAATTCGTGGTACGTAGACAATTTTTTGCACACTTTTTACGGTTTAATCGACACTTGGAGCTACACCACAGTACTTTTGTTAGGCGGTATGTCCTCTGGCACAAGTCAGTAGCTTCCCTCTCTTCTGTTCACCAGCAATGCCCTATTTTTTAGAACCACGTTTCTCGTTTCCAAGATAGGCCTGAGATGTACCATGCGTGACTCTATTGTTAGCTTAAAGCCGTAGAACATAAAAGATCTGAATAAAATAGATTCATGATACTCGCTAACGTGCATGTAATACTTTGTTTGTTCGAGCTACCGGTTTAGGTCACTTGGGTGGCCATCTTCTTCTAGCCGGTTGGTCGGCCTCCGGGCCGTGCCAACAGCCCCCAAGTCCTCTGTTCCCGGAATATATATATTCTGCCCTAGTACTGCGCCTTCTTTTACCTTAAAGGGAGCCTCGGGACGCTATATTGGTGGCAGCGGAAAGCGGACCCGACTTTGATGGATTTTATCCTGCTCCATGCCGCTTCTAGCAAATTTTGGCGGTGTAAAAGAAGTTCATATGCTATGGATGGGAGAACCTCTGGTATCTCGTAGCAGAAGGGTCGAGACCGACGTTCATCTTCGACATCTCCCTCACCCTCGTGTTCGACAGGAAAGCTATTAACAACTGAGGCGACTCTAGCCGTGGACTCCAAGCCCAGAGGAGGGCCAAGAGGCGCGCATTTGCTGCACTGATAGCTACGCGGAATGGATGGCACTACAGGAACACATGCGTTCGAACCTCGATGACTGGGACGGTTAGCTCGTGGGTGCTTCTCGCAGCACTGATTACGTTGTGATGGCTGACACGGGAGACGGACGAAGGGGAGCGTCGGGGACGACGCTCGAAAGAAGAGAGGGGCTGTGTAATGCTTTGTTTGTTCGAACTACCGGTTTAGGTCATTTGGGTTGCCATCTTCTTCTAGCCGGTTGGTCGGCCTCCGGGTCGTGCCAACAGCCCCCAAGTCCTCTGTTGCCGGAATATATGTATTCTGCCCTAGTACTGCTCCTTCTTTTACCTTAAAGGGAGCCTCGGGACGCTACAGTACAATATTGTAATGCTTTGTTTGTCCGAACTGCCGGTTTCCGTCATTTGGGTGGCCATATTGTACTGAGCCGGGTTGGCCGGCATTTGGGCCGTGCCAACAGTCCCCAAGCCCTCTGTTTCCAGAATATATATTCTGCCCCAGTACTATGCCTTCTTTTACCTTAAAGGGAGTCTCGGGACGCTACAATATGGTCACCTAAGTAGCAAAAACCGGTCGACAGTGCAAATGGTATGTTACAAATACGACAGATGATATCCGGTAGCTTGGTGGTAGTAATTATTGAGGTGGATTTCCCCATGTCCGAAGATTCGCCTTGCTTCTCATCTAAATGGGCATTGTGATTCTTTGTTTGTTTGACTTCCGTCTTCGGTTACGGTCACCTAGGTGGCCACGTTGCCCTAGCCGGGTGGGCAGGTCTTCAGACCATGCCAGCGGTCTCAATCTCTCTGTTTACTGCACAGGCATATTATGCCCAAGTCTTATGTTTCCTTTCGCCTTCACGAAATTCTCAGGACGCTACAGCCATTTTTAACTAGTATAAGTATTATTGTAGCGTCCCAAGACTTTCCTTAAAGTGAAAGAAGGCATAATACTTGACCAGAATATATGTCCTGGAAACAGAGGGATTGGGGCTATTGACACGGTCCGAGGACCAGCCAACCGGCTAGTACAATATGTCCACCCAAGTGACCGAAACCGGTAGTTCGAACAAGCAAAGTATTACAATTACGACCATTCAGCGATTTATTTTCATAGCTTTTGCTTTCACTCGAGAGGCATAATAACCTCATAAAATAATGTATGGCTTTGGTTTCATATTGTTCATTTACTTAGAGACTTATTTACGGGACCTTAGCTTAATAAGAAAATTATACATGTGTGATTGCATTAACCGAATGTATTATTTTATAATAGAGATTTTGCACGTGCTTTTAAAAAGGTAGCCTATTAAAAATGTGTTGCTATTTCTTTTTTGCATGCATTCAAGTCATAACTCTTTATATCTATACCCATTGTAACGATTGTTTTAATTACCCACTTTAGACCAATTATCTTTCACACTTGAGCCGGTGCTTACGGGTTGTTCCTTCTAGTTATGCCGTTTTATTGACGAAGATGTACGGAAAAAATAAAATGATGGGAGTTCCTTCTGAAGCTCAGTCCAAGGAAAAGTAATTCTTGGTTCCGTTATTGATATTTTTAGACTGGCCATGTATGTCCATGAGTATCTGGTGCACATTGGCGCTCAAAAAACGGCAAATTCTTTTCTCCAAGAGGTACGTTTGCATTTTGTGACAAAACCTGGTGCTCAGATTCGGTGGGACAAATCCATTAGTGTCGGTGAACCTCCTGGTTTCCTTCATTCTTGGTGGAGGTGTGTTGGGTCCTATAACTTGATTTCTGTAGTGTTTTTTGGGATTTGTATAGTGCTGCCCCAGAGAGACGTGATACACATGAACACACAACCGAGGCAAAGGCGTTTTACGATTATGTATGTTTTTCGATTCTCTTATTCCATTCCTAGGGCTTCGTAAATTCGGGATATCCGAACGGTCTGCCTCATGTAAGTTGTTACCATCGTGCTTTTTGTGTTCTGGGAAGTTGTGCTACCTCCTGATTCAGATTCCGGTTACAATTGTCTTCTGTGCTTTACTTCAGGATTAGGTTATTTTTAAAAGCATTGTTTTCATAGTCATCCCGAACAGCATCTGAGGCTTTTCGTTCAATGTTGGGGCTTCAGTTTAGTAAACTAATCGTCCGTGTACTTGGTGGTAATTTGTAGGAGCACTGTATGCCAGGGCGTCCCATGCCAAATGCACCTCCATTCATGCATCGGGTCTCTCAGCCTGGTCCGCATCCCGGTCTTCAAGGACCAGTGACTAGTATGCCTCCAACCCTTGGCGGTGGTCCGCCAGAAGCTCTCGGTGGTGGTGCGATGCGCCAGCGTCCTGCCCTTCCACCTATGATGCCCGGTGGTCAGCCCCCAGGTCCGCCGATGCATCCTTCTATGCGATTTCACCAGTCCCCATATGGGCCGCCTGTTGGAGGAATGATGCCAGGTCCACCGGGCCATCCACACATGCCCCCGAGGGCGCGTTGGATGGGTCCTGGAGGCCCTCAGCCACAGCAAGCCCCTCCCCCAGTACCTCAACAACAGCCGCCTTGTAGCAGTGTTGGTCCTCCCCTTCCACCCCAGGCCTCTGGTGGCGGTGGTGGCGGCATAGCTGCAAGTCCCGGTCACCCTGGCACTCCTGGTGGCGCCCCGCCCCATGTAGCTAGTCCTAACAATGGTAACAACCCCAATCCTGAGTCTCAGCCTCCTCCATCACACTATGCCCCACAGCAACAGACATCACCTGCATCTTCGTCGAATATTCCCAACGACCAACAATCTCAACCACAGCCGATCTTTACAAATCGGACCGAATTCGATGGCGGACCTGCGGTTATCATGAATGGTGGAAGTGGAAGAAACAGTGGTCCTATGATGCCTCCTCCTCCTCCGGAGTATGGCCTTCCGCCCAATTCCGCCGGTCCGGGTTTACCCTATCCTGGTCCTGATGTTAAAATGTCTCCTATGCATGCGGTGGACATGATGGGCGGCCCTCCGCCCAATGGACCAGGTCAGCAGTCGATGATGATGCCTTCGGAGTACGGCGGAGGGCCACCTGGTGGTGGTGGGGGCTCTGGTGGACCGGGAGGTGGCGGTGGTGGTGGTGGGGGCTTTGTAGGCGCACCACAGCCTCAGATTCCACCGGAGATGATGACCGGTGGACAACCACCTGGAAACGGTGGGTCATCGCAGCCTCCACCGTCAACTTCGGGACCGCCGATGATGCAACCTCAACAGTCGCACAATGTAGCCGCTCCAGGGCAGGCACCTCCGCCACCACAATATATGTCTTCGACTGGTGGGCTTTGTGGCGGTGGACAGGTTCAGTTTCCGGTCAGTTCTCAATTCTTGTGTTAACCTGAAGCTAATCTCCTCCAACAGCTGGTGGTTTAGTTGAATATCTCATTTCATTTATTCAGTGCTTCCGTTGCACCCATCGGTGCCTGAAATTTACCAGGCATGTGTAGCAGGCTTATAATTTTTCTTTGGAAACAGTGAGTTCGCTGCGTAACGATCAGGTTCACTCTTGTGGAGAATCATTTTTCGCAAAGCCCTGTGTATCTGTTTATTTGTAACATTTGTATATGACTTGTGATTTTCTAACGCTTTTGGCTGGTCTCTGTTGCTTGCATGCGTACTGTTCTGCTAATGGGATCACTCGATTTTAGCCCTCGGAAAGGGAGGAGGTGGATAACCACGTACCACTGCAACCTCAACTGTTAATTATTAACATTAGTTCTACATGATGGGGACTGCTAGCCACATTGCATGTGCTGCAAGCCTGTTGCCTAGATACCTCCTTCTTGAAACCGGAATTTCGTCCACTTGATTATTGTTGCGCCTTGTTGGAGGTGGTGATTTTAGGGGTCTGGAGCCGGTTGCTCACGCTCCCGAAGGCACACCTGGAAGTGCCAATGTGAAAGCGCAGAGTGAAGACACGAAGCGCACACGTAGGGAGCGAGGGAGGGACCATAAGCCCCACGAATGATGGGATGGCGAGGGTGACTCATCTTCACCTGGTAAACTTGTGGGAAGAGTGGATGCACGTACGCACCCGCGCCAGCGTTGGTGTGTGCGCTTTAGGCGTTTGTGCGAGGGCTAACTAGCTGGCAAACGAGTGCGGTAAAAGGGGAATGATTAATTTGTTCTTCGAGTGTATCATGCTGCTGCGTCACTTCACTGTGTATTTGATTCTGGACCCGTGATTGTTGCGGGTAAAAGTAGCTCAAGTCCTGTTCTCCACCCCCTTCCCCCTTACGTCATTCGGCTGTTTGATTGGGCACCTTCAACGGCTCGAGTGGGGAGTATCTTTCAGCTGCTGTGTTGCTCCATGCATACTTATTTTACTATTTCAGTGCATCTTGATTACTCCCCTATGTACTCTTGTGTAACAGTTAACACGTGTGCTTCGTGATGCCACCATAACTAGCGGTTTGTTCATTTTCCAACGGGGCACAAACTCCCGCACTTGCTCTTGTCTTGATGATTGTGGCCCTGCTAATCAGACACCTTATCTCAATCGGTTTTTCAGGACGTGGCATTGGAAGTAAGACAGTAACTACTATTACGTCACAGAATATTCGATTAGAGGGCATCTTGTGCCATCAGAAAGTGTCTGTTTCTTTTTGAAAAGGTGGTCACTTTCTTTTTTTGCCTCCTGTACATGGATACGCGCTTCTCATGGGCGGTGCTACTGAGTAGATATGGATTCCACTTACAGACTGCATGTGATCCACTACCTGCTTTTCGACAATGCTTTGAAATAAGCCATTTTAACTACCCTTTGGGATTAGGTGTTAATTTGTTGTTGCTATTTTGAAATTGAAGCAAAGTTTAGCTGTTTTCCACGCCTGAACTAGTGCAGAGTTGTCTTTGCCGTGCTCTAACTCAGCCTCTGTCTAGACATCTAAAATGCATTGTCGATGCCATTTTTTTCCCACTATAGCCGTTGCTTAGACAAGTAAAACTGTCTGAGTACCAGCAGTAATACTTCTTGGGTAGGTGGTTGTGGTGACCAAGCTGCGCATTACCTTTAGTTCCTGCTAGTGCTGAAGCCCATGCTACAAAGGAATGCATTAATGCCTATGCTGTCACATTTCAAGTTGCCGTCTCAGACGCGTTACCCATCCCAGTTTTGTGAATTAGAGCCCCCCACAGGGAAGGCTGAGTGAGTGGACAACTTTTTTCGCGCGATTTGCTCCATCGCGGATGCAGCTGCCCAGGTTTCGCCACCCACAATTAGCCAGTTTAACGTTTTATTGCAAAAACGCTTTCGGATGTTACAGCTACGCCCAAATGGACGTATGCTTCTGGTAATGCGTGTCTGTTGGTGCCATTTCAAACTGTACTATTCGTCCAGAATGCATCGCGTGTACTGACGAATGCCTGTTCACGAAATTCTACTTTTGCAAACCTTCGATGCACGGTTGCTAACTAACGTTAAGTTGTTATGTGCCATTGTGATTTTATTCTCACTCTATTTAAAGCTTGTTGTGAGAACAAAGGGGCGTCAACTGGATAGCAATAAATGGGCAAGAACATTGTGCATATTTAAATCAACTAATGCATAGGTCTGTCCATTGCATTACAATTGTTACATGAGCTTGCCTCGAAGCGTGTAATATCTACACTCCTCAAAAAGCATTCTACACCTTGTGCGGATAAGGAGGTTTTTTTTGTGTTTTGCATTAATTAATATCCTCCACTTGGGCAGCAAACAATGCTCCAGCCTGCAAGATGTTGAGCGTTTTGTGTTGCGAAGCTCCCCTTCTGTCAGATCTCTCAACTTGTCCAAGTGAAAAGGAGATTTTACATCAACTTCTCCGCGCTGCTTCTGTTGGTATGCTGTCCTTGTATCAATTTTTGGTGGTGGGAACGTTTGTCAGGAGGAGGCGAGTGAGAGAGAGCGAAAAAAGGTGCAAACGTCTAAGTTGATAGGGCTTCGCATATTTTCCACCTTAATTGTGATTTGGCACAGAATCTCGCAAGGCGACTAAGCACTTTGGTATCCCGAGTCGGAGAGGGACAGAAAAAACCGATGTGGATGGTTCGGGCCAATGGGAAATAGCAGCCGAAGTCGTTGAATTATTTAAGTTATTCAATTGTCGGAACTATGCAAGTATTGCGTGATGGGCAGTTGTCTGGGTTTGTCCAAGCCGGGGCAGTCATTGAGTCCACATCGCTTAGCCTGGATGCGTGGAGGGCATTCGGGCACTGTCCGACATTTAATTCTCGGCCAGAACTGGGTCACTTAAGTGTACATTTAAGAGAGGTGGGAACAATAACCACTATGACATTGCCAACCCTAATGCCATCGACGAGTTTGTTTCTATTTACATGAATCTGACTCCATTTGCTGTTCGGTGGGCCAGGTCTCTACTGACTGAGATTACTTCAAAACATTTTGCTACTTTCTTTTGTAAGCATTAACACTTTGAGGATGGGAATTTGGTCAGCTTGATTTTGCTGTAAATGATATCTAAGTCTGAAGTAGTACCGTTTACCTTAAGCATTAGCCTCAGTAGAAGTACCTTGCACCTTAAAAGTATATCTCTTGTACTCTTTAGCCACCTTTACATCCCGTTTTCTCTTGCGCCTTTTTTCGCTGCTGGTCTCTCTTGATTGTTTCGGTTTGGGTGATTTTTGACCACTGCAGTGGGTCACCTGAGAGTGGTCACATCGCTGCAATTAGCGACACTGTTGGTGCACACCTGTCTCGATCTTCATGCTAACTGGAGCATTAAGTCTTTTCACACATACTGTGCGCGTGTGTACGTTGTCTTGGAGCGACTTCGCGCACACGCACACATATTATCACTCGCTGCCTGCCTAATTCTGTCAAGACGTGGGCACACGCGCGCATGCGTTCGCAGTAGCGGCAGCAGCAGACAAAAACAAAACATACACACACACACACGTGAGTGTGTACACTCACACACACGCGCCTCTGCGGGTATTCAGTACCACTACTGCCGCCGTCACCCCTCATCACAGTCCTACTCCTCGTCGCCCTCCTACTGCTGCTGCCACCACACGCACAAGTGCCATCTGGTGCGTGCGTACGTGTGTAGATGCACGTACGCACGCACAGCGATCGATAGCATGTTGGCTGGCTACGCGCGTTCCGACGCATGGGGCGATGGCGGGGCAGGCGTGCGCTTGCCTGTGCTCGCGCACGCGTTTGGGCGCAGGAGGAGTGTGTGCGTGTGTGTGGCACACGATTTAGCCATGGTGGTGGCGGTGGTCGTATTCTGTGTGGCTGGAGGCAGCCAGCCATCCGCCGCTGCAAGACGAGGGGGATGACTCGAGGAGTGAGAAAAAAAGGCACAGATGCCTGCGTGCATCCCTCTCTCCCACCCACATCGGGAGGGGAGGGTGCGGGGTCGGGTGGTGGCAGCGCAAGTATTCTTAGAATACACCAATGCATGTGTGTTGGTGTATGCACGCACGTGCAAGTGTGGGCTAGTACTGGCTCACGGGGGTTTACGCGTCCACTTGCATACGCGTGTTAATTAGAGGAGAGGGTGGGAAGGCATGTGGGAGGTGGTGGTGTTAGATAGAGGCTGACAACTTCAGCCATGTCACTTTGTCCACAAGTGGCTTGTTTCTCCATTCATTCTCTTCTAAGTGACACCATTCCTGTAGAGGCGTCAATTGCCACTCCAATAAACTTTTTTGGACTAATTCATTTCATTGATTTAAATATGGAATGGGTTTTGTGTTAACACTAAAACATGGCCTGGCTTCTCGAGATTGTCTGTCAATGGCTTCGATTTTCCTCCCTTGTAGCAAGAATACACATTTAACCCGATCTCATAACCCAGAGGGTGCAAGTCTTCATGGCTTTGAAGGTGGCGATAATGGAAGTCGTTTTGATGGTGCTTTGTGACGGCGTATTTATCCTACATGTCTTCGCTCTCTTATTGTCGGAGTGGGGCATTTTTACATCGGCCTCCTGTACATTCTCTTCCTCCCCGGTTCCCTCAACACTTTTCCCGTCTTCTGGCCTCCATGCACATGTGTCCACACACACACACACACGGGCACGACCGTCATCATGACGGTTTTTAACTTCCTTGAACTTTTGCATTTAGCTCCAGACACACTCCCCGTTCGATGGTAACCTGGTGCACCAACCTCTTAATCCAACCACCTATTGACCTTTTTTAACAACGAATCCCTCTCATAGTGTAGAATCTGGCCGTCTGTGTGTGTGTGTGTGTGTGGGTGTGCGAGCGAGTGAGGTTTCCGTGCTTCGCTCCCCCTCCTCCTACTCTACCTTATCCGTGCATCCTCATAAATCATCGTAACACTTCCTATCCCTTTCTGCCACCAGTGGACCCGACAATCTGTTGTTTTACTTGTTTTCCTTGTGCCTGTATTCATGACTGCGTAGGGCACAGGTCGGGCGATCGTGCGTATGCATTTTTTTTCTCCATTTCTCTACCCGTCCAATATCAAACTGACCTGATCCACCCACTCAACCATTCACCTAGTGTGTACTTGAAGGTAATCATTATTGGTAATGCTGTCACTGCTCTCCCTCTATGTATACAGTACATGAACTAAAATATTAAATATTTTATACAACTGTCGTCTTTTGCTTCTCAGTGGTCCTTAACCCTTCGCTTGCCTGCAATTGATGCGAACCGAGGAGAGCCGCTGTACATGGAACGTGAATGTTTTTTGTCCACTGTGGCTGGATGACCCGACATCGTGATTCCAGTCAGGGTTTTTTGGGTTCATGCACGCTATAACCTTAGAAATACCAGCATAGCGTCACGATACCCTATGAAATTGAAATGCGGTGAAGGGGGACGAATTATGTGACCTCGAGACTGCAAGGCCGCCATCGGTAAAGATGCGGTCACAGGTCCGTTTCCTTCCTTAGTAGTTGGGTATTGTCCGTGGCAGAGCTATTACTGACCAGGATGCTAGGTCGGGCATTCATTCGGTATGTTCGTTCCATTTCAGTAATGCGTGATCCAAGTGGCGTCATAGAGCCGCATGGATTAATCTGGGCTGAAAGGTTAATTTACTGTGAATTCTGCTTCTACCTGCTTATTGGGTGTCAGGTAGAATTGAATGTTGAACCTTTGGTGTCGCCTAAACGGCCACCACTTTCAATTGAGTTATTCACGCGAATTTTCGAGACCAAGTCAATCTTGGAAAAGCAGTGGTGTCATTTCCTCTCTGGAATCCGGCCCTACCAATATCCTCCAGGTTGGCGAACCCATGAGCCAGAATGTGGAGGAAATTAATACAATGGCTTCATAAAATGCCTCAGCGATGCAGATGATTTTGCTTCGATCCTTTTTTTCGATATGATGGTAAAGGAGACAAAGTCACAATGTTGGTAACTAATGCTGAGATAGAATCTTTTCTGCCTGGACAATTGTTATGGAGAAATTAATCGAATCTTGATATTGTGCAATTACCATGCCCACAAAGTATCTCCTCATTTATGTTTAAAGCCTCCCATTAGAAATGTCATAGAAATTGGCTGTTGTGTGAATTCACCTCTTTGAGAAAGACACTCACCAATTCTGAGTCAGAAGTAGTGATGGCCTTCTCCATAGAAGTGTTAGCCCAGTCTTGGAACCCTTTTGATTGACCGATTTCATCCATCACTACGCTTCCTGATTCATGAAATCCAAAAAAGGCGAAAAGTTGACTTACAGACAGGGTTCGACGTCATGCAAATGGTGCTGTTACTGATTCGGTGCAAAGAAAAAAAAGCTTTAAATTGTGCTTAGATTGGTTGTTCGGATGATTGCTGGATTTTGAGGGCAGGAAACGTCCGACCTCATGCGCCTGATGTGAGATGATAGGATGCGATAAACAGCGCCATGGAGTTGAGAGAGAAAAGAAGGCAGAAGTTGCCTGTAAATTCACATATTTCGATTTATCTAACACATCTTGGCATTTGTGATCATCAAAACTGTGTCGAAAGTGGTGTAAAATTGCCTTAACTGGTAAGATCATGCTTTTATTATTGGAGATCATAAAACTCCACTTCGTGGCAAAACTGCCGACGCACCTGGTGCTGTTGCAGCAAAGTATATTAAAATAATTTTAGACCATGAAAGATACCATCAATGGCAGTCTTACCATCTTATAACCATAGTTTGTGTTTTCTGTCAACAGTGGGGAAATACGAGAGTTGACTACTTCCTAAAATTTGTCCTTACTATTTCACAGTTTCAAGTCTGGAAGGTTCTATGGTGGATGATTTCTCACTCCACCTCTCGACTGTTGTTTGAGCATTGCGAATTGTGTGGACTGGTTGACAAGGATTTTGGTAAGTAAGGCTGCCTTTTTCGTTCCGGTCACTTGTCTCTACGACGCAGTCTTTTGGTTAACATGGAATGTATCTGCTTTCTTGCATTCCGTTCCCATTTCGTCACAATCAACACACAACTGATCCCCTGGAATGGTACTTCTCAATCACTTTCGATGCTCGATTAACCCTCTGTGCCACTGTGCCTTTGCCAGCTATTTTGTGTCTCGACGATGCATATTTTGCCCTCGAATTATGACTCCTTTCGTCTTAAGGGGATTAGAAAGACTAGTTTCTTGATTCCTACCTTTAGCGTGGCGGAAGATTGGACCCTAGGAATGGAGGATTCTGTAACAACCCTAGCAGAAGGTCTGAAAATGATGTCTACTGTCGGCAACTACTCCAGTTATGAACGCTTAAAGCGAGAGTAACCGTGAACCATTTGGGAAAGTTCGTTATCGAAATGTATGCAAGAAGAATGTAGAGATGTCGACCAAGTGAACACACGATCCCTCCTCCACTTTACTGGCTGAATGGAACTCAGGTTGATAGAGATGGACAGCGTCGATATGAGAGCATTATCAAGGAAGTGTAGATACAAAACTGCATTCCTAGAGAACTAAACAGGATAAAAATCCAGATCCAGTAGAATTGTCAAGGAGCATTGACGACGTTGAGATCAAGTATTGCCTCCATTACATGGAAATTCGATGACTGGTGTGGATGGCTCCGCACCGTCTACGTTGCGATGGTTGACGTGGAAGGCTGGCCAAGTGGAGCGTCGAAAACAGCTCTCAAAAAAAAAAAAGTGGAGAAGGAGCTGTACAATGCATTGGTTGTTTGTTTAGCTCTCTACTCTAGTAATGCGTTTTCCAGGTACTCCGTGATAGTACCTTCACCGGATAGCCTGACCTCCAGACCGTACAAACATCCTCCAGTCCTACTCTCTCCGCTTATCATGCCTTCTTTTGCCTCTGGATGCTTCACACTACAAAGAAAAGACTCCGCTTTGTGCACACTGCATTCCTTCAAAGGTAAATCCTTCAATTCATCTGTGGTTTTGCCAATTCATTGTAAGCTGACAACCTAAAAGGTGAACGTAATCTGATGTGTGATCCTAGGGTAGTGTGGATGCACTTTCATAGTACAAAATAACGGTGACATTTTAGATCACGATGGCGAAGATCTTAACTCTAAAAGTATGCAATAAAGTAAAATCGGACATTTCAAAGCCACTGATCTAGTGACTGTTGCTTGATGCTTTACATTTCAACACTGCTTAGTCTATCCATTGCAATATATAATTTTTGTGATTTACTACCTTCTACCAGCAATGGAAGGCAAAAGAGGAAGAGGAAGGATTGTCCTGTAAAGCAATGTGGCTCGAAGGTGAATAAAGGCTCTTGGGTAGGCAAACCGAGAAAACTGTTGACTGTGTGCTTTGCGCAGAAGAAATAGTAGGCACGAAAAGCGCTATTTTGGATTCATTGCTCTGCCTGACCACTTTTTCACCTGGCATTCCCCTTATTTCCCCCTGATGCCAAATTTGGCACACAGTAGAATTCCCCCTTCTCCCTCTTCCTCTCCTTCTGCTCCTTCTTCTTCTTCTTCGCCTTATAGTGATTTAAGTTTACATTAGTCTACATGGGATTCAAATTTTTGCCTCTGTGTTGTTAGCACAGTGCATTTGGATCCACTTTGGGAGGCGTCGAGTTCAAATTCTTATTACTGCAGTCCCTTCGAGCTGAGAACTCTCATGGAGTGAAGTAGTTCACATTACAATTGAAATAGACCTTTGAGTTGCATCGGTGTCCAATTCCCATAATCACAAGGCTGAAACGTGCGAGAATTCTGCTGTGAAGTTATTACCCTTAATGACCTTTAATTGTTCACAAGCGACGCAATTTGACACAATTCCCTCCGCTTTGTGCTCTGGTACCATGTAGGATTCCCAACGATTCATCTGTTATAGGGTGCTTGAACTTGCTAACGGATAGATTTCATTAATGGCAAAAGAAATGCAATTTCATCTCGCACAGATCAAGTCGACTGCAACTTGATTCAACATCGAGCTTTTTAGTTAATCCTCGACAAAAGTGGACTACTTGACAAATTTACTCACTGTTGTGTAGGAAGCAATGCGAAAAAAGTATGCAGTAGTTCCAGTTAGCACGAATAGGCGTTGATGTCAACTTTGTCAGTCTTACAATTCAATGAATCCATGTATGATATTATGGATGTCACTTCTTCATTAGGGAAGAGTTGGCCACATGGTACAAGGAAAAGTTGGGAAGATTGGAGTGGTAGAATGTGAACTCGGGGAGTCAGTTTATGCGAGAAACGAGAGCCCAGCAGACAAAGAGGAGGGGAGAAGGAGGAGGAGGAGGATGTTGGGGATGGACCACTTGGAGTGTCCATGACGTTTGCGCGTGCGCACCTTAATGTGTGTGCGTACGCAGGCGCGTGCTAACGATTGAAACCGCCACCACACGTACGCGGCGGAGAGGGCGAAGGCGGAAGACCAAGGAGAGAGGCGGAGGAGGAGGAGGAGGAGGAGGAGGAGGAGGAGGAGGAGGAGGAGGAGGAGAAGGCAAAGAAGGCGGGGAACTGTGTGTGTCTGTGTGTGTGTGTTTATGTGTAAGTTTGTGTGCGTACGTGGGTGCTTGAGTGAGTCACCTTGGGGTAAAGTCACTGTCGTGTGGTAGGCTGAAAGGCGGTGTCGTGATCACACTCTCCATGTCCGCCTAGCAGCTCTGCCTCTGCCTGTCTTCTGGCACAATACTCACGGTTGTGTCAACTTTATCTCAATTCTATTCTCCTGTCATTAAGGTGGTGGTGGATGTCACTACCATCGTGAAAATAAAAGTGTACGTTGACATGGACTGGTTCAAAAGCTGGACCCTCAGATCTACTTCCTCATTGAATCAGAATTCAATAATGTATCAGTTGATTAACAGATCTCTATACATTGTCACAGAAATGGAGTTTGAAATTTGTAGCTAACTCTTGTGTAATTGAAAAGTCCAAGACAGTACAGACACATGAGATGATTTTTTGCTGGGATGGAATAACATTCACCACTGACACGACACGTAAAATGCTATCATTCATTCGCCCATTTTCATTTCCATCCATCCATCCGCCCATCCATACATACATCCATCCATCCACCCATCCATCCATCCATCCATCCATCCATCCATCCATCCATCCATCCATCCATCCATCCATCCATCCATCCATCCATCCATCCATCCATCCATCCATCCATCCATCCATCCATCCATCCGCCCATCCATCCATCCATCCATCCACCCATCCATCCATCCATCCATCCATCCATCCATCCATCCATCCATCCATCCATCCATCCATCCATCCATCCATCCATCCATCCATCCATCCATCCATCCATCCATCCATCCATCCATCCATCCACCCATCCATCCATCCGCCCATCCATCCATCCATCCATCCATCCACCCATCCATCCATCCATCCATCCACCCATCCATCCATCCATCCATCCATACATCCATCCATGCATACATACATGCATCCATCTGTCTGATCATCCAGTCATTTATGCACGTGTCATTCCCTAAGCATGTTGAGACTGGTCTGAAATCGTAACCTCTACCAATTCAAAAAGGGTTGTACTAGTCAACACGTTAGATTTTTCCTTCTTGATACCTTGTCAAGGCCGAGGTATCATTCGATATTTACTTAAGCTATGAGGAGACGCCCTACCCATCAACGACGATCCCGATCCATCCGCATTCACAGCTGGTTATTTAATTCTAATTGCAAATAATTTTTCACAAAAGAAAATGCAAAATTAATAAGAAAATGAAGCTAAAAGCTCAAAAAGCCACTGGGAGGTGACTTCACTAGGTGTGTCATTGTCAGGACGCCTTGTTAGAGGTCAATGGGAGCAATTCTGAGACAGGTTCTTGAAACATTAAATGTAAGTAACTTAGCCTCATCTCAGCTTACAGCTATACGATCCTGTTAACCCATTTGACTTCATTTTGTGCCTATAAACTGTGCTTGTAAAGCTCACATATCTTGCATTCAAGTTCTCAATGTACAGAACAAAACACTTAGTTGAGCTAACGTCTGATGACGTGGAAGGAAGTCGTGACGCCATCAAAGGAGCACCCAGTCACTCAAAGACGTAGACAGTAGACAGCACATTTGTTATCGCATCCATACATTTCAAAGAAATTGTACCTCTATTTTAATTTGCCGACAAGCCTGATTTACTAGTTCTTAGACGGTCATTTTGTCCTCTTTCCCCTTGGAACACACGATTGGCATAAAAAAAACAGAATCTCGCCCAACTTTCGACCAGTGTAGGGATTCCGTTATGGCCGAGGGGAGGACTGAGGCATGCATGCATGCATTGGTGTTTAAACCAAACATCTAGCTTTCGTACACATCAGACACCTTCGTATTTAACAAACACCTTATTTGGGCGCTAGCTGACACTTACCAGCACTATTTATGCTTAGCCCTAATGAAGTCCTCCAAGTGTTGTTCACTCAGTCCCTCCCTATACGTGTCACGTGGCAACACATTTACTTGGTTGCATTTTTTGCTGTCTGGAGCAGAAAAACCATCGGAGGTGGATTGGAGTAGGCAAGGGCCAATTGAAGGCCTACTACATTACTGTGGTATCTGGCACTTAAATTTAATGTTTCATGATTCTTTAATGTCGACTGATAAAAAAGAAGTCTACACCTACATGCAAAGTAATCAAGGCCAGTGCCGTTTTATAGAGAATATGGAAGAGAGCTTGATGGGCATCTTGACACATTTGAGGTGTAGTACTGTGTTTAGCGCCTTTGTTCACAGAAAGAGGGTAAACGGCACTTCAAAGGCGTGACGCTTCAAAAGCAAAGTTATTACGCAAAAGCGAATTCTTAGTCCAATGCCGACTAGAGGTTTATTAAGTTAGGACTGTTTTCCCGGTGAATAAACAAATGCCTCAGGGGCATTAAGTTGTGCCAGGAGGCATCATCTTCCACCCTTACAGTTTTCAACCCTCCACTGTACTTGGTGTCATCCCATCCTATAGCCCGTTTTTTGGAACTAAGATATGAAGCTATAGACCAAACCCTCTTCCTGTACAGCGCACATACAGATGGTTGGGCGTTCTGTAAAGTGTTAATTGTTCATTCAACCTTCGGCTTTAATGACGGGCCAATTAGAGGCTCCGTTACTGTGCCTACTTCAGGTGAGCTGGCCTCCACGCCAATGCTCAAGTACTACCAGGCGGATGGCGAATCTGATCTCAAAAGACCTTAGCGTGACGAATGATGTGCATGGGCTGTGGATGGAGAGGTTGGCGACGATGCCCAACAGAAGGGCAAAAAATGACGTCTACCTTCGGCAGCTATCACAGTTCTGTGTTCTGCAGGACTGCTAACAACACCTGAAACAGTGCTAGCTGTGGCCATGAATCATCTGAAAAAGTTCGTTACAGAGTTTTATAAGGTTATTGTTTATGCAAACAACCGACACCACCTCCACATCCCCATAAAACTATGCCAAATCTCGTATTTTGTAATTTGGTTTTGTTTTTATGTCAGTGTTTCCTTGACTAGCTGTGGTCACGCATAATGGACAGCACAGTCCCTCGCCTTCCAACACACTTACAAAACACGGTGAGCCAGTAGAACAGTCAAGGCGGACCAGTGACGTGGCGGTCAAGTGGCTTCTCAATTGCATGAGAACTCAATGACTGACACGACTGACTTGTGAGTGCGGAGTATATTGTGATGGCTGAAGCAAAAGATGGACCAAGAGCGGCATTGGGCTGGTAACGGATCACTCAGGAGCCATGAAATTATATCTCTGCTGGGTACCCTGACCCCAAAAACCACGCCAGTCAACAATACATCCTCTGCTTGAGTGGTGTGTCACTGCAGTTACACTCTCCAGGTTCCCTAGTCCTTAGTATTAGGTGATACTGGATATTTGGGCCATTATTAACAATGAAATTGGACAAATCAACCAACAAGGCAAGAATGCATGCTTAGAAAGTGTCACATCATTCTTCCACGATTACAAAACCTTGGTTAATCTTTTTGGTACTTAGATTTTGCCATTTTTCAAACAACTGGTGCCAGTGGATTCTCAAATTACACCCTTTTCCACTCACAAATTTCAAGAATGACCTCTGGAGTGGCCTTGCATGCATTTTGGCAATTAAAAGCCCTATCTTGTGGTATGTACGACACCTTTAATGTTTACTATCAAATAAAGCCTACGATGGGAATCTTGCTTGAGAGATTTCTTTTAGTGTCGCCCATAAGGGACGCAATCTGTTGCGGTGAGGAGAGTCTTCTTCCCATTTGTCGCCGACTTATAAAAAAATAAACAACCACTTTCTCCACATGCCCAATTCAGGGTTTCCGGTTGGTCTGCCTACATTGTGTTGGTCTAGACTTGCTCTTTGCATTATTAAATGCATAAAAGTGATTGCATCGCCAAATAAATTTGATCATTTAGGTTACTACTATTGTGTCGTAAATACGCAAGTGAGAGAGCATCCCTGTAGTCTGTTGTTGGTAAGAGCGACACTGAGCGATTAACAAATGAGTATCTACAGATAGTTTCAAGAAAAATTCCACGCTCTGGAATCGTAGTACTAGTTACTCTTGAGAAAAGGCTTCAGTTCAAGTGTTGATCAGACTGACGCATTGCTGAACGCTGCCAAGCAGGCGCTTCAGAGCCCTCGTATGTAAGCTCGGACGTTGATAGATATGGCGCTGCCTGTCCATATTTCCTGCATTTTATATCGTCAGAAGGCGCAAGGCTCAGATTTCTTGTTTATACATCCTTTAACGGGTAATTAATGGTCGCTTTTATGGTCTCTCTTTATGTCTACCGCTCCTCCACTGACTGCAAAAGCGGCTTTGCATTATCACTAAGCTGTCTAGACAGTGGATAGCAGTGGTGTATGAGTAAGCACGGCCTCAAATTGAAAAGCAGAGAGTATGTTTGTGGCGTGGAGGCAATTCCCCATTCTCGCCGGTCCTCTCACTACCTTTGGAGCAAATGCAAACACACTGACGCGGGACGCCTTCGAGAGGTCAACGACGAAAGGTATCATCGAGGGAGAGAAGTGTAACCATAGTGCCTCATCAAGACTTACCTTGATAAGCAAAATTGCTATTCTTGTTATACAACATCTTCCCACAGTAAATTTGCAATTGGACTCCAAGAAACCTTTTTAGGAAGAAATGAGAAATTCTTTTAATTAAAAATAATCAACGTACAAGATTTGGCAGCGCATCAACAGGGGAAATTAACTGAGGATCGCCAGTGGGTGATGGAACTTGGCTATACGTTCAGGGCTTTGTCAAAAAAGTCTAACCTAGGAAATAATGGCAAGCAAAAACAAGCTAAAGTGTGTCCTTTCATCCGCCAAAATCAAAAATAGTCTGTCTTAGTTGTGGTGTTTTAAATTCTGCCACATTGCTTGGGGCATGATGTGATGCAACTGCAATACATTTGTTGTTTGCTTGGCTCTGAGTGGGCACGCGATACCTCCTCTCCGCCTCTACTGACTGGCTGGCTGGCTGGCTGGCTGGCTGGAACCCAGACGGATGTGGCTGGGCAGCACTGAAGTGGGAACGAAAGGGCAAGAAGGAACGAGACGATGCTAGGAAGCATACCTTTATTTTTTGCTAGCAATGGACACGCGTGATGACCAGTAAATCTTCCCGTTCTCCTTGTCAGAATCAGTGATGGTGCGGTTAAGTATCTCCAGAATGACATAGAAGATGGATGACTGGAGCACTGAGTACATTGCGGTGATCGAAGTGGAGTTAGACCAGGGGAAGCATCAGAGAGGGTTTTTGGGAAATGAGAGGAGTTATGCAATGCTTTATTTAACCCTTCACTTATGTTGCTCGGACTCCTTAATCTTGTCCACTTTGTTTCCGCCCAATGGCCTAGCCTCTGCATCATGCCATCCATTCTGTGTGTCGATAATGCATTCCGCTGAGTGCTGTCTTTGTCTTCAGGGTAGACTCGGGGTGCCACAACCACACAGCACAAAGCTATAACGAACACAACGTGTGCGTGCGACGCCAGACCTTGACAAGGAAATCTGGGGCTGATGATGCATGTGGGCATGTGCATTCGCCACTCACACGGCTTTAATTAATCACTCCGGTTACTTTCAATGCTACTGCCTTAAATACATCACTCCTTCATTTTCCACACATTCAGCAGCCCCTCTGATGCCGATTTGTTTGTGCATTTCTAACAGGGACCCAGCCCAAACCTGTGCCTTCTATCATGCCTTTAGAAGTGTTAATAATGGTGGTTGTGTTCAACAATCTAGCTATAACTGTTAATTAATTTTAGCCCCCAACAGGACTGCCCTGACGGCGAGAGAGAACACACTGCTCTGAGGGAATGACTTGGAGGCTACTGGTGTGGACTTGACGATGGAATTTCAACAGAGAAGCCGCCCCAACTCTTTGCAACATGTAATATGGAAAAAAATTAGTGCCAATAATGTTAAAGTTGACCTTTTTAGTGAATGCAAAGTGATTAGTCCGGACGATGTGCGTGACCTACCTTATGCGATGCATACAGGTGAGGCAAAACTATTCTGCTAGTGGGAAAATAAGCTGAACTTAACGTCAAGCGTAGCCTTGCCAATCACGTATGTTTTGAATGTCAACAGAAGACGGCGCTGGGTAGAAGGGTAAGTGACACTGCCTTTGCAACAATTAGTGCCATCGTCCTGACTGCAGACGTCACAAGTCCTCCACAGAGTAGTCAATGAAGTATTTTTAGCCTCAAACACCTTCAGTTGTTTTAATCTGACCATAGGATACGAAAAATGAATTCAAATGCCTTAGGTTAACAAGACAGTTGCATTGTGGTTGTTGATTCTATTGTTTTTTTTTCAAATCCAAATCGCCTGAGTGGACCACCGTGGGCACCCTGCGAGGTCCCACCGGTGAAGCAGACGATTGAAATGGAGTTCAAAGGCGAGCCAAACATGAGCACCATAACAACGTGGACTGGACAGATACTAGAGGCATTTTCTAAGTAGGTCATTCAAAGAACGGTTTAATTTTATTTAAGACACTAACTTAATCACCAAATAAGTGAAAAGCAAAGGTAGAACTTTTACTCGAATGCAACTGCGTGAATTTTGCAAAATTTTGGGCAATCTCTACTTATCTGTTTTTAAGAGGCAGCTATACATCATACCACCTGTGCAAAAGACGAGATTTGAATTGCGCCCAGAACTCCCGTCCCCTCGTCCACTTCCAAACTCCATCTACGTTGCCTGGGCGTGGGAGTGAATGAAGGACAGCAAGAGAAGGCAGGAGAACGGGGTAATAGCAATAATTCTTTTCCAATCGGGTAAGAAAAAATAACTTGTTTCCATCGTCATGGCAACGCATAACACTTATTGTGTACCTCGGTGAGCCGCGTTGGGCCACGAACAAGGCCTACGAGAGTGTGCACGCAGGTGCGTATGTAGACGCAGCACTCTTCCCTGTGGATGATGGTATCAAATGCCTTGCTGTCATAAAACCCTCAATGGTTGCTTGTATTAATTACCACCATGCAATGTAACAACGACAAGACGCCACTTCTATCCACCTCTTAAGGCGGCGCCACTGCGATACTTATTGTCATAAGCTAATACGGTTTCATCTCACTTCTGTCACCAACTCTAGTTGGGCATTGTGAGCTTGATGCCAACTCCTTCTTGTGGGGAAATTGATGGGACGCATAGCACATTCAGGATCAAAGCCGTCCTGGCGAGGGCTGTACGAATACAGGTCTGCAAATAACTGCATCATCGATGCACAGAAGACCTAGAGAAAAAGGGTACACTGGAGTCGTGGAAGGCGGAAAGACCACTTTCCTTGCGATTTCAGCAGGCGGTGAGCAAAATGTGACACCTTCCACTTAATGTTAGCAGTCTTGGCGAAAATTTTTTTGTCTAAGAGGAGAATTGTGAATTATAGCACCCACGGGGGAGAGTGATTCAGGGGCGCTACCATCATGCATGACCCTTGATGAAAGCACAGCAATCAGTTTTCCCAGGTTCGAGTAAACTGTAGAGAGTAGACCATTCGAGAAGATATCAGGCACTGACCCAAAATCATTGTAGTTCCACAATTACAGAACTGTGTGCCTTGCCTGTGACCAATGACGGGCGCGGAACTCACTTCGCAATCGAATTTTTCGACACAAAAATCAGCATCAACTGTCATCTAGATAAAAAAATTCATTCAAACGAATATTAATCACTAATACTGTCCCAACTCTCCTCTACAGCCCATCTATTTATTTATAGGTATGGAAGGAGAAAAGACGCATTTTAGCATTGAGAAAATTCCATCATTCATGGAATGAGATGGTGACCACTTCTAAAAGACTAACCCAAGTCAACTGAGTTGTTTGAAACAGACTTCTTTCAGCCTAGATCCTCTCTTTTTTTTGCGCAACTTAAACCGAAAAAAAGACAAGTGACTTCTATGTAACAAAAAATTGCCTTTTTGATTACTAAGTATCGAACCTCCACTTCACCGTGTGGAGATGCTACCTGCAACTTTCTACAACAAAAAGCATCCTGCGCCGCCAACTCAACAAACAAGTGGGATAGAAGAGAGCAGAGTAACCGAGGTTGCATTTGTTCAAGTTTCAATTTATACATCCATACTAAAGGTGGTGAGCAAATCACAATGGAAGAGGAAAGGGAGATAAATATGTTCGCATCATATACACATTGACAATGAATTTCAATAAAAAGACTAGGAGAGTTGATAATGAGACGATGAGACAGAGGCACGCACACATTGTCAAGGTAGATCCAAGAACCCAGAGTAGAAGAAAACTACGCCCATCCACCTGCAACACTTCGACACTATGACCCGCTTCACCGACGCTGCCGTGTGGAGAGGCGGGAAGAGGAAGTGGTGGTGGAGGCTCGGGTGCGCTTTCTCGATGACGCCGTAGACACCGACAGCCGATTAGGCAACGAGGTGCGCCGACGAGTACTTACAGTGGACTCCTCCGCCTCCACAATTTTCCTTTTCCTTTCGCCTGCCTCCTTTTCTCTTCCCCCCTCCGGCTGCCCCCTTCTGCTACGGTTAGCCATAGCCTTCCCTTCTCTGGTCTCGACTCCTTGTTTTTGTTTCCGCGACCGCGTCTGCTGATCCACCTTTTCCTTCTCCACCGCGGACCTTCGTGTTTGCATTCCACTCCTCACGCGGGACGCAGTTGCTACGGCGTTGGAGGTGCGTGTACGACGCGAAGGGGTCGCTTGCGTGTCATCAACTGAGCGACGCGAGCGACGACGTTTACTAACAGTTGGACGCTCGGCTGACTTAAGCGGAGTGGTCTTTGCAACACCCTCTCTAGGAGGCCTCTTTTGACTGCGTGTGCTTTGGATATTTGACTCCTCCTCCTCCTCATCTATCTTCCCAACTTCCGCCTTGTTATTAATCACATTTTGAGGAGATTGATTACCTTCCTGCTCAAATACTTCCTTTGAGGCGCTGACATGGGAGATTTTTGGCGAAGAACTAGAAACAGAAGTCAGGGTTAAAACAGGATCTCATTGGAATGTGAGTGCGACATCGACTTACCTCTCACCGGGAGCAGAAAGCGTTTCCGCGTGTAACAAACCTCTGGGACTATGCTTCAAGGGTGCGGTGACGATACATGGCGGTTCCAACTCCGCAAAGGGATTCTTGGGTGGGGATTCCAGCAATCCATTCAGAAGAAGGGTCTCAATCTCAGGATCTTTTTTGACCTCAGTCGCCAGTGCAGTCATATTCATCGGACTGGGATCGGGGGTCACCGATTCGTCTTCTAGATGTTCTGGGGAAGTCTTCGTAGTCTCCTCTAATTTTTCATTCTCCTTACTGAAAACAAGAAAGTATAATCGTTAGCACACAAACAGGTGAGAAAATTTACTCATCCGACAGTTTAAAGTTAAAATGAACATTGTAAATATACTACTGAGATAATTTCGACGCAAGGTAAGACGGTGAACGACCTACCCAATAAAGGAATCCAAGTCATATCTAGCGTTGTACTTATTGTAAAAGTCGCGAACAATGCTTTCCGACTTTGTTCCCAAAATTCTTGCAACCTTAATGAAATCCTTGCCATATTCATTGAGAGCCATAACAAGAAGCGCCAGTTCTGACTTTGTCCAGCGGTAGGAAACCTAGGGCACAGACACGCACAAATGCCTTTAAAAAGGGAAAGAGAAGGAGGGCCCAGCCAGTGCTTTTGCCCCACTGCAACAGTGATAGAGGAAAATAAAGTGCGCCAACAGGAAAAGGGAACTGCACAGCTGTGCAAAGTATCCCTCTCCCCTTCAAACCTCCTGAAGGCGGCAATGTGGACCAGGCTGACGATACTGTGCTGCTACAAGGAGTTTACTCTTTTTCAAAGCAGTACAGGCTAATTCTTTGCGTCCGCTTGCCAGTACCTCTTTTTTTCCTCGTCAGGCAACCAGAGAGGAATACCCAGATAGATGGATACTTGCTGGCTTCATTCGTTCGGGTTCGTTTTTTTTTCTTGTGTTTTGCTGCAATTCTCTCTCGCTCTCGCTCGCTCTCTGCACTACCACAACCCTGAAGGTGGTGGCGATGTTTTGGTGATTTGTGCTCTCCCTTTCTTCGTCTTCGACTCCATCTCCTCCTCTCCTTCCCTAATGCGCGCTATTTTCAGTGTGCCAAGCACATGCCACTACTAGATGTGGGACAATGAAACGCCTGCAGCCCTGTCACACACGCACACACACATACACAAACACACAATTAGGCGAGGAGGATTTGCAAACGAGTAGTGCGTACCTGCGACTTTTTTGTCCACGCGTGTGTGTGTACGCGAGGAAAAGTACATGGCAGACATACAAACAGAGGGGATATTACACCTCCAAACAAAAAAAACATCCCACGTATCATTAACACAGGGAATAGGAAATTATCAAGGAGACTTGAGTACAACGTCGATTCGGCCTAGGGAGTTATGAGGGGCTTAATGGCAAGCGGAATCTGATAGGTCTGACGATGATGCAAACGGGAAGTGGTTAGCACAGCCCCTACATGGAATTCACAAGAGCTGATGAGTCACATGTAGAAGAGACAAGCTTTCGATGAAATCGCACACATTTTTGTTACGACGAGTGATCAGAGTAAGGCTCAGAACCAAATGACTTTGTTGCACTGAAGAGGGAAACTGTGAAGCCAGTGTAACGGTGACGATGATCAGCGACTAATGCTTTAAAGGATAATCCAAAAACATCGCGAAACATTTAGATTGCCCTGACAAACGCTTGGGCAATTTCCTACGTGGTCCCATCAAGGTGTCATTAAATGACCAGATTCCCCCAGCAGTAAATCAGTGAAAGGCAGTTCGTGTTGCTCAAAATCTTCAGTTTGACCGAACTGCAATCCAATTAACAAGGCAAATGAAATACGCATAAGGTGAAAAGGGAAACAAAGAAACGCGCTATTGCTACTGATGGGAGACTAAGTAGCAATAAAGTTTTGGATTCGAACTACTGTTTACTAAATTCAGAACGAATAAAGATCCAAATGCGTGATTAAACAGAAGCTCTGGTTTCTTTGGCAATTTAATTTATGGGACAAAAGCATTGAACTCCGTCAGAAAAGTCATTCGCAACTGGCAAAATTACAGCCTTGCAATGTACATCAAAACATCGGCAACTTCTTTCAAGTATCCACGACTTTAAACGATTCAGTGAAGAAAGACCCCGAATCGCCAAAGGAATGCAGCTTAAAGCACTAAGCTAGAGGAAATGGGAATAATTTCGAAAGTGGCAAATACATAGTCAAATGAAAAACTCTCATTTTCCTCTGTCTATGTTGAAATTACGGACATTTTTCGAGTTAATCGGTAACCAATGCACCAGCTTAGTGGAATTTCATGGTGCGTAGGCATTCACAAATTTTAAGGTGGATTAGGGGAGAATGGCGTAAAAAAGCAGACTCACCGACGAAAATCCTTTTTTGGGGAAAAATGCATCCAATCCCTCAAAAATGTGCTTATTTTGAGAATCGACCAGCTAAAATGGAGGAAAAAAGGTAGTTAAGGCGAAGAAGTGGGATAATCAACAAAAAATACAGGACTACTAGCGAGTCCTTCCGAATAACAAAAGAGTTGCAGGCTAACTGGGCATGATAGACCTACACTTGGCTCAAAGACTAATAGGTAGAGTTATAATAAAAATTTATGATGCTGCGTCGAATTAGACCGATTGGTTAACATTGAAAATACAAAGAACACAAAGACCAGAAGTTCGGGGTACCTCAGTGCGGACTTTCAGCTCACTGTCCAACGATGAGAGAGTTGCTTTTGATTCTCTTTGCTTCTGTTTCAAATCCTCGAGGGGAGTTGTCATGAATTCCTTAAACTTGTCGTAGTCAAAGTCGAGTCCCGTTGGAACGCCCCGTTTGGCAACCCTAGAAGCCGAAACCCAAAAGTCGGGAGTAATCCTATAGCGTTGCTACTTAAGATAAATAAAGTAGAAAGTCTTGTTTAAAATCACTCCATTCCAGAGGAGAAACTTGACAACAATTTAAAAGTTTGTTGGCCTGACTAAAAGAATTGACACAACAAAAGGGCCGAGATCACAAAAGAAAGTGGTTACCGTAAAGGGGACTTGACAATTTTTGAGGCCTCAAAGTGCTCATATAACCAAAAGAAATGTTTAGAGGCACTTTCAGTCAGTGGAAACACAAAAGTACATATGCATGCCATCTAAAGGACACGTAGGGCGAATATCGGTTGCATTTTAGTAAAAGTACACCACAGCCAGCTGAGCGATTGGAGAAGTGATTGCGTTGAAATTTAAACCCTATCGTGCAAATGAACCATCACAGTTTTGACAGATACAGGGGTCTGCTAAAGTAGCCAAGATCAATCAACAGATCAAAATCATGTCAAAATGAGATCGTGACTACCCGCAGACCAAGAGGGAGTGAATACACTCTCAATGATTGAACAATAGTCGGTATGTATCTGCCATACGCATCGAATTGTCATTCCACTGCGATCATCATCAAAATCAGTGGGATAATGAATCTTTGGTGCGTGCACTTTTAACAACTCATGGCAAATTTGACATTACAGACCACATAGAAGTATGTACAAGAGGAATGGCCTCTTGTGGAGGTTTGGCCAGTTCGATAGCTGTTGGATGCGCCTAAGATCGAAAATAGAAGCCGAGGAGAGAGAGAGCGTTAGTTATGGGTTCGAGCACGCTTCCAAAAGCTGAAGCCCAGCAGGATAGAGTGAGGTGTGACTTGAAGTCGAATAGAACGCATCTCCACATTTTCGAAATTGAAGCCTATTTTGTACATCCAGTTTGGAACTCAGAATAACGCTTAGCGCCTCCCTTTATAATACCTATGTTGGTAGGAAAATCAGCGCACAAAAGGCGGTTGGAGAAATGGAGAAAAGAACCCACGCATCAAATCTCAGTTATGAGTAGTCACAGTTGAATTGGTCAAGCATTTGTAGAATGCACAGCTCTTGTGAGAAAGCGCTTAAGTGACAGTAGAGGTAAAGAAGTGATGGACAAGACTGACGTGTCAAGAGATGAAGAACATTAAAAAGCCATGGCTTCATTCAACAATTGCTTGAAGGCAAATTTTGCATGGGTCATGAAAAGGACGATAACTGGAGGCATGCATAGGCATGAAATGAGTACTCAAATGACTAATACCTAAGGTATAAGCACAGAACGAAATGTCAAAATAAACGTGCATTAAATGACACAAACTGGCTTGAGATTTCAAGTCTATTGGAGCAAGGTTGACGATTCTGAGAAGCACCAACATCCACCGAGTCACCGAGACCTGCACAGTTGACCTCATCATTAATCTAGTTATTCGACTAACAAAGACCAGGATAAAGTAAGAGATAGGTTGACAATGCAGAGCAGGCAGACATGCGTGCTAAATACCAGCAAATTTAATAGAAATTCCAAGCTTGACGCCATTAATCCCGGTCGTGCTCGTCGAATAAGTGAATGCAAGGAGAAAGATGGTGATACACGAAGAATTAATGGGCCTCAAAACACAAAAGAAGATTAGATAATATTGCAGTAGATCTGAGCAACAGTCCACTCTCCACGCATTCGAAAAGCCTGACCTAATTCCAATTGACCTCTTTGCATAAACCTGAGTGCGAGTCCGGCAAACGAGCCTATTCCGGCTTTAATTTTCACACACCCATCACAACTTACTAATTATGTGCGTAGTTTGGTTGCTATCAGATTGGATATAATGGAAAAGGTGCCCTCCAAGGATATTTTGATTAGTGTCCTTAGAAATGCAAAAGCAACGATTAGATACTAGGCATTTTTTTTCCGCAAAAAGTATGACAGCACAACAGGAGATGACACCATTGATTAAAAGGAAATTAGCGCATAAATACAAATCAAAGTAATGCAGCGCAAAAATCTCTTTTTAAGCAAAAAATGGCTCAATTGTGATATCAATCGTCACCTGAAAATAGTTGTTATCACGCCTTCGCCTGTCAACACACCGGTAAGTCGAAAAGCGTGTCGCAAAGTTGCGCTTTCCAAAGAATACACCAGCAAAGGTGATTACATAAGTTTTGGGTAAAAAATCACTCGCCATGCAAATGAAAGCCATGAATAAACGCTGGTTCATTCGAGGATTTAAAAGCTGATTATCAACCCTTTGAAATTGATTCTATGTGCGCGCTTTTCGGAAAAAGTGGATTAAACTGAACAGGTGAATTGCCGGATGAGTGGGCAAAGTTTCTGTAGAAGGGGCGCAGCCTTACTTGGAGTGAGATTCCAGGGCTGAAGAGTGGTCAGAACTGCCGACAAGTGATTCAGTGGCGGCGGCGGCAGCGATATATCTGCGACCGAAGGGGAGTGCTCCGTTTGCAATGCCACCGTAGGGCAGGCGCACAGGCACAGCTGCGTTGGAAGTAGTGGAAAGGTCATTTGTGGAACGACCACGCCGGACGCCGGCAACGACTTTGCTGGCCCGCTCTTGACCCAGCATCTCGCACAGATAACGCTCAAACGAACCATCCGCCTCAGCCTCCTCTGGATCAACGGGGGAGGGAACAACCGGTACAGAAACAGCGCTAGAAGCGGTGAAGCCGCACTTCACAGCCCTCTCATAGCAGGTCTGCATTTGACGACCATGCTTGCGGTTGTGTCGCGGAACAGCCTTAAAGGGCGCCGCGATAGCGTAGTACAGGGCGTGGAGTTCACCCATACAGTAAGCAGGAAACTGAAAGAATGGAGGAAATTTTAGTCAAGCATTCTAATAATGAGTACTAACGAGAAGGCTAAGAATAGACAACTTCGGCAAAATAAGAGCCATGAGGATAACATGCTACATAATTGCAGATAAAACCGGATGCAATACGGGGTGAGATGCATCGGAACTGATAGCTTTGATTCAATGCACCTTGAACAAAAAGTAGACAACCACGGGACATCGCAACATAGAAGAAGTATTTTCAGTCACAACAAGTGTCCAAAATAAATTGCGTAGCATACTGTTCAAAGTAAGGAGATCAAAGGTTTCGCATGTGTCGACAAATTCGATGACAAAAGTAAAGATCTTGCTTATAACAAAAATTGGGTCAACCGAGACGCACAAAAATGTTAAAATGTAAAGTCTCCTTCAGCAGACTAAAAAAAGCATAAAATGACAGAACGAATGAGTCCACAATACCCAAATCTACCGAAAAGTATGGCCACAGAAAAGCAGCTTCCGAAGAGGATAAAGTGAGAAACAAAGACGACTTACGGATTCTTTGACGTTGACAAAATTTTTACGAGGTCTACTATCCACACACTTCAAAAACCGTCTAACTTCAAGCTTGTTGTAGGTATTAAGTATGGGTTGATAATTGGGAAGATCATCCATTGCGTGTTGCAAGTTGTACTTGTGGTAGTGTAGAAATATTCTAGCAGATTCTTCCGAGTACCTATAATAAGGAATGGAAACACGCGAAAGTCATAATTTCAACAAAATATGATGTAGAATAAATAATACTAAGAAAAAGACGCGGAAAACAGGTATTTACTAGTGCAATGAAATAGAAAATAAACCTTCTAAATTAGCCTGCAGATTGCAAACAACATACTTATATTTTTTGGCCTCAGATAAATAGGCATCCATATCAGATAATGGTGGACTGTGCTCAGGATTCCAAACGTTGACCTCCCGAACAGAATGCTCACTCGCAAAAGACGATGATCGATTGTAAACAAACTCGGGAACATCAACTTGGTAGTTGGAGCCAACACGGGAAGAAACTGCAAGCACAACACATATATTCGAAAATCAAAATGCGCTAAAAGGATCACAACCGAAATCACGCACATTTAGAGATTCAAATGAGTGACAAGGATACATATACCACTAATATACATAACAACACGACCAACGCACCATCAACCTCTTTAGCCTTCTTTGATGGCTTCGTTGATTTACCATTAGCGTTTCGTTTAACGGCAGACATGATTATAGCAAAAATGTCGCGCTTCCCAAAAATTTACAAAGTCCACCTCGAATTCGTGAAGCGAAGAAATGACCTTCAAATGACATGTTAAACAATGACACCAAAACGATAGCTTTAAAGCAAAAAACGATGATTCCTAATTTGCCACAAAAATATTCAAAGGCGAATCATTTTTCCGTTTGGAAGGTTAAGTGCCTTATCCATCATTTTTTTGCAGGCCGATAATACCATTAGTCAACATGGTATAATAATATCTGCTATAATCATTGTTATGCTACCATATGAGACGATGGATTTCAACAATGGTGTGAATTGCAACGACAGTAAATACATAGCAGAAAATTTCGGATTGGTACCTAGTCTCGATTTTTTACATCTGAATAAATTTACACAACTGCTACAGAACCAGCTCTCATCCCAATCGGATTCTAGCCATTCACCTTACGTATGGGCTCTGAAGAAAACTACATTAGAAGCCCTTTCATTGATTTGAGTTCCTTCATTTACTAAGGACTTTGGATGGAGTAGATTCTAACCCTACTAAGCTTCAAACCTTTTTGACCACTTAAAAAGCGGTGACTAAAACTGCAAAATCGACCCTACTCAAATACAGACGAACTGATTCTACCTGGAATCCATCTAAGTAGTAGAATCGAGATCCCATTTTCCAATGACCCACAACCTGCTGACTCGGATGCATGAATTTACCCCGCCCCCCGAAGCCATGACCGGATAAGAAACACCCGACCCTTTGGGCTGCCAGCGCCTTGGAAAAAACCTCTTTGAAGCCCAGCTGCACAGCATTCCAGAGTGCACCCACTAGATGACAATCAAGACGTCTTTCCAGATGGAAACACATACACAAACCAGCGTCAGCCAAGCGGTGGACCTCCCCACTGGTTAAGTACACACGAGCGAGACCCAGAGACTAATATGCTCTCCGCCAGAGTAAATGGATGGAGCACCGGAAGCACAATCTTTGGACGTAAGGCTGTCCCCAAGCTAAACTTAACTAAATCCGAACGTACGGTATCCTCAACTTTTCTGCGCATCAGGCCTGCAACCTCAGGCGCAAGGTGCACTTCAAAAGCGTGCAATTAAAAATGCAAGCATTTGACCGCGCTTTCAATGCCTAAGATAAACAAATTACAATGGATGTGCCAATTATTACCAAAACTGAAAACAAGTTGCAAAATAGTACACTTTCAAATGAAAGAACACAAATGCTTGTGAAAAATTGGCCATGAAAAGTATCGCGGGCTATCTGCATGCTATAAAGGACACCTGAGTTCCCCGTAGAGTACCTTTAATTGATCGTCATCGAAGTGGAATTCTTGTCGAAATCGAATTTCCTTAAATTTATCCACTTTGATGCGTTTCACCCATAAACGCTTATCCAGATGCAAGGGCCGGCTTCGTCGCAACGAAAGGGGTTCACTACCGACAGCCTTTATGTCTTTTGGCGCAAAATGCGTTATTCGCGGGCGATTCTTTACAACTGCACCGAATCCCAATCTGTCGCTTTTGAGTGTCGTCGCCACGGGGAGACGGCGTCCTTGACCTTGTCGACCCAGTCCGCCAGTACCAACTACCCCTACATCAACAGAACTGATAGGGACATCCATATCGGCAAGATCAATCCAGCCTAAGCGTCGAAGCATTTTGTATCCTCGATTAGATGGAGGGATGAATAATGAGGAGGGACGAATTGGCTCCTTGGATAGAACAGCAACTTGATGGTGGAGAGAAGATACATGTGACCGAGAGTTGGGATCGCAGTTGGATGAACACGAAGATTGTAAATGGGGAGAAGCGTTCAGGGCATCCAGTTGTGCTTCTTTTTCACCAAATAAGCTAAGGTAAAAATCGCGGGCTTCTGCACCGCTCAGCGAGGAACTTGAAGTTGGTAGCGTATCTAAGGCATTGGCTCCACGATCGGTTGCCTCTGATTCCCGAACGAAATGCTTACTTAATAGGATGTGAGTCTACAAGTTTAAAAGGAATTACTGTCAATCAACCTCGGCATTTCAAAAGACATTAAATTTCCAGAATGATATCATATGGTAGGATATCGCCGGGTAATGTGAGAAGACCGCACAAAGTCCACAAATAAAAACAATTATAGAAAATGGAGCACAAACGATTATGAAGAGGTAAAAGGAGGGGAAGTCTAATAACAGCTAAGCATCAGCAGTACAATGTCGCTTGATTTAAAAATAGCGAAATATGAGAGGCGAAACCCACACGATCCATTTGCGTAACATTAGCGCAAGACGAAGCATCAGAATAGGGCGGGCGACCAATGAACACCAATAGTCGCAATTAACAAAAATGGTGAACTTAAATGTGCAGTATTTATTGAGCAATATAATGGGCTATAATAGTTTGGTTTGAAATGGATCGAACATAGAACTGAAACTAGCATATTTGAGGAAAAAATACGAATTTACGTTAGGCTGTGATAAACTTTGGGACTCCAAACAAAAGCAGTTTAAGTCTTTTTCGTTTGGCATCCTACTTTTACTGCGTAGTCAATAGTTTATTATGGCAACCCAACTCATTTCTGAATCCGCAAGAATGGGGTGGGGTTAAGCATTGTCATATTGTGAATAATATTATTTAACTTTTGGTTTTAGTAATGAACCATATAGGAGCATCGACATTGTTCCTTCGGTCGATGCCAGTCTTCTAGCCCTAATTTACTTCACAATACTTATTCCACCCAAGCATCGTATCTCCTTTCGCCTTAGGCGAAGTCTTTGGGTGCTGTATTGGTGGCATCAGGAAGCAAACCATACCATTAAGGACAATTCTCCTACTTTCTACTGCTGATTGACAAAATTCATTATGACGGAGAAAGTGCATATGATGCGGACAAGCGAGTTGGTGACTATTCCAAATGTAAGGCTTGATAACTTCGCCTATCTTTATTGTCTACTCCAATTCCTTGGTCTCCAAATGAGCTATTAACAGCGGAAGCAACACTAGCTGTGAGCCATATGAAACTGCTTATTGCTTTTGAGTAAAGCAATAAATATTTGAAAGCGCGGTACCATCTCCACCGCTCCAATTTTTTTGAAAGAATGCAGATAGTTATGTGACTGGGCAGCACGAAGGAGAGAACAAAGCAGCAAGACGAATAGTCGAAAAAACCGCATTCCTAGGATAGTATAATGATATCCGACCTTTGTTAAATGACTGCTATTAGGCCAGTGTTTCTATGACCAGGAATGGACGCACGTGATGCCTATCACATTTCCTCTTTCTCCCAATACGGTTCCCATAAAGACCAAAGCGCCAGATCCACCTGAATAACCAAGAGGGATCAGCAACATTGGGGTCAAGTAGCTTAATAGTTTCATGGAAATTCGATGACTAGCACTGCTGGCTGGTGGGTGTTTTTCGTACAGTAGTGATTACGATCTAACGGCCGTTTGGGGAGTTGGGTCAAGGAGATCTACGAGGTCAAAGTTTAAAGGGTGAGAGAGTGTGCAGTATTTTTAATGTTCGCTTAGCTCTCTGTTTTGGTAACGGGCCGCCTAGAGCTTCGTCAATGCACCTCCACCTAGTGACCTGGCGTCTACATAATGCCGGTAGCTCCAATTCCTTCGGTACGTCCACAAAACATTTCGCCTGAGTATCGTGTCTTCCTTCATCTCCAGAGCGGTATCGAGAAGCTACAAACACATGCGGCGGGACTGAAAGGCCACCAACACGGCCCAAAAGCCACACTGTCTAGTAAAAGCACAATATGTGGAGACTTAGTTGCTTATACAGTAAAACACAGGGGCAAACAAACCATCAAATCACTACCTTATCATTAACATGGGAAAAATGTACGAGTGTATTAATTCAAACTGTTTTGGTAGGAATGCTTCTAAAAAATGCAACCAAACTTAACAGATTGGTTCACTCAAAGCCAGAAACTTCTTATTTAACGTCTTTTAGAGATGTTCCACAACGTTGTCGTCATTCAGATGGGGGCAATGCCAATCATACAGGTTTTTGGAATGTGTGAAATCATGTCTTAACGATCAGTACGGAGATGTCAGCAGCACTCTCTGACTCTTTCAAATTAGATGAACGTAATTAGAGAATCCTGGAGACTATGGGTAAGCAGTGATCTTACTAAGTCCAATTGGTCTTGAGGGTGGGGTTACGCGTTAAAACGGAATCAGCTCCCGACCATTGGATTTTCCAGCCGTTTCAGCAAGGCTATTTGAGAGTTGGTTCACATATTTTGTGTAAAAATACGCCTCGGTATGGGAATCGGAGCGGAGATTGGCACAATCGCAGAAGCACGGATAAAAACAAGTTGACAGAGTTGGAGCAATCAACAACATGATGACGACAACCTTAGTCGTTAATGCTTACAAACACTAAAATTTATGTCAGTTTAATTGGCTAGTTGGGCCTGAACAACCTCGATGCATTTAAGAAACAGCACCAAATTCCTTCCGACCCAACTCAAATTTCTCTACCTTAACGATGGGACCGTTGCAACACCCCGTGCCACTAGACGCGTGGGTCGTCGCACACCACATGCCCAGCACCAGAATTGTGGGATGAGAAAGACCTCCTTTTAAAATGTGTTTAGTAAGTTTTGCTATGCCCATTAGTAATGAAGGCTGGCAACGAAAAAAACAGGAGTAAATTCCGAAGTTAGCCTATCCCAGAGACAGTCCTACATTCCAACTAGTTGCTTTATTCGCTCCCAGCACAACAGTTTTCGCATATGAAGGGGCTAAGCAATAATAAACTAACTTAAAATGTCAACAACAACGATGCAGGCGCATCGCGTCCCCAAGACCAACGAGGTAACGCATATGCAAGCGACAGGTATGCACTCTTTCAAACAGTACTGTTTACCGGGGGATCGGAGTTGCTGTCCTGGAACTTTTCGAATGAGGGGAGGGAGTTAGAAGGACGGAAATTCACATGTAGACTGGGGGAGGAGATCTTCAAATAGTGGTAATTGCCAGAGGGGACTCTTCTGCCTCCTCCACCAACACTGCCACCACTTCCAACACCGGGGACAACGCCGTTGTTCACCAGCTTCGGCGAGCGCCAAAGTCGCTTGAAGGGCAGAAGGAGAGGAGCGGCGCAGCAAGATGTACTATGGCCCCCAATGAAATCAAATCGTTGTCGCTGTTTCCGACAGTAGGTGCAGTAGGCGGAGATTGAAAGACACGTGAAGATGAAAAGAAGGAGCAAGAACGCGGCAGTCTGACGATGCGTGAAGCCCACCACCGGATCATCGGGCTCTTTGGCCAGAAGGAGCTCGAATTCAGGTCTACAAGGAGTCGCAATTAAACACGTGCCACCTATTGATTACCTAACACTGCAGTAGGCATTCCCAACCCCGGCATTTCGAAAAGGGGACAAGCAATGCTAATTACGGGTGAAGAATATTTACATGCGTTCAGGTCTAACCCAAAGCCAAAAGAAGTGCTGGATACACATATTTACTCTAGACGTGGCATCACAGGTGCGAAAGGAATTATTAATTGCAATAACTAAGGAGTGGTGTTTACTTCGTGCCGGATCACCAAACTGGAGGACAGAGGAGGGAAGTATACGAGTGAACGACGAGGACATTACAAGTAGCAAGTCCACAAAGAGGTACCGCCACCAATTCCATGAACAGCACTCAAAATCTAGATAAAGAGAGCTCGAGATGAAATTTTCAGCTTAAGCAATAGGTGTCGAAGATCGTATCTAGGGTTTATTACAGGATGGTATTGCGTTGGCCCAAACAACCGGCACCGCCTACACCGCCTTACTCCCTTCCTCCCTTGTGACTACGATAAAAATTAAAAGGTCACCAGGACACTTGTTTATGCAAGCGAGGTGCTGGGCGTTGCTTACAATCAAGGGTAGTAATCAGCCGATCCTGCATGCCGCAAGACACTAACAGATCACAAATCCAGAAGTCAGTCGATCATAAAGAGGGAATTAGGAGGAGGGGCTTGACTTGACACACGAAGAGCATTCAGTAGCGTGGATAAAAGTGTGAAAACAATCACGCATGACTTAGCCAGTATGAAGGGATAGAAGCCCGAGACTTTAAGTAAACTCGTTAGCATGTCGTATGGTATGGATGGCGATGGACACCAACAAGCATGGCGACCGAAAACGACGCACTTCACATACGAATCGGTAAACAAATAACGCTTCACAGTGCAGCATTGAGGTCTAATTTGTTGAGTCGCACGACAAGGGGCTAGACTTAGGCAAGCACTCAATTGAGCTCATGAAAAGGCAGGAACTTACAACTGCGCGTAGTAGATGAAGGCGCCAAGGCTCCATTGCACCTCAATGTCTGACAACTTTTCAATGGGATAGAGGTTGGCGTAGGTTAGAGGAAATCCAAAGCCCGAGTGCAAGACGTTAATGATCCACGAAGCCTTGAAGCAAACGGCCCTAAGAGGAGAGGGGGATGAGAGCGTGCAAAAAGTACCTACTCCCAAGGCAGAGACCATTTTTAGAAAAGCAGGCTACTCTACAAGCCGACATAATAGAAGCGCAATTAAGTGCCACACTCTTGTTACGTATTCCATAACCCAAGACATTTACAAGTCGGGGGCAGGACCCATTGGTCTACATTTGGAATATATCACCTTGGACACTCCTAGTTCATAACTGTTTCGTAATTATGCTTCCATTCGTATTTTCCAACTATGTTTAATGAATTGGTTTGCAGCCGGGTCGAAAATTGGCGCCAAATTTTTTTCACAGAACACAACTTTTACATTGGGACCGAAAGATAACCCGAATATCCCAGGACATTAATGAAGTGTTTGATGAGGTGAAGGCATGATCAATGAATGGCGGACTGAATTTCACTTCCGATCTCCCACATGCTTTGGTCTTTTACAGTAATGAGGGAACATTTGAAAGTAGCGGACAGTGAAGGCAAGCGAACCCATGTCGGACTAGATACCGAGTCGCTGCAACGCTTGAAATTACTATCATTAAACGATTGAATCATTTAAAAATAACATCAGCAAGGGGAAAAGTGGAGTAAATGGATGTAGATATAGAGCCGTTAGCCGCATGAGAAAAAATTCTATAAGGAGACGAAATGAGTCGACATCCCTTAAACTCTTGACGCCATCAGACTTGGAGACGGAAAGGGAGAGAAAGCTAGAAATGGGGTCCACACAGAATGCTGATTTACTATCGCCCCAAGTTTGCAGTTGTGTTTTGATGCAACTTCCTGTTTTGACAACCCCAAGAAGTTCAATGTTGAACTAGCATCAAACCATATCATCGTGAATCGGATGTTGGCCCAGTGACATAAGATTTGGCATAAAGCACAATTTTGCAATACAATCGAGCATTCTTGAGGCACTTTAATTACGAAACGCTTTTTGAGTGGCTGTGAATTCTCAGACGATAGCTACAACTGGAGCGTCAGTGGGTATTTTGTGACTAATTAGGCTGTTAAACGAAAATTGACAAAGTTCAAAACTTACTGTTTATTCAAGATGGCCGAGGATTCAACATTTTTCGCTTGATAGTCAAGAAAAGACTGGTGCCACGGCGTCTCGCAAATAACCTACGAGGAAGGAGTGTAATTTAGAAGCGACCATAAACAAGTGACGCTTTTCAAGCGAGAAGAACGAAAATCCACGTGATGGGCGTGGCAATTATCAGTTTCGACTTCATCAATCCAAAGGATAATTGTTTAAAAATTTTGAGATGTGACTCCTTGAAGTCGAGCTTCCTTCTCTTGTTTACGAGACAGAGGATGCGTGGCGCCAGTGATACTGGGGCTTGGGATGGGAGAAACACAGAGAGGAGTGGGAAGTAAATGGAAAAAGATGGCAAAAAAACCGTTGTACTGGAATGCCAGTGAATGGTAACACTAAATCGTTCCTGATCGTGACGTTAGCAGTTCCTCCCGCTACGTCTGACTGCCGCACTACATACCACGCGTGGGTAGAATCGTGACGTGAGTGCCCTCAAAGGAAAATGTTAACGAAGACGAACTTGCAAGCTAAAGCGAAGTAAAAACCTTTGTGGGAGTTAAAACTCGGTCGTAGAGGCCGGTGTGGTGAAATTCTTACCCCCTAAAGTATTCATATCAAAACCTTTAAATAAGTAGTCATCTAGTAGGATTCAAAACAAGTATTTATTAACGAGAAGTCTGCGAGAATTTGTTATTCGAAATTGAGAGAAGAATAGGAATAACAACTATTGATGTTTAAGAGTCCAATTATTCAATTGCTCGATCCAGATGGCATGAGCTCACCCGAGGTGGGAGTAATCGGTCAGATCAAGTTAAATAAGGGTAAGGAAAAGCGGACACACAAAGCTGGCGGCAGAACTCATTCCGTTCACAAAATATGGAAACGATTTTGAAGAAGAATTATGAACTAGGACATCTAAAGGAAAATTCACTTATAGAACACTTCCAACAAAGTAAATTAACTTGAAACGTTCTTCTAGATTGCATTGGCTCGTGATAAAACTGGGCACAGGTAAGTGCGATCACAAAACATGTTCTTTGCACTAGCTGCAGAAATCATTTCCTCGGGGGATTGATTAATCACATGTACTGCATCACGGAACCAAATACTTTCCCCTTAATACAGGTAACGAAAATCGAACTTCTTCGACAATGGACGTAAAAGAGGATACAAGCTCTAACAGCAGCCTGAAAGAGGGAGCGAACGATTGAAACTCACAGAAGCAGAAGCATTGAAGGCGTCGAATTTATAAGGCTTCGAGAGACCAGTGCCGATGTCGGAGGAAGTATACCAATACTCCGACATCGCGTAGAACTGAGTGCCCTCGAAGTCCACTGGGGGCTGGTGGATGCCGTTCATAGAGCAGGGGTCCAGACGACAGGGTTTGTGCTTCTGCAGCAAAGCCTTCTGGTAGGTAATGCATAGTGAGAGATCTCCAATACCAAGGAAAATGACCGTATGGGAAGAAGAATTTCCCGTGATTGAAAGAGTTCTTGAGATGCTCAGGTCTCGTGGATTTAAGGTGTCTTCCAGACCCGGTTGAAGGCAGGGGTCCTATGCGAAGGGGGGAAAACAGACATCAGCGAAAGCTGGCGAGGCTAGAAGAAAATGTGTACCACTCACCAGGAAAATAAACTTCTCTTCTCCGCTTGTGGTGTAATGCAAATGGAGGGTTAGATTGGCGAGTTTTGGTGGTTTGATGTAGCCAGTGGAAGGTCGATAACGCAATTTTAGAAGGCCTGAGTACTGTGAGTATTCCATGGCGTTGTGCAGAAGGGAAGACTTGTATCTAAAAATGAATTAAACACATGAAAAAGTACTTTAAATTAACCAATGGAATTAGCTCAATAATTTTTCAGCGTAAATTTCACTACTGTACCTTCAATGTGATACATAAATGATCCGAAACGATTAAGCAATGATCAAAACAAATTAACGCCTACAATATTATTCAAATGAAATTCAAGACAAAAGGAATAGAAAAAAAGTGCCGAGGCCACTGAAGGCATTGCGCTTGGTTACACATTAAATATGATAAATATACGCAGAGGTAAAAGTAAAAAAAACATTTCAGCGTAATAACGATGGCATATTTGCGACACAACTTCGATGGGGGAGCAACCTTACCGACTTTTGGTGGCATGAGTGCCGTAGCCGAGGAAGGTCATAACGTAGACATTGTAGGTGTGTTTGCCACCGATGGTGAAAGAGAGGGTGAGGTCCTTCGGCGGATTCATCCCAGGGGGCACCTCATAGGCGATTTGCATGCTCGCTCCACCCATGTCAAGCATACCCACAGTATGATGGGGAGGGTCTGGCGCCAGGAAAGAGCATCACAACTAGTCTCTAAGTAAATCTGACATTTCCATTGGTGTTTACTCAAATTTTATAAAATGAAACACTCATTCTACAGATGCTCACATACTTGAGCACCAGTTGTAAGGCCAGCATTTCAAATTCTAGACACAGCGGTCTGATACGCCCACCGAAAGGTGAAATAAATGGCCAAAACACTCTAACAATAAGGAATCGATGGGAACAAACTTTTAGTCTGAGTGCACTAAGTGGTACTGGGCAAAATAATCAAAATGCAATTGAGTTTTATTAGCAAAATATAAGGAATAAATTTAAGACTGAAGGAAAAAACCTTCATTCACATACCAACAAAGTTCCCAAGTAGGTAATTCACAGTTATCCACCCAAACAAAGCTTCAAAATAACCGGAGACTGTTTGTGCCCAAGAATCATCAAACTTGAAAGCAAATTCACTCTTTACTGTCTTTCGAACCGTGCTCCAAATATCATCCTGCTGACTAAGTTCAATGCTGAGATCAGAGACTAGAGACATACCTATTGGTTAGAAGACGCATTCCAGCTGTGGCAAGGATGTATACAGGAGTTATGGCATGGAATCTCTTTGGGATGTTTCGCGCCGCAAATGAAAGTAAGTCAGAGATATACGGTTGAGCAGAGGAGGGGTCGGAAGCGAAGGAGGAAAGTCCTGGGGTAACCTTTTTCGTTAGGGGTTTCTCTTGATCATCCGAGCATAAGGTGATGGATGGTAAGATACTGTCACCATTATTGCGAAATGGAATGCAGTAAACAAACAGACGGCTGCCGCTGCTGCCGGCATCAACGACAATCGCATAACGACTTTGAGGTGATAATGTCACATCTGAAAGCGTGCTGAAAGCAAGCACGATCGCATTGTTGTAGAAATAAAAAATAAATAAAATAAAAACACTGAAAATCATGGCCAGCCGACGTTTCCGTCGCAAGCACCTGTCCCAAAAGAAATGAATAGTGCTGACGGAGCCCACACAAATGGGCCTTAAGTAGCCGATACGCCTATCAGTCCAATCAACACAAGGAACATCAGAATTATCATATCCTAAGGCAGTTGTGCAATTTTTGGTTCTAAATAGGTTTGCATGTAATTTTTTATGCCGACCACTCAAGATATTTAAGTTTTGCAAAATTTTACATAAGCGCAATGAACCGTTACTTAAAGCATTTATGTGGAGGTTGAAAAATAAATGTAGTTAATTTTGAAATTTATTAGATACCTTCGTGCGTAACCACCACAATGCTTACAAAACATGGCATTATCAACAGTTAATTCATCATAGCTCTTTCAAATAAAAGAGTTTGACTTGGGGGTCAATCTCAGCCAGAGGTTGGCCAATCACAGAATGCCACTGCGACAAGACCACGTAACGCCTTAAACCATACAATCCGGAAGGTTTGCGAAGGTCGAACGATAGATACTTCTGCGTTCCGTTGTTGGCATCATACTCCACACCGAAAATAAGATGATACAAGGCTCAAACTCTTCATATGTCTCTCAGGATGCACAGACGAATAGGTCGTCACCAAAATCTCGAATCCGCCTCTTGTCGATTGGACTTTGACCCTCCATAGGGTGCATAAATTCAAAAGGAACTGCCGACGAACCAAGAATTTGTAACAGGCCCACTTTGTCATTTGGAGTTCTCGCCAAAATCCCCCTAACGCAAAATAGCATGGTGGACTAACGCACAGAAGAACCGGAAACTACTACCAAGGGTAAGAATTCACCCTGCGGAGAACAAAGCGATCGCGCAAATATGCAGCGAGAAAGATCACATCACTATATTACCTTCGCGTCGAAGCCTAAGCGAATATGCACTGGGTGCTTGAGGAATATGGGGAAGTAATCTTAAAATGATGCTTATTCAGCATAGGTACTTGCCAGTGCTACTGCAGGTGTGTTCATACACCTGCGATGTCTGCTTCGCAAAGCAATTCGGTGGTGCATGGTCAAAGCGCTAAGTCATGAGAAGGGAAACAAACCACTTTAGGATACTGGAGTCAAGATGAGAGCGTGTCCACGCGAAGAAAATCAAGATTAGAAGCCGGGTTAAATATATGTGTTGCTAAGTACAAAGCCTTATCAACAATAGTCGCAACCGCACGGGAGTGGGTAAGCACATGCAGTACAAACACATAGAGGAAGTGGACAAGCTTAGCAGAGAATGTGAGGAAGGGTTGGAGTGCATGGGTGAATGCTTCTTCTATTTTCACAGGGTTGGCTGGGTATATGGCGGCAGGATTCGCATCAACGCCTCTCTGTCCGCAGGTGAAATACGGTCCGGGTAAACAATATCGAAATCCACAATTATGTCGCCTCGACGGCTGGGCTCTTTGGGATAGGGCAAACCCTGACCGCTGACCCGACGGGTAGTACCGGGCTTGATAACACAATCTTCCACCTTCAAAGGTACCCTCCTTCCATCAATGGTGGGCACTTGAATCTGACAGCCACAGAGAGCGTCACGCAGACCGATCTTGGCGGTGTAGCGGACGTCGGCGCCATCGCGTTTGAAATACTTGTGTGAGCGATCCTTAACGGTGAAAATGATGTCGGCGGGGATGGTGTTGGGACGCTCATCACCCTCTCGGGGGAAGGTGATGCGCGTACCCGCCTTCCAGCCCTTGCGCACGTCGATGGTGAGTACCTTCTCCTCCGTGCCACCGTCCATGCGTCGTCGTGTGATGCGCATCTTCTTAGTGGTGCCATAAAGCACGTCTTCTAGGGACACACTCAAGTCGTGATGAATGGGTGGATCCTGGGTTCGTCGACTGCGTGATGCGCCACCGCCTCCCGCGTTCATAAATATGCTCTGAGCAAACATACACAGCCACGTACATTCAATTATCGACGCTAAATTTAAATTCCAATGACCAACTGCCCTCACGCTAAAACAAGCTTACTCAATCCGTGATTAGAGAAATATGTACAATTGAGTCACTGCTTTGGATAATATGAAACTTACTATCAGTCAAAAACATAGACTAATGCTGTTTAAATTGAACCGATGGTTAAAGTATCCAGGAATGCATAAGATGGAAACTGACATTATCAGAAAGCGAAAAACAAAAAAGATGTCGTTGAGTATTTCGGACGCTGAGAGACATGATAAGAAAATCATTTAAGGTGACAATGGAGATCAGATAGAAAAGCCGATCTGTAAACGCCAGTTGATTATACCAAGAAAAAGGCTTAACGAAAATTATGCATAAACAGAAAGGTGCGAAACAGTTGAATATACTTAGGGACTGTTAGTAAGGCCCAACGAGGAGCATGCTCGCTTACGCTGGGGACACGTGCATCCCTTGGTCCCCAAAAATGTCAACAATTAAAGGTGAAAGCAATGTTTAGGCCATTGTCGCACCACTTATTGGCTGTGCTCATGCTTAACTCATATGCCAGTGAATGTAGTTAAATTCCCCTGAATACAAAAACTAGGGCTAAAGCTACTCGAACCAGCATTCACAAAGGAAAAGCACACGTATAGAAACATGGAAATGCAGTATGCCCGTTTGGCTGACGAGGCTATAAATGATGACAATTGACGTTAAAATGAGCAAATCATGGAGGGATTATAAGAGCTATTGCCAATAAGAATGCTTGAATTCTGCACTTATCTTACGTGATATAAACCACATAAGAGCACCACAATGAATCGTTACACAAAGCTACTGAGGAAATTACGAAAAACCAAACAACTTGCAACCAATGCAAGCTTCTACCTGCTCTCGTTGCAAGTCCATTACAAAAGTAAAAGACGACTGCTTGCAATTTTTTATAAAATTCAACACACTACCGCTTTCCCGGAGGAGACACAATTTCGGCTTAATTTCTCATCACTTCAAAATACGGCGGCCAGAGGAAGGCACGGAAACGCACCAAATGAGGTAGGCTTTGGAAACCACAGCATTCAAGTCATGAGTGGTCATATGATATGTGACTTAGGTCTCTATCAGGTACATTTATTTAACGGCGAACCATATGGCATAAATAAAGTACACGTAATTTTAAAAAAGACAGCTTAACTTACACTGAATGCACCTCGGTTAAGGAAATCACTGTCAACATCCATGAACTCTGGACCTTTATTGCCACTGCCAAAACTCATAAAGGTGCTGAAGGGATCATCCGTGCCAAAGAATGCTCGGAATGTCTCACGAGGATCACTGGTGAAGGTGAAAGTCGTGCCATCAGGTCGACCACTTGGACCACCAATCCCACCTTTAAGACCTTCTTCACCATACATATCATAAATTTCCCTTTTCTTTGGATCACTCAATACCTAAACAGAGTTATAAGTAAAGAAACAGATACCTCATAAGCTTCGGCAATTTGTTTGAACTTCTCCCCAGCATTTGGTGATTTATTTTTGTCGGGATGATATTTTAGGGCCATTTTTCTGTAGGCCTTTTTAATGTCATCTTCGTTGGCTCCTTTTTCGAGGCCTAACACTTTGTAGTAATCAACACCCATAGTAGAATGGCCGCAGAAAATACACGGTAGCAGCAAGCAAACAAAGTTACTAGAACTTTCGTTCGGAACCTCTTATTGGTTAATCTCTCCAAGTTTGATTGGTTATATTACTGTGTAGGTGGTGTTCATTATAACGATGGTTCTTAGGAAAACCAATTTATTATTCCCAGTGCGTTTATGTTGCGACTTAGTTGAGGAAGGCATCTCTCCGTTCTCGAAAGACACTCAGTGGCTAAAAGCGTGTTGCAATTAATAAATGCTTTTTTGTGTTGGTATGAGTTAAAAGACTTCGTGAGTAGTTTAGAGCTGTACATCGGTAGAAGGGAATGAAATCCTAATCTGGCTTGTACCTGGCTGTTTGCCACCCTTAAGCAAAATGAAAAAACTGCATTTATTTTATGATAGCAAAGTCATGGAGATTGGCTAAACGAAAAATATCTTACCATTATTTTCTGGAGAATTTCCGAGATTCAGAATTGCCCCTGATATATTGTAAAAACAAAACCATTATGGTAAAACTTTGCCGAAGAAAACGATCAGACTGGATGGATCTCATGACCTGAAAATTGTCATCCATTCAAGGGGGAAGGAAAAATTTTGGATTAAGAAGCTATACAAAAGTTAGAAAAGGCTATCAACAGACATAATCAACAGATTCTAGTTGGTAGCCGATGACTACAAAAATACGCATCAATTTCCTACAAAATCCAAAAAGCCATTTTGATTTTACCATCAAATAAATGCCTTATTAAGCATCGATATAGCACTTATGCTTCTTCAAATGTGCTTTTTGGATGCGAGGCGATAACACAACTTAAACTGTCTGCTGGAGGAGGTCGGTCACACCGACGCGGGATGAAGCCGTCCTTCCGGCTCCCCAGCTCTATTAAGACACTATTTGCAGCATCCCGAGACTCCCTTTAAGGTAAAAGAAGGCATAGTACTGGAGGTAGAATACATGTATTCTGGAAACAGAGAGCTTGGAGGCTGTTGGCACGGCCCGGAGGCCGAAACCATCAGTTGGAAAAAAACAATTACGCAGTCCCTCTCTTCTTTCGAGCTTCGTCCCCGACGCTCCCCTTGCTCAGCCTCCCGTGTCAGCCATCACAACGTAATCAGTGCTGCGAGAAGCACCCACGAGCTAACCGTCCAAGTCGTCGAGATTCGAACGCATGTGTTCCTGTAGTGCCATCCATTCCGCGTAGCACTGGGTGCAGAAAATGCGCGCTTCTTGGCCGTCCTCTCTCACGACAATGTGGTCCAATGAAAGATGGAGGTACGAATCCAAGTTTTCGAATGGGTCGAGACACACACAACACATATTGCGATTCCAGGCTTAATTGATGCCGTAGAAGAAACGCAAGGGCATCGTGGAAGCCTGAGCAAATGTGGCGGACGGACCTCATATGGCCAAAATGCATGCGATCCAAGTGTGCAAAGCACAACACGATGCTATCCAATGGCATCCTGCACATTCTACATCTGAGAACAGGAGAGAGCTTAGGGAGGATGCTTGACCACAACGTCGCAGGTCTCTCTTGGCAGTTGCACTGGACTTGGAGATCACGGCTAGTGTCGCTTCAGTTGTTAATAGCTTCCCTGTCGAACACGAGGGCGAGGGAGGTGTTATGGGATGTGAGGGATTCTCCCGTCCGTAGCACATGCACTTCTTTCATACCGCCAAGGTTTGCCAGAAGCGGCATGGAGCATGATAAAATCCACCGAAGTCGGGTGCGCTTTCCACTGCCACCAATGTAGCGTCGCGAGACTCCCCTTAAGGCAAAAGAAGGCAAAGTACTGGGGCAGAATATATACTCTGAAAACAGAGGGCTTGGGGGCTGTTGGCACGGCCCGGAGGCCAGCCAACCGGATAGTACAATATGGCCACTCAAGTGACCGAAACTGGCAGTTTGAACAAAAAAAGCATTACACAATTGGTTTGGGTTACCAAATACAATAATGATGTCTCAAGAGAAGAAATCTTCTCGTCCCAAGAACAATTGAATTAGAAAGTGAGAGAATGCGGATAGTGCTACAATAGCACACCGCAGATGCACATAACTCCTCGCTTTTGGTCTTGTGCCTTTTCATTTCTGCTGGGAGGTATGGCATTTAGGATACACTTGTAGCGTCTCGGGACTTCCTTTAAGGTAAAAGAAGGCCTGGTATCTTGACAGAGTGTATATTCTGTAAACAGAGAGATCGGCCTGGGAGCCAGCCAACCGGCTAGTACCATGTGGTCACCCCGATAGCCGAAACCGACATTTCGAACAAAACGAAGCATTACAGTGGTAGTAGACCTAACCCTAACTTTCCCATTTGTTGGCAATGCAGTTTATGAGGCTCCAACCATCTCCTAGAACGATTTGGTTGCCTTTTTGACAAAATAAGGGCAATGTGAGCACTAAGTTTGAATGTTGATTTAGAATTAGAAGGGTGGCAATGTCGACCCCTGTTAGTGACGAAACTTTCCAACTTACAAAGTTATGCGGTGCGTTAATTGTTTGTCAACCTCTCGGTTCCAGTTAAGGTCTTGGTCCGCTACTATGTCTGTGAGTTACGTCAGCAACCGCAACTTATTCTGTTTGCCAAATGAAATTTATTCTATCCAACTGTTACTTTTTCCTTTGCCCTCAGGAAATTATCGAAGAACTGCAAATAAAACAAGGTCAGAAGCGATGATAAAATCTTCCTTTTTAGCTCGGCGCAAACCATTTTACAAATAATGGAAGCCGAACTTTATTTGGCTTACCCTTTTTCATCTGTGGATTTATCTTGAAACATTGAGCTGTACTGCCAGCATTTTATGTTTCGTTTACTCTGGCAAATTCCATGACAGCTGAGGATTCCCAAGGGACCATGATGATTTGAATTTAGTTCTTTAAAATTAAAGGCAGGAAAATCTCATCATTATTTTTCTAGTGTTTGAATGAATCTCTTGGAGTTTTTCGTTGGTGAACTTGTGGCTGCGTCCGCCATGTCTTCGTTATCGTACTCCCAACTTATGGTACGTGTCTTGGCGCTCGACTAAGCTTGTGTTTAAGATGCTAATTTTTGAGAGTTTTTCGTCGTAGTTCTATCTTCACCTTGTGCATTGTAGAAATGACCATGAATCTTTGATGAACATTCTAAATGACTGCTTTTTTGATGTTTTAGTCCAGCAAGCGAAAGGTAACTTTCTTTGGTTAGCTTTCAATTTTTTTAAACGTTTTTCGTTCCATGCTTATTGCGTATGCCAGTTCACCAATATCTTATGCGTTCGTGTAGCGCAAATGGGCCTTTAATTGTATGAGTGGTCACGATTTTTAGCGCGTTCCGGATGCAGAAGCTGTAACCTCTAATGGTGAAGGGCATACTGCCGCAATGGAAATAGAGATTAATGAACACAAGAAGGTATGGCTTTATATACTTTGATGCTACTGTTGAAGTCGAGAATGGATCAAGTTGATACCCCTCCGTCAAATGTTGTCCACATCCGGAGCCTTCCTGCAGATGCTACTGAACAGGACGTTACACTACTAGCGATTCCCTTCGGCTTTTTGAAGAATATGGTGTTGTCAAAACGAAGTAGTCAGGCTCTAATAGAAATGGAACTTCTTGAAAGTGCCATGGATATGGTGGAATATTATCAAGAATACCCAGCTATACTGCACGGTCGTCAACTGGTTCTGCAATTTTCTAAACACCCACACTTGGAATTAAAGGCGGAAAATGCTATGGTTAACCAAGCTATTCAAAGAGCAAACTCTGTTGTACAGCAGGATCTTTCTGGAGCTAATCAAGGGAATCCGAACACAGTCCTTCGAATCATCATTGAAGAGATTATGGATCAGCAAATTAACCATATTATCATTTATAAAGTAAAGCCATCTTTACTGTTGCATATTGTTAGATCTTTCATAGGTTTGGGAAGATCCTCCGTGTCATTATTTTTCTAAAGAACGACCACTATCAAGGTTTTATCGAGTTCGAAAATCACTTACAAGCTTTTGTGGCCATGCTGGTAAATAATTTAACTGGTATCCACTTACGTGTTTTTGTTGCTTGATTTTAATACAACTGGACTCTTAGCATTTAAATCGGCAAAACATCTATACTGGATGCTGCCAACTTTCTGTGGAGTTTTCCAAAAACCGTGGTCCTCTTGAAATCCGTCAGGAGAGCCAGAAGTGCCGTGATTATGTGCTCAATCCATTAACGGAAGAGGAATTGATGAGTCTTCGTAGGCTGCCATCGGCTGGAATGTCTAACAACGTGTCCCATAGCGGTGGTCATAGTCAGGGTGGTCACGCTTTCGGCCCGAATTCCGCCGTTGCTGCTGCAATTTCACAATTCGCTGGCACGGCGGGTGGTCCGACCATGTTGCATCCGCATCAACAAACTCCTGCCGCTGTACCACCAGCCTGGGTGGCTGCAGCAGCGAACAATAACGCATGCCGGATGACCGAGTTCACCACACAACTTATGGCACTTGCTCAACAAGCTGGTTTGCAGCTCTCTCCTGCCGCTGCGGCCGCCACTGCCAGCTTCATGTCGCTTTCGGCACAGGTGAATGACCATCTGGAACGGTTTTTATGCTCGTATGATGCTGTAGTTGTGTTCGTACCAGTTATTATCTTCGATTGACAGAGCGGTGCGGCATTTCCAAATGCGGCAAATGGAGCAGCTATCAATCCTGCTATGGCATCCCTGCTGGCATTCTCGGCTGCGGCTAACAATGCGGCCGCCAATCAGGGTCAGTCCGGCGGTGGCCGCGCTGGAGGCGGAAACAGTCAGTTTTCAGGTGCCGGATCAGTTTCACAGTCAGTTACTGCTCTGCAAAAACTCACTGCGGCCCAAGCAGCTGCAGCTGCTGCGCAATCATCCTCCTTGGCAATCCGTTTGCCTCTTAACAATAATGGAAGCACCGTTCTCATCGTCTCTAACCTCAACGAGGAAGTACGTTCATACATCACTAATAAGTAAAGAGCTTGATGTATCCCCGTTTCTGGAGATCATTTCACGGACCTATCTCTGTTTCCTTCTCATCAAATAGTCTGGATGCTATTCGAATTCCTGACCAGTCTTGAATTGTTCAAGGGCGTTTTTATTGTGATTTACAGGGCGTCTTTGTCCCGTTTCTGTTGGCCTTTAGTACTCTTTTCACACGCAACTGAATTTTTGGTAAAGCTATTTGCGCCCATTTTTACAGTCTCGACTTAAATTTATCTATACACAAAGCCATTAAAGACTGTCCTATTCGTTTTCTTGCTTTCGCTCCAATGTTCTTTCAGCTTACTCTGGTTTTTCATTCTTTTCTGTTTCTCCCTCTCTCTCACTTGAATCACCAACTGCGTCGTCTTCGTCGCGTGTCTGCTCTAAAATCGTGGTGGATCATATGTGGATCTTGTCTGTGATACTTCTCTTGCCAAACTTTCCTATACTTGTCACTTATCTTCTACCACATCTTATCCATTTATCAATTTTAATTCAGCGAGTGTATCCGGACGCCTTATTTACCTTGTTTGGTAAGCTCCTTTTTGCTTGCTTCGTTTGCACAAGTTCCATACCGCCTTATTCTTTATTCGTCCGGATTTATTCCTTATCAGTTGTATTTAAAGTAATACATAGAGGAACCAGGTATTGGTCATACACGCCTACTACTGCCTCACTTTCCTTTCGCTATCTGACGACAGCTACCGACTTCGAACTCTGTTTTACCTTGACCGTTATCTTATTGGGATTTCACATTCATTCCTTGGCCGATGTAGCGGAATTTCTTTTGTTAAGTACAGCAATTCCTTTTACCAGGTAGTAGTTGAATAATATAATTTTGTTCTTCAAATTGGAAACACACGGCTGGAAAAGACATGCTTGGTGTGCCATTTACCTTGGTTACACGTGTTTGCTTAGGCGTTTACGGAGATGTGGTGCGCGTGAAGATCATGTTTAACAAAAAGGATACCGCCCTCATTCAATTCAGTGACTCCCAACAGGCCATACTGGGTAGGTGCATGTGTTGTCGCATGTTCATTGAATGCCGCTATAGAGATTTCCCCTAGCATTTGCGATTGTTTTGTTCATTTCAGTGAAGTTAGGTAATTGACAATTCAAAGTACGGTATTTTGTAGACATTACGAGGGTACGTAGGCTTAATGTTTAGCCTTCTTGCGAATTAGGCTCATGCTTTGCTTGGCGGGCCCCTTTCAGCTATGCAGTATTTAAACCAGAAAGTGCTTTGGGGCCAGCCGATGAAGATAGCTATCTCGCGCCACAACTATGTGCAACTGCCTAAGGAAGACAAGGACAATCATCTGACCAAGGATTACTCCAACAATCTGCTCCATCGGTTCAGAAAGCCTAATTCGAAAAACTATCAAAATATTTATCCTCCAAGTCATGTTCTCCATCTGAGCAACATCCCTCCAAGTGTTACAGAGGATGACGTCAGGTCGCTTTTCCGCTCGAAGGGCTTCGATGTGGTGGGGTTTCGTTTTATGCAGTAAGTTGACTGCTTACCGATATCAACGCAGGTGTGAGCGTTAGCATAGCTAATCAGCTTTTTAATGCAGTAGATTCCTGAGCCCTGCGATTCGACTATTTCGTTTTGAACAGCAAACGATGATAAGAAGGAAGTAACCACACTCTAGAAACTCAACATGTATTGGTCAATTAAGCCGCCGTGATGATATGGGTGTAAATTGAGGCCTTTTTGCGGCATTATTTTTCTTAGATTTTATCAGAAACATCCAGAGCAAGCGTAAGTTAATTGCCGTGGTCTTTTTTTGTAAACGCACACCCGCTTATCCCCTCCTGCAATCCAATTGTAAAGTAATCCTCTCGGCGGACTGCTAGCCAGCTTGCTTGTCGTCTACAAGGTTGGAGCGAGAATTGGTATTTTCCTCCACAATCATCTCTTACAACGCCTTTTTAGATGACTTTGATTTAAATTTCAGGAAGGACAATAAGATGGCACTCGTACAGCTGGACAGTGTTGAGAGTGCGATGGAGGCCCTCATTGTACGTTTGTTACATTGACCCTTGTGGAGACAGAAATCGAAGTCATTAGTTAAATGTTGTACTCTGCAAAATTATTATTATGCAGTTCTCTTTCTGTAACTATGCTTCTTATTCCCTTTTCCTAGGCTCTTCACAATACCCAACTGAGCGAGAACTCACATTTGCGTATCAGTTTTAGCAAGTCCGCAATCTAACGTTAATCCGATCTCGCACAGCTCTCGATGTTCCGTCTGCGTCTGCTTGCTCTCATGAGAGAAGGGGCACAACTACTGACCCCTGCCGACGGAGAGCATAACAGCCTGTCTCTTTCCCCGCGCAGCCGGCCATTTTGGCGCCGTTTGCGTATCTTCCTCTTTTTTTCTCGCGTTTTGGAGTCCTGCGATTTCGCAATAAAAATACAATTATAAAGTATTTCGAATTATGCTCTTTGATTGCTATAGACAGGTGGTAAGTGTATTTTTTGATCCTAAACTTATCGCGATGTGTCCAAGTCTGCAACAGTGCGCATCAGGGCTGGCGTGGAGTACGGATGGGACCGGGCCCAGTCTCGCTCCACAGGGTCCTCTTAGTTGCCTTATTTTGGAAGAGTGCAAGGGCGTGCATATGAGGCGTTGGTAAGCTATAGTCTTTTACCGTGTGTGGGTTTCCGGGTCTTGTTTACGTTTCGTGAAAGCGAGCGGGGAATCTGTTTTCCTCTTTAGGATGTCGACTTTGAAACGAGGCGGCGGGGTCCGATTAGGGTCAGAGGTGCCCTTGGCCCGTTCGTTAGTTTGTTGTCTTGATTCTTGTGATACATTTCGAATTAATGTTAGACCTAACAGTCTCGAAGCATGTATTTCGAACTAGTGATGTGGTGCAGAGTCGGACTTACTCGGTCCGAGGGGGAGTGTATTTGTGGTGCATCATTTGTTAACACGCACACACACTTGTCTTCCGTCCACAAATTTGCATTAGGTGCTCATCTGTTCCACTGAAACCTTGATAGCAAATAAAAACATCATTTTTTGGACAGCCTTTACACATATGCAACACGAAGAAAACGCTCACTTCGAAAAGAACAGTGATCGTAGTAAACTCTCCCACCGGTCGGTCCTACACCGCACACCAATGAGTGTGAAAATGCACATTATTGTAAGAGTAAATAAATGCTGTTCAATTTACAAACAAGAAAAAATCAGTTCTCTTGATGTGATTTGCTGCGTCAAAAGTTCAACCTGAGGAGCAGCAGTAGATGATCTGTCTTTTCGTCGGATAGTCTGTTTGGGCACTTGAGTCATCTAATCGGAGTCCTTTCGCTTGAGGCTAGAGTGAAGTGCCTCGTAGATTCTTTCCGCTTTCACGGTGCCTATACCAGGACAACTCTCCAGCATCTTCCTGTCCGCCTTTATGATATCTGAAACGGTCTGTAATAAAGAACAAATAAGTATTCATAATGCAGCCACCTCGGAGTTCTCCTCCTTGAAGGTTGGAAAACAAGTGATCCATCGGTGTGCAGCATGTTGAATGAAAGGCAAATCAGGCAAAGCGCAGTGGTGCTGCTTCACCAATCAGACCAGAAGTGCCTAGTTTATTTCGAGTCACTTAATTTGGCGAGAAGCTCTATTTGCACAAGAACTTTTCAGCAGCAACAAGATCACTGATGCAGCTCCTGATTTGCACCCTGGCAAACGCAAACACAATTTGAGGAGGTTGAAGAAAAGAGGCCCATAAATCCCCTGAGGTAGATGGTGTGGCATTCAAAACTTGTAATTTCAATTTAACTACCGAGAGCGTAGCACCGAAGCGTCAGATTCACAAGATCATCCACTGAATCCACTTTGAGGATGTATTTTTGAGAATTAATGCATTGCGCATAAATCTGCACCATTGTAAAGGCAAAGTTCACCCCTGAATGAAGGAACGCCGTGGTGTGGAACTCTCAAAAGGTCCACCAGCTGTCAAAAATGTGCACACTTATGCTACGGGATTCGACGTGAGGAAAGTCAAACCAAGGCGATCAAAAGTGACTCCATCCAGATCAAAGTACACAGGAGTCGGTGGAAAAACCGCTCAAGCCGTTCTTTTCTAGCAGTGTTGCATTACTTTAGCAAATTGACAAGGCAGAAAAACTGTGTGAATTGCACCCTTATTTATTCACTATCACGACATTGGAGTTGAGCAACTTTTATACCGTGGCAAATTTGACGCGATGAGGATGGATCACTTGTGACAGGCACCAACACTGAATGCTTGCTAAAATGGTAAATACTGCGATAGCCTTTAACACCTTTTGTGTTTCAATCTCACTAGACCTAATTAGTCAGTGTACAGGAAGCCTGTCCATTATGATTGCCTGCACGAAATGACGGGAGGGTGCAATTCAACACCTAGTCAAGATTGGTTAGGATCAGTTTCCTCTCATGACAGTGTATCCAAGTGGCTAACTGCCTCGCAAACAACACTGGAGGTCACTTTCTCGACTAGCATTTCCCCCGAGGAACATTGAAAAGCTCCACCCTGAGGATCCATCCGCTATTGATGGAGGAACCGATTCGATTGCCATTTTTACTCATATGACAAATTGGACTCGTCATCTTCCCACTAAACAAGCCACACATCCCGGCCTCAAGCATACGTACCGAAGATAAGTCTGCAGAGTGCTACACCTCGCTCGTGACACAGTGCCTGCATGTTCCTGCTAAAGAAGAAGCGAAGGGATTACAGAGATTAGGCCCAGACATGACCTTAACACTAGCACGGTAACATGACCTCACAAAAGCAATGACCATTAAGGTCAAATAAAATGAATGCAACACAGTAGAGGCCAAGCTGTGGATTCATTGAATGTGGCAAACAATGGAAAGTGGTGTCATTGTCATGCCGATACTATGATGCGTCGAAACAAAGTAGCGTGTAAACTAACACTACCAACGGATTTTGCATTTCATAGAGAACGGCAGAAGTTTATCACTGCGAAATGGTGTAAGCTGCAGCTATAAGTAAAGTATCTGTTCTAGCTCCCCCTATTGACGTGCATACTAAGATGATTGACAGGGTGACTTGAATTCGCGCTTTCGGTCTAACACCCCACAAGGCTTAGACTGGTGAACACACAATAACAACAAGACACACATCGATCTCATTTACACACCAAAACACACAAAAAGGTGTCTTGTACTTAAATCTACGGGAGACCACGTTTAGTAGAGAGCTGAATTTATCAACCGAAGACATGAGTACAGAAATAAGAAGTTGGAGGTACCAAGGCTTGATGAATCCTCTCATTTAAGGCATGGAAGCATAAGTGGAAATGGGGACCATTCACAGCGTGACAGGTATCCTACTGGTTAAAAAATCGGGCGATGGCGAAAGCCTCAAACATAAGAAAGAGGCAACTCAATTTTGTATGGCAGTTTAATGATGCCTACCTTTCCATCGTACTTCAACATCATCAACTCATCAAACCATTCAGCGTGATCGAGTGACGTCAATTATTCCTTTGATAAGGCAACACAATGTGAGCAAGAGGTAAAAATGAGAGGGTCATATGAATTGATCTAACTTCTAACCCCATATGCATGTCTTGTGATCAGTTATGATGTTCTATAAAACTTAAGTTTTTCTGATTTAGCAGAGAATACTCTCCAACCTCATGAGCATGCTTTCAAGAGGTGGACGGAAATGCTCAAGTCATGATGATGGACACATCCGCACGCATTATGAAACAATTAGTACTGAGTGAAGCTTATTTATGCAATAAAGTGGTGGGATTGCCGTAGATAACACTTTTTACAAAGTAATGACAAACATGCCTCAGTAATACAATGATAGCTTATTAGAGACGCAAGCACACTTTATTAGGAGACATGGTACCTGGGAGGGATTATGCTTCGTCTGACCTACAAGAGCGTAATTTATTACACCGATACGCATTCACAGTGGCGCTCTTTAATGAACTTGTAAGTAATGGGATTTTCTTATACACAATCACATATACTTCACAGTTATTTACACTGCGATGTCGACTTGGTGGCGAAAGGGCGATAGAGGGCATATCAATTCATTAGCAGAGGATACGAAGACCTATGAGGGCCAACAAAATCATGATAAAAAACAACCGACAGTTGGTTGGAGCTGGTTTAAAGCTGTCCTGGGAAACGCCTAACTAGGAAACCGGGGTGGCCAACAGAAGCTGAACGCCAAAACGATACAGCTAGATCTGTTTTGGTTCATGCTACACAGATTGCTACGCAGAAGTCCAGTCTACCATGTCGTGATCTCAAGGCTGGATATGCGTGACTATGAATGTACCATCCAAACCACAAGTTTTGAATCAGTCCCCAATCTATCAAATCTCTACTCTGAGTGCGACTTCACGAAATGTGATTAGTCGAAAGAAACTATCCGTCATGAGACCCTGTTCAACCTTTAGCCCTTATTTCCGGAAGAATTCGCAAACGCAATTCCTTAACGAAGACTGTAATACCAATGAAGCGCATCAAAATCATAGAGAGTAATTATAGGCACGTCCCAGGTGCGATTGATCGGGGATACCAAGGAGATCGCAAGTAGAGCGCGTTATAACATTATGAAAGAAAGGTGTTATACGCTAATCAAGCTTAACATCCTACAACCTTTACAATGAACACGTATGACTGAGTATGTCGTCAACATTCCCAGCCCTAGACGGTTATGGCAGTTTAAAGGCGGTGAAAGCTCCCTTGAATGGAGGGGGAGAGATGACATACCCCAAAACGGGTGAGGAGAGCAGCGGCATCCGATCGCGAGACGACGCGAAGAGAGGTGAAAAAGTCAGTCGCAAGAGTCAACTGGTCTTTCTGCGCCGTTGCAATTGCCACTTCCGGCTGCAGCTCTTCTGGTGGCTTGTTTACCAACGCCTTAAAGCACTCTACGTAGCGCGCCGCTTCAAGAAAGCTGTACGAGACAAAAGGCGGTATAAAGAAAGAATTTGGGATTCGCCTTCTTCTTTCTCACCATTGAAACAGTTAGGTAGAGGTGGTATGCTGATGACACTGGCTAACTTTTCGACTGTGCAGACCTACTCAGTCTTATGTGATCAGATAATCACGCTGATGGCATGCCGCTCGGCCTTTCTGCAAGCCTTTGATAGACCTACTTCTAGATTTGCACATCACTTAACAGATCTGGAAGTTAATAGAGAGAGAGTTGCACAGACTGAGTCGCAAGAGCAGTGCATAAGCCGAAGGCCCAAGATCCCATTCAGAATTTAGACTGGTAAGGGAATGCACCAGACTTGGAGCATTGTGTACATGAGAGGTTAATGGCGCCTACGCAAAGTGAGAATGAACGGTACTGGTAGCGTGGAAGGGGTCAACTCTACACAAAGAACTTGCCTTGTTCGTTTCCAATCTGGTGGAGCCATAGGTATATAACAGAATACAGCATGAGAGAGTTGCCAGCTGCATATAATCTTTAATCGGAGTCTTGAATTTCAGATTAATTGGTTTTTAAACTCAATTCCCACAATGATGCCGTAGGCTTCACATACTTTGCAACTTAGGACCAAGTGGACAAAAAAGAAGAGGTACCTCCAAGCAAGCAGTACTGTGACGTTCTGTGTGAGACCAAATTTGTTCAGCTCTTTCAAAGGATGATGAGCGTCGTCCTGTCCAAAAGTAGAGAATAAAAAGTAGCTCAATGCCAGTTTCTATTAGAGTTTCGGTGGTTAGTCTTGCCTTCAAAAAGCAGTGAAGACGACAATGAAGCTGAAGTGCGGATCCGAAGAGGCGCCGCACGCGTCTAAGATGCACAACGGCGGACGTGGCCGCTGTTTTTGAGCCAAAAAAGTGGTGTTTTTGCTAACAAAATTGTGACTATGTTAATCATCGTGTTGTGCATACGACGACACGGCAGCAGCCGTTGCATCTAACAAGTGTCACAAAGAACCGTGGAGACCTTCAACTTCCTCTATTTACTGGAAGCAAATGTTACGTCAAGTTCATTACTTGGATTGATGCAACCAGGGTAAACGAATACTTCATGGTCGAAATAAAATTTCAATAGCATCTACTATGCCTAATAAATGGCTCAACAGGAAAAGCAAAGAGCCTTTGTAACACGCTTTTGACGTACTTTTTGACGGCAATGAGAATAGCGAAGAAAGCACATACCACATCGACCAGCACAATGAGTACGATGAGTTGAAATGTCGACTTTAGTTTCTGAAGCCGTTTGAAGATGTACTCCGGATTCAGGTTATGATATCGCAGACTGTAGTTCCAGCAATTAGGAAATAAATAAAACACCATTGAAACAAAGGCAGTAGTAGTACTGATGAGAGCACTGATACCTGAGAAAAAACGCACACTGGCTGGGACCAAAGACATAGTCGGGCTCGATCGCTGCGTACTCCCAGGTAACATGGCGAATCAATTCGAGGAGGGGATTTCCTCTCTAGAAGAAAACAGGTGTCAAATTTAAGCGAGAGATGAATGCAGTCTTAATAGCCCCTATCGCAGATAGACAACTGACCTGACGCTGACTAACCAGCAAATTTTTGCTGTCTATTGGAACTCTAAAATAAGAAAACGTTCCAGAAATTCATAGGAAAATGTAAACACCAAGAGTGAAAGAAACATACCCAGCCTTCGTAGGAATTGATGGAGGCTCGTAAGCTATCTTTTGAGCAGCTGTGATAGAAATGGCCGGAGCAGATGAGGAGGAAGGGACACTTGTGGTTGTGGGGACGTGACCAGAAGCCAGACGACCAAGCACGCCACGCGGTTTCAGCCAAGCTGGGGGAACCTTCACTGCACCGGAGGCGTTAGCCTCATTCCCCTTCTTCCCTTCCCCCACCTTTGATATGGCAGCTTGTGTGCTAACTATGTCCGGGTTTAGGATGCCCTGACGGTAGGCTGAGAACATCTCGAGGCCGGTGGGAACGTGGGACTTTTCTTCGCTGTCATTCTGGGATCAACGAAAGCTACCTGTTTCAAACTCAATCGCAACCCACCCCAAAGTATTACTGAACAGTCAAGAATAGTGATAAAATCACATATTCTGTCGAAATTTAACAGAACGATATTTTCCATCAGCAAGTTTGCTTAAGAAATAAGAAAAGTACGGAAATTAACTTCACAGGGTTGCTGGCATTGAGAGGTTAGGTGAAAATTCATTCAAGCTGAACTTGCAAGAATGCTGACTCGAAACGCATAGGGCCATTTTCAGCATTTCAATCTCACACATTTAAGGGATTAAACGAATTAATAAATAAGAGCCAGCAACTTACAAGGGAATCGTAATGCAGCTCAAAGCGGCGTCTTTCTGCCTTTTCCGAGTCACTTCCTTCCGAAGCCTTGGGAGAAAAAGAGAGACAATTGACACTTATCGAGGGCATCTGCTTTCGCTACCATTAATGCTATTTCCAAGACACACGACACGAAAGTTTAGTCATTAGCATGCCATGAACAGAGTCCGCAATGGGTCAAAATACTCACAAACAAATAAGCAAAAGCACCATGTTTTACTTTTCGACGCATCACCAAAACGGCCCTAAGAAACGCGATCCCATTGCACACAAACGCAACCTTACGATGCCGAAGCAGCATGGACGCCTGACTATGCTACAGTCCAAAAAGCCAACAGTCTGGCAATGTAGGTGATTGCACCATATTATGCTTCCACGCAACGACACAAGGCACAGAAAGAGCTCCTATGCCACCATTAGTGGACGCACAATTGCAAAACGTGAGCACTTGCCTTTGCGATTCCCCAGTTAATCCCAATAGTCAATTACAACAATGGTAATACAGTTGTTGGCAATGCTCTAGATGGCGTAAACGACACAACGACAATACTGTGGCAATGAAACAGCTCCACAGATGCCCCTCATGGAGGGCACTGCAGATGAGCTAAGTTAAACGTCGCGCAACCTCGATCTTACAATAGGCTTAGTCTCGTCCTCTGTAGACACGTCCATGCATCATTCAAAGGCCAAGTAACAACTAACAACTAACGGCTAAATACTTCTCAATTCTAGAGCGACTGAGTTCAATGGCCCTGAGCATTATGACTGATCAGGCCGGAGTACCTGATCGGCCAATACATGGTGGTGATGGGCACCAAAACGATCTGCACATCGATTAAGAGTTTGCTACTTTGGCTTTTTCAAAACCCAAAACTAATAAAAGGTAACAATCAATCGAAGAAATGCAGATCACTACAAGCGATTGTTATATCTTTTTCATCTTAAAAATACATAAAATAGAACTAAAAAAGAAGGAAAAAACACAGAGCATAGATAAAAGGAGAGGAAATGATGCTATTCAAGTATCGCCTGCAGAGGAGAAGGATGAATAGATTTCTGCGTCATCCAAGCCATTGCGTGGCGCGATTCGTTCGTTTTTCGGATTCAAGTGGAGAGGTTTTGGCTCCCACGAGCCTGACTCTCTGTAGACCCCCGAGTACTCCTCAAAGAACAATAGAACGTGCGGATTCCCACCAAATTCTTCTACAATGCGTCTACACCTAGGCAGAATAGAGAGGAGGAGGAGCAAACTTAAGGCTAAGTCTGTTCACACTTCATATAGTGCACAAAATCACACGTTAACCAAAATATTTGGGTGTTAAGTCATTAATTGCAAAAAAAACGGTTTAAAAACTCCATTATGTCGATTAAACCGACAAAAATTAACACAGCTTTTTTCCGCTGACATTCATAGGCAAAGCGGTGACTACTTCGAGCAGACATGAACGGGAGACCGCAGCCAAAAGCTAACCGATTTCCAAGGTGATGTGCAACTGGGGAGTTGTTTACTTGACACGAAAAAAGGGATCTCAAGACACCACAATTCTTGTGGGATAATCTATTTTACCCACGTACTAGCGGAACAGTGATTGAGTCGTTTTAAAAATGCATATAAAACCAGTATTACCCTTAGATAACACCAAAGGAGAAACTACCTATTCACGAATCAATCCATTAGCATTTAAGATCGTTAGGAGTAGTCGTTATCCTTCTTCAAATTACTACTTTGTCAAACAAACGCTAACCGTCGTTGAAACTCTCGGTTGAAAGATGATCGTAAGTTGGTAATCAAAGGAAGTAGATAGAGCTACAAGGACGGATATTTTTTTGACACGAAGCAGGCAATTAAATACAAATCCCCTCTAAGTGCTGGCGAAAGCCAACAACCCAAATGAGCACAATAAGCCAAGAAGAGGAGTCGGCAACACTAGAGCAGAAATGCTCTGCAGTGTACACAAGAGTCCCATCGAGCAGGGCCAACCCACGCTATTTAATTGAAACAGTGAAAATCCCCAGCTATGCAAATGGGTGCCAGTGAGGCGACCAACTAACTCCAGCTCCAGTTCGATGAGAGTGCGCGCGGTGTAAGCAAGAGAGCCAAGTTTGCGGAGGTGTTGAATGCAATGCTCCTTCACAGCGCGATTAGAGGTGCGCTGACGCAGAATGGCCATTACCTGCTGGTCGTGAGGACAGCTGTTGATCGCATGCACCACCGGAAAGCTGAACTTGCCCTCCGTTAGGTCGTCTGCGAAGTCCTTTGCCTCGTGGTACTGAGTAACATCAGCAGCAAAGTAAGTATTTATAACTCAGAACCATTACAACTGATACATTACCAGCATGCTAGGAAGGAAAGAGTCCCTCAAGTGGCTTAAAAATTGTATACTAGATTTGAATTTGAAGCCGATGGGAATACTGAGTAAGTGAAAACTAAGCTTCGACTTCGTGAATACAATACAATTCAATACAATATTCCACCTCACCTTAAGTGTAAAACAAATGACGGGGAGGACTGGATTATGCCCTCCATTTGCATTTGTGAATGCTCAGAAAAAAAGCCGACTGAAGTTAATAAGGGAAACCAACTCACAGAAGTATCCACGAGGTTGGCAAAGTCATCACGAATTTGAAACCACAGACCAAGAGCATCCAAAAGGGGTTTGTAGTCCCTGAAAAAAGATATTAATGATTAGAAAGGAGGGAGGAGAGCATTGAACTGATGAAACAATGGTCACAACGGTGCCTACGTAGTGTTAGTGGAGAAGAGTTGCATGAAGTTCACAGCCATACCGAAGAGACCACCAGTTTCTGTAAAAGGCAAAGTGATAAGGAAAATAGAGAAGCCTACTTCGTATGACCATGTCCTTGTACTCCTCCTCAGAGGGGCACTTAAGTGAGCATCGCCAGTAGATGTCCAGACCTTGGCCCCGATGAAGATTTACCATTTGTTCTGTGTCAATAAGAAAGGAACATTGCGGGTAAGGAAAATCGAATCAAGCTGCAGTCTATGTAAAAGTAAACAGGGATTGTAATGGAAAACACCACATTTTAACGCAGAACAGGTGAGTCATAAGTAATCGTATGAACTAGAACGCAGCATGAAGATCACTGCACATTGGAGCTGGGAAAGTGTGATGCATACTTGCAAAAATTTTCGGAACGTCTGGATGTTCGAGAGTGAGAGCCTTTTCTAATGCGATAAAGTACGCGTAGTTGGCGGCGTTTATTGACAGGGGAACGCCGAAAAGCATGTGTGCAGCGGGTTTACCCCGCCGACGATCGGAACTGTCCTCTATATCATCGATTCTACAAGAGATGACATTGCCACAACCAGGTAATTTAAAATTTTAGAGGAATACAACACGTGGAATACAAACAGTAGAAAAATAGAGCAGGCAAATGGCAACTTTTACTCATTCTATTAGCCCACTGAAATCGATAGCATTTTGACGGATGATATAAAATCTCAGAAGTTCAAACGCATCAGAAAAAATTGAATATCAATAGGTTACACGAATTCAATAGACAAATTTCACACATAAAACCTATGAGCTGTACCTAACTAAAATCACGATATACATTAAAAAGCTCTGATTCACCACACGAAGAATGCTTCCAAAGCAAGTTACTTCTGTCAAACAACATCGTCAATAAAACAATAGTGGTCATAAACATAAACGGTGTTCTCCAATCAATAAATCAAAGTATGCGAAACAAAATGTGGTATTTATCACGAATCCAAGCTATTCAAAGGGCTATTCCTACTTGGAGAGGACTAGAAAGCAGTGCGCATAAAATCAGCAATGCAGCAAATTGGAGACTGAAAGAAAACGCCTTTTAGGAGACAAAATGCACCACAAATACATAAGCTATGAAAACTAACTTTGGAGAATTTGTGGAATATAAGTAGACCCAGTCTGGAAGTTTTGAAGGGAAAAACAGACAGTTACAAAAAATGGAATCTAAACAAACAGGTTGAGTTAATAAGCTGCACGGAACCCAATCTTCTCGAAGCCAAATATTAATAAACTGGTTAACAAAATCTAACGGGAGGACAGGCATTTAAAGACAACTTACACAAGACTTGCATTATGTAGCGTTTCAATTACCTCTTCCAAGATATCTAGCTTCTTTTGATCAATATTCAGCCACCAATTAAAAGCTTTTATTAATTTTGTTCGTACCCCTTTGCCCGAATTTTGCTTAAGATAGATAAACGGAGCAAGTATAACCTAAACCAATTAGAAAATAAACGTTACGTTATCTTCATCAAATCTTTGGCCGTTTTCCATAAATGAGGACCGCGAACAATAAGACTCAACCCTGACCAGCTTACACCAACAGCTTCTCAGACGACAGCAAGTAAATTTGAAAAGTAAGCAGTCGTCATAAAATGTTCAAACAATTCATATTGCGATGATAAATTTTATGTGCACTTTGTGCGTCTATATGAGAATCAGCCGCACAACCGTTGTGCAAGAACAGAACTTGCCATAAAGTAGATTGGAACGACTAATTTTGCTAGGCTATACGCCATTTACGGCTACAAAAGCCCCAGGGGAGATAGCTTAAACCCGGATAGTCATATGATGCACTTGAAAATCCAAAATCCCTGGACGCATTCTTAAATTTAAAGATAAGCAACTGCTTTTATCGCTTTATTCAATACGAGAACTATGTTCGCATTTTCAGCACGCACTATTTCGAATGCCTGTGGGCTGTGTGACGCCTACCTGCCCACTGCGCTTCTATGTCACTTGTCTGTTTCGTGGATCATCCCTGAGGAGTGCATTTTTGTGTAATCCGATGCCCCAGAGACATATACTGTAGGTTCTAACTTCCTTCTTGCATCTTCAGATCATATTTTTCCACTGAGCCAGATGAAAGGTATGGCTTTACCTTTCATACGTTTAAGCCTAGTTTAAAACGTGCATCTCCCTCACGGTCTCCGAAGCAGAAGAAAAGACGTGTGTTTATGGGGGATGAAGATTCACAATGTAGTTACTCTGACATTTTTTTTATTGTTTAGCACCTTCAAAAATGGTTAGCTCTTCTAAGTCAGAAGCCCCTAGTTTTGATTGCCATCGAGAAATACTGAAGGAAACTGGTAATCTGAACTGCACTGACGAAGTGGTCGTCGAAGGTAATGTTCTTGTTTTTTGTATTTTTTAGGCGAAATTGTACCTTTGGATCGGCAATCTCAGCCGGACAAAATCGAGGTTAGTTTTCGCATATGCATCGCTTTTTAAAATGATGCTCGTAGCAAATGTGGCGATTTAAAGCGCTTGTGACTTATCAGTGGTTACTTATCGTCACTTGCTTATTAGAGCTCAGTTCTTATTGCAGAAAAAACCACTGGTTACATTGGGGAGCTCTCCTCCATTTAAGAAACGCAGAGATACATCGACAACAAAAGTGGGATTCCCAATTCGTAAGCTGAACTTTTATTCTACTGTTTAAGCAGTTTCGAGGCTATCTCCAAAACCCGAGTCCTCAACCAAGAGTGGTATGCCTTTTTTTATTGCTTTGTATAACGCATCTAGATTTGAATGCTGAACATTCATCAATGTGAGTTTTTTTTTCTGAATACATTCGGTTCGCATAGTAAGGAATTCGATCCCTCGAAGGAGTCGTTTGACCCCGTGAAAGATGCCTGCTGGCGACTCAACGAACCGTAAGTGAGCATTCTCTCTCACGGTGTATTCCCTTCAGCGTTCCCTATATTGCATTTGCGAAGACACTTGAGTGTATTGAAGGCATTTCGAGTCGCCTTAAGATAATTGAAGTTTTGACAAATTTTTATCGCTCTGTTGGTGTTCTGTCTCCCAAGGAGCTGCCTCTTTGTATTTATATGTCCATCAATCAACTCGGTCCCTCCTATGAGGGTTTAGAGCTGGGCATCGGTGAAAGCCTTCTCATCAAAGCACTCACCCTTACCACAGGTAACGTAACCCGCATTCTCTAAATTCCTTGTAGGTGCTAGTAATGTTCGGATCAAATCGGAACTTAATCGCCTTGGCGATCTTGGAGCCGTGGCTGAGGTATAATGCCAGTTCAATCAAGAAGCACCTCTAGGCCATTAGATCGCGTCAGCAGACTATGTTCAAGCCAAAACCATTGACGTTGCAACAGGTGTTCGAGCGACTGAAGGAGATTGCCCTCATGGTCGGGAATACGGTAAGTTTTCTAGAACATGTGACCTACTTTTCACCGTTTTCCACTTTCAAGTCTCAGACGAAGAAGGTGAAGTTGATTCAGAGTCTCTTGGTCGCATGTCGTGAGTGCGAGGCGAAATATCTCATCCGGAGCCTTCAGGGCAAGCTGCGCATCGGTTTGGCCGAGCAGTCTGTACTGGCTGCTTTGGGACAAGCGGTGGCGCTGACTCCTTTCCATTCGGTCCAGGCCCTACTAGCCGACGGCCAGCCCCTGACCCCGAGTGTGTTGAACACCAGTTGGAAGGCAAGAGGTGGTGCGGAAGCTTGGAAAGCCTATTGCGAAGTGGTGGTGGGGCACGTGAAGCAAGCCTACGCACAGTGTCCCAACTATGAGAAGATTGTCCAGAGCCTCCTGGAGGACGGACCAGACGATGTGCACAGGCGGTGCTGCATAATCCCGGGCATTCCTATCCGGCCCATGCTGGCGTACCCCACCCACGGGGTCACTGAGGTTCTCAAGCGCTTTGATCAGGCTGACTTTACGTGCGAGTACAAGTATGACGGAGAGCGTGCTCAGGTAGGCTTCGGTATCATCTAATTTACACTGATGGCCTGTACGGTTTTTGTATTTGCAAGAGGACCCCTGAGTGGTGATGACACAATTGTAAAATAATCCTTTATGCTATGCATTACTTGACATAGCATTGTCTTCTAGTCTGGATGTCAGAACGAGAGTAGAACTAAGTTTAACTGGAGTTATCTGTTTGTAGGGTCTACTCTTTTTCGTAACAGAGACTTTTCTCATCTGTGGATGAATTTTGATCCTAAAACTAATTGTGTGGAAGTTACTGCACTACTTAGTGTTAATTTTCAGTGGTGATTTCCACCTATACTCTCTAAGTAATTTTGAAGTCGTCGAACTTCTTTCACGCCTTTAATTTTTTGCCGTCTATCCCATAAAGTGACTACCGCAACTGTATGTTTTACCAATTTCTCCATGATGTGCCTTAAACATGTGCTGCTATTAGATCCACCTCCTGTTGGATGGCAGCGTCCGAGTTTACTCGCGCAACCAGGAGGATACCACCTCCAAGTACCCTGATATCGTAAACACTCTGGTGGCCAATGTTCTCCAAAACATTAAACTCACCGATGAGGTCAGCAAGCTGCTCAGTTCCATCGATGCCACTGCTCACGAGGCAAATTCTTCCGTGACTACCTTCATTTTGGATTCGGAAGCAGTGGCTTGGGATGTTGATGCCGCACAAATCCTTCCATTCCAGGTTCTTAGTACGCGAAAGCGCAAGGTGGGTTATTAAAGGGATTTTTTCTCTGATATTCGTCCATTCTCTGTCCCGACTCGGGCCAAGTCACTGCAGACGGGGAGGAGTGAAAGCTATGCCATCTTGGAAAAGGAGGTTCTTAATGCTCCAGTTTTTTGGTGTACTTGTCATTACCAATGTTTTAGTCTTGTTGCGAACTTTGGTTACAGACAAATAAACGATAATAAATTATTTAGGGGTCTTGAAAAGCTTTGTTCGACATCCTATTTTGCTTTATTCAATTTTTTGCGCTTGAGTCGGTGATTTTTTTAGGCTTTGTACATTGCATTTATCACTTCCCCTTAAGTCTGCGCCCAATTAGTACCTCCACTCACGCACTTTTGTAGGACGTGCACGAGGAAGATGTGAAGGTTCGTGTTTGTATCTACGCCTTCGACCTGCTCTACCTGAATGGGATACCTCTCACTGATCAGCCTTTCAGAAAGAGGCGGGAACTCCTCAGGTACGTTTCCTTGTTTAAAAACGATCTACTTACCCTTTATGAGTTGGATAACTTTAAGGTATTTGATGAAATGAGTCAACCCAAAGTCCCGTAAAGTCAATGATTTAGAATGTGCTGCGCTTATTCTACTCAAAGACACGTAATCTAGCGTGTTGTGAATCGCCTTTTAGAGTGATTGACTTACACGACTTATGTTACTAGGATACTTGTTGTTTACTTGTGCTGGAGTCCTCTGGTAAGCTAGTAGTCATAGCAGCATATAATCCTGTGGGGCTTAGTCCCATTAGTCATGTTAACATTCCGGACATTATGTTAGGTGAATGGATTTTCATCTACTTGCCTAGGTCTGGAGGATGTAGCTGTTATCGCCCGTGGTCATTAGGAAATAATGCACTGGGACTAGCGAGGTTAAGATTGGCAGCATTTATTTATTACTTTCCTCTCTTACTTTGAATTACTGTTCTCAGCTGTGGCACAATTCTCCTTTTGTCGAAGAAGTGCACATTCAAGAGTCACTTATTTTGCCAATTTGATGGGATGTAAAGCAGCTTTTTAAGTCTTCAGTCTTTAACTCGCTGAATGCGTTCAATGCAAACCTATATTAACATTCTACCCCTTGTTTCTTTACCTTATCCGAATCAGTGCGGCTGTTTTGTGCTCTTTGCTTTTATTATGCCGCAGATTTCTAGATTGAGTGGTTTAAGGCCACATCTCCCTGATTTGCCTGTTTTGTAGACTTGTTTTTCCGACACTTCCCGGCAAATTTATGTTTGCCACTTCCCTGGACAGCTCCGACACGGACGAGATTGCACACTTTATGGATGAGTCGATCAAAGGCAGGGTCTTGTTGGCTCAACCACTGCATTTTCGTCAATTCGAGCAATTGTCTCTCTGCCATCTCCAGCCCAATTTTTTAGAAAAATCTAGAGTCTGAAAATCGCTCTCAAATGTTCCTAGATTTACTATTTTTGCGCATATAACTTCTGATACAGGATCTAAGACTTTGGGCTACCATTTCATTAGCGGCATTTTAATTAGCCTGCAGCCTTTTATCCAAAACTGCGTTACTTTGCAGACTACCCTTTTAGTGAATGCGACTGGTGGCTGGATTGGGAATTAACGTTTTGCGCACGTTAGATGCTTGTTTTTTTTGTCATTATCTCCATTTTGGCATCGCTTACTTATTTTAGCTTTTCTAACCGTTTGTTTAGGAAATTGTGAGGGTTTAATGGTGAAGACATTGGATAGAGGAGCCACATATGAAATCGCCAAACGTTCACGAAACTGGCTGAAGGTGAGAGGCCTCAATGGGTATCGCCTGTCCATGCGCAATTTCAAGTTTAAAATAACTGTGAGACTTGCTTCTGTTCTTTTTAGCTCAAGAAAGACTACCTAGAAGGTGTTGGCGACACCCTCGATTTGGTCGTAATTGGTGGTTTCCATGGCGCTGGGAAGCGAACCGGCCGCTACGGTGGGTTCCTGCTCGCCTGCTACAGCCCAGATGACGAGGAATACCAGACCATTTGTAAAGTGAGTCCTAATTCGCGTGCTTCTCAGCTCTTCTAAATGTATTCTAGGTATTGGTTTTTGCTCCTCATTTGATAGGTTGGCACTGGTTTGAAGGATGATGACCTGGCGAAGCTGTCGGACTTTTTCAAGGACCACATAATTCCTTCAGCCAAGACCTACTACCAGTACACCAAAAACCTGGAACCTGACCACTGGTTTGAGCCTGTTCAGGTTTGGGAGGTGAAGGCGGCGGACATTAGCATCTCCCCGGCTCACAAGGCTGCCGCGGGAATGGTAAGTCACTTAATTCTATCGTCCAATTCCACTCTCTTGCCTTCTCCTTTCAGCGTGTGTTTGTGTCTGAATTTGTAGGCGGACCCAGAGAAGGGCCTCTCTTTGCGCTTTCCGCGTTTCCTGCGCGTTCGTGAGGACAAGAGGCCTGAGGAGGCGACCACTGCGGCACAGGTCTATGAGATGTACCGCGATCAGGAGCAGATCAAAAACGCCGATAGGCCAAACGAGGCGAATGAGGAAGGCTTCTATTAACCTTCCATGCAGCCATTCACCCACTGTTTATGTGGTTCGTATAAATGGACCTTTTTAATAGCATCTTTATTTTACCATACATATATGTATGAATGCATGAAGGTTGTAATTCTCATAATTCACCTTCTTTTGGTTATTGGGACATGACAGATATGTCTGTTGAGATGCTTAGTCCTAATAGGTCTCAAGATTGGTGGGGAGGGGGTATTTTTGGGATCTTGTACTGCTTAGACTAACAAAGGTGTGTCTAAGTATTCGTCCTAGGGAACTTATTTTCTGACGCATCTAGTCTGAAAATTCAGCTGTTATCCAACTAGCAACTTGTCACTTTCTTCTTCTACGAACTCGAGTTCAGTGCTTTATGCGAAATTTTGCAACTGGTAGAACCTTACTGGATTAATTCAAGGTCATTGTTGTGGCAAGGGTTGCCATATTTTTTCCATTTCATTTGCACGGGTGGTGTTTTTGAGCTGATGTGGTGATGTGGGGTACATTAAGGTCTGATTCAAGACTACTCTAAGAAAACTGATTGAAGGAAAGAGGGTGTTTTATTGCATGATAAATAGCTAATAGCATTCCAGGCGAGTATTAGGCTCGTCTTGCTTCAAGATTACCAAGATATCAGTCAGGCAATATGCCTTTTGATGTTCAACTATTACTGCAAAACCTCCTTTGCATAATGTGGTCATCCAAGACAGGGATGTTCGCGATAAGAGAGTTTTGGAAAAGTTTCTTGTAGTCTACTCTATCTCCTCCGATGACTCAGAGCTCTCATCATTCCGCTCCGCCTCTTCCGTGCTGTTTACACGCCGTCCAAGGCTGTCTCGGAGGAAAACGCTGCGTCTGGGATGACAGCAAATGAGTGTCGATAGCGCTACGAGAAGTAGCACAACCGTCATGAGAGAGGGCAGCCAGGTAGCACTACAGAGTTGACGCTGATTTACCATTTCGCCTTCCTGCCAAAGCATTTCACCGGAGACAAAATCTCTTTCCTGCAAGTCGCGTGTCAGCATCTGCTCGAGGAAGTGCATCCCCACGATTTCCACCACAGCCAGAACGCTCATTAGCCCAGGACCGACAGTGCGCACCATCCAACCAATCACTGTGACTACACACACTGCTATAGCCAATGTGGACTCCAATAGCGGGGCGTGGACAAGTAGACCCTTGTATTCGGGGTGGACAAGTTCGTAGACGCCCTCCTCGATAAGCATAATCACGATGATGGAGAAGAAGAATCTGATACACATGTAAAAGAGCCTCAACTCCGATACTGAACTGGCCACTACGTCCCGCACCCACGTAGGGATGCACCGCTCGATGGTGTGTACAGTTATCATGTGCAGCTGCAATGCGGTGAACATGCTGAGCTGACCTAGTAAAGTCCAGAAGAAAACCACTGCTCCCGTGGGTGGGAAATTCCAAAACTCATAATCGAAGTCAAGGCCAGACATATGGGCTGGAGGACTCCATGTAATAACTTTTTGGTCTATCTTGAACACGCTGGTCACATTCACACCACCTAGGAAAGATCGTATCCACATGGAGGGACGGCCGTCTACTCCACTTTGTACCTTGCTATTGTAAATACCAACTTCTTTCACTTTCGAGGCCAGGAGCATTGACCAGAATTGGTCGTAGAGGAGGACAACAGCACATATCGCTACGGATAATCTTAGCTTCCTTAAACTACTAGCTTTTCGAAGGATCTGGTAAATGGGCAGTACAGTTATGAGATGTGACAGGACAGGTAGGAATTCTGACATACCAAGATTGGTAAAACATGGTGAAATTGGAGTGGAGATAAAGCCTTCACCTATGTTTGAGATTGACGATATTGACATCGCAACGAGTACTTCACCAACCACCTCTAGCAGACAGTGCACGATCACCGCAAACATGGTCCCGCTGAAGCCTCCGAATGACGTAATCCCCAAGAAGCATAGAAAGGCAAGGCCTAGGTAGTTATTTGTTTTGTAGAATTCAACAAATGCATATCCAATCGGACTGACATCAGACTTGTAGATATAAATAGTTCCCATCAATAGGTTTACGTTGTATAAACCAATCAGAAAGCGGCTTCTATAGCGATGCTTAAGGTAGTGCCCCACGCTCTCATAGCCGAGTCGATAAAGCCAACTCCACAGAGCAAGACATATAATTAGCGCCAAAAGTCGTATGAAAAAGAGACCCCAGCTCAGCAGATCACCGTAGTAGAGGTATTCAGCGAAAGGGCTTGGCGCGAAACACTTGGCACTGGCCACCCCCAAAATCAAGGGATTCCTCCAGATGGCACTGGCACCTTCGAGAAAGTGGACAACCTGCACATCGGGTGGATCATGAGGCCATTGCTTCTTTTTCACCTGACTTGAGAATAGGTAGGTAAGAAGGATGAAGAGGAGGGTAGCAGTGATGGGAACCGCTGCAATGGCAATAGTCACTACGAGCATGGGAGGATGCAGTGGACATCACATGGCGTTTTGAGGGGATCAATACGCTCCGAGGTCTAGCCAAGCCGTGATTCAGTCCAGCGTACCTGGGAGTTGTGGGAAGAGGAGGAAATTTCAAACTATTCTTTTGCTTTTAGAGACACTGTCAACTGCCAACCGTGGTGCTAGTAATAAACCCAAATGACAAATCCAAAGCAGTTCAGATTGACAAATTTAACCTCCTTCATTCCACTTAATAGCGCCTTCAAGAACAAAATCAACGAGATTCAAGTTGTTTTTAGTGACCTTAATAGCTTCCATTTATAATTGAGGTATCTGTTGATCTTTGAATTTCCTCCTTCTCTCAATTTTGTCGGCAAGAACGAAGGACGAATTGCGGAGCTTGATAAATGTCTGGCCATATTTTTTGTACCAAATCAGAGGAGCTGAGGATTATGAGCACAAAATTATCCTTTGTGACCAAATAAATCAAGAACCATATGTCCAAATATGGCCCATCGAGAAGTAATAGTAATAGGACTGGAAATGTATTGCTCTAACAGCAGTCTGCAGGAGGGCTATTAACAGCAAGAGGCGACACTAGCCATCTAAAAGAGCTTCGTTATAAAGCTCTCTACTTCATTTATTTGAAGGTGTCACGCAGTACCTCGGATCGGGATGTAGCTGAGTGGCTCTGAAACATGAACAGTGTAGCAAAGAGGTGTGGACGAAAAGCGATGCAAAATCTCGTTCCTTGTTATAGGACTCTGCTCTTAGGTCGGTATTATTACAACTAGCAATGGACACGCATGGTGGCTAACACACTCCCTCGTCCTCCAATACAGTCGCTTTCCTGGCCGAAATTCCAGACCCAATGGAATTGCTAAGAGGAACCAGTGCCGTTGTGGTCAATTGCCTTTTCAAGGGCAAAAAAAAGTGGATGACTGGGACGGTTGGCTTGTGGATGCTTTTCGCCTTGCAGCATTGATTACGCTTGAAAGAGGAGAGAAGTTTTGAAACATGCTTGTTACTTGTGTAACCCTCCGTTTTGGTAGAGTTTATCAGTACATCTTCGTCAAGGCAGCCAGTCTCTGGGTTAATAGTTTCCAAACGGGACAAAACTCCAGATCCAATAGAATTGCCAAGGGGAACCAGTGATGTTGTGGCCAAATATGCTTTTAGTGACATGAACGGTTGGCTAGCGGGTGCTGTTCTTCTTACAGCACCGATTATGTTGTGATGGACGACGGAGAGGATGATTGAGGAGCGTCAAAGATGATGTTCAAGAGGGAAGAAGGGCTATGTACTGCAGTCCTTGTTTGCTTCGCCACTTCACCCTTCTTGGGTAGTCTGGTCTCTGTCTTTTAACCTGCAAAAGAGCCTCGGCCTGCTGCATGTGCAGTACTCCGATTCCTCCTCGAGGTCGTAATAAGCCAACGCAGTATGGAAGCACTTAGGCCACTAGTGTACAGAAGGGGTGAGAGAGTGTTGGCATTGTTTGAAAGTAACGGTGCGTAGGTGAAGTGCAACCAACGTCGACTAAAGTAGGCGCGCAATTAAACACGCAGCGGAACCAACGAACTATCTGTTCACGGCTATTAGCAAAAACAATTTTGTGATTATGTTTGGGTTTCCACCTGCTTTAAATGCATTGATTTGTTGTGCATGAATGCCAAGTTATACTAATTACTAATAAGTAGATGCACAAACCCGAATGCGTGTAGATTGTAAAGAGTCAGTTGACGTCTACGTTGTTGTAGCTTCGCCGGATAGGTTGGCCTCCAAACCATGCCTGTAGCCTCCAGCCCTTCCCCCGCGGCAGTATTGCATACCCTGCCCGAGTGTTACATTCGCTTTTTGGCTTTAGAAAGTTGCGAGGCGCTAAAAGTCCACCTAGTATATGAATGCAGTGTTTTGATTCCGTGCCTAAACTGAATGGCGTTACGGATGACAGGCTTGTATGTACTTTACCTTTGCTAACACAGCTAGCTTGTTTATGTGTGTAGTAATTCAGAACGTGGTGGAAAAAAAAAACAATGTGGCCAGCCCCAAATAATAGTGGCAACTATCGCAGTGTTCGCCGTCAGACCACAAGCCACTTGTACTACATCACCTATGTGCCAAATTAGTAGTAAAACTGTAACAAAAGAAAAGACATCGTCATTCCATTTCCAAGTCTTGTGTATAAACCTGTATCAACTGAGTTTCCAAAAATTTGTCGAAATGCTTGAACACTACGGCAGTACTTTAATTACGCCTCTAACTCGGTGTTTTTGAGATGGTGGACACTTAAGGGCCCCCTGACCGAGCCGGTAGCCGACCTAGTAATTATGACTTCTTTAGTTTTCACAAAAGACTCGAATCCCCACATTAGTGACAGCCGTGGGATCAATGCAGTGCTCTGAGTCTGTCCTAGAGACATTACCTACCACATTTTATAAGGAAGCAAAGAAGCACTTAAGTGATGCTAAAAAGGTTATTTTAAGCAACCAAGCGACGGAATGTGTGTGTCAATTTCTTTACTTATATTTAACAAAGAGACAAGTTTACTAAATAAATGTCCGCCTAAGGTGATCCCTTTCTGATTCATACTGATGACCAAAAGAGCTTCGTTCTCATTATCATAAATACAACAACGCAGTTTCCCTGGTGGAGGTGCAGCCAACACATGAATTTGCTTGTCAAAGAATAACACAAAGACGTGTGACCTACACACTCATATAAATGCTTCAAGGTTCTCCAATGGGATCGACTAATTTTGTTGTTCCAAGAGCCACAACTCGACACGCTATTTACGTCACTTGTGTCGATGTGCAAGTCGATTTGACAAAGAAATAGTAGTAGTAATAATAGTGGGACCTAAAAAACTTCGGGGGGTTGACCTACTTATTCCAGCAGTTGCATTCTCGTGAGGTACAAACCTCGAACACTCATCAATTTCATCCAGAGCCAGTTGGAGAGATGATTATCAAGAATAGGTGACTTCATTAGATTTGCTTCAAATGGTGTAACACCCGCAGTAATTGCATCTCAAATTAGCTTTTCATTTGATGCATTAGTACTTAAATTACATGTGCTCAATCCACACTCCTGCATTTGAACAAGGAGTGTGTGACAGTAAAACACCCGCTGACGACAATAATGGAATGCGTGCTTCTGTTCGGTGGTTAGCGAACCACAACAAATACACATTGACTCCACACTTTGCGAGGTCTCTACCGATCGGTTGCAACACGAAATAGTCCAGGCGGTGACAGTGGACCACGCTCCACTACACCCCGACAAACAACACACCCATTAGCGGGCCCTTCCACTGACTTATCAACCACGCGTTCCTGTCTGTGCATGCAGATAGTGCCACGGTGAGTACTTCTTTAGGCTATGGCTTTACCTTTGTGACAGCTCCATTGTTCTATTTTGTCTCAGCTAGCACCAAAACTGTTTATAGGCTTTAATGCACTCGTTGACAAAGTACATCAGAAGTGGGACAGTGTCGAGGGCAAATGCGAGTTTTGCGTGCCAGAGGCGCTTCATCACTGCTAGACTTGAGGGTTGACAATCGCCACCGTCTGCATTTTGGTCAATAAATAGGCAGTTTCCGTGCCAAATTATACGTGTCACACCGTCTAGACGGCAACAACCTCACTTATTCCTAACAGGATTCTGCTTTTAAATGGATGCGATGATGGAACCGCGGTGACAGCAACTGCGGCTTACTTGCTAATAGTGACGCCGCGTCTGAGCGACACTTCGAATCCTGAAGGACTTGAGTGTAAAATCCAGGTTGGTAGTCCAAATCAACCAAGGAGTTTTGAACCCCTCGAGCACCATCTAGCTCGTCAGTGTCATCATGGCGTCAGGCATAGCCAGAGCCCCGCCCATGCACCGAAATTAATTACAACAGGGAGACGATATTTATATCCACCTGTGTACTTAACTACGCAGACTTTTGCAGCCTTTCCGAACGCTATCTCCACTGGTAATATTTGACTCAAATCACGTGACTCATACTGTCAGACTTGAATTCCTTGCAGCCCGCAGATAATTTAGGCGGTAAAATATCATTCACAGGGTCATGACTTACCACTTACAATCACCAAAATCCAGAAGAGCTGAGCCGAGGACAAGACTTTAACTGGGTGGATAGCCGTAAGCGGAGCCAAGGCGACCCCTAGGATCCTTCACACCAAACGAAGTCCAGAGAACGCAAAAAGTCGTACAAATCGCAGAGCTAGATGATAAAAACACCCACTCAAACATTTTGTACCACACGACGTGCAAGATTAGGATAGATATCCCACGAATCCTGTGCAACACCACAGAAGCCCCATGAAACTCCAAGATGCTTATCTTGAAAACTGTTAACGACGCAACCTAGAAGCAGCAGACACTCCTCATCTTGCCAAGGTTTGACCTACTCCAGGGGATGGAGGTGAGTGAACCAAGATAAGGGGAGAGGAACCTCATGAAACAGATACGCATGTTTGATACAAAACAACTACGCATGATATTATCGGCATAAAGGTAATTACACAATCCTTATTGCGGCTTGACAATTCATGTTGCCAAAAATTGTGTCGAGGAGGCAGCAGTACTGTACTGTTCAAAAATCGCCCGGTCCGTCGGATGTGAAGTTGAGCTGTCGTCAGAGATGCGAGAAAGGACAAGAGGAGGGAATCAAGAGGGTATATACATTGTAGTGGACATTGGGTATATACATATTCCGCTGCATGTACAGTTAAGCACTTGCTCTAAAGGAAGGCCCCACAGGAGACGTTGACATAGGTGCCGATCGCAACAGAGCAGACATCGGCTATTCCCTGTTCTGCCTTCGCACTGCCCGCCGAATCGGACGTCCATTCAATCCTGTCTCTTGAGGAGCGCTGAAAGGTTGACATGATTAGAAAGCACCACGGGTGTGCAGTAAGACACCTCTTAATGCTACCCCAGTAGATACAAGATCACGGATCCAACTATCTCAAGATGCATCTAACAGTAAGACGAAAAAACATCAAGTTAACGGAATACATTACAAAATTTAAAGCTTATTATTTTAAGGGTACGGCGAACTATCGCAATTGATTTCTTAGATCCCTCACATACTTGACCAGCAAGAAACCAAACAAAAACCATAACTGAATCCTTAATGCAGACAACAACGAGTAAAGGTGTGAAGTAGTGAGAAAGTCTAATAAAATTGATGTCAGACTACATCATCCTTACTTTGCCGTAAAAAACATGGATCCGCTTGTATTTCCAGCATCATAAGAGCTACCACCTGACGATAGCTTCGGCTGTCCAAACTTGAACGCAGGTGCCGGAACAATTGATGATCCAAAATTAAACGAAACCGACGAGAAACTACTCGTCGTCGCACTCACGACCGGCGTCACGTTTTCTTTTTTGGCGCTGAAATCAAATCCGGATGTTGTAGCTGGGGTACCAAAGTTGAAAATACCGTTCTTCAGGTTTGAAGATATTGAGGTGACAGGTAGTTCAAGACTCTTAGTCGAAGTGTTCGAGGCGTCAGCAGGTTTTGAAAAAGAAAACGAGGGAGTGGTCACAACGGCTGCGGGAACGCTGGAACCGGAACTTGTATTCGGATTTTGAGAGCCGAAGTTTAGGAACGGCCTCAGTGTTGACATAACGACTGGGGGAGAGGACGCATACTGGGGAAGCCTAGACACACTATCTACAGATGTGCCGGAGGAACTGACGGTAAGAGGATCTATATCAGGCTTCTTAACTTGGCAGGAAATACATTTCGATACGAAAGCACCATTTTTTGCTAAACATGAGGCACAAGTCTCCTCACCGCCCACAGAGTCAGAGCCGGACTTTGAAGGCTTTTTAGTCTGACAGCACGGACAGAGATCAACCAAAACATCATTCCTCACTAAGCAGGTAGGACAAGCCCATTTATCGCCACTTTCATTCGGAATGCCAGGTGCGAGTTTCAGCGAGAATGTTGGCTTTTTCGTTTGGCAACAAGGACAAGAAGAAATGTTGTCACTGTTCTTGACCATGCAAGTCGGACATTCCCATTTATTCTTGTCCGTTTTAGCTAACTTGACCCCAATTTCATTCTGCTGAACTGCAGAGTCGCCAAATTTGAAATTAGTGGTGACTGCTTGGTCTGAATTATTTCCAAAGCAAAAAGTAACTGTAGGTGTTGCATTAGTACCAGCGGGTTTGGTAAAACTAAATCCAGGGATGGAAGCACAATCGAACGCCCTAGGGGCGGCGGAATCGCTTGACTTAGGTTTCGCGGTTTTGCAGCAAGGACAATTTTTAAGACTATCATCGTTTTTAACGAGGCAAGTAGGACAGCTCCATCCTTTACTGGAAATCAAGGAAGACTGAGTTATAGGTTTGGCAACTTGGGGCGGATTGGGGCTTGATGAGGTGACGGAAATGCCAAAATTGACCGCAGAACCAGAAATTGGCGCTTTGTCTCCTGCTGATACCGCGCAAAAGGACTCAGCAGATGAGACTGATTTTGAGGGACCGAAGTTAAAAACAGGTGTAGTAGCAACTTTTTCTTTCGAAGCATCGGCAGTCACCTCGCTCGAAGGATTCAACGTGTGACAGCAAACACACTCAGACACTCCCATTTTGTTCTGGACCATGCACGTAGGACACTCCCAACCGTTGGATGGAAGATTAACCAAAAAAGCAGGTTTATCCGAGGTCGCGTTGGAAGAATTAGATTTCGAGGAACTCGGAACAGACGCCGGTAGATGACAAGACTTGCATACGCTATCCCTTCCTGAATTCTCCATTAGACAACTTTCACACCGCCATAAATCCAGATCAAGTGGCACTGAGGCTAGAAAAACAAGATCGGTGGCAAAATTACGTTAGGTATAACATAAGACCCGGATGAATACTTACAATCCTAGCTAAGAAGGCTTTTTCTTTGAGTGGTTGAGTTGCAAGTACGGATAACCAGTAAATACCTTTTTTAAATGGACATGGGTGGTCTGACACCGGTTGCCGGGATGACATTAAAATAGGGAGAAAGGATGAGTTCTCCACAGGAGCCGGCCTTTTAAATTGTGATTTCGGGTTGCTGAAAGTAAATCCGGATGCATCTGGAAGAGTAACAGGAGGCCGCGCGGGTGGTCCCAGAGCAATCGGATTAGAAAAAACGAACTTTGTTTGTTGATTAAGGGACGAGAACTCCTTTTCCACCGGCAGTTTTGCCGAGGTGCAAGCATCGTGAGCAGTGCTAGGTACGTGCGAGCCAACTTTGTCGGTAGTTTCGAGCGTTTTGGCAGAGTTCGCAACAGTGGCACCGGAATGACATATTACTACTGGCTGTGACTTCTCGGATATGGCTAAGGCACCATGTGGCTGAATCGAGGTAGATTTTAAGGCCTGTGATGACTCAGAAGAAAATTCAAATGCGGATGGCCTTGTGACGGCAGTAGTATCGTCTTTGCGACGAGTGGCATCTTCATCTCCATGCTCTTCAATGCGGTTACAAGCGATGGAAAACTGCGGTAGGACCGATGGAGTTGATGATTGAACGGCAAATCGTCTTTTAAATTCCTTATATCGATTGTAAGTGGCCATATAAGAAGGATAACGAGTCGTACTTCGCTGCAGAGGCTAAGAAAGCGAGAATCCTGGTTAAACGAATGCTAACTTACTGTTGAAAGTGGGGAGAAAGGAATCGGCGCAAGAGACGGAATCTTGTTACTAGATGACATTGTGGAACCATGTCTTTCCAGACTGTGGAGAATACGCTGGGCAGTGGCGCTAAGTATCGCTTTAGAAGATGAAGGCGGGCTTTTAGATGTCTCGCCTTCATTATTTTCCATGATAAAACGAAGAGGAGCAACATGCTAAAATGAAAAGCAACCAACACGTAATGCAAAATTTAACATTAACGCACTTATAAGCATTTTAAAAAATATAAAATCTGAAATACACCAAACGAACCTCAAACACATTATGCGACTGGGATGTACAACGAACGCTCGAAGCCCCTCCATACGCAACTTTACCGCGGTAAAATGGCGACAAAAAGGCGTTAGATGACGAGCTCTGAGTACTTTCCGTACGCATCCTTTTGGGAGCTGAGTGTGTCATGTCCAGAGTCGATTGGCTGGACCCCTCGAGGTCAGTCCATAGTTCAATAAAACCCTTATTTCTGTTTGAGCTGTTTCCTTGCCTAACATACTCCGACGTGCAAACCTTAGGCGGCGGTTTTACTGTGGTGTGCTCGTTCCGATGACTTCGGGGAAGAAGTGACGACACACCACTGGTGGATACCGAGGCCCTACTTCCAATGCTGTATTCCGACCTATCGTCCGCCGCATCTAGATCAACGTCCACGTCTATGGGCACTGACGAAGACACAGTCGGAATTTGGACACCCTCCAAACGACTTATGGAGAGCTGGCACGGCAAGCGGGACGAGCCAGGATGTATGGATACTTCAGAGGTCGCAGAAGTTCGAGGCCTCTTTGCTGAACTGCCCGCATGCCTAGCTTCGCTGACATCATCTTCCAAAGGAGCCTACGTCCAAAGTTTTAGTAAGAGACACAACTCACCTCCTCTTTTGATTCAAAGAGAGAAGGGAGGAAGGACGTAATCGTATCAGTAATCCGATATAATAAGGACTAAAAATGGAAAAACCAATTACCACACAATAAAAAAAAAGGTGGCGCGAATAGAAATATACCTTTCTACGACGAATCGACCTTCCACTTTGAGGACGAAACAGACCATGAGACCCACGATCACTCATTTTCAGGCACTCACTACGCAACAGGCGCACTATTCAGGATGGTGCAACTTTAAACAAAATTTTTCGCAACGCAAAACTATGAAATAGAGAAACGGCCAAAATATAACACAAATCTACACCGAGCTTAGTTCAATTTTAATAATCGCGAATTTTGGGCGTAAATTGCTTTTAGTGAGCTCAAGTTTTATCAGTTTTGTGCTACCTTTAAGGCAAAATGACAACAATAAAATATTAAAGATTTTGCAGTCTCTGTTGCGTAATTGCATGGTTTTTAGCAAGTTTATAATTAGCTGAATTTTTGTGTGCTTTCTTTGCACAAACAAATGAGCATTAATTCTTTCAATGATACTTCCTTTCGCGATGTCAGGTGATTCGCTTGATGGGCGCGATCATGCTTGTTATACTGGCAGACGTATAAATCTGCAATTGTGGCTGTAGCGTTCCGAGACTCCCTTTGAGGTAAAAGAAGGCAAAGTACTGGGGCAGAATACATGTATTCTGGAAATAGAGGGCTTGTGGGCTGTTGGCACGGCCCGGAGGACGACCAACCGGCTCAGTACAATATGGCCACCCAAGTCACCGAAACCGGCAGTTCAAACTGGCAAATATTACACAGCTCCTCTCTTCTTTCGAGCGTCATCTCCGACGCTCCCCTTGCTCAGCCTCCCGTGTCAGCCATCACAACGTAATCAGTGCTGCGAGAAGCACCCACGAGCTAACCGTCCAAGTCGTCGAGATTCGAACGCATGTGTTCCTGTAGTGCCATCCATTCCGCATAGCACTGGGTGCAGAAAATGCGCGCTTCTTGGCCGTCCTCTCTCACGACAATGTGGTCCAATGAAAGATGGAGGTACGAATCCAAGTTTTCGAATGGGTCGAGGCACACACAACACATATTGCGATTCCAGGCTTAATTGATGCCGTAGAAGAAACGCAAGGGCATCGTAGAAACCTGAGCAAATGTGGCGGACGGACCTCATATGGCCAAAATGCATGCGATCCAAGTGTGCAAAGCACAACACGATGCTATCCAATGGCATCCTGCACATTCTACATCTGAGAACAGGAGAGAGCTTAGGGAGGATGCTTGACCACAACGTCGCAGGTCTCTCTTGGCAGTTGCACTGGACTTGGAGATCACGGCTAGTGTCGCTTCAGTTGTTAATAGCTTCCCTGTCGAACACGAGGGCGAGGGAGATGCCGAAGCTGGACGTCGATCTCAGCTCTTCTGCTACGAGATACCAGAGGTTCTCCCATCCATGGCACATGCACTTCTTTCACACCGCCAAAATTTGCTAGAAGCGGCATGGAGCATGATAAAATCCTCCGAAGTCGGGTGCGCTTTCCACTGCCACCAATGTAGCGTCGCGAGACTCCCCTTAAGGCAAAAGAAGGCAAAGTACTGGGGCAGAATATATACTCTGAAAACAGAGGGCTTGGGGGCTGTTGGCACGGCCCGGAGGCCGATCAACCGGCTCAGTACAATATGGCCACCCAAGTCACCGAAACCGGCAGTTCAAACAAACAAAGTATTACAGTGGCATCCCGAGACTTCCTTTGAGGTAAAAGAAGGCATTGTACTAGGGCAGAATATGTATTCTGCGAGCAGAGGGCTTGGGGACTGTCGGCACGGCCCGGAGGCCGTCCAACCGACCAGCGCAATTTGGCCACTTAAGTGACCGAGACCGGCAGTTCGAACAAACAAAGTATTACAGCAATGTTGCAATTTTAATGACTCTGGCTTCATGCTTGAGGAACAAGATTGGGTTGAGTGGACGATCCCTTACCTAGGTGGTATAGTTATGGGCCAACAATTCTTATGAGCCGGAAGAAAGCATGATGCTTGGATAGGATGCATATTTCCATTCTAGAGGAGTAAAAGGGTATACTGCAAGGGTGAATAGATCATATCGCCTGGCTGGAGTGCGGGAGTGGGGCCTTGGGTGCTTGCGGAACTAAAATGAAGTGCAAAACAAGTAGCCATAGCATTAAATTATAGAGGCAAACGCATAGTTTATCAAAGCTTGATTTTCACTTTGGAGGTCGACTAATTTGGCTTAGTCACGAAGTTGGGGTAAATTGAGCCTTTGTTGCCCAAAGGTTCTTTCTCCCCTCCATCCCCGATTTAAGTTCCATTAGTCGAGAAGTTGCGTCGATGAAGACTTTATACATCGTGGTTATGGAGAATTTTGTAAGTGGCCAAGGTTTTGTGGAAGAGTTAGTTTTTTCTCCCCTTGAGGACCGATGGCACCCGTCAGTCCAGTCTACCTGCTTGTCACCCGAAAGGTGCATGCAAACAAGCGCGTATTGCTCTACCTGCTACTTATATTTCTTTAAAACAATTAAGCGCTTTTACCTGGTGGGGTAAATGAAACGCGGCTCTACTAAAGTTATAGGAGATTCTAGGAGTAACATTCATGTATTTTATTTATCCTTTAAGTGGTTATTATCATCCCCTCAGCATAGAATTAAATGGACTACAAGCAATACTGTTTCAGCGCAGATTTTATTGTGTCAATACCTCGTTCGCCACAACGAAATATTGCTAGAATTTCAATCTCCTTCAGTACACTTAAGTAGTTTGTTCTTATTTAACAGACTCATCATGGTTTCAGATGTGATATTCCTGATGGCTGTGTACACCATTTAGTGCATTCATTTTCACTTACTCTGCACACATGGTCTTTCGACGATTGGAAAAATATCCACTCACGTAATCTCCAATGGCAACTGCCAGATCTAAGTAGGCATTAGCATTTCTAATTTAAATTATTATTCGCGTATGTTCACCGCACTTCTCGAAATCGCAAATTTAAGAATGAAGTAAGGATCCCCGCTTGTTGCATGCTTTTTGTGGCTAATGCATTCATTTCATTGAAGACAATTTACAAGTCGATTTGTGAAACACGAAACGTGGGTTTTGTTATTGGCTGTGGAGCACTTCAGTCATCCGTCTCGGTGGATTACACAGATTGCCATCCAAACAACTGCCCTCAGTCTAGGGCCTCATGAGCAGGCTGGTGCAATGGCTCTGGGATCCGAAGGGGGGAAACATAGGAACCATTAACTGATCCGCATTGTTCAGTTGCAATTGTGTCCGGTGTTCACAAATTCTCTTAACCATCATTTCCTTTTCAATTTTACTGCGCAAATACATACCTCTCATAAAACGTAAATTTACTCTTTAAAAGCATCATGTACTGAAAAAAAAACGCGTAGTTAGCAACTCCTTAGACTGCCTGCGTGTCAAGTGGCCATAAAACAATGCTAACTGCCGCTTCTCGCTAGCTGAAATTGAGACTATTTCCTTAGTATCAGCAACAGCTAGCGAAATTCGACCATTCCATTGAAACATAATCTACTAATACGTCTTGGAAACCACAGGAAAGAAGCGATGGTGGAACACCAAAATTTAACTATAGCAAGGTCTCTTTAAGGAGATTCCCGACTAATTTTACCTAGAGCCTACTGAGTTAGCTGATAGGTTTCAAAGTGTTCTAAGTTTCCAAGACATCCTACTTAAGATTAAAAAAAACAGCACATAGAGTCGAGGCAAACGAAATTTGGGTGTATGGGATCAAGAGGACCATGATTTCCATATTTAATTAAGTTAATGGGATAGTTCAATTTCTTAATCAACCTCTCCCAACTTTGCTTACCTCCTCGATTAAACGCTTGGAGGAGGTTGATCAAACCAAAAGTTGGGACACTACGTCAATGAATAAGAATCTCAACGTCTGCCTGACTTGAATTCACGTAACTTGCCGAGTCCCCTCATCACTTCATGCGCGAAACTGACATTTGGTGATTGAGATGATAGAAAAGAGTCAAGTGTATGGTCTCGCGCGAAGTTTATTAATAAAATTTCAATTGTTTACTACCTCGTTGCGGTTACGCAAACACGTAAAGCTCTACCTTAATGCTTCTGCTGGCGGTACTGCCTCCGGTGCATACCAACAGTCCCTCAGCCCCGAGACTTCTCTGTCGCCAAAAGAAGGCATGATACATAAACAGCAGCTGCATCGTCGATACACAGTGAGGATAGGGACTAATGGTGTCGTCTGGAGTCCATACCACCCGATAATTTCGAGGCCCCTACAACGATTTTAGCCCTTTTTGTATGCTCTCGCATTGGGACATTACTCCAATGGCCAAATGGGCGTAAACCGATTCCTTTTCAAAAGTAGCTATTGCACAAGTCTCCACTTAAAGATTTAAGCTCCAAAGCAACCGTAAGCATAAGGCCCTTCGGAGGAATGCATTTTAACGTTACAATAATCGACCGGCTTTACTGAATCGTTGCCATTTCCTCTGTGGAAATACCCTCTTCATGAAGAAAGGAAGGCAACACTTCCTGCACGTCAAGAACATTACAGACAAAAATAGCTGCTCATCAGTAAAGAGCGTCACAAATAAGGTCAACAGTTAAAACCTTTTAGCTTGTCGACCCCTGTGTCAATTTGAAGGCCTCATGTGTTTCACCGAGACGCTTTTCTGGAGGGACTGAGAGAACAATTTCAAATCACTGTGCTTGAAACGTCAATGAGTTGTCCCTGCTTAAAAGTGTTTTAGAAGTTGTACTGGAAGAGGAAACGATCCCAATTCAAATGGTACTGTCAAGCCCTGTAAGCGCACCACTAAGTATTACCTCAAAATTGAACAAAATGCCATTCCCAGAACCTGGCACAAGCATGATTTTAGTAATTAAGGAGGTACATCAGCACCTCAAATCCAAATGCTTTTCCGTTGGCTGTGATTTATACATTCTTCACAAGCAGCGCCCAAGCTGAAGTTCGACCACTGGGCCTCATTTGTGCGACTACAGCTGGCCGTTGCTGTAGCATTGCTAGATCTCCTTCTCACTGGTGGATTTCCAACTCTCATAAATGGTCACTTTGGCTACATCACAGTTACAACGTGTCAAATTCTTTGCTTCAAGTAATCTCGTACAAGAGACTGCTTAGTAAGTCCCAAAATTCTGATCATTGCACAAAAAAGCATACCATGCAATAGCAGCTTTATTTGGTCACACCACCATATGTGGATAGTTAATTCGCACTTGAAGGCGATGGTGGAGGTGGTGGCGGAGGTGGTGGCGGAGGCGGGAGGAAGATACCCTGAGTCATCTTTTCAAAGTACTCCCGCAGATGGGCAGCCCATTCAGAGAGGCTGTCGTTGACATTAACGGTACCACAAACGTCTCCACTACCAGCGCCGTAGCTGCTACTACCACTCTGTGATTGCACCGAGTCTCCTGAGATCAGGCCACTCAGCCACAAGTAGTTTGGCATCTCAGATGTGTGCTGGCTCATTAGAGAAGGGAGGTTAACGTGTGGTTTCAACATGAGGACATCGGTGTGGACCAATGGTGCAGAACCGAGTGGGGTGGGGCGCTTTGGCGGTGCGTAGCACGCCGCGGATGCCTCGGGCTCATTAAGATTTTCCTCCACAGCTTCAACGGAGGTGATAGTGGAGGTGGTAGCGGTGATGGTGGTGGTGAAAGCTGTGGAGAGAGGTGTAGGAAGGGAGGCCTTCTTGGTGCGATTGCCACCGTTGAACATGGCTTTGATATCCTCCCACGCGAAGAGCAGGCTATCCGGGGGATTGGGGTCAGCTAGTAGGAGGTGGCGCCTCCAAGCGTTGAAGTTAGCCGCATCGGGGTGGCGGTAATTGACGATTTGCTGCTGTACACCAGTTTCAGCCGCGCTGTGGCAGTGGAAGATGAATTTGTTGGGCGAAAAGAATACCTAGGAGGTAGAAATTTGCAGAAAAAGGAGAGCACGATTATTGCGGCCTGTTGCATGTTTCTCCGTGCGAAAACAATGTGACGGCCTGATGTAAAAATCTCAAAAAAACTCGTTGAGATAAAACCTTTGCATCAAACCTGGTGACTACAGCGTTTCTTCGAACTTTTACAGGGAATGCTTAAAATTTTGTCTTCAATCAGTGCATTTTTATAAAATGCTTAGAGCAATAAAGAGAGGAATGGAAAAATATACAGTACTTTAATGACCTATTCGATTTTTGTGTCCATTTTTTATAGTTAAAAAAAGTTATAGTTACCAAGCGAATATCGAATTACTATTGGCTCGGTCAACTCTGTTGCCAAGATCGAGATATCGCCTCTGCTACCCATTGTTAATGGTGGTATCTCCATAAACTGATATTTATTGTAACCGTTTTGCAATGGAGGAGAGTTAGCTCACGCGGCAGAAGACGCATTGGACACACTTGGCACGCGAGCTGTTGTAGCGTGTGGGTACGAAGAGGCCGGAACAGCCCCAGCCGCAGTGGTGCTCCACCTCAAAGACGAAGTTCTCAGGTAGACGGGGTGGTGCAGGCAGGTGCTGCATGAAGGACTCCACAAGACGCTGAGCCTCGCGCTTCGTAATGGTGCCGCAACGCCGCGAGCTCAGTGGCATCGCACCCACACGACGCAGCAGCTCTAGCTGGCGCGGACTGCACTGCACACAAGTGATGCCAAGCGCCACGCGCCGGTTGTGGATCTCGTTGTAGGAGTAGCCACGTAGTAGGCGTGAGGAGATCTGCGCCAGACAGAGGCGCTCTTCTCCATTCAGCAAGAGGCACACTAACGGCTCGCCAAATAGGTGAAAAATGGATAGAGTCGGTTCTTCCATACCTTTTGGCTGCAGCAGAGCGTGGATTGAGTGCGGTAGAGCCTTCTCCTTCCCCGATGACTCTTTCATTGGGCCTAGCAATTTTATTATGATCGAAATTCTGAGATATTCTACGTGTGAATGATTGTAAAAATAATTGGAGAAGACGACTTAAACAGTTGACGCCAGCATTGTTAATTTTTAATTCATTTGATATTCAGTGATTGGCTGAGCTGATACACTTGATCAGCGCTTACGCCTAAGTAAAACGGTCGTCTTAATGGGAAATCAGAAAAGTGAAAATTATTTTAAACGCAAAAGGAATGGCATTAATATCTCCTACAAAGTTGATTTTTTGACTCCTAACTAAAAATGGAAAATTGGATTCTTGATAATTTGGGCCATCCCATTCGTATTAAGACTTTATTTTGAAATTGGTTAAAGTCAGTATGGCCTTTTTGGGATATCTGTGCATATAACCTTAGGAATTCCTTCGCGCTTGACTTCTAGCTGCCTGACTGATTGCTTCTCCTGTCCTTTGGCTGCATGAGATATTGAATTCGCATTATCACTATGCAATTGAAAAAAATGCATGAAAACGGTCAAAACCAACCTTTTGATCGACACCTTGCATAATCTTAACACTAGATGTGCATCAGTTGTGCATTTTATTGTAATGGATAGGGAAAAAACTGCTTACAGGATTGTAGAATGAAGCTTTGATGAATGAGTGCGGTACTTTGTTCAGGCTGTGACCAAATACGGTATCAGAAAGGCGTGTTAGCCAATAGGCAGTCGGGAGGGTGTTGGTTAACCAATAGTAAGCATGGCGAGGAGGGGGAACTGCGGAAGGGGTGCGTTAGAGCAAGACGATTATTCGCCAATAAAACGAGTGAATTTGAGTGATTTTCAAATAATAAAACACCTATGGCTAATGCTTTATAAAACCGGTCAGGAGGGCCTAATGCTGACTTGGTTTAGTAATAAAAGTATTGTCAACCCACATTATTTAAAATACGAAAAAGATGCTAAACAATTGGCAAACACCATTTAGCCCATCAAGTACTAAAAAGTTGCAAAGGAAAATGAACAATTGCTGGCGAGAAATAGGTTATACCTAAGTGTTTTTACCCTGTCTATCTGGTAAATACTTCAACAAAATAGTTGTAAGCTTGTGTGAAGCAAGAATGATCTTTTTGTTCCCCCCAATGCGGCTATCATGATCGCAGCATGGAGATTTGCTCCTACCGCCTCTGCTAATGCTCTTGCGTGTGTACTCATGAGCCGGCTTTTCAACGCATTCAGAGATAAAATGAATACTGCGAATACATTTATTGGCACCCATTCAATATCAAGAGTGGGCAATGTTAATGCGCGTGACTATGAAGTCAGGACAACATGTAGGTCACATGTGTAATCAACATCAATTTACCATCTGAACCCCAATCCATAACAAAGTATACCAATAAAGCTTAGCCTGCCGAGACGTCCTTCATTTATGCGCAAATGGGAGGTACTTGATGCCAGCGTCACAGATCCCTCGTGACAAAGCTACTGAAGCTACAGTCTTATCCTAAATGGGGAATGTATTGAGGGAGGGAAGGATGTGCACTAAGCCAAAAGCGCAGAGTAAAGCAACAATGGACGTGTTTTAGCGGTTCTCTAGAGGTAGGGCATAATATCTGTTTTTCCCTTCCAATTTCTTCCCACTTCATTACTGCTCAGACATACATGCATGCATCCATCTTGCTGGTAGAGAAGTGGAGGTTGTGTTGCAACGCAACCAGCTTCGTAACCAACTTTCCAGATGGTTCAAGGCTAGTGTCGCTTAGGAGGCAGAATTGTGTGGAGGTGGTTTGAAGGCGAAAACTGTAAGGTGTCTGTCACCAAAACCGAGAGTGAAGCAAACGATCAACCCACTACAAAACACTTCTTTGCCTAACCACCTGAGCAACAACAAGAAAGCTCTGATTGCGGTCTCGGTGTCCTGCTCACAGAGTTAGATAAAGTGAAATTTCCCTTCTAGTAGGCTGGACCTTACCTGGTTTCGTTAAAGTACCACAGGATGCATGACATGAGATTTGGGGAAATCGCGCCTCTGACACTGTTTGTTTGGGAGGTAACAGTGGGACCACGTGACTCACACTTCAGCCATACCAACAAAGGTGCAGTGGAGAGGTCCACTTATTTAGGCGCCTTCTTTTCTCCCTCCCTTTCACTCACCTCACCCTCACCCTGCCCATCCCACTACTAGTCTGTGTGTATGCGTGAATGTGTGTGTGTGTGTGTGTGTGTGTGTTTGCACTTATGTGGAGAGGAAGGCGGAGGGGAGCAGAGTCCCAACAATACAGCACCAGATATGTAACAATGCTGGCAAAGTGTTAAACAATGTAGACGAGTTGGGACGCAAAAATCACACACATACGAACACACATACTGGTGGAGAAAGGGAGTATTGAAGGTAGGCAGGTGAGGAAGGACAATGAATTAGATTGAGGGATAAACGTATTTATAAACATTGTGTAGGGGAATGGCGAGGTGGGGAGAGGATGGTGGAGAAGGCTGGTGGCAGGATTGACTAACAATGACGGCAACAATGGTAAGGATAATGGGTTATTCAGTGTTTTATGATTAGAAAGCGGGGCTATTGTGGTGTACACAAATTTGCAACGAACTGCAAGAGATAGACATGTTGGCAGTAGCGGTTGGGCGTTTCCTGAGCACCTAATTTGGAGCTGAGCCACATGACAGGCTGAAATAACAATGTATCGCGCACACAGGTTAGCACGTTGATGGAGCTTGCAGGATTGGCACTAATGTGCTGTGACATTACAACGATCGAACTCGTTTGGAATGGTAACTTGTTTAACATTTTATTATTTGACGCCTCAGCTACCTTTGCATTTGTACAAGCAGCATAATTGGTGTGCTACAAGGGCAAATCACAGCTACTCGTAGGCTTGTGCTACATATGCAGCAGTAGGACTTGTCCTAAATCTATCCGTTGGCCTTCGTTTCAATGTTATGGATACCAAATCATGGAGCAGTGATGAAGTTCAAACAGATTGCACTAGGCTCTGAGTGCCACCCATTCAGATTTCAGAATGCACAGTACACAAGAGCTGGATTATAACAAACCAATTGCACAAATAGCAAAGGGGAAAGCCTGAATCAGGCACGTCTACCCAGGCACTGAGGAACGGAGTCCCTTACGGATGGGAGTAGGCGAAGGATAGCCGTGAGGTGCGTTTCAGCTCAATGACAAATCGCACCTGCTGCTCGGAAAACCGCTGATCTTTAGAAGCATCAAAAAAAGATAACATATGGAATATTAGATTTCAAAGATTTGCACCATCTATTTCCATTGGACTGAGGTTTGTCTGCAATCTTCAGCTAAATAGTAAGAAAATAATTAGTAAGAACAGTCAACCAGCTAGGTTAATTTGAATTTTTGACGTTCGGTAGGGCTAAGGAACAGTGGACACGAGGGCAGAGCACTCACTTGACACTTCACATTACTAACATCATGCAAGAGCAAAGAACAATTCCATAAGGAACTATTGCAGAGATTTCACAGCTAGCACCACTTCAACTGTAAAGGTCTTCTCTTCAGACCACGAAATCAGGACAATTGATACGAGGGGACGTCATTTGAAGATCTTCCTTTAAGAAGTGTCACCGATTTCACTGCTCACTGTGTTTCCACCGCATCCGCCTCACCAAGCTGTACCACCTATTAGCAACAATCATGAGAGACGGACTTGAAAGCAAAATTCGCTCTCCGCTCCCACCACTGCAGTCTCTGACACTTCGGCAAAATCGAAGCAAAACATACCACTCGGACAGATTATGCACTGCCAATGGAGAACTGACGATGAGGACGGTGGCGTGGGTCAGAGGTTGGCCCACTCACCCACCCACTTACCCACACACACACCCACCCACCCACTCACCCACCGAGCCACCCTCCCAGCGAAGTGGCAACAACTGAGAACCCAAGTCACCAAATCAACAGCAAGACAACCGCTCAATGCATCATTACACCCGAGTGACTACCACTACTACTATGGCATGATAAGCAACTCAGATTGAACCAACGCACTTTGTTCCCCACCGATGCCAACAGCGAATGCTCCACTCCTGATTACGTGGAGGAGGGATTGGTTCAATTGTGGGCAAGGAGCAGTAGTCTTATTGCACCTCATGCGACGCAAGTTAATTGTCCATGCTTCTGGAGCAATTCCCTTCTGAGCGATTGCATTCAAAAGATGGATACAAAAATGCACGAGGACAGGCACGAATGCACACGTGGATGCGCAAACTCGGCGGTGAAGTCCAATCACACAGCGACCTGCCTTCCACCCCTACCCCACTCCCTCCTCCCTCCTCCCTCCTCCCTCCTCCCGCCACACTTTGCGGTGCCACGAGGGAGACGAGGCGTAAGGCGTGAGGCGTGAGGCGTGAGGCGAATGGCGTATGGCGAATTGAGCAGTAAGTGGACCGTAGTACGCACACTCACTCCCTGAGGAATGCATTCCGCTTACCACCACCACCACCGCCACCACCACCACAACCAACAACACCCTGGCTGCACCAAAGTACGGTAAGGTGCTCACGGCGACAAGTTAATCGCTGGCCTCGCACCCTCCCTACCACCCCACTCTCATGTAGCAGTTGGTATTTATTCAGCCAATTCCCTCAGCGCAAATCCCAAACAAAGCTCCTGCTTCCAGCAGAGCAAATAAGAATCTCATCCCATGCATGCGCTTCGGGCACGCAATTAATGCCACGAACACTGGGAACTGGGTAGCACAAGTTGCAGCAGCACATCCTCGGATAGCATTTTGCCTTCACTAAGCAAGATGGTGGAAAGTGGATGCGGCACAGCACAAGGCTTCCATCCATGGCATGCACATGCGGTAATGGGGCAATGGATGCGTTGTGGTGGTTGGATGTGCTGACACTACACCAACGCCCTTTCCATCACCATGTTAATAGATGACGGAAATGCTCCAATGTAGAGACGCGGCAACAGCCTCCGATCCTCTGCATACATCGTCGCAAAACTGCAAAGTCAATTGCTCATCAGAAATGATTTACTACCTACAAGTCTGGACAGCACAAATCCACACCTACTCTGATTCGTCTTCTCCATCAACAGGTCGTTGAGGTGAAAAGCAAACACAATCTTTCCAGTGGGCACTCTTGCCTACTTGCCACCCAGTTGAAAGCACCACCCAACCATAGGCAGGGATTTCAAAGGGTATGGGTGGAGGCGATTGGGGTGCGACATGTGAAGGATGCACACATTGGCAAAAGCGACTGTGGTCCAAGCATGGGGAAATGGTAGTAGCAGTGGTAGTAGCAGCTTAGCGCGTTTCGGCCACATCCACTGCATGGCACGCCGCACGCGTTGGGTCGTGCACCTCGCATCAGCTCGGACACGACCTCAACCACACAATACAGCACCTCAAGGAGAGCATTGAGATGTGCCAGACATCCATGTCTCACCCACATAGACTACACTCTCTACTCATTCCGCAATCACACACGCATTACTAAGCCAGTTGCGGACTCACCAAAGCCGCATGTCACTTTGGGTGCTTTCCACCTACTACGAGATATCAAACGGAGTCCTCTATGGGCAGATATAAGAGGTTCTCTTCCGCTCATTCGACATGCATCGTGCTTACTCTCTGGGTGGATTCGGTTCGTCAAGGACACTGTGGGGTCACAGGTGCGTAGCGTCACCCACGGTTGTCAACATGTCAGTGGTGATAACGTCGCATTGGGCAAAAAGCCATTATCAATGGCATTGGCACAAATGCGAATTGAGGAGCACTACTAAGTAGATATCAGTAAAAACCATGCCTTGTGAATCCATCTCCACAACTCCGAGTAGGATGGGGTAGCAACACAGACAAAGGCACATTTTGGCAGACGCAAGGTTCTCTCTTCGCCAGTACAATGACCATCGTCTCTTCGCCACGTGCATTGCACGATGCGCCTTGTAAAGCGCAAATCATGCACCGATTGCTGCTTGCAGGAACATCTGCCTGACAGGGCGGTTTCGATACCCACTTCCTGCTCATTCGTGCCACTGTCTACGCATTCCCATGCTGCCTAACACCCAGCATGGATTACTTTCGGTTGCCAGAGCTCCAGACGTGGCTGGGAGTAGTGGCGAAGTGTAAGCAATGTAGGACAAATCTCACCATCGCACAACGGCCGAAGCCCACGTGGAATGGACGAGTAAGTGAGTCCACGCAGTGCACAGGACCAGCGTCACTTCCAAAGGAACACACAGCTTCCGCAGCCCTCTGTGGAGAGACTACTGGTTGCCAACCATCCACAGTAATTTGTATCTCGCCAACGCTCTTCAGGTTGGATAGCCATTCAAATTAACGGAGTTCCTTGACCACCCACTCCTCACCTCCATCAATGCACATCACTCAGGCCTCTCTGCAGACGCAGCAGAGCAAACCAGCGCCAAAGGACTTGCTCTCCGATGCACAGTAAGAACACAGGGCTGTGGCTATGCCAGTGGTCTAAACAGTGCGGCTGCATTCAGGGAACCGCAATTGAGACCGCAACAGCCAATTGCGAACCAACACCTGTACTCAGCTCCATCATGGTGTTTGGAAGCACTCCTCCCTACCACCATGAACCATGAAGCGCACCGCTCAAACAAAGACGGAAGGACGGAACAACGCTAACTTTGCTCCTAAATAGAAGCTACGCGTGCTACCAAATGACCAAACTGGATACGAAGTCCATGGTTCAGAACACACACAAACAGTGCTAATTATGTGTCACGAAATGATGCACAAGAAGACAGGTCATTGCAAAGTGAATTGTGACTGCACGTTGGTGGGCAAATGAGGTGTCAGTGGGAAGTACAAGCAGCTAATATCGTGGAGGTGGATGGTGAAATGTACGATGAAGGAATCTGGTGCATCACAGTTCACCTAGTGATGCATTGTGTGCACCGAGTTGGGAGTAAGGAGTGGTAGACCAGCTCCACCCAGCAGAGCTCTGCACCACACCTTGCTCACGTCATTCACATCATTCGCAAGTGTCAGGTGTAGCGCCTCCGATTCATTGTCTTCGAGGTGGATGTGAGTGTGGTGCGTTCGCTCAACCTATGCCGCATCAGTCACAAGGCGCAAGCAATCGTGCGCCAACTCATTTCTCAAGACGTGCAGTCAGCTTCTCCACCACTGAGAGTACGCAACCACCACGAGGAAGGCAATGGTTGTCTCAAATGCGCGCTTAACCTGCCAATCACCAGTTCCACGTAGACGTGATGCCTCGAGTGTTAGACTCGGGATTGACGTCAGGGATGGGTGGAGTGCGCCTACTCAACGCTTGCTAAATGCTTGTACGAGGTGCTGTTAAGTGCACAACGTTGCTTTTGAGAGCTGTAAGAGAGGTTCACTCACAAAAGAGGTTACACCCTCTCCTCCTCTGCTGTAATCACTCCACAGCAGTGGTGATCAAACAAAAGGGGACTGGTTAGAGGTGAGGGGCTCTCGCGAGGCACAACTCCATTCTGTGAGGCAGACAGCGCATGTCAAGCGTGATCATCCTTGCCCATGTAGACACCGCCTCCAACCAATCAGTTCTCCCAATCTCCCTTCCAACCCAAATCCAAGCAATTGCAAGTTGAGTAGTGACAAATGGCAGAGCTTCAGTGATACCTTGTCAATGCTCCAAAGACGTGACAATGGAATCGGGAAGCGCACAAGAGTGCTTACAAGCAAGCATCCAATCCCTTCCTCTCCACACCTTCAGTCGAACAACTGTTGCAGTCTCCTCCATTCGCCACCAATGCGCCTTGCGATTGTGAGAGGAACAAGAACATCCTCTTGCTATTGTTTGTACCACCGATTCCCTCATCTCCATTGAGGCTGCACTGCAGATGATGAGAAGCACGCTCAAGCCACGTGGAGTAGGCCTTACTACCAATGCCATCTTTCTTCCATCACACTGTCTGTGTCGCTAAGTGCACTTTGTTCTACCAACCATTTCTCACGACTGACTAGCTCCTTGCGCCTGACAAGCAGCGGAGTGGATAACCTACGCCTGTATTTCGGACCTGCCGAACTCAGGTAAAATTGCTCATGTGTAGGTGAACAGGGTGGCATCACCCCTCATCTACGCTCCTCACCACTCTGACCCAACCAATCTGTACGCAACTCTGCTTTGTGCAGCCATGTAGGACAATTCGATAAAAAGAGCACGTCACACACGTCAGGCAAGTCAGGCTCCACTCGTAGCCATTAAACTTGAGGGGCTGCATGTGGGTGTAGCTTGTAGCCAGCATGCTCAGTGTGAAGCTGCTTTTCTCATCGTCATTGCAGGTTGCTTAGCAGTCGACAGTAGATGGTGGTGCTGCTCGAGTCGCTCTTTGGTGCACGGTTGCCTGCGCCTCGTGACCAATGGTGGGTGGATTGAGCGCACGCACGCATGCACGCAAGCACGCACCACACTCACATCCACCTCGCAGACAGTGAAACGGAGACTCGCTGCTCAACACTGGAGAATGGTGTGAGCTGAAGAGCTTGCACCACTCAAGACTCCTCAGGGTGGGACTCAGGCCCACCATCAGTGAATGCTAAAACTAAAGCCCACAATGGGGCACTGGCTGATTATGCTATGAGCAATTGCAGCAATCACATCAGCCCTGACTGCACATCCAGCTTTACGACATTCGCTACACTTACCTCAGTGTTGGGCCGAATGCACTTCCCAATCAGTCAAGAACACCTCAGCCAGTCATCGTGGGGTAAATAAGTCCAAAGAGATTGACTAAGTGGTGAGTTGCCCTCCATCACCAAAAGTGCTACTCACGACGACCTCGTTTGAGAATGTGTCCGAAGGTAGCAGGTAATGCGTTACGAGGTGATCTTCCACAACACACAGCCATGTCCCATGCTTCAGCCCAAACGCTGGGCTGATGGAGCAATATGGCATGGCTACTGACTGACTGCAGCGGTGCCACGCGCCACTCGCATGAGAAGGCGTAGACGGGAGGACGTGGTAGGAGTGGCCTTGCCCACCTCCAACTAAGCATGCAAACACGTCGTCGCCCAAAGCGCTATGCAAACAAACATACTTCAGTGGATAAGTCTTGTTGTTGGAGAATGGGTGCATCTCCGTTGAAAGCACAGTGGAATGTGAGAAAGCGACGTTGGAACAAAGATGCCCCGAATCAGCAGATGATGATGCAGGTGGAGGAGGAGGAGGATCGACGAGGGAGGAGAAGGGGATGAGAGATAGGTGGAATAGGTGGCAGCGGTGGATAGGGAAGAATGGGGTTTAGCAATGAACACTTGCCACCGTACTACAGTTCTGCACCCAACTTAACCATTTCTTGGTCGACTACCCACGAAGTAGGTGCGCCAACCCTCAACCACTTCATACCACTCTCTGATTAACTACCTCGGTGCCAACGAACAATGCAAATACCAGACGCGATGAGATCCAGTCTGCTACCACAGTGACGCAATCCTCACACCCCTTATTCAAAGAATTCACTATCCACCCACACAGCAAGCGAAGCAAGAGCGTTGACCGAACCGTCTGAATCCTCAACTAAAAACAGAATAGAGAACCCCACATCGCCTATTCTAAAAGCCGCTGCCTCCTACCAACCACCATGTACCCCAACTACCCACCTCACCACCCAACTCCAACAGGCCACACAATCGCATGCTCACTCAACAACTATTTCAGTCCTTTCTTGTCAATGTCTCGAAAAGTTAAATAGAGAAATCTGAAAAGGTACAAAAGGGCTTCAAATTGTCAATCCAATCGCATCTCCTCAACCCGCTCAGTCAACCGACTGGCGTAGCTTCTTCCATTCCTCACCCTTTCATCGTGCCTTTCAGAGTGTTGCGATGACCTCCTCTGTCCACTGTTCCGCATCTGTGCAGCGCCACTACTGCCATCTGGCTTCGACAACACCTCGTTGTCTCGTCCATGCACATAACTCTTCGCTCGTGGCCTCTCCTCCTTCGGCAAAAAGCTAGGCGGCGGATCAGTCACTTCCACCTTGGGTGCAGTGAAATTCAGCTTCACCTTCGACACGCATTTCAGCACAGTGGAAAACAACTCCACCACATTCTTCAGCCGCACCACATCCTCAACATCGTCACCAGTGCGCACGAATGCATTCGCCACCCACAATCGCAAGGCCACACCTGACGGCGCACTCTCACTCCTCAACTCAGCAGCCATGCTAACCACCAAGGCGAGCGAAGGAAACATCTCATAGTTTGGAGGATAACGATTGTAGGCACCTGACGAGAAATCCGGTATTCCACCACCCTCACCCAGTGCTGTAAGAAGTCGACATAGCGACACGTAGTGGTCATACATCACCATCAACTCCAACGCACTGTGCATCAACTCCTTCTCCACCGCTGGACCTGCTGATGCACCACTCTCCTCCATCTCCTCACCACCAACGCCTTCAAACCATCATAGTGCTTCGCCACAGCCACCGCCGACAACTCACCACACTCCACATTGCAATGCGTCACCACCGCCAATACCAACACCGACAATATCAACGGACACTCCGCTATCTCACACTCTCGGTGCTCCACCTTCTGCTGGTGCCACAGTACACACGACAACACCAAAGCAACGCTCCAAGCAGGCACCTCCAACACGCAATCCAATCCGATGAAGGCGTAAATAAAGTCGTCCACCGAGCAACTGCGCGGCAAGTGCATAGGCCTCACCTCCATCATGTACGTCTTGAAACGAAAATGACCCTCGTAACATACCTCCCTCGCGCGGGGACGTAGACCCACCAGTTTGGAGGTAAGGCCATTCCCTTCCTCCACTCCCATTATCAGACAGTAGTGCACGTAGCGTAGGATTCTGCTCGGTCCATAAACACACGGCAATTCAATCAGGTAATTATTGTTATAGGTTAAAATGCTCCCATATTTTGAGTAGAGTGGTGAGATGAACAATCGCTGCAGCATATGGAAGCGATACAAATGAACCAGTGCAGTAGGCCAACGGTAGAGAAAGTCGACTGGACGATCTGCCAATCCAGCGCCTTTCAACAGGCCAGCTGCCGTTTCGAAGAAGAACATGGGTGAAGAAGGTCTCTGAAGTTGCCGATCCTTCTCCTCCCCAACCCTCCTTTCCGGCACTTTCACTGGCGCAATACCTTCGTCCAAACCAAGCAACGCGAGCACTTGCGACGCCTCCACGAAGTCTGGACAAAACGTTCCCAAATACAGCATTAAGCTGCTTGAAATATAGTCCAAACGGTTCGGCTCCTTGATCGACTCCATTACTGCCTGTAGAACGTGAATGGGATTGGTTTTTGCGACCCAGTCTATCACTGCTCTTAGTTTCGCTGAATTATACGGTTCTGATCCCGACGGCTCAACCTTTACCGCAGCCGGCAGTCTGAAAAGCAAATCCGTATTCATTAGTAGTGCAATCAGAGGCCGGGATGCTGCAGGCACGCTTCGCAGACCAGACATTTCGGCATGATAAACTTTCATCTTAAGGATAGTCTTTCCATCTTCCTTGTCCACACGGTAAAAGTCAGTCTTGAGGTCGACAAGCTTCACCTCATTTATAGCAAGCGACTGCATCTCCTCGGGTAGAATAGTGGGACGTGGCACGACATAGTACCGCGATGACATGCTTGCAATTGGACAACCAAGACAATAAGCTACTCCTAGACACAAGGGCATGGAATTATAGCTGGACTGCACGCAACGCAAGCCCAAGTCATGGAAGCAGTTTGTTACAAATTGACGCCCACAAGGAAAAAAGTCCCCAAACAGGTGGTACTTTGCAGCTGCAATGTCGAAATCTGCTTCCTTGTAATTCTTCTTACTTTTAAGGCAACAATTTGCATGGTATTTCAGATCCAAAGTCTAGACACAAATGTACAAGCCAAAAACTTACACTTCTGTCCGATATTCCACCAAAAACAGGGATGGGCTTCAGTCCGCATCTGAGAATATCTTGTAGGGCATCTTCAAACATGGCTTTCGCTAGTAGCAGATCCACACCGTATGCACCAAACTCAACAATGTTTTTTACCTTCTTCACCCTATTGTTCAACAACTCACTGGGATTGCAAACAAAGTACAGAGAAGGTGGTGGTTCGAAAACGCACGCACCATCAGCATTAACAAGACCGATCAAACCCGCAACCATCGCTAAAGTCGACTGCCCGGCTGGCCACTTATATAAGCACTCTGATAAAGTCAAACAAAGGTGTCCTTAAATAGACATAAATGCGATGTGTTGCCAACAGCACCTCATTTGTCTTCTTACCATAATTTGCTCAAAATTTGTCTTTCTTAGTGGAATCACCATAGTGTATGCGTTAGAGATGGCGACAAACAACTTACATGCATATTTAATCTTCCATTTTATTTTACAAAGTTCTTTCACAACACCTATGCTTAACGATAGAAACAGTGCAGATTACACTAAGTGGCCAGTACAGGTGAGGGCATCGCCAGTCAAGGTGGGTCGACATGTGTGATGGAATGGTGTAAGTCATTCCAGGCGATGGCGTTTCATCGTAAGCATGTGTTACTGCAGCGCTATCTCCATCGTCCTACTTTCCTTTCGATTGCTAGTGACTAGAACAAGACACACAAATAGGACATCTTGCATGCAATTGATTAAGATATTCCCGGTTCTGCTTGCATGGTATGTGGCGGGCTGTTTACCCGCTGGCAACATTGTCTGTGTAGTAACGGAGTCGGAATTCTTCGCCTCACTGTACCCCTGCGTTGCCTACGAGGAGTCTGTGCCCTCTACACACACACGAACGTAGAGTCATACGACGTGTGATTGACCAACCTGGTGAACAATCTCACCTAGAGTTGATTGCTTTAGCCGAACTGCCGAGACATTGGGTTATGCGAAAGAAGTGCATATTAGAGGCAGGCAGCAAGCGGTTTCCCTTTCAACAATCGTCATTCCGACTTTAGCTCTAAAAGAGGTGTGCCACTATGAAAGGTTGAGAAAGAGCATTTGTCAGGGCGATCTATAATGCGATCTCTACTGAACTCCAATGTAGACGGAAGGAAGGTCTGACGAAGTCATGATGCAGAAGCCAATATGGCACCGTGCTACAATAGAGGAGATGTCGCACCGAGGTGTGAGGGTGCCACGACTACCCCGCACGTTTTATCAGCCCGCCGATTTGGAGGCGAGAATCATGCACCGATTAATGATATAGAGAGGGGCTGGCGAAGGGAGCTGCAACACCCACACAGGCGATAGCATTGCATGTGTTCGGGCGTGTCATAAGCGTGTGCCACGAGGTCGCACCTGCTAACAATGCCTTTGCCATGGGCAGGGATGGAGACTGGTCAATTGCCAGCAACGCCAACAAGCCTTCATGCGGAGCAGCACTCCGATCCGCCACATCTCCGAACCCCGCAGCAGTGAGCCTACCAAATGCCACCCAAATTGGCAACCACTCTCCCACCTCCATTAAACACCATCTATTCTTCTCCACATTGTTGGTGGAGGGTGGCTGAGCAGCAGCAATGCAAAAAGGCATTTGCAAGCGGCACTTTTTAGACCGTCACACCTTGCTAGTCCTAAATGCCAAGTCATCAGTGGATGGCATTTACGACCCATTTTAAGCCTCATTCGTTGACACTGTTTGGAGGTTTTGTGAGACAGCATGAGAGAAATCTGGGTAGCTGCAACAGTGACTAGAGAAGAGGTGGCTCACTTGTCGCGATTGCGGCAAATCCTTCTCTCCTCAAGACCACTCAAGCAGACACATTGGTGGGGTTCATGAGGGTCCCCTAAGTGATTAACAAAGGCAGTCTTAACTCACTTTCAAAGTACTTCCTTATTGATGGCGAAATGAACTTCACTGTTATTACTTCGCGACTGCGTTTGGAGAGGAGACCGTTCACCTGACGTGAGTGCAGTGAGTACCTTCCGCAGCAAAGCACAGCAAAGACGCACATTTGCAGAGCTCGTGAGAGCGAGGCAACTGATTGCTCAATGAGGCTTTTAATCAATTTGGGGCATACACTTCTCCCCTTCCTCCCCCATTCCAAGAGATAGCAACAATTGTGGTGCTCGCGACTGGCAGTGGATACTCCAGGTCATGTGTTGATGAAGGGCACTTCCAATATGTGCACTTGCACTATCACCTGCATCATGCCATGCGATGCAGCACGCCATACAGACTTTGTGGAATTCACTAGCATTCATCCATTACCCACAGGAGGCAAGGCAACATCGTAACTATGGTTTCGACGGACACCATGCTGATGCAGTGTCAATGCAGCAGCGGATCTGTTTGCAGATTTGTTTCAATTCAACAATCACTGTGGCGCCGTTCTACGCCTAAACACTCTCAACCATGCCTTTGTTGTTAATGCTTGCATCCTTCTTCCTGCTCTGCCTTTCACTCACCGGAGTGGGAGCTAGAATCCCAATAGTCGACTTCGTCTCATTAGCCGGCCAATTTTCTCCTTCGGCATGAGTCCACTTTCCACTGAGCCGCCAACGGAGAGGCGTTCTGTGTGGATTTTGGAAATAGCGATTTGTGGAGAGCATGAGTGTGTAGAAGTGACGGCGTCCACTGTAGCTACTGCAGAGGAGAGGTGAAAGGTGGATGCACAACTTGCAGATGTTGTGAATTATCAGCAGCGTGTGAGCAAGGGAATGTGCTTGGGTGGCAGCACATCTCGAGGCATCCGTAGGGGAGTGGACAGCACCTCGACGTGCATCCGACATCGACCTAGAACGAAAACTCTTTGCCGAGGGAGAAGGCGACTGTGGTAACTAGCTTCCCACCTGACGCACCTCTGCATCCTCACTAGCCTTTTCCATGCAACAATTCGAAATGCACTATTCTCAACGCCATAAATCCAAAGCGGTGCATACGTACGAACTACAATTTGTGCACTGGACTGCGATTTGTTGAGGAAAATATGAGCAGCGGTTGAAGGTGCTATCCATCCACCAGTATCAGGTGGGTTTAATTCTGCTATTCAAGAACCGTTGAGATGCCTACTCACTTGACCGTGAAAGAGAGCTCTCAGCATGTCTACCAAAGTGTGGACACTTGGATCTATTGCGAGTCACGGGATGCTGCAGAAAGCATGGCTTCAGAGGTGATGGAGGCGAGTGGGGAGGAAGGCCGGACTAAGAGGGTTCAGCTGGCCACCAATGCTTGCATTCACCCTAGGAGCGTTGGTTGAAGATCGGATATAGTGAAGAAAAGCTACCGATGGCTGAATTGTCAACGTCATCAACTGAATCGTCCACATCCTAAATACAAGGTGGAAGTTCACGCTTTGACGCGACCAATTTCAGGGATGCCATCCTCTCCAAAGATGCCAATTTACCGGTCTTGTTCATTTCAGAGCTGCCTCATCTCGTGTAACTTTTGCAACAATCATTCATGTGGAAAAGGATAAGCTCACATCGCGCTTACTTTTAAGTCGAATGTGAGGGGTGTGGAGGAGACTTTCATGGTCCCCAAATGGAAGTTGAAGAGGTGTACACTTGCCACAGGAAGAGCATAGTCCTCCCCACGGAAACGCACAGTCCTCCATGCGGTCAAGCTGGCAGCTGTTCCCTATTAACATCACCGCTAGAATTGTGCCACAAGCATATGGTTTAGCTGAACCCTGTTATGGAGATTGCTTCCACTACTCCGCTCCTCCATGCCTCCCACATGCCTCATAACAAGCGGCTGAATTAAACACACTGCACTACTTCTCTATGTGATTGGCTAGCTCTTTCTTTCTTGGGCAATGCGACGTCAACGAAGCCTTGCTGCAACCGAAGAATGCGTCGGTAGGGTTGGCACAGGGCATGGCTATCAGTGATGACATCTCAAACAAGGCCAACGCGTCACAGTGTTGATGCTGTGCCGTGGGATCGAGTTCTACCCAATGGAGGGCATTGAGGAACATGCGCAACTGCCCAGTACTAGCGATTACTTCCACTTTCCTTCCGTGTGGCACAATCACCTCCGTGTGGAGTTTACAGTGTGCAGTGTCTAAAGCCGCTTTTGATCATGACATCACATCAGCGCTGATGTGATTGGTGAATAGGAAGGCTGACTGCCTTGCACTTCAAGAGCGCGATCAGCTCTCGATAATGCAGTTCGTCTTTCTCCTCTCCAAGGTCAGGTACACAATTTCGAACGTTTTGACTGCGTGGAAGACGATGGCCTCACATGGCCTGTCGTTTCATTCTAACTCACTTGAGTTGTATGCGTAGAGATAATTTGGGCAGATTCTTTGCATTCAGCAAGCATAGATAGTTGATTTGGTGCTAAAGGACCGTAAGGGCATGCTCGTGCATCCAACGCGCCTGTATTTGCATCAAGAGGACCACAGCATGGATTGAGTGTGGGATCGCTCCATTTGCTCCCTTCCCTCCCAAGGTGCATGCGGTTGTAGTGGTGCGAGGGGATGACATGACTTCCATGGCCATCCCCTTCCGACGCAGCCAGTTCCACGGGTAAGTTGAACACTTCGTAGTCACTCTCAACTCGACCTCCTCGTTTCTTTGCCTCCACCACCAATGGTGTGGCGTCTTCTCACTCACCTCGGCTCTCTAGAGGTGGAGTTTGGTGTTCATTTTCCCTTGGCGCTGTTCCTCCCTCATTACTGCCCAGCCATGCCTACATGCGTCCATCCTGCTGGTGGAGAAGTGGAGGTTGTGTTGCAATGCAGACAGTTTCGTAACCAACTTTCCAGATGGTTCAAGGCTAGTGTCGCTTAGGAGGCAGAATTGTGTGGAGGTGGTTTGAAGGCGAAAACTGTAAGGAGTCCGTCACCAACACCGAGAGTGAAGCAAACGATCAACCCACTACAAAACACTTCTTTGCCTAACCACCTGAGCAACAACAAGAAAGCTCTGATTGCGGTCTCGGTGTCCTGCTCACAGAGTTAGATAAAGTGAAATTTCCCTTCTAGTAGGCTGGACCTTACCTGGTTTCGTTAAAGTACCACAGGATGCATGACATGAGATTTGGGGAAATCGCGCCTCTGACACTGTTTGTTTGGGAGGTAGCAGTGGGACCACGTGACTCACATCTCAGCCATACCGCTTATTCAGGCGCCTTCTTTTCTCCCTCCTTTTCACTCACCTCACCCTCACCCTGCCCATCCCACTACTTGTCTGTGTGTATGCGTGAATGTGTGTGTGTGTGTGTGTTTGCACTTATGTGGAGAGGAAGGCGGAGGGGAGCAGAGTCCCAACAATACAGCACCAGATATGTAACGATGCTGGCAAAGTGTTAAACAATGTAGACGAGTTGGGACGCCAAAAACACACGTATACGAAGACACGTAGTAGTGGAGAGAGGGAGCGGTGGAGGTGGACAAGTGAGGAAGGACAATGAGTTAGCTTGGGGAGTAAAGGTATTTACAAACGCCGTGTAGAGGAGTGCGGAGGTGAGGGGGACCGGTGGCAGAATCGGCTAACAATGACAGCATCAATGGTAAGGGTAGTGGGTTATTCGGTGTTTTATGCTTAGAAAGCGGGTGTACACAAATTTGCAACGAACTGCAAGAGATAGACATGTTAGAAGTAGTGGCTGGGCGTTTCCTAAGCACCCAATCTGGAGGTGAGTCACATGACAGGCTCAAAATGAAGGCATCGTGCACACTTTTTAGCAAGGCGTTGGAGCTTGCAAGATGTATATTAGTATGCTGTGACATTGCCACGATCGACTTCGTTCGGAATGCCTCAACCACGTTCGCATTTGTACGAGAAGGACTTTGGTGTGCTACTTGAAGCCTTTCACCACACCTGCAGTAGTGGAACTCGTCCAAAATCCATCCGTCGGACTGCGTTTCATTGTGATTGACATTAAACCATGAAAGCGGTGATGAGGTTCCGACAGGATGCACTGAACATTGAGTGTCATATTTTGGGTTTTGGAACGCACAGCACACAGAAACTGAGGCATTACTACCAAATGGTACGAAGAGCAGATGGCAAGGCTTGTTTCAAGCACGTTTACACAGGCGCAGAGGAAGACGCCCCCTTATTAGACGAGAGTCAGGTACAGCTCGAGGAATATGTGAGTAGGCGAAGGGTAGACGTGAGGTGTGTTTCCACTCAAGGACCTATCACACCTCTTGCCATCAAATCCATGCCCATTTGTAGTCTCCTAAAGGTTACTCCAGAAATCCTAGTAATTGGAGGTGTAGATCGCACATTCAGCTTTGAATGAATGCAGAATGCAGAAACAGTACTTAGCAGGAACAGTCAATCAGATAGGCTCAACTGAATAACTGACGAGCAGTAGGGCTGAAGTACAACACACACAGACGACACACTCACTTAACCCTTCACATTGCTAACATCTTCATGCAAGAGCAAAGAACAATTCCATAAGGAAGTATTGCAGAGATTTCACAGCTAGCACCACTTCAGCTGTTAAGGTCTTCTCTGCAGACAACGGAAACAAGACCATTATTGCAGAAAGACGTCACTTGAAGATCTTCCATTAAGAAGTGTCACAGTGTTTCTACCGCATCCGCCTCACCAAGCTGTACCACCTATTAGCAACAATCATGAGAGACGGACTTGAAAGCAAAATTCGCTCTCCGCTCCCACCACTGCAGTCTCTGACGCTTCGGCAAAATCGAAGCAAAACATACCACTCGGACAGATTATGCACTGCCAATGGAGAACTGACGATGAGGACGGTGGCGTGGGTCAGAGGTTGGCCCACTCACCCACTCACTCACCCACCCATCCACTCACCGAGCCACCCTCCCAGCGAAGTGGCAACAACTGAGAACCCAAGTCACCAAATCAACAGCAAGACAACCACTCAATGCATCATTACACCCGAGTGACTACCACTACTACTATGGCATGATAAGCAACTCAGATTGAACAACGCACTTTGTTCCCCACCGATGCCAACAGCGAATGCTCCACTCCTGATTACGTGGAGGAGGGATTGGTTCAATTGTGGGCAAGGAGCAGTAGTCTTATTGCACCTCATGCGACGCAAGTTAATTGTCCATGCTTCTGGAGCAATTCCCTTCTGAGCGATTGCATTCAAAAGACGGATACAAAAATGCACGAGGACAGGCACGAATGCACACGTGGATGCGCAAACTCGGCGGTGAAGTCCAATCACACAGCGACCTGCCTTCCACCCCTACCCCACTCCCTCCTCCCTCCTCCCTCCCCCTCCTCCCTCCTCCCTCCTCCCGCCACACTTTGCGGTGCCACGAGGGAGACGGGGCGTGAGGCGTGAGGCGTGAGGCGTATATGGCGTATGGCGAATTGAGCAGTAAGTGGACCGTAGTACGCACACTCACTCCCTGAGGAATGCATTCCGCTTACCACCACCACCACCGCCACCACCACCACAACCACACACCCTGGCTGCACCAAAGTACGGTAAGGTGCTCACGGCGACAAGTTAATCGCTGGCCTCGCACCCTCCCTACCACCCCACTCTCATGTAGCAGTTGGTATTTATTCAGCCAATTCCCTCAGCGCAAATCCCAAACAAAGCTCCTGCTTCCAGCAGAGCAAATAAGAATCTCATCCCATGCATGCACATCGGGCACGCAATTAATGCCACGAACACTGGGAACTGGGTAGCACAAGTTGCAGCAGCACATCCTCAGATAGCATTTTGCCTTCACTAAGCAAGATGGTGGAAAGTGGATGCGGCACAGCACAAGG